>JARKIP010000085.1:3272500-3897500 GCA_029990175.1 Petunia secreta | reverse complement strand
TTTCTATATCTGTGTCTCTGTGTGTGTGTGTGGTTGCTTAACTTTTTTACCCTCATGGACTGAATTCTATCCTAATGTACTGAACTTCTTCAGCCTTACTGAAGTTCTATCCTTATGGACTGAACTTCTTTTCCATCTCTGTGTCTGTCCTCATGGACTAAACTTCTAAAATAGTACCAATTGAAGTTTTGTCTTCATGGACTGAACTTCTATCTCTGCATATAAAAGTTTTATTCTTATTTTACTGTGGTGCTAATATATTTCTTATGGTTTTTTTTTATAGAGTTTTGACAAATTTAAAATGGTTCCAATTGTACTGTCTGAGGAAGAAAAAAGGTCGGTGGAATTGAATGTGACAGAAGCAGGTCCTGTTGTACCTGTTGTTGCATTTAAACATTTAAAAGGAAAAGAAGTTGTTGAAGAGAGTAAGGATACCTGTGATGAGAATGATGTTGGTGGTGCTCAGATATATCATGGTGGTGCTGAGAGTGATTCTCAGACTGACCATGGTGGTGCTGAGACTGAGGATGCTGGTGCTGAGAGTGATGATGTTGGTGCTGAGACTGAGGATGATGGTGCTGAGACTGAGAATGATGATCATGTGGGTCAGGGTGCTGGTGATGATAGGAAGGATGCTCGACATGGTGTAGAGCTTGATCAAGATTTAGTTAATGCAATTGTTAATGTGAGTTTTCAAGTATCATGTGCATTCATCTTTTTGTGTTTTTATTTTAATTGAATATTTTTATCAGTTCTACCGTTTTTTTGTTTTGTTTTTGCAGAAGGTGAATATGAAATTCCGGAAGAGGTTGCATAGTCAGCGACGGCGCATAAGGGAGAATATTAGGAAGTATAATATGGAGTATATTATGGAGTATATTCGTGGTGTAGATAAGAATGTTGACTGTGTTCTTGATTTTATGAAGAAGTTTGCTAAAAATTTTGAGGAAAAGGAAGGAAGTTGGAGGAAAGATGTTAGTAGAAGAAGGGGCAAGGAACAATCTGGCAGCTTTCGTAATTCCTTAAACTTGTATTCATGTGGAGGCAATGCTAGTGATGGAAGGAAGAGGTCTCCTCCAGATGTAAGAAAAGACTTCAGTCATGGCGCTGTATCCGGGAAATCAAAATCTCCTTCAGATGACAGACAAGACTCTAGTGAAGGCAGTGTAGTTAGGAAATCAAAAAGCTGTTCAGATGTAAGAAAAGAAGTTAGTGGTGGTGGTGCAGGTCTAAATTCAGCTATACAATTGCATGGAGCGTCGCAAGGTGTGTTTGTCAATGAAACGCCTAGACAAATTCTTGAAAAAATTGAAAGTGAATTAGACATGTTTGGTGAGTTTACTCCGGCACAGAATGAGGTGCTTGAAATTCAATTGCAAGTTATAAGTGGAGAGCTTGATCTGTCAACACCTCGCTTGGTCCCTCAGGATATGATTGTGGAGAAATCAGGTGCAACTTCTGCACCCATCCAACCAAAAACCTATGAAAGGAAAAGGAAGAAGTTGAAGAAAAATAGTTCACATGATGATATGCCTAATTTTAATATACTGCCACCGACTCAAGAAAGTGGTAGCGGGGGTTCATGTGATGCTGAAGATACACCAAGAGCTGAAGAATTCAGCAAGATATGTCAAAAAATCAGCAGCAAGGTGAACTTGGAAAAGAATAAGGCATAATTCTGCAACAGGAGAGGACCGGTGACGTTGAAATGGATAATGTTGATGTGAGTTATCAAGCAGCAAGAGAAGAACCAGGAGAGGCATTGAAAATTCTCTTGGACAAAGGGCAGTCGGTCAACGAAACAGTAGAAGAAGAGGTGATTTTGCAGGGAAAGGAGATGCCTGTTGATGTCGTTATGGAGAATGCTGATAGAAGTAACCAAGTTGAAAGAGATGGGGATATGACTGAAGATCAGCAGGCTCTTGCCTGTCAGTCAATTGATGAAGCACACAAAGAAGAGGTTACGACACAGGAACAGGAGATGCCTCTTGTGATTGTTATGGAGAATGCCCAGGCTATTGAGCAAACAAGAAGAGAAGTTGATTTGACTGAACAACAGACTTTTGAAAGTCTTGTGGACAAACAACAGTCAGTCGGTATAGCGGGCAAAGAAGAAGTAATGACTCAGGAACAGGAGAAAGAGGAGCTGAATGAAGAACAACAGGCTGATAGAAGTAACCAAGTTGAAACAGATGGGTATATGACTGAAGATCAACAGGCTCTTGCCTGTCAGTCAATTGATGAAGCACCCAAAGAAGAGGTTACGACACAGGAACAGGAGATGCCTCTTAAGATTGTTATGGAGAATGCCTAGGCTATTGAGCAAACAAGAAGAGAAGTTGATTTGACTGAACAACAGACTTTTGAAAGTCTTGTGGACAAACAACAGTCAGTCGGTATAGCGGGAAAAGAAGAAGTAATGACTCAGGAACAGGAGAAAGAGGAGCTGAATGAAGAACAACAGGCTGACGGAATTGTTGTGGGCAAAGGTCAGTCGGTCGATGAAGCAGGTAAACAAGAGATGCTTACACAGGAACAGGAGAGGCTTGTTCCAATTGTTAGGGAGATTGCCAAGGCAAGTGACCAAGCCCCTAAAAGTACTAAGGTAGAACAGTCGGAGCAGCAAGGTCTTCTGGGGAAAAGGGACCGAAAGCCCAGTCAGTGGTTGCTATCTCCATATGATACCACAAGGACTAAAAAGAAGACAACTGACTGGAAGGGTAATTATAGACGTAGTTGTCCATTCCACCACTTGAAGATTAGTCCAGCAGTGTTGGATGAGTTTAAATCTTTTTTGCTATTTCAAAGAAATGACACTGAACTTGAACAGTAAGTCTATTTGTATTTTTTTATGATTTCTTGTCTGTAGTTTTTTAAGTTCAGTGCATAGTGGATGAATTTGGAAACCTATAGTTCAATCCCCTATGGACTGAACTTCTTATCCCATGAGTTCTGCCCCTATGGATTGAAGTTCTGTGCATATGGAGTAAGTTTTATTTATAAGAATTGAACTTCAGTCAAAAGGCCATGGACTTTTTGTCCACAAGGACGTGGAAAGTTCTGTCCCCTATAGGATTGAACTTCATTGCCTATGATATTCTTAAGTTCATTCCTTATGGAAAAGTAACATGTGTTTTGTATTTTGTATCTTTTTAATTAGGAACAACCGTGCTTGTTATATACGTGATAATGATTACGACAGTAATCCATATCAGTTGGAAACAATCAAGCCAGACAAGCAGTGGTTATTGGAGTTTGTTGATGTTGCCTACCCAATGACTGATAGTGTTAGTGCATATTCCGTTCTTTGGTTTGTTCCGTGTTCGTTATTAGTTTTCTGTGTATTGACTAAACAGGTTCCTTTTTTTTTATGCAGCATATCGATGTTGCTATGTATTATCTTAGAAAAAGGGCATGCTACCATTTGTTCCGGTTTGCTCATACACTGTCAATTACTGATATCGATTTTGATAGTTATATGAACTCTATTTATAAGTTAGAATTCAAAGACAAAAATAGACCAGGTAATGAAATCTGGCTTGACGGTTTTGGACAGTATATCTGCAATTACCTTCATGGCCTGGAACGGAGGTGTTCAATTCCCTGGAGTGGAGTTGATAAACTCTATTTTCCGTGCCGATTGCAAGCAGCACCTGGTCAAATGGTGACGCATTACTTTTTGGTAGTCTTTGATATGTACGACAAGAAAATACATGTATATGATTCGAAGGTCAAAATAAAGAGGCCACCAGCAGACAAATTCGACCACGTCAAGGGTTATGCTGTTGTGCTCCCACATCTTTTCAAGTATGTCAACTTTGGGGACCTACATGATTCTTTTAAAAATGATAAGTTCAATGCAGCCTATATCACCGACTCAACTAGATTCGTAAGTCTTGTCATTTTTGTGCAAGTTTTTGTGCAAATTAGATATAATTGACTGAATTATAACCCCCTGCCTACTTATATGTCTTATTCTTTGTTTTGGTGCCTCATTTTTTAGGACTAGTTGTGGCGCTTTTGCAATATGGTATGCTGATCTACTGACCAGAGGTAAAAATGTTGATAATGTTAAACCACATCAAATTTATCATTACAGGGAGCGGTTTGGTTGTCAGCTTTGGGCTCATGGTCGTGCAAAGGCTAGGGATGGATTTGAGACTCCACCTGAATTTGTTGAGCATGATTATGGAGAACATAATGAAGACATGTGTCAGTTATAGATATTTTTGTTTTTATCTTCAGAATTCCTTGTAGTATTTTTTGTAAAGTTTTTTGGTAATGTATGGTGAAACAGATATTATGTACAGATGAACAGATTATTATGCATAGATTTATGTAAATGCCATTTTGTTGCAGTGATGTTTTTTACCGTCAAGGACTTAAATTCTATTCTCATGGAGTGAACCTTTTTTATCCCCCTATGTGTGTGTGTGTGTGTGTGTGTGTGTGTGTGTGTGTGTGTGTGTGTTCAGTCCACTAGGGATGAATGTCTGTCTCCAAGGATTGAAGTTCAAACGACATGGACTGAATTTCTACCCTACATTGATTGGACTGAATTTCTACCCTACATTGATTGGACTTCAATTTATATGCCCTCAATTTCCATCCACAGGATGGACTGAAGTTTTATCCTTATGGACAGAAGTTTTATATCAACTCTGTGTCTGTGTGTGTGTTCACTCCACTAGGACTTCTGTCTCCAAGGATGAAAGTTCAAACCACATGGACTGAATTTGTACCACACATGGATTGGACTTCAATTTATATGCCCTCAATTTCCATCTACAGGGGACTGAAGTTTTATTCTCAGGGACAGAAATTTTATCGTCATTGATGCACTGAACTTCTATCATCATTGATTGAACTTTATTACCCTCATTGTGACTGTTAAATATTTATTATACCTGTTATGGATTGGTGACTTTTGAACTATAAGTTGCAACATTTAAAATGTTATTGACACGACCCGAAATCCAGTTAGGCCGTGCGGGCACCCGACATCCTTTCCTAGACCCGTCGGGCGAACCCTTACCAATTAAATTAGGCAAATAAATATAATTCAATTCATTAATAAGAACAAGGCTTAAAAAAAACACTGACATACTGATACCTCTAAGCTGTACAAAAGAAATTACAGCTGACTACCCAACATACTAGGTTTAGGGTTATCCAGACCAGACATCTAAGAGTACAAAAGAAGACAAATATCTCCTGAAGGGAGCAAAATGCAACTGAAATAGTAACCAATAAACTGGTGGCTCTGCCGAAATTTTTATATAGAAGTACCATCCATCAGGCGGTGGTGTTTACAGCAAAGGTATGGAGTTGTGAACTTGGGAGTTGCAGTCGATTGGCAACTCGAGAGGGTAATTTGGTAGCTCAGGTCTGAGCCGAATTCTATTTTTAGCTATGTCTTCCTTAGTCCGGTAGACTGTGCGAGGATGACTATTTCTATTCAAGTTAGCGGTATGAGTTAATGCTCTAAGTGGAGGAGTCTTCCTCCAATTGATACCAAATCATGACATTAAATCTCTAAGGCGTTGCTGAAGCGTAAGCTAATTCTTAGTTCCATCGACTCGTTCTATATTGAAAGGTATATCGAAGAGGTAATTATCGGCTGAATCATGTTAACCCATTCAAAGTTTCGTGTATCTTTATTTCGAAAATATAAAACTCCTCTCTCATGATTGAGAAAGTGTCGGCTTAGTCCGAATAAATTGGGCTATGATGTTATCATATTATCCAAATATATTTTATCCAAGAGTTGATGTGCGTGTTATAACTCTGATTCTGTAATTATGAGATAATGTCCGTGGAGTAGTTTATGAAGGTTGTGCAAATTTTCTTGTTATCTGCATAAATCTTTCTTTAGATTTAGGCTCGTTCGAGGACGAACGAGAGTTTAAGTGGAGGAGAATGAAACGACCTCGGTCAGTCGTTTCGGAAGTTAGGACTCCGATTGGCGTGTCGATAATTTTAAAATATTGATAATGTCCATTAGGATATGTCTGTAAAATTTGAGCTAAATCAGACCTCGTTTGGTAGACATCGGAAGAAGGTTTCAGTTTTTATTGGCGATAAATATTAAAAAGAGATTTTCGAGCTCGGTTTTTGCCGAATGAGATCCGATTCGAAATTCGAAAGCTCCGTTAGGTTCGTATGATTATTTGTGATTTTTGTAAGCTTTCGAAAGTGAATTTCGATGTTGTTCGGCTAGTTTCCGCTAAAATGCCGAAAGTTAAATAATTTGACTTCTTTTCATTTAAATTCGCATCTTGAGTTTCGGGAGTCTGATTTGAGATCCGCCTTCGCGAATATGTTACATATATTTTGTATAACTGGTATGCAAAAGTTGGAATTATTTCGAATATCGTAGGGTACCGTTTTAATTTTTACCGTAGCAGCGAATTTTAAAGGAAAAAGGAAAAAAAAAAAGGGAAAAGACAAACAAAATTAAAGGAAGTCGGTGGGGGTCCTTAGCTTAAAGCTAAGGACGAAAAGAGCATTTTGTACCATTTTAGAAACAGAATCAAAAGTTCGAACAGAAAGAAATGAAATGACGGAGAGGAAGAGAAAAAATGCCAGAAAATGAGAAAGGGGCCGGAGAAAAATAGTATTTTCACTTCAGAACATTCAGGTAATGATCCTAATATATTATTTGAGTTTATTACGTGTGTTTGAATATATCTTTACGGTAAAAATTTGGATATTAGCCATCGTTTTAATAAGTTCATTAATAGTTTAAAGGGTCAAATGGACCCCGATAACGAAATTGATTATATATTCGTACTCAGTAAATTATGGGCAACTTATAAATATAATTTATTTGGGATTTGGTTATGTGGCCTTAAACCCTGTATATAGGCCTGGCCTGCGTATTGCGTATGCGAATAGGGTATCAGGTTCCTACCTGGATTACCCTAAGATGTGAGGAATGAAGCCTTTAGCCTAATGTGATATATTTTTCTACTTATTGAACACAGTGGGATCGTTTGGCAATGAATCCAAAGGACAAAGCGGTTATTGAGTGGCTGTACTAACTTTGTAACAAGGTAAGTGTTCATATCCATTTATTTGAAGGCACCTGGCCTCGTGGATTTTCTACCACGTGTTTCCTTATATGTGTAGCTGCCGATAGGCGTACGCATTACGCCTTAGCTTTGAATTTACATTGTATATTATATGTTATGGCCTGTTGTTGGTATTACATTGAACATATGAGTATTGCACTCTGGTTTTGAGCATTGCATATACTTCCCGGTTGGGGATGAGAGTCCCGCACCGGCGAAGGATCATTATTGCATATACTTCCCGGTTGGCGATGAGAGTCCCGCACCGGCGAAGGGTCATTATTGCATATACTTCACGGTTGGCGATGAGAGTCCCGCACCGGCGAAGGGTCATTATTGCATATACTTCCCGATTGGCGATGAGAGTCCCGCACCGGCGAAGGGTCATCATTGCATATACTTCCCGGTATCGATGAGAGTCCCGAGCCGGTGAAGGATCATCATTGCATATACTTCCCGGTAATCGATGAGAGTCCCAAGCCGGTGAAGGGTCATATTTGCATATATCTCCTGGTAGACGATGAGAGTCCCGCGCCGGAGATAGGTATCAGGCATATGTGACTGCATTGCATTGTACCGCATTCATCTCATCTCATTGCACCGCATACTGACTGTTGTGTGTATTGTGTTGTGTTTTATGTATGCGGTTTGTACACTATGTCGTGGACATATCTCAGTTTACCTATATATTTCTGGCTCGTATTCTGGGTTGCGGGGATCGGGTTGCACGCCGCAACAGGATAAATATATGGATCGAGTTGCACGCCGCAACGGTATAAATATATGGATCGGGTTGCACGCCGCAACGGTATAAATATATGGATCGGGTTGCACGCCGCAACAGGATAATTATATGGATCGGGTTGCACGCCGCAACAGGATGTAATTCTGATTGTTGATATGTTCTGGCTATTTTATGTTACTGGTTGTTAATGAGTTTGTGATTCCATACGTGCTTCTAGTTATTATCTGGCTATGCCTTTTTATATTTAAATAAGAGGAATTTGATTTATATGTTTCTTCTCCCTGGCTAGCCATCATATTCCTTGAGGTGGCTAGTCTGCCCCACTTATTGAGTCCTTTTGACTCACCCTTGTTTGTTGTTTGTTTCTTTTTCTATCTATTTCGTTTCGGCAGGTTCGCTCCAGAATTGAGTTCGCCACGTTGTGAAGGAGCGAAGACGACTTCAGCTGTCAGGGTGAGCCAGCTTTTATTCCGGATGGCCACCAGTTTATTGGTTACTATTTCAGTTGCATTTTGCTCCCTTCAGGAGATATTTGTCTTCTTTTGTACTCTTAGATGTCTGGTCTGGATAACCCTAAACCTAGTATGTTGGGTAGTCAGCTGTAATTTCTTTTGTACAGCTTAGAGGTATCAGTATGTCAGTGTTTTTTTTAAGCCTTGTTCTTATTAATGAATTGAATTATATTTATTTGCCTAATTTAATTGGTAAGGGTTCGCCCGACGGGTCTAGGAAAGGATGTCGGGTGCCCGCACGGCCTAACTGGATTTCGGGTCGTGTCAGTTATTGTGCCTTTTGAACTATAAGTTGCAACTGTTAGTATTTTATTGTTCCTTTTGAACTATAAGTTGCAACTGTTACAATTTTATTGATTTTTTTTCTATAAATACATAACTGATTGTTAATTCTTATCATCTTATTATTTAGGATTATCTATTTTGAGGTTTCTAAACTTCAGGTGCAAGAATGTCTGAAAGTAGTGTGAATCAACCACCACAAGTAGAACAATCAGGTGCACCAGGATTTGCCCCAGTACCAGTAGGGATTCCAAATAATATACAATGGGAGATTGGAGTCCTAAGGCGTCAGATGCAGGACCAGGAGAATGCAATACATGAAATGAAAAATGCAATACAGGCGTCAGATGCAGGACCAAGAGAATGCAATACAGGAGATTGCATATGCGTAACGTCCAAAGGCGACAAGTGCGAATAATCACCCAGGGTATTGAAGCTATAGCAGCACATGTTCGTTTTGATCTTTCTGCTCTTTCACCACCATCTCCATAACTGAATATTTATGAAGTTTCTATGGTGTAGAGTTTTTTTATAAATTCTGCGACTATATATGTAAGAGCAGTTATTCATGTATATTGTTAATTTTTTACATTTACATATATTCCAAGTATAGTCTTTTTTTAATTATGTGAAAGAAGAGAATCAAATGCAAGTGGCTAGAGACTTCAGTCCATGATAATAGGAGTCCTGTCCATGATGATTTGTGTTTACTTAAAGACAGAGCTTCTACTTCAGTTATTTCAATTTACAAGTGGCTAGAAACTTAAAATCCTCATGGACAGAACTTCAGTCCATGATGATAGAAGTTCTGTTCCATTAACTGCAATTGGGGGTATTTATAGTTTCCTTTAACTGCAATTGGGGGTATTTATTGTTAAAAAATCAGTAACTGCCAAGTGGATGGTCTTACAGTTTCTGTACAGTTATGCTTTCTATAGTTCATTAAATGTAGTCAAAGAAGTTTATGTTTTCTATGTTGTTACAGTTTCTATACAGTTATGTTTCCTATGGTGTTACAGTGTCTGTACAGTTATGCCTTTTATGGTCTTACAGTTTCTGTACAGTTATGGTTATTAATTGCAGTTTTTGACCTGAACTTCAGTACCTTCATTGACTGAACTTCACTAACCACATATGGACTGAGCTTCACTACCCCTCATGGACTGAAATTGCACTGCAGTTTGTTAAATCCTACAGAAGGTTATGTATTTTTTTTAATTAATTGCAGTTTTTGACTGAACTTTCACTTCCCTCATTGACTGAACTTCAGTACCTACTAATGGACTGAACTTTAGTACCCCTCATGGATTGAAAATGCAGTGCAGTTGTTAAATCCTACTGGGATTATGTAGTTTTTTTATTAATTGCAGTTTTTGACTGAATTTCACTCCCCCCTCATGGACTGAAATTGCAGTGCCGTTATTAAATCCTACTGGGGTCATGTATTATGTGAATTGTGTAGTTAAATCCTAGTGGGGTCATGTATTCTGTCAGTTGTGTTGGGATAGACTACAAAACAAAAGAAGAAAGAATCTTTAGCTTTATCCAACAGTAAAATGACAACACACAAAAATACAGAATGTCTTTTCTATAATTATAGCAATAGAAATAGACCTTACTATTATTGAAGAGAACAACCAAATAATTTCTATTTCTAAAATGGCAGCACTCATTGATGCAGTTTTGACTGAATTGGATACTGAATCAGATCAGTTTGTAAGTTATTCATACAATTTTTGTCTTTCAAAAGTTTTATTTTTGTTATTTGTTATTATTAATATACAGTGTTCATTTTTTTTGTTGTTGCAAAGGTTTTGCCAGCATTGTTGCCAATTATGCTTCCCAGACGTAATGTTCCAGCCATTGTAATTTGTCGTGGTACTCATTTCCGGATGAATTACCTAAAAGTGGGAAGAGAAAGGTGGTTCTCTAATGGATGGATGGAGTTTGTCCGTAGTAATAATCCTGGAGTAGGAACTAGGATATTTTTTGGAGTTGTGGAATCCTCAGATCGTGTGGTTTTAAGTGCTACTATTTGGCAGGATGTTACAGAACCTTTAAGTTCCAGTTCTAGTAGTGGGTCTGATGTTGAAGATGCCCGATAAGATAATATCTGTGTTGTCTCTTATGTTTTATTGGTAATAAATTGTGAGTTTTTCAGATTTTTTTTGTTTTTCAAGTTCACCAATGCTGCAACAATGAGTTTGAACTTTTGTCTCTAAGTATTGATTGAACTTATGTCTTTTTAAGGATGGATATTTTTAATTCATGAGATCAAACTTCTACTCACAAGGATGGAAGCTCAAACTTCTGTGTTTTTGGTGTGTAGAGTATAGTCTGAGCTTTCTATCCACCAGGAATAAACTTCTGTCTCCAAGTATGGAAGTTTAAACCATATGGACTGAAGTTCTTTTTACCCTCATTGAATGAACTTCTATCATCATGGAATGAAGTTCCTATAGTCCAGTATTAAATTTTATCCTCGACGATAGAATTTTTAGTTCAACTTCTATCTTGAGGACACAAGTTAAAGGCTGCACGTTCCTCCATAAGTACTGAAGTTCAATTAAAAAATATAAATTCAGGAATCGTAAGGATTGAGATTTTTTCATATTGAAAGGCTGAAGTACACTCCATAAGAACCTACAAATTCAGTTTTTATGGACTGAAAGTGCTTCAAATTCAAATACTAGTATCAAACTTATTAACATAAAGACAGATAAAAAAATAAACTGCAATGCATTCAGAGTTTGAATACCTTCATTATCTTGAATGTTGGATAAGAAACTATCAGCAATTTGAATATCTTCATGTATTTCTGCACCATCATTCACAGCGAAGCAGTTTCATGCAACAAAATGAAGTTAGAAAATCAAATTAGTAGGAGGGACATATTTTGTAAAAAAAAGTTTATGGATAATGAAGGAAGTAGCAGTACCTATATATCCTTGAATAGGGTCGGACTACTGGAGTATTTGTGCATGAGGTTCTATCATGTCCTCTGAGTTTGCATCGACTACATTTGTTTGATTTGACTCGCACAGCCTCCGCAATCGAGATGTATTTCTTTGTTTTCCTTTTTCCTCGTTGTATTTGGACATTAGGAGTCTCTATCCTCTGGCTTTTCACAGTATCTGGTACAGCCCAAGAGCTTTTGTGCCCTATCATATTCACCTCACCTTGATATGCGTTTAACCAAAACTCTCGTGAATACCATTTTGAGCAGAACTTAGATTTCAGCAGGCGTCTTTTCTCAATGCATGCAATTGCATGTACACATGGGAGTTTGTTGCTCCCAAACGCACACGCAAGTATTGTTGAACCCCAAAAATTACCATTTCTTATAGAAAAGACAAGTTTCAGGTATATTTCAACAAAATGGAGACTCCAAAGGGTCTTCTTTGGAGTCGCCACCTAATTTAGGGATTATTAGGAACCTAAGTTAACTAAAGAGTGCAATTTATTCTTTATTTGAAAGAAATTAAATTCAGAGATTCTAGGTAAGTGGTTCTTTTAAATTCGAAAGAAGGTCCCTTGCGGAAGCACTTTCGAAAATCCGCTAAATGCGGTTAATCCGGCGGTTTTCACGAATTTGTTAAGGATAATAAGTATATAAAGCTAATTTTATATAAGGATAATATGAATAATATAAATAAGATAAGATTTTAATTATGCCAATCCTTAGATAAATAAATGACCCAATTTAAGATTAATTAAATGGATAATAAAATAATGATCAATTAATTAATAAATAAGTAAAGGTTAAATGGAGTTAGATGATTAACTAAAACACATTAGATAAAATAATTGGATGATAATAAAGGGATTAATTAATTGAATAAATAAGCAAATAAATTACTTAATTAAATTAATAAATACTTATCAATTTTAATTAAATAAAGGAGTAAACGAATAATAATTGATTAACTAAATAAATAAATGAATAAATATTTAATTGATTAAATAAATGATTAATTGAAATTAAATAAATTAGATTAAGTAAGTAAATAAATAAATAAATGATCAAAATTTAATTGATTAACTAAATAAATAAATTAGATTAGATAAATAAATAATTGAATATTTAATATAATAAATAAAGAAACAATTCAAATGCGAATTATGACGAGGGTACAATTTTTAGGCCGAATTTGATTTTTTGCACTCATTAATTGACAAATGATTTTAAACATCCATAAATTAATTGGCGATTCGCAAAGAAATGATACAAAGCATTCATATAAATACAATTTAAGTAATTTACAATAATTATTCACAATTCAAATACCATTTCTATTCTACGGGCTCCTAAAATATGCTTTTCTAAAGGGGACGGGAAAGAAGGAGTTTAGAAGGTAGAACCCGGAAGCGCAAACTCCATCATTGAGCCTTGGACTTTGCGATTTTCATTTTTTCTTTTCTTGCATTTTTGGGGATATCAAGTCCCGAAAGTGCGGAGCAGATCAAATAACTCTGAATGCATGTAGCCGTCCCCGTTTACGAGTTTTCATTCACTTCTCGGGAAACTTGAACCCGAGATGCAATAACTCTAATACAAATAGCCGTCCCAATTTGAGTTTGTCGACTCGCTCCCAAGAGTATTTTACATGCCAAAATAAGAGGATAAGAAGGATTAGAAATAATTCCAATCAAGCAAAACACACAATAATCTTATGTAGTAACGCTGTCAAGATGACATACGAAACAATCAACCAGATACCTATGAGAACAAACCAATCGTTACCACTTTACTTCAATATATTTAAAAGCAGGATCGACAAATCAGGAAGTGATCTTTAGAGCATGCGTTATCAGTCTTGAACATATAATTGCAGACTAACTAGAAGACCCTATGACTAACCTCAGGAACATTGAAAAATAAGACGGACATTTTTTTAAAGAAAACTTTGAGATTGAAGAAACTAAAAAAAAAAAAAAAAGGAACCAGAGAAATGAACTGCAGCCTAGAACACAGTACAACCAAACTTAACAAACTGAGACCCTTACATTAATTTCAGACCAGGAACATTACTGAAAGAAAGAACCCAAGCCTATTTCAGGAAATCTTAAAGACATTAGGATAAAGAATCAAAGCAGGGAATGAATTTAATCTTCTCCTATTTCACTTAGACAAATACAAACACTATTTCAGATTTCATATCTTAAAGAAATACTAAGCAACAGAGGTCCAAATAAACAAGAACAAACTAGAAATGACTTTAGGATCAACCTGGAAGAAAGAGGGAAGGGATTCAGCCTACTAAGACTACTACCGGCATCCCTGAACCTCTGCACTATCAAAGACAACACCCACACACTTCTCACTGCTTAATACCATAACAACTCCCTGAAACATCACTCACACACCTCTCACTTACCTGCTCACCTATCTGCAGACTACCCAAAACAGCATCCCTAAACATCTCACAGACTCCTCACAAGCCACCTGAACAACTACCAGACATACACCTGCATGCCCTGCTAAACAAAAAAGAACCAGATCCTAACCCCCTACTGCACTTCAAACTGAACCAGACACAACCTCAGCTCTATCTCAGCCCACTGACAACTCCCTCACTCACTTCACAAGCAACCAGGACTCTCTCCAGAACTGCCTACATCTCCTACTACTATCTCCTTGGACCACCTTCCTTTACTTCCTGAGAACAGCCCTACAAACACTCATGCCCTGAACCAACCCAGACCCTGAACCCTGCTGCTGACCCCTAAACAAATCAGAAGCAGCTCCTACTCCTAACTCCTTACACACATACCATACATCAACTGAACCAGAACAAAAACAACAACTGCCTGAATCCTCCTTCTCAAACCCCTGAACCATACCAGAAACCAGACAAGCTCACCCCTGATCCTCCAGACTACCTGGATAACACCTAAACTCCTTCACTGAACACCCTCGCAGACCTATGCTCCCTCAACTCACACGAAAACTACCAGAAATATACTCTGCATTACACCTGAAACAAATTCCAAAAACTGCAGCAACACAGACCCTCCTTACCTCTTCATGAACAACCAGGAAATATCCTAACTTTGCACCTGCTGCACTTAAAAAAACAACACTTGAACCCTTTACAAATTTTCCCTACAGAAACCAGGGCAGAATCTGCATACACACTGAAACAACTCCAGCATCCTCCCTGAACTAACTCTTTGAACTCAACAGAGAAACCAACTAGGAACAATACTCTCATTATGAAAAACAGAAACAATCAGAGAAAGTTTAAAACTAAACTGAAGCTAAACTTTCAACAGAACCAACATCATCTAAACTAAAAGAGCATGATTAATTCTAAACAGGCCACAAAGAAGTTTAACATATTTTTTGAGAACTTGGAATTAGCAGCTAGGTCGTTTTAATGAGGAACAAGTTGAGCTCTCATTAACTAATCACAACATCAAGTTGAACATCAAACGATATGTCACTATTAAAAGTCATTCCTTTATCACTACAATCACATTCATACTTCGAGTAAACACCACAAGAAACTAACAAATAACATGTAAAGAAACTGCAAGAGGTCAAGAATTTCACCTGCTGTGACGCAGTGAACGAGGCGAGGACTGAAGAAATGCGCGACTCGAATAAGGTTGTCGACTCGATCAACGATGAAGCGACGCGACTAAAATAAAGAAAGCGAGAACAAGAAACAAATGCCAAGAACCAACTAAAAACAGTAAAACTATCTCTCTTCTTTCAAACTGCAAGGAAAAAATCTTTTTCTTATCAATGCTGCCGTTTTTATATTACCAAAAAAAACTAGAACCCCCCTAAAAACAATGAGAATATTACCTTATATACTTGAAATGCTAGGGTTTCGGTTTTTGGCTCCAAACCTTTTGAATTTTACCTATAATGGACATTTCACTTCAAAGATAAGGGTGAAAATCGTCATTCCCCTCAAGGATCGTACGATTTCAACCTTATCTTCAAAACAAATGCCCGTTATAGAAAATTGACGATTCGGATTTGAATCGTACATGAACGAACGCATGAGATTCACTCCACGTACCTCTGTACGGAGAAGATGAGCTGGAGAGGGGGTGGGGACCAAGGGTTTTGGATTGATTGGAAAAGTTTTTGGAGGGAATCGGGTCAGGGATTTTTGGGGTTAACGGGCTGAGGGGAATGGGAATTGGGGAAATATGCTGATGTGGGTGAGGGAGTAATATTGATTAGGAGAGATGGGTTTGGGCCGGGTCGGAGGAATGATATGGGTCCCACAAATGGCCTCTATTTTAGGCTTTAAACGCTTTTGGCCCCTTCATATTAGAATAAGTTAAAGAAAATAATTGCACGCGTAGGCCTAATTTAAAACTGTATTTTGCGCATTTAGCTTTCCCCTTTGAAATTAATTAATGATTTAACTAAACTTAACTAATAAATTTAATTTAACTAAATTTAATTTTAATTATTTAATTTTGACAATTGACTTTTATTTAAATCATTAATTTAAATCTTGGGACGAAATTGAGTGTCAACAGCTGCCCCTCTTTACCCGAAAAAGGATGAAAGAGTTTTTAGGGTAAAGAAGTTGACGAGAAACCAATTTTATCCCGATAAAACCAAGACTTTTGATTTCCAATGACCAAAAGACGAGGCTTATGGATATGGCTGAACTCCGGTTTCCGAGTTGCCTACATATCTCGGGCTGAAAGAGAATCAGGCCATATGTAGTTCGAAGATGCTTAGATAAGAAGACTCGCACGATTGACAGAAAGGGACCGCACGAATAGGAAAGAATTCAAACTGACGTCCTAATCCGGAATGAAAAGATTAGGATAGAATTTGCTTGTTCGAGTGCGATTCTTCAGATCCTCGTTGACGAGTCTAGCTCATATCAACGATTGCCCCAGTTCACTGCTAAGAATAAGTTCCACGTTATGCTCCAAATGCTCCAAATGCTGCTGCGGTACTGCTAAAATCCTGTAATAAACTTGACAAATGGTAAGCGAGCAACTGCTAATAAACTGTAATAATTGGAATGAGAAATAAAAGAGTGATAACGTAAAATTATAAATGCGGGTTGTGATATCATCAAAATGTTCTTCTTTCGATCAACTGACGAGGCGCTCCGCCCGGGGAACCTCTAGGCTGATCATTGTTCTGAAACAGTAAAGCAAGACAATAAGTAAAGCGGGTACGAATTGCAGAATATAAGGCGGTTACAAAATAAGTCGACTAACAAGACATAATGCCTCAAGTTGACTTGGCTAATCTATAACCTACGCAGGTAACATAACGTTTATATATAAGGCAAACGAGCCTAAAACGTTCAATTATAAGGCGAACGAGCCTAAAACGTCCAATTATAAGGCGAACGAGCCTAAGACGTCCAATTATAAGGCGAACGAACCTAAAACGTTCAATTATAAGGCGAACGAGTCTAGAACGTTCAATTATAAGGCGAACGAGCCTAAAACGTTACAATTATAAGGCGAACAAGCCTAAGACATAAGGCAAGCAAAAGACACAAAACTCATTAAAGCAGGTACTTCTTCCGACTTAGAAATATCTACAAATAACAAAATGGAATTTTAGTAAACGTCCCCTAAAGCGAAACAGAAATGAAATAGATAGGCTTAACAATTTGCAAGGAATATAGGAAATAGAAATGCCGCCTTTCGGCAATAAACCATCATAAAGCATAATGCTTTAGATCATGAAGAGGTAGTCTATAACGCAATCTTGGAATCTGCTCTATTCAACTGATAAAGAAATGAGGCGTCGGGTCTCGAAGCATCCAACGTCCTAGTGCAACTTGAAAACCTGCATATCCCATTTACGGGTGGGTTAACCCGAATTGTTCATTTATAAGGTGAACAGGCCCAAAACATTCATTTCTAAGGCGAACGAGCCTAAAACGTTCATTTATAAGGCGAACGAGCCTAAAACGTTCATTTATAAGGCGAACGAGCCTAAAGTGCGTAAGATAAAGCAAAACTCAAAACTCATTAAAGTGGGTACTTCTTCAAACTTAGCAATATCTGCAAATCATCAGATGAAATTTTAGTAAGTGTTCTCATACTGGGATAGAAATGAAACTGATATTTTAGCAACTTGCAAGAATTATAGGATATAGAAATGCCGCCTTTCAGCAATAAACTATGATAAAGCATAACGCTTTAATGATCTAGTGCCAGTTTGCGATTAATCTTGAATTGTGCTCCAATCACTTGACAAAGCAAATGAAACTTCCAGTCTTGAAACGTCCAATGTTCCAAAGCGACTTGAAGTAAATCTGCATATCCGATTTACGGGCAGATGGACCCGGATCATTAATTTATAAGGAAAACAGGTCTAAAACATTCAATTATTAGGCGAATGAGCCAAAAACGTTCAATTATAAGGCGAACGAGCCTAAAACGTTCATTTATAAGGCGAACGAGCCTAAGACGTTCAATTATAAGGCGGACGAGCCTAAAACATTCATTTATAAGGCGAACGAACCTACATTTGATAGTAACCTGCAAAAATAAAGTTGTAAATTGGATTAATTAAGATAATGCAAAATAAATGAGCAAAGCTAGGTCGTGTTGCTTGTATTGATAGAGCCGCAAAGCGTTGAATGCTGCCTTTGGTCCATATTGAAACCGATGTTCGATTCTATTCTACTGCTTTTGGAATTCCTGCATCCAAAGAAAAATCGTGAGTTCTAAAAGATGGGCCCAAAAGCCTCAACGTTTTGTTTTGCTCCTTCTGTCTTTATGCTGAACTTTGCAGTAGCACCAAAACGAATTTGCCCCTGTTTTCAAAGAAAAAGTTGTTAGTTTTTGAACAAATAGCGGCTGGCTTGATTGAACACCTAATGCGGCTTCAAATCTGCATCTTCTTGTATGGAAATCAGATGTATTGCTGCTGCGAGAGTCTGATGCTCTTGATATTCTTCTTTTGTACAAAAGATATCATCTAAAATTGATTTGGCTTGGCTTATTTGGAAAAATGAATTTTCATTGATTTTCGGGATTAAAAACCCAATAAAGGGTACAAGATAGTTCATTACATAAAACTTCAAAAGAGTAGGAAAACATAAGATAGTCGGGCAATAATGCCATTTCAACAAACAAAGTGCTTTCATTTGATCTTTTTGCTAAGCCTCACGCTTCCTTTTCAAATGCCTTGGTGTCAATTTTGATGAATCACCTCTGATGATAATTGCATTTGCTGCTGGAGGATCATAATTGCTTGTTTGCCCTTGCTTCACACTTATCTTGCCCGTTTCAATCATATTCTGGATTTTGTGCTTAAGTGCCAAGCATTCTTCTGTGTCATGGCCTTGAATATTTGAGTGATATGCGCACCTCTTTGATAAATCAAATCCTTGAGGCAGATTTTCTGGGATCCATCCCTTCCTTGCTTGTAATAGTCCTTCTACTTTCAATCTCTCAAATATGGCTGACAATGATTCATATAGAGGAGTGAAAGTACGAGGTCTTAGCTTCTTCGTGCTTTGATGACCAGATGGTGCCTGATAAGATCGATGCTTACGACTTGAATTCTGCATATCATGATTGTAGTGCACTTGCGAAGGCTGGGAGTCTTGAATATTTTCAGGTGCATCAGAACAATTGAAAACTGGCACTGTAGTGTCATAGTCAATCAACCTTCCGGTTTGAAACTTTTCTTCCAAAATCTTTGCATACCGGATTAAACTGGGAAAATCCTTTAAATTGGCAAAAAGTAGCTTTTCATAAAATACGCCTTCTTGAAGGTCAATGAAAGTCGCTATCAGCTCATCTTCAGGCAATGGAGGATGCATCTTAGAAGCCTCTAGCCTCCATCTCACAGCAAATTCTGCAACAGACTCATGCGGCATCTTCCTGATTTTATGCATATCAATTAGATAAGGATCTCTTACTATGTTGAACTTGTATTGTTCCACAAAGTCTCGAGCCATGTCTTCCCATGTGTTCCATTTGGTAAAATCCTGCTTAGTATACCATGCAAGTGCCATTCCTGATAAACTCTGAATAAACAATCTCATACGCAAAGTTTCATCCTTGCCAATTCCAATTAATCTGCTGCAATAATCTTTCAGATGTGCATAGGGGTCCCCTTTTCCATTAAAAGTGTTAAATTTTGGTATCTTGTACCCACTTGGAAGCTCAATGTCTGGGTGAATGCACAAGTCTTCATAGCAGAAGCTTTGAATATTCCTAGAGCGTAATTCTTTTCCCATGATCTTTCTCACAATTTGTTCATCCATATTGTGAGGATAAGTTGTCTCAACTTCTTTCTCAGGCAATTCTTGTGAACGCACTATCAACTGATTTGATCGACCTCCTACAGCAGGCATAGTGATAAAAGGTGGGTATAAAGTTGCAGCTGGCCAAGCATTTGGATTGATAAGATATTCTTGTGGGATTTGTGGATATATAGTATTTATAGGCATTGGGTAATTAGGCATTGTTAAGTAAGGTGGATTGGAGTTAAAGCTTGTATTTGGCAAAGGTTTGCTAGTGTTGACAGAGTTGACAATCCTATTCCTTTGGACCACATGTTCTTCAACATCATCATTCTGCGCTTGCAAGATACCCATACCCGAACTGGTTGCCTGAAGCTGCTCTGCCAAGTTGTTTCGTCCTTGATGCAGATTCTCAGTCATTTCAGTGTTCAATGCTAGCCAACCTTTAACAAATGAATTCTACACATTGAGCAAAAGCAAGTTAATACGTAAAATAATAATGCATGCATAAGATTTCAAATGTAAAATAGGCCATTAGGCCGAATGGATGGGACCAAAATCCCGACTCAACACATGAGTAAAATATTTAAGAGTTCGAAACTCAATGATCAACAAAATTTGATTTTCAGGACGCGAATTGAGGAAAACAAGAAATTTTTTATTAAATTAGTATGCGTGCTGGACCATTTTGACACAAATTTCTAAAATGGTCGGCTTATTTGAACATCAATGCTTTGCTCGACTATCGATTCTTCCTTGCAAAACAACAATCTGCACCAATTCATAGAAAACCCGCTTCTGATAACTATGAAATCAACATCAATGTCTTCAATTTTCCTTTGCACAATTTTGCCCCAGTTATAACTTCAATATCTCAATTTGCTTTGCGAAATTGCCCCAGTTATGACTTCAACATTTCAACTTGTTTTGCTAAAATTGCCCCAGTTATGACTTTCAAAACTTCAAACTATTTATCAAAAGCTGCCCCGGTTTCAATCTCCCACGTCTTCTACTTGCTTTGCAAAATTTGCCCCAGTTTCTATCTTTGGGAAAATTAAAATTTAAATACTAAAGGGTCGAGCCCGATGGAGGAGCCTACGTATCCCTCCTTGGGAATCAGACCGTGCGTAGTTCTGCTTACATAGAAGAGATTTTCCAAATGATGGTGTAACCGAAACTCGATATGAGTTGCCTACGCTTCCCGCCTTGGGAAACCGATTACAGTAGTTTGCTTACATAGAAATAAATTCAAACATTCATAATTTGATATTCTTTCTTTTCTTTTAACAAAACTAACAAAAGGAAAATACAATAGTTACTTCCTAATAAACTAACTTCTGCTTCTGCCACTCTACTACTTTTCTGGAACTTAATAGGTGCCTTAATGCCCTTCTTCGAGGGGCCTCCTTTTGCATATGGAAAGATTGCGACAAAAGGTTTGCCAGTGCCGTTTGTTGGTAGAACCTTGACCTGGCCAGAGTTAATCAAGCTTTCAACTTTCTCCTTAAAGGTAATGCATTCCCCAATATAATGCCCATGCATTCCTGAATGGTAAATGCAGAATTTTCCAAAGTTCTCAGGCTTAAGTGACCGGCATGATTTTGGTTCTATAGGATGTACCAAATTGAACTCCTTGAGCCTTTCAAATAGTCGTGCGTAAGATTCTGGGAGCCGTGTGAATGCGAAAGCAGATCTTTTGGCATGGTTTGATGGTGAACTTGGATTGACAATTACTTGCGCATTGGCACTAGGTTCCCCAGCTATGGCTGGTAAAGGTTTTGACATGACAGCTTTTCCTTTGTCATTGGACTGTGCCTCAACAAATTCACACTTTCTCTTGTCAGAAATTATTGCAACCGGCTCTTCTTGAAGCTCTACAGATTTTCTTTTCAGTGGACCGCTTCTTGCAAAGGTCAGTTTTGTGAGTTCGTACTGCTTGACAAAGTTACGAGCTAAGTCATCCCATGTGAATCGCTTTCCAAGATCCTGCATTGCAAACCATGTTAAAGCCGGCCCCGCGAGCATCTTAACAAATAACCTCAACTTGATTCCATTGCTTTTTCCAAATATTGCCACCCAATCAGTGAATGCTTTCAAATGATCGTGAGGATTTCCTATCCCATCATACACTGGTGGATAAGCCATGTCAAGAAACACATTTTCCTTTTCTACTTCACCTAAGCCTGCTTGAGATGGTAGAGCCTTCCCATCTGCCATTGTGCCATTGTTCTCTTTAGCATTGGGAAGCCCTTCCCCGTTGCTTTCCTCATTGCTTATTTTTGATGAGAAGCCACCAAATTCCTTCTCCAACAGGAATGCATGCAAATTAGGGAACTGTTGAGCATCACACTCAAATGTTGGAGCTACTTGCATTGTAGGAGGTGCAACAGTATAAATAGGAGCAACATGAGCACTTGGTCCTGGGCTTGGCACATTACGCACTGGGTTGCGAGCATCCATGAGCGTGACAACCAATTCAGTAAGGCTATCAAGTCTCTTTTCCAAACTTGCTACGGTTGCTTCAAGCTTGTTAACCTTGTCTTGGTGGGATCCATCATTTCCAGTCAAGTCAATCACAGCAATTTGACGAGCCATAGGTCCTGATTTTGATGTTCAAATAATTAACCCTTTAGCAACGCATACCGAATTTAATAAATATTTATTAAAGATGAAACTGACGGGTCAACTTATTCCAAAATGGATAAATTGAGACCGTACTGAAAAGACCCAAAATTTAGAGCAAGACACTCGTTTTATTAAAGCAAACCAGGCGCGGAAACGCTTGTTTAAATCTGAAATTATTTTCAAAAGGAAAATATACTTGCGAATACTTTAAAATATGATGCAAAACAATATTTTGCAAAATGACTAGACTGGGGTTAAGATAAATAAAATAACATTTAAAAGACGTTTTAAAATAGTGGTATGCATGAATTCAAATGATAGATGAATGACTTCAAAAGCGGTTAACTTTTACAAAAGATAGGTTGAAGTAACATAACGTTAATCTTACCATACTGCTGAACAAATTCAATCACTGCGCAATCAGTGCCAAAAAATTTCAAGCAAGATGCACATATTTAGCAAGTAATCGCATATTAGACAGACAATTTGACATGTGGCAAACACAAGTAATTGAGCGTAAATAAAATGCAAATGCTTCCTACCCTGTAAGGTGCCTCTTTGTGCCAGAGGTGGGCCTAAGACGCGCAAACAAGTGATAATGAAAAATAGTTCATGCTAGTTTTGAGCAATTCAGACTTAGAGTAAGCGATAAATAGTAACAATAATTGATAACAATCATCTCTCTGCCTTGACACTGCAATTCCATTATCCCAACTAACTTCCAAAAGTTGGTATCAACTCGACATTCTAACACAGCTCATGCTCTCCACAACATCTGCACCAAATTTCTAAACCCAAATGCCTAAAACCCGAAACAAACCTCTATACCTTTCACAAACATCAATGCTCCACCAAGCACAACTCCCAATTATCTCACAACATCCATGGGTGAGATTTCCAACTGCCTTCACAATACCAGACTGCAAATCATGAAAAGGCGCCAATTGGCCTTTCAAAAATAAAACCTCACTGGTCCTCGGCTTTAGTCAAGCCTCTCAGCTTCCTAGGTTTTGCAAGGCTCACAGACCTTGTTCATAGGGCTCCTCACTGGTCCTCGGCTTTAATCAAGCCTCTCAGTTTCCTAGGTAGCCAAGACCGCACTGGTCTTCGAGGAGGGACCTCATTGGTCATTTATAGACATAGGGGCTTTACTCTCTTAGTATGCGACAAGCATACTTCATTCCATAAGAATTTGCAGTTGGTTAGTCAACATGGGCCTGCACACATGACACGACCCGAAATCCGGTTAGGCCGTGCGGGCACCCGACATCCTCCCCTAGACCCGTCGGGCGAACCCTTACCAATTAAATCAGGAAAATAAAAATAACAATTTACAAATAAGGACAAGACTTAAAATAAATACACAGACATACTGATACCTCTAAGCTGTACAAAAGAAATTACAGCTGACTACCCAACATGCTAGGTTTAGGGCTATCCAGACTAGACATCTAAGAGTACAAAAGAAGACAGATACCTCCTGAAGGGAGCAGAATGCAACTGAAATAATAAACAATAAACTGGTGGCCATCCGGAATAAAGCTGGCTCACCCTGACAGCTGAAGTCGTCTTCGCTCCTGAACAACGTAGCGAACTCAATCCTGGAGCGAACCTGCCGAAACGAAATAGATAGACAAGAAAAAAACAACAAACAAGGGTGAGTCAAAAGGACTCAATAAGTGAGGCAGACTAGCTACCTCAAAGAATAGGATAGCTAGCCAGGGAGAAGAAACAGATAAACCAAATTCCTTTTATTTAAATTACAAAAAGGCAGAGCCAGATAATAACTAGAAACACGTATGAAACCTTAAACTCAGCCAGGAATACGAGCCAGAAACATATCAACAAATAAGCAATGCACATATGAGCAGAACAGTAGTTATGTACCACAAGTCTATGTAATGGTATGAAAATGAAATGAAATGAGATGAAATGAAATGAAATGAAATCTGATGCAAAGGGTCACATGTGCCCGTCCTCCCATCTCGAAGCGGAATACTCCTGCATTCGAGGGGAATCCAATCTGATAACTAACTGGAGCGGAATACTCCTGCTCCTGGGGCGGAATACTCCTGCACCCGATATAATATAAACCAGAGGCGGAATACTCCTGCACTCTCTTGGGGCGGAATACTCCTGCACCCGATATAATACAATGGAGCGGAATACTCCTGCTCCTGGGGCGGAATACTCCTGCCCTCAATATGATACAATAGAGCGGAATACTCCTGCTCCTGGGGCGGAATACTTATGCCCTCAATATGATATGCAATGTAATGCATATGAATGACATATAATGCATATAAATGCAATGTAATGCAATAATAGACTTTCACCGGCGCGGGACTCTCATCGACAGCCGGGAAGTAGATGCCAACTTACAGCCAGGGTACAATGCTCAGATCCTCATTGCAATACCAACAATAGGACATAACATATAATATACAATGTAAATCCAAAGCTAAGGCGTAATGAGTACGCCTATCGGCAGCTACACACGTAAGGAACACGTGGTAGAAAATCCACGAGGCCAGGTGCCTCCAAAGAAATGGATATAAACACTTACCTCTTCCAAAACTTAGCATTGCTAATCAATAACCGCTTCTATCCTTTGGATCCATTTCCAAACGATCCCACTGTGTTCAATAAGCAGAAAAAATATATCACATTAGGCTAAAGGCTTCATTCCTCACATCTTAGGGCAATCCAGGTAGAAACCTGATACCCTATTCGCATACGCAATACGCAGGCCAGGCCTATGTATAGGGTTTAAGGCCACATAACCAAACTCCAAATAAATTACATTTATAAGTTGCCCATAACTCACTGAGTACGAATATATAATCAATTTCATTATCGGGGTCCATTTGACCCTTTAAACTATTAATTGAACTTATTAAAACGATGTCTAATATTCCAAGTTTTACCGTTAAAACATATTCAAACACACGTAATAAGCTAAGATAATGAGTTAACATCATTACCTGGATGTTTCGGGGTGAAAATCCTATTTTTCTCCGGCTTCTTTTCCTTTCTTTTTTCAATTTTCTGATATTTTTTTTTATATTTTTGAGTTTCTGTTCATGTTTCGTTCTTCACTCATACTGATATATATGTATTAGGCACCGCCTAACTTTTCCAAATTTTCATTCTTTTCCTTTCTTTTTTTTTTTAATATAAATTCGCTACTACGGTAAAAATCAAAACGGTATCCTATGATATTCGAAATAATCCCAACTTTTGCATACAAGTTATACAAAATATATGTAACATACTCGCGAAGGCGGATCTCAAATTGGACTCTCGAAACTCAAGATGCGAATTTAAATGAAAAGAAGTCAAATTATTTAACTTTCGGCATTTTAGCGGAAACTAGCTGAACAACATCGAAATTCACTTTCGAAAGTTCACAAAAATCACAAATAATCATACGAACCTAACGGCGCTTTCGGATTTCGAATCGGAGCTCATTCGGCAAAAACCGAGCTCGAAAATCTCCTTTTAATATTAATCGCCAATAAAAACTGAAACCTTCTACCGATGCCTACCAGACGAGGTCTGATTTAGCTCAAATTTTACAGACCGGTTCTAGTGGACATTACGAATATTTTAAAATTATCGGCACGCCAATCGGAGTCCTAACTTCCTAAACGACTGACCGAGGTCGTTTCATTCTCCTCCACTTAAACTCTCGTTCGTCCTCGAACGAGCCTAAATCTAAAGCAAGATTTACGCAGATAACAAGAGAACTTGCACAACCTTCACTATTCCACAGACATTATCTCATAATTACAGAATCAGAGTTATAACACGCACATCAAACTCTTGAATAAAAACATAGCTGGATAATATGATAACGTCATTGCCCAGCTTATTCTGACTATGCCGATCCTTCCTCGATCACGTGAGGAGAGTTCTACATATTTAAAACAAAAATATACGGAACTTTGAATGGATTAACATGATTCAGCCGATAATCACCTCTTCGATATACCTTTCAATATAGAACAGGTCGATGGAACTAAGAATTAACTCACGCTTGATGCAATAGAGGGAACTTTTGAAGTACCTTGTCACTACTCACTATAGAAGATTTGATACAAGCTATATTATTTTTACGAATGCACTATGCAATATCTCGGTTGATTTTACTGTTGTTCCGCAAGCTCCTTGTGGGAATGTAGTTACTCATATCCTAATGTATATCAAAGGTTCATCTGAACAGGGTCTACCATGTAAAGATAAGGATTATGCAAATACTACTGGATAGTATGATGCAGACCAGGAATGATCTTCAGACTGAACATCTACTTCAGGGTATTGTCTTTGAATTGGAAATATTATGACTTGAAAAAGTAAATATAAAAGAGACATGTAGTTGGACCATGAGCTGAGGCAGAATACCAGCAACAAAGTTGATTACATGAGTACTTACAACGCTAAAGTAACATCTCAAGGAGTTGAGGTATGAATGAGATATGCCAATGATGGATGGACGACAAGCTGCACTAGACCTTCAACTCTAAATTTTTTTTTGAAGTAAAACAACGTCAATATGAGGATCCAGTTCTGGTTGAATACAGACAGATAGCCAGAAGAAAACCGGAGTCACCATACAGGGTTACTACTGACAGTGTTCTCATATATAAAGATAGACTTTGAGTTTCTGATGTTGCAGATTTACGTGGATAGATTATGATGGAGGCACATTATTCCAAATACAGTATTCATCTAGGTTCGACTAAGATGTACCATGATCTTAAGCAGATTTATTGGTGGGACGAAATGAAGTGTGACATAGCAGAATTTGTGGCTTAGTGTTCTAATTGCCAGCAAGTTAAAGTCGTGTCATCTTTCTAGACTTTATGCTTTCAGCAGGTAGGTACGTATATATGATCAGGTTGCCAGCTTACCTCTGTCATTAATAGATTATTAGCTGGTTTAGCAATGATCGACACTCATTGCAGATTTCTACCGTGGCCTTACTTTGGGTCGTGAGAAAAGTGGTATCAACACCTCAGAGATTTAATATTACCATTCAGTATTTGGAGGAAGACTCCTCCACTTAAAGCACAAACTCATGCATCCATTTGAATATGAATAACTATCCTCACACAGTCTGCTGGACTAAAGAAGATTTAGCTAAAAGCTGAATGTAGGCAGACCTAAGCTACCAACCACCCTTTCGAGTTGCCAAACAGCTGCAACTCTCAAGTTCACAACTCCATACCTTTGTCGTAAACACCACCGCCCGATGGATGGTACTTCTATATAAAAATTTCGGCAGAGTTTCCCCTGAAACTGGATGATCCGCAAAAACAGAACCAGCACTATACTATACATGGGAATGGATACCCGGATAAACTGATAACATAAACATGTTAAACGGATAACAAGATGAGACAACTGGACCAAAACAATAATATGCTTCAAAAATAATAATATGCTTACCCGGCCACAATAACACGTACTCTGGCTCAACACAGGGAACGTCACAAGCGGCTACCAATCGCCCAAGCTCACTAGTGCCGGACGAAGAAGAAATGGAAATAGATCGAGGATAGATATAATTAGAGCTTCAGCAAGTTCATCTTCCTATTTGCTTGACTACCAAAGCTAGACTACTTTCGCGTCAAGCAAGCCAAAAAATCGCAATTGAAAAGATAGACATTAAATAAGCTTTATGGAAAAACCTCCGTACCAATTTTAACCTTCCAATAAGAAGGAAATTCTGACAATTTATCAGTAAACTCTTTTACAACTGAGAGAAGCTCATGGAATAACATGACTCTACTAGCATCTTGAACCAAGAGGAGACACGTAGATCGAGTATCACTTACAAATCACTTTACACAACGACACTTCCTGATGGTAACGAATAAGAATCCCATCATCCTACCAACAATGATTTTCGAGAAGAGAGGTAAACTGAATTGACATAATAACAGAAGGTGGCGTAACAAGATGCCAAGCTAACAATAGCGACACTCACTGTCAAATCTCTCATATTTAGACTAAAAAAACTAGTAGGGTCTCATAAATGCCAGGAATAAATCGTATCAGAAACTCACCCCTCTACCGCAACCGATTCTTAATTACGACAATATCCAAGAAAACCGTCGAAACATGATAAGACACACCATTTCTAGATCGATCGGAAAGATAAATCTTACTTACAGATAAGGGAAGAAGAAACACACGGGTCTACTACATCGGATGCCTCAGCATCCTGCCAGACTAGCAGTTCATAGTACTGCCTCTGCAGCTGAGCTGAGCCAATACCCTGACAAGCACTTTCTGGAGAACCACTGCCACCACAATCTCAACCTCTATTGGATGTGGCTACATTTCTTTAGCTGATTGTAATCTAAATGAAATCCCCTGCGATTGTGCAGGTGCCTGACGACGAGAGAAAAGACGACTGCCTACTTGCCAGAGTGAAGGAAAACTCCTTAAAGGATAACCAGACTCATGACAATAATAACACCTTTTCGCTGAAAAAGGAAGCTGGACAGATTGTTGATAGCTGTAAAGAAAAGACTAACTCTGATCTTGATGGGCTACTGGCACACTCTAAGAATCACGTGACACAAGCTGAGATAACCTGGAAGGTGACCTCCCAAAATAATCAAAACTGTTACCTCCAAATGAGGTACCATGGTTACCCACTATGGCCACGGGATCTCTTGCTCTCCCGCTCTAACTTATGGTATGCCTCGTACCTCTGAGCAATATTAATAACAACATCAACTGAAATCTCGACCTCAATCTCTCGAGTCACCTGGGATCTCAAGGAAAAAGAAAGGTCATCAATAAATCTTTGAACATTCTTGGAAGGTTTATGGACTAGTTCTAGTGCATATCCAGCCGTCCTAAAGAATTTAATCCCATATTCTAAATCTGACAGGCTACCCTGTCCAATCCACTCAAACTGGCGACACTTTCCATCTCGCTCGCAGCACGAAAGGAACTTTTCCCACGAATCTAGAAGAAAAATCGAACCACGTTAGCTAATAAGAGAGAGGCCCACCAATTCAAGGCTGGACCCCTGAAACTGGAAAGAAGAATAATCAACACCATACCGCTTGATATAATCAAAAGCCTGAAGGATACGCTGGCATCATTTTATTTTAAAAGCTCACACATGGATTATCTGATGCATGGCTTGAGAATATCGGAAGATTCAACCGCGTAAAATAATGCAACCTCTTTGGGCACTCGGACCCAATAATTACCTCCGCTGGCTAACCAGCTAGAACAATTGGTGGCACAACAAATGCTGCTTCTAGA
This sequence comes from Petunia secreta, assembly GCA_029990175.1. NCBI lineage: Eukaryota > Viridiplantae > Streptophyta > Magnoliopsida > Solanales > Solanaceae > Petunia > Petunia secreta. The sequence continues at coordinate 3,867,766 of JARKIP010000085.1, read as the reverse complement.
ACATAATTTACCGTGACAATACTAAGAACTGGAATAGGAGCTCACTGAGGCCGAACATCTGTATCTGCGGCAACCTGATAAGCTGTCTAGCGAATAATAGGTTCTTACGGTATCTGTGTCGCCAAGATTCTCGTAAAAGCATCGTAGAGAGCCAAGGGAACCACAAGTCCCTGCTCCCTTGCCCATCGCGAGCTCGTACATCCGTAACTAGATTGTCAGCACGATAAAAAACTCTCGGGGCTCCGTCAGTGCTAGCCCCAGGCTAGACTGCTTCGTCTTGAACCCATACTGTTTGCTGATTTGTCGTACGAGGGTTTACAATTGCCACGAAGGAATTAACAAAAATACTTTTGCATCCTAGACCGACGCACGATCAGAAAAGAAGGAAGCGAAACTTCCTAAATGCCATCATAGCCCCTCGTAGATAAGTACGGACGTCTACGTACCCATCAGCGAGACTCTACTAGACACTGTCTTAGTCTGGATAGACTCTAAACAGGGCTCTGATACCAACTGACACGACCCGAAATCCGGTTAGGCCGTGCGGGCACCCGACATCCTCCCCTAGACCCGTCGGGCGAACCCTTACCAATTAAATCAGGAAAATAAAAATAACAATTTACAAATAAGGACAAGACTTAAAATAAATACACAGACATACTGATACCTCTAAGCTGTACAAAAGAAATTACAGCTGACTACCCAACATGCTAGGTTTAGGGCTATCCAGACTAGACATCTAAGAGTACAAAAGAAGACAGATACCTCCTGAAGGGAGCAGAATGCAACTGAAATAATAAACAATAAACTGGTGGCCATCCGGAATAAAGCTGGCTCACCCTGACAGCTGAAGTCGTCTTCGCTCCTGAACAACGTAGCGAACTCAATCCTGGAGCGAACCTGCCGAAACGAAATAGATAGACAAGAAACAAACAACAAACAAGGGTGAGTCAAAAGGACTCAATAAGTAGGGCAGACTAGCTACCTCAAAGAATAGGATAGCTAGCCAGGGAGAAGAAACAGATAAACCAAATTCCTTTTATTTAAATTACAAAAAGGCAGAGCCAGATAATAACTAGAAACACGTATGAAACCTTAAACTCAGCCAGGAATACGAGCCAGAAACATATCAACAAATAAGCAATGCACATATGAGCAGAACAGTAGTTATGTACCACAAGTCTATGCAATGGTATGAAAATGAAATGAAATGAGATGAAATGAAATGAAATGAAATCTGATGCAAAGGGTCACATGTGCCCGTCCTCCCATCTCGAAGCGGAATACTCCTGCATTCGAGGGGAATCCAATCTGATAACCAACTGGAGCGGAATACTCCTGCTCCTGGGGCGGAATACTCCTGCACCCGATATAATATAAACCAGAGGCGGAATACTCCTGCACTCTCTTGGAGCGGAATACTCCTGCACCCGATATAATACAATGGAGCGGAATACTCCTGCTCCTGGGGCGGAATACTCCTGCCCTCAATATGATACAATAGAGCGGAATACTCCTGCTCCTGGGGCGGAATACTCCTGCCCTCAATATGATATGCAATGTAATGCATATGAATGACATATAATGCATATAAATGCAATGTAATGCAATAATAGACTTTCACCGGCGCGGGACTCTCATCGACAGCCGGGAAGTAGATGCCAACTTACAGCTAGGGTACAATGCTCAGATCCTTATTGCAATACCAACAATAGGACATAACATATAATATACAATGTAAATCCAAAGCTAAGGCGTAATGAGTACGCCTATCGGCAGCTACACACGTAAGGAACACGTGGTGGAAAATCCACGAGGCCAGGTGCCTCCAAAGAAATGGATATAAACACTTACCTCTTCCAAAACTTAGCATTGCTAATCAATAACCGCTTCTATCCTTTGGATCCATTTCCAAACGATCCCACTGTGTTCAATAAGCAGAAAAAATATATCACATTAGGCTAAAGGCTTCATTCCTCACATCTTAGGGCAATCCAGGTAGAAACCTGATACCCTATTCGCATACGCAATACGCAGGCCAGGCCTATGTATAGGGTTTAAGGCCACATAACCAAACTCCAAATAAATTACATTTATAAGTTGCCCATAACTCATTGAGTACGAATATATAATCAATTTCATTATCGGGGTCCATTTGACCCTTTAAACTATTAATTGAACTTATTAAAACGATGTCTAATATTCCAAGTTTTACCGTTAAAACATATTCAAACACACGTAATAAGCTAAGATAATGAGTTAACATCATTACCTGGATGTTTCGGGGTGAAAATCCTATTTTTCTCCGGCTTCTTTTCCTTTCTTTTTTTAATTTTCTGATATTTTTTTTTATATTTTTGAGTTTCTGTTCATGTTTCGTTCTTCACTCATACTGATATATATGTATTAGGCACCGCCTAACTTTTCCAAATTTTCATTCTTTTCCTTTTTTTTTAAAATATAAATTCGCTACTACGGTAAAAATCAAAACGGTATCCTATGATATTCGAAATAATCCCAACTTTTGCATACAAGTTATACAAAATATATGTAACATACTCGCGAAGGCGGATCTCAAATTGGACTCTCGAAACTCAAGATGCGAATTTAAATGAAAAGAAGTCAAATTATTTAACTTTCGGCATTTTAGCGGAAACTAGCTGAACAACATCGAAATTCACTTTCGAAAGTTCACAAAAATCACAAATAATCATACGAACCTAACGGCGCTTTCGGATTTCGAATCGGAGCTCATTCGGCAAAAACCGAGCTCGAAAATCTCCTTTTAATATTAATCGCCAATAAAAACTGAAACCTTCTACCGATGCCTACCAGACGAGGTCTGATTTAGCTCAAATTTTACAGACCGGTTCTAATGGACATTACGAATATTTTAAAATTATCGGCACGCCAATCGGAGTCCTAACTTCCTAAACGACTGACCGAGGTCGTTTCAACACACGCAAAGCCATTCACGAGAGGGACCCCATTGATCTTTTAAAGACACCAGGGGCTTCGCCTCTTAGATCTCACTACACCATACCATCTCCAAAACACAAACCAATCAAATCTGCCTAACTTTCCCTGGACTGCAATCCTACCTTGTTCACAAAAATCTGCATTATGATCTCAATTCTGCTAAATTCTTCCATTTTCTGACCTAAAAGACAACATAGCAGACAAAATTCCAAATCTGATTTTGCTCAAAACATGGTTAGGACTGAGAATTCGTTATCACACAGCACATAATATGCACTGTCGTTGGGTTTCAAGAAACCGCTGACGTAAGGGCGGTTTCCTAACTATGGAGGCGGTACCAAGGACCGGGTCCAGACTAAGGTGTAAATGCATGCATGCTCCTAATCTCCTTCTAAGAGTGGTTTAACGGTTGAGGCTAACAGGTGAGTGGCAGGCGGCTTCGTGGTCGAATAACTCCCACGACAATCCGCCGGTACACCAACTCTTCAAAGGGTTCTTTAGTGGAAGAAATTGCGGGTGCGTATGCACACACCTCGCGGATATTTGAGTGAGAATGCAAGAGGTTCCCAGGAGTAGGGGAAGTATGAACGGAATGCCAGTTTATATGTGCACAAAGAGGGTGTAGTGACATGCTTTCGTGACACACAGCAATCAATTAAATTAACTAAGCATGCTCCCAAATAAACAGTAGATATAATCATGCCAGTTTCAACATACAAACGCAATAATTAAATAAGCTCTGCATACTAGTATCGGCATACAACTCAAACAATACAAACAAACAAATTCGTGAAAGCCTTTTGGTTAGAACAATTTGCGTATCCCCAGCGGAGTCGCCATGCTGTTGAACCCCAAAAATTACCCTTTCTTAAAGAAAAGACAGGTTTCGGGTATATTTCAACAAAATGGAGACTCCAAAGGGTTTTCTTTGGAGTCGCCATCTAATTTAAGGATTATTAGGAACCTAAGTTAACTAAAGAGTGCAATTTATTCTTTATTTGAAAGAAATTAAATTCAGAGATTCTAGGTAAGTGGTTCTTTTAAATTCGAAAGAAGGTCCCTTGCGGAAGCACTTTCGAAAATCCGCTAAATGCGGTTAATCCGGCGGTGTTCACGAATTTGTTAAGGATAATAAGTATATAAAGCTAATTTTATATAAGGATAATATGAATAATATAAATAAGATAAGATTTTAATCATGCCAATCCTTAGATAAATAAATGATCCAATTTAAGATTAATTAAATGGATAATAAAATAATGATCAATTAATTAATAAATAAGTAAAGGTTAAATGGAGTTAGATGATTAACTAAAACACATTAGATAAAATAATTGGATGATAATAAAGGGATTAATTAATTGAATAAATAAGCAAATAAATTACTTAATTAAATTAATAAATACTTATCAATTTTAATTAAATAAAGGAGTAAACGAATAATAATTGATTAACTAAATAAATAAATGAATAAATATTTAATTGATTAAATAAATGATTAATTGAAATTAAATAAATTAGATTAAGTAAGTAAATAAATAAATAAAGGATCAAAATTTAATTGATTAACTAAATAAATAAATTAGATTAGATAAATAAATAATTGAATATTTAATATAATAAATAAAGAAACAATTCAAATGCGAATTATGACGAGGGTACAATTTTTAGGCCGAATTTGATTTTTTGCACTCATTAATTGACAAATGATTCTAAACATCCATAAATTAATTGGCGATTCGCAAAGAAATGATACAAAGCATTCATATAAATACAATTTAAGTAATTTACAATAATTATTCACAATTCAAATACCATTTCTATTCTACGGGCTCCTAAAATATGATTTTCTAAAGGGGACGGGAAAGAAGGAGTTTAGAAGGTAGAACCCGGAAGCGCAAACTCCATCATTGAGCCTTGGACTTTGCGATTTTCATTTTTTCTTTTCTTGCATTTTTGGGGATATCAAGTCCCGAAAGTGCGGAGCAGATCAAATAACTCTGAATGCATGTAGCCGTCCCCATTTACGAGTTTTCATTCACTTCTCGGGAAACTTGAACCCGAGATGCAATAACTCTAATACAAATAGCCGTCCCAATTTGAGTTTGTCGACTCGCTCCCAAGAGTATTTTACATGCCAAAATAAGAGGATAAGAAGGATTAGAAATAATTCCAATCAAGCAAAACACACAATAATCTTATGTAGTAACGCTGTCAAGATGACATACGAAACAATCAACCAGATACCTATGAGAACAAACCAATCGTTACCACTTTACTTCAATATATTTAAAAGCAGGATCGACAAATCAGGAAGTGATCTTTAGAGCATGCGTTATCAGTCTTGAACATATAATTGCAGACTAACTAGAAGACCCTATGACTAACCTCAGGAACATTGAAAAATAAGACGGACATTTTTTTAAAGAAAACTTTGAGATTGAAGAAACTTAAAAAAAAAAAAAAAGGAACCAGAGAAATGAACTGCAGCCTAGAACACAGTACAACCAAACTTAACAAACTGAGACCCTTACATTAATTTCAGACCAGGAACATTACTGAAAGAAAGAACCCAAGCCTATTTCAGGAAATCTTAAAGACATTAGGATAAAGAATCAAAGCAGGGAATGAATTTAATCTTCTCCTATTTCACTTAGACAAATACAAACACTATTTCAGATTTCATATCTTAAAGAAATACTAAGCAACAGAGGTCCAAATAAACAAGAACAAACTAGAAATGACTTTAGGATCAACCTGGAAGAAAGAGGGAAGGGATTCAGCCTACTAAGACTACTACCGGCATCCCTGAACCTCTGCACTATCAAAGACAACACCCACACACTTCTCACTGCTTAATACCATAACAACTCCCTGAAACATCACTCACACACCTCTCACTTACCTGCTCACCTATCTGCAGACTACCCAAAACAGCATCCCTAAACATCTCACAGACTCCTCACAAGCCACCTGAACAACTACCAGACATACACCTGCATGCCCTGCTAAACAAAAAAGAACCAGATCCTAACCCCCTACTGCACTTCAAACTGAACCAGACACAACCTCAGCTCTATCTCAGCCCACTGACAACTCCCTCACTCACTTCACAAGCAACCAGGTCTCTCTCCAGAACTGCCTACATCTCCTACTACTATCTCCCTGGACTACCTTCCTTTACTTCTTGCGAACAGCCCTACAAACACTCATGCCCTGAACCAACCCAGACCCTGAACCCTGCTGCTGACCCCTAAACAAATCAGAAGCAGCTCCTACTCCTAACTCCTTACACACATACCATACATCAACTGAACCAGAACAAAAACAACAACTGCCTGAATCCTCCTTCTCAAACCCCTGAACCATACCAGAAACCAGACAAGCTCACCCCTGATCCTCCAGACTACCTGGATAACACCTAAACTCCTTCACTGAACACCCTCGCAGACCTATGCTCCCTCAACTCACACGAAAACTACCAGAACTATACTCTGCATTACACCTGAAACAAATTCCAAAAACTGCAGCAACACAGACCCTCCTTACCTCTTCATGAACAACCAGGAAATATCCTAACTTTGCACCTGTTGCACTTAAAAAAACAACACTTGAACCCTTTACAAATTTTCCCCACAGAAACCAGGGCAGAATCTGCATACACACTGAAACAACTCCAGCATCCTCCCTGAACTAACTCTTTGAACTCAACAGAGAAACCAACTAGGAACAATACTCTCATTATGAAAAACAGAAACAATCAGAGAAAGTTTAAAACTAAACTGAAGCTAAACTTTCAACAGAACCAACAACATCTAAACTAAAAGAGCATGATTAATTCTAAACAGGCCACAAAGAAGTTTAACATATTTTTTGAGATCTTGGAATTAGCAGCTAGGTCGTTTTAATGAGGAACAAGTTGAGCTCTCATTAACTAATCACAACATCAAGTTGAACATCAAACGATATGTCACTATTAAAAGTCATTCCTTTATCACTACAATCACATTCATGCTTCGAGTAAATACCACAAGAAACAAACAAATAACATGTAAAGAAACTGCAAGAGGTCAAGAATTTCACCTGCTGTGACGCAGTGAACGAGGCGAGGACCGAAGAAATGCACGACTCGAATAAGGTTGTCGACTCGATCAACGATGAAGCGACGCGACTAAAATAAAGAAAGCGAGAACAAGAAACAAATGCCAAGAACCAACTAAAAACAGTAAAACTATCTCTCTTCTTTCAAACTGTAAGGAAAAAATCTTTTTCTTATCAATGCTGCCATTTTTATATTACCAAAAAATCTAGAACCCCCCTAAAAACAATGAGAATATTACCTTATATACTTGAAATGCTAGAGTTTCGGATTCTGGCTCCAAACCTTTTGAATTTTACCTATAATGGACATTTCACTTCAAAGATAAGGGTGAAAATCGTCATTCCCCTCAAGGATCGTACGATTTCAACCTTATCTTCAAAACAAATGCCCGTTATAGAAAATTGACAATTCGGATTTGAATCGTACATGAACGAACGCATGAGATTCACTCCACGTACCTCTGTACGGAGAAGATGAGCTGGAGAGGGGGTGGGGACCAAGGGTTTTGGATTGATTGGCAAAGTTTTTGGAGGAAATCGGGTCAGGGATTTTTGGGGTTAACGGGCTGAGGGGAATGGTAATTGGGGAAATATGCTGATGTGGGTGAGGGAGTAATATTGATTAGGAGAGATGGGTTTGGGCCGGGTCGGAGGAATGAAATGGGTCGCACAAATGGCCTCTATTTTAGGCTTTAAACGCTTTTGGCCCTTCAAATTAGAATAGGTTAAAGAAAATAATTGCACGCGTAGGCCTAATTTAAAACTGTATTTTGCGCATTTAGCTTTCCCCTTTGAAATTAATTAATGCTTTAACTAAACTTAACTAATAAATTTAATTTAACTAAATTTAATTTTAATTAATTATTTTTGACAATTGACTTTTATTTAAATCATTAATTTAAATCTTGAGACGAAATTGAGTGTCAACACGTATACGCGGTCGACAAGTAATAAAGTGATAAATCGAGTATCGTTCCCACGAGGACTATTCAGACTGAATTCTAGCAAACAATTTATATAAACTATTCAGGGATCTTTTTCCAATAGTGATGAGTTTATTAACTAAAGAACAGTAATTAAGAGGGTCAAAGTGAATTCAAACAATGGAGCAAAACTTGGTTGTTATCAGTAATAAGGAGACGGTCCAGGGTCAGAGTTACGAACAATCCAGTTGAGTTTTCCAATTTATTCCACTTCTTAAATCCCGGGTTACTAACTGACAGATTAAATGTACCCGTGAAAACCTTTCGATTCTTCACGGTCTATGCAGGCTACTCCAATCCCTATATGTCTATGGGTTGAATCACGTGCACGCATTAACGAATTCTGTAATGAGTTAAACTTGGCGAGCAAGTATATGTCTATTCTACTCACGAATTGGTTCTCCGATGCCCGGGTTCACAAACTAGTCCTATTCTTTCTTATTACGTAATTAAATTCCCTCTTTCGAGTTCAATCTAAAAACCATAGATAATGCGTAATAATCGGGCCCTGACAATTACACAAGTGAAATCAAGAAAGAATAAGCAATCCCTTATGGGATTCAATTAATGGGAATCAATCTTCAAACATCAACTTTCATGTAATACTCTAACCCTAGAACGATAGAATTAGCTACGCATACTCATAATAACAACACAAAGATTTGAAGTAATAATGAAATAATGATGAACTAAATTAATGGAAGGAAGAAAAACCCTTGTTCTTGATGTTATGAGCTCTCCAATTTGCTCCAAAGTCTGAACTCCTCTCAAAAACTAAGTAAAAGAGTATTTATAGAGTTTACAAACACCTAGTAATAAGTTAGACCCAAGTCTAGACGAAATAGGAAGTCAAAAACGTTCCAGGGGCGCTATAACGGGCGCCCCGCGCCTCGTAACGCGCGACCCAAGGCAGAAGACGTCGAAACCAGCCCGCTTTTGCCACGCGCCGCGCAGCCAAACGCGCCAAAAGCTGGGTGCTTTGGCTGGCGCGGCGCGCCTCCTGTGGCGCCCAGCCAAACTGCTCCGTTCCTTGCTCCTTTGCTCGCTCGTGTCGTGCCTTCGTGTGCCCGATCCAATCCTCAATCAAAATCCAATATTTTCTTGCTCGATCATGCTCTTAAAAGCTCCAATTGCACTGCATAACAACCTACATACACACGACATAAAATTAGTGTAAAACCACATTCATAAACTATAAAACGAGCGAATAAAGTATCGAAACGTAAGGAAATATTAAGGAAACGTTTGCATAAAATGCCAAACATCACCACCCCACACTTGAACCCTTGCTCGCCCTCGAGCAAGTCACAACTAATTTCCCAACCTAGGTAAAACTGGTCTGCCTATGACTATGGTTGATACCGATCATTGAACAATTGCTAACATGACTACTATGGATCCACAAACATGCCAACAATTTAACAAACTGAAAAATATGAGAACAACCACCCCAAAATAGCTCAAGTGCACAAACTCAACTTATTGCAACCATGCTCCCACAAAATCACACCTATCTACTCACCAAGAACCATCAACTTCACATATTTCATGCAAACCACGTGCCCTCACCAATATGAAGCAAAAGAGTGCCCCCCCCCCCCCCGAAAAATCACACACAACAATCAAATATCATGAATAGAACGGGGGCAATAACAAATGAATTCACTCACTCTCATGAAAGTCCCACATGTCACACACAACGTACCATAGGCTTGCCCGTAGTGTAGGACTCCACTAATGTAAGTTCACACCAATCGGGATTAACTAGGACTTTAAGAAGTTGTAATGTAGGCTAAGGGGTGGGTAGGATACATATGGTAATAGTGACTACCTCCCTAAACACTTTAATACATCACAAATAATTCCAAACACAATTCCCACAAAAGCCACCCAATCAACAACACTTCCACACACACACCTTCTCAACAAGTAGCATTTTTTTTAAGCACACACTAGCAAGGAATGGATATTCTTTTCTCTTTTTATTTCTTTTTCCACAACTTTTTTTTTCTTTTCTTTTCAACTTTGCTATTTTTTCTTTTCTCAATTTCATTATCTTCCAACCTTGCCAATGCTTTTCACTATTTCACTATTTTAACAATTATTCCCCTTCATTAGCTCCACTCAAAAATCTCCCAAAATCCAACCACAACTCCAACATAACAACACAATATCAATAAAGTGCTTAAGGAGTAAAGGGCCAAAAGAGTCAATTTAGAACAAATGGGTAGGCTCGGGGTGTGGGTGCCAACAAAAAGGGTCAAGGAAATCACAACAACAATTTTTTTCCAAGGTATATATGTAAGGGTAGGCAAATCAAAAGAAGGCCTGTATCATTTCCCGACTAGAGCAAACATAGGATTTCGCTTTGCACACACACGGGGCAAGTTCTAGACATTAATATGCAACATGGAGTAAACAAGAACATGCCTCACAACACACATTGCACACGATCCACACAAAAAGGTTCCATCAACAACTCTCAATCAAGCATCTAGAGTGCAACTCGTGGAAAATTAAGCACTAATACACAAAGGTTCACAATAAAGTCAAGCAAGTGGGCTCAAGCATCTCAAGGGGGTCGTTCCAACTTTTTTCTCTAGGCATGCATCATAATTAAAACCCAAGGACACCACAAATAGCACATGCAATCAATTCAAGTCCACTAGTATCAAACAAATCAAAGGCACCTAGCATTCTACCTATTCCTTCGTCTAGGGTCACCTATACTAACTATTCTAATCCTAAAAATAAAAACTACCCGGTTCAAATGCCTCCCCGTGGAAAAGAACCAAGGCCATAAGAAAAACCACGGGGCAGATGACATGTACCACTAATAAAACTAAAAGGAAAATCTTTTTGAAATTTTTCATTGGTTTTTTAATCTTTTTTCATATATTAAAGCAAGAAACAAATCAAAACAAAGTCAAGTGACAAAAGAAAATCCTACGGTACATGCATCCCTAACCTCAAAAATAGATAAAGGGTAGTTCCCCCACCCCACACTTAAACTAAGCACTGTCCTCAGTGCTAAACATAAGAAAGTGCAAGGTAAAGAAAACTTCCCTGAAGATTCTAGTCCTTGGTGCTAGCATCCTCCAAGCTTCCATATCGTATGAGGTACTCAGACTTCCCTCATCAGGTCATCAACATTAGGCAAGGTTGAGGACACCCCACACTTATCCTCGACATTACTTGAACCTGCAATCCAAGGAAAAACAAAAACTACGTGACACTATAAATAAAATAATACAAGTACAAACTCGGGTTGCCTCCCGAGAAGCGCCTTAGTTAACGTCGTGGCACGATGACACTTTTAGCTCACTTCCAGCATTTATGTCTTCTCTTCTTACGCCAAATCTTTGCTTTCTTCCTTTCTTTGAGAGAACTCCTCTTCAACTTCACATGTGGTTTACTTCCATCTTCTTGTCTGACACATTCGATCGTAGAGCACTCTTCAACCTTATCTATGTACTCCTTCCCATTATAAACCTTGAAAGTAACCTTTTCTCCATGCGCTCTAACAGTCATCTCACACAGCTCCATGTCAATAATTGCCTTCGAGGTGACTAAGAGTGGTCTCCCCAAAATTATTGGAGCTTCTCGGCCCTCTTCATAATCTAGGACTAAAAAATCAGCAGAGAATGTAAACTTACCAACTTTTAGCAGCACATCCTCCAGCTTACCATCAGGGTGAGTGAGTGATCCATCCGCCATCTTAAGAGTAACTGAAGAGGGCTTGATTGCTCCTAGCCCTAACCTTTTGCAAACAGAGAGAGGCATGCGATTTATGCTCGCACCCAAAACACACAATGCACCAGTGATATTATGCCCTCCAATGGAGAAGGAATAGTAAACCTCCCAGGATCTTGGAGTTTTGGAGGTAGCTTGCTCAAGATTGTGCTACACTCCTCAACTAACTCAATTGCATCTATCTCTTGAGGCTTTTTCTTCTTGACTAAAATCTCTTTTAAGAACTTCACAAAGGATGGCATCAATTCAAACACATCAGTCAAAGGAATATTAACTTGAAGTTCTTTCAACATACTCACAAATTTTTGATACTGGGCCAAATCCTTCGATGGTATAAGTCTTTGTGGTAATGGTGGAGGCGGCAGAGGTGCCTCCTTTCTCTCTTCTTTCTTCTTTACCTTCTCCACTTTTTCAACTTTTTCTATTTCAGCTCTCTCCTCGGACTTGGCCATCAGCTCTCCACCTTCAATTAAAGTCACCGCAAGACATTGTTCAGGCTCTTTTTTAACAGTGCTTAATCTCCCACCAACTGCCCCAACTGGTGCTCCAGGTTCTTGTGAGCATTGGCAATATCTTGTATGGCCACTGCGTGGGCTGCAGTGTCAGCTATCATTCTCTGCTGGCCCGCCATTAACTGCTTTAACATCTCTTCAACTGAATAGCTAACCTGCTGTGGTGGAGCTGGAAGTGGGTGGTAATTATTCGGGGCTCTTGTATTGCCTTGATAATAACCATTACCAAACTGATTTTGACCCTGCAGCCTGTTTTGATTACCCACGTAGTAAACTGACTCTGGATTAGAGGAGCAAACCTCTGTAGCATGGTCTTGACCACAAACCTCACAAAAACTCTGGAGTTGTTGCACTGGAGCCACTGGTTGCTGAGTCTTTGGCAGAGCTAACTTGCTAATTTGATTGGAAATAGCATCCATCCTCGCCCTTAGCTCTGAAACTGCATCTAACTGAAGTACCCCTGCAGATTTTTGCGTAATAGCTCTACCATCTCCCTGCCAATCAGGATTGCTCTGCGAAAACTTGTCAAGTAAATCAGAAATTTGATCAAAATTTAAGGCCAGTACTTGGCCTCCAGCAGCAGCATTAACCACGATCTTAGTGTGTTGGTTCAACCCCTCAACAAAAGTGTGTGCAACAACCTCATTGGATTGGTTGTGATGTGGACAATCTCGCAATAAAGCTTTGAATCGCTCCCAGGCTGAATACAAAGACTCTCCTTCTAACTGTCTGAAGGACATAATTTCACTCCTCAGCCGGGCTGTCTTGGCAGATGGATAATATTTAGCCAAGAACTTCTTAGCCAAATCCTCCCAAGTAGTGATAGACCCAGACTTTTAAGCCTTTAACCACTTCCTTGCTGCCCCAATCAGTGAAAACGGGAACAACGTCAAGCGAACATAATCAACAGGAACTCCCTTCGGTGTGTAAGTATCACTGATCTCCAAGAAATTATGGATATGTTGTTGTGGATCCTCCCTAAGTAATCCAGCAAATTGTCCAGTCACATGTAACAGTTGTATCATGCCGGACTTAATCTCAAAGTGCCCGGTGATTTTAGGATTAACTATGCTCGAGGCTACTCCCTCCAGGCTGGGGAGAGCAACATCTCGCACAGCTAAAGCTTGTTCTTCTGCCATTCCTGTAGGTAAAGATCAAGCACGACCTAATACCTGAAACAACACAAAACTCAAAACAAAAATTAAACCTGAATAGACCGTAATAAACTGTTCAAAAAGAAATCAGTCAATTAATTAGTCCCCGGCAACGGCGCCAAAAACTTGTTGCTCCCAAACGCACACGCAAGTATACGCGGTCGACAAGTAATAAAGTGATAAATCGAGTATCGTTCCCACGAGGACTATTCAGACTGAATTCTAGCAAACAATTTATATAAACTATTCAGGGATCTTTTTCCAATAGTGATGAGTTTATTAACTAAAGAACAGTAATTAAGAGGGTAAAAGTGAATTCAAACAATGGAGCAAAACTTGGTTGTTATCAGTAATAAGGAGACGGTCCAGGGTCAGAGTTACGAACAATCCAGTTGAGTTTTCCAATTGATTGCACTTCTTAAATCCCGGGTTACTAACTGACATATTAAATGTACCTGTGAAAACCTTTCGATTCTTCACGGTCTATGCAGGCTACTCCAATCCCTATATGTCTATGGGTTGAATCACGTGCACGAATTAACGAATTCTGTAATGAGTTAAACTAGGCGAGCAAGTATATGTCTATCCTACTCACGAATTGGTTCTCCGATGCCCGGGTTCACACTAGTCCTATTCTTTCTTATTACGTAATTAAATTCCCTCTTTCGAGTTCAATCTAAAAATCATAGATAATGCGTAATAATCGGGCCCTGACAATTACACAAGTGAAATCAAGAAAGAATAAGCAATCCGTTATGGGATTCAATTAATGGGAATCAATCTTCAAACATCAACTTTCATGTAATACTCTAACCCTAGAACGATAGAATTAGCTACGCATACTCATAATAACAACACAAAGATTTGATGTAATAATGAAATAATGATGAAATAAATTAATGGAAGGAAGAAAAACCCTTGTTCTTGATGTTATGAGCTCTCCAATTTGCTCCAAAGTCGGAACTCATCTCAAAAACTAAGTAAAAGAGTATTTATAGAGTTTACAAACACCTAGTAATAAGTTAGACCCAAGCCTAGACGAAATAGGAAGTCAAAAACGTTCCAGGGGCGCTATAACGGGCGCCCCGCGCCTCGTAACGCGCGACCCAAGGCAGAAGACGTCGAAACCAGCCCGCTTTTGCCACGCGCCGCGCAGCCAAACGCGCCAGAAGCTGGGCGCTTTGGCTGGCGCGGCGCGCCTCCTGTGGCGCCAGCCAAACTGCTCCGTTCCTTGTTCCTTTGCTCGCTCGTGTCGTGCCTTCGTGTGCCCGATCCAATCCTCAATCAAAATCCAATCTTTTCTTGCTCGATCATGCTCTTAAAATCTCCAATTGCACTGCATAACAACCTACATACGCACGACATAAAATTAGTGTAAAACCACATTCATAAACTATAAAACGAGCGAATAAAGTATCCAAACGTAAGGAAATATTAAGGAAACGTTGGCATAAAATGCCAAACATCAGAGTTCATCAGTCTGGAATTGAAGACAGTCACAGGTCCTCTTCTTTAAGTCGACGTTAAAGCTTTTTCCTTCATCTTGGACATTGAATGTTGCTGTACCTGTGGGGAATACCTATTTGAAATGAAAAATAATAACTTTTGTGAGTCAGTACAGATGGTATTTAAAATCGGCTATTAGTAAGTCAGAGCAAGAGTTCATGAGTACAGTTCTAATGGACTGATTGAAGTTCAAATCATATGGACTGAAGTTCTAATCCCACAAGGATCGAACTCTCTGTACTTGAACTTGCTTACTGTTATGGACTGAAGTTGTATCAACAAGTATTGAACTCCACCCCCAGTGCGTTATGTACAGGAGTGTTATCCTCAAAAGTTTGAACCCCCTCTCCCTTTTTTTTACTGAAGTTCTATTCACAGTCCTGAATTTCAGTCTACATGGACTGATCTTCACCCATCTTTATCTGTATTTTTTATACACTATTAGGATTGCATATTTGGCGCAAGTCTAGTGCTGTATACTTACATTTATTGTGAAGGCCAGTTGAATCTTCTTGTTCATTTCATCTTCTGCCCACCTTGATAAGCTATGAAAAGTTTCTTAAGCAGTAGTTCTTCTTTCACAAAACCATTTCTGCTTCTTAAAAATGATTAAATTCAAAAGGCTTAAAATGGGCAACTCTCTTGCTTCAAGTAATGCAGAATTCATCGACTCAACCATATTTGTTGTAAGCATATCATATCGTCGCCTCGGTGAGTAAGATCTAGCCCATCTTTTAGGTGGTTCTTCCATTATGTAGTTGAACGTGTTTCTATCTATTCCCTCTAATTGGGACATGAAATAATGAAACTCTTCATGCTTATAAGCTCTTGCAGCAGTTTGAATCAGACTTATCACTGTGGTTCTCACATTCTTTTGGTTTATATTCTTTTCAAAGTGGTAGATGCATATACCATGGTGGCTATCAGGATAAACTTGTGCAATTCCATGCGCGATTGATTTGTTTCTGTCTGATAGAAACACCAGTTCAGGACGAGTACCTATTGTCCTTCGCAGCTCAGTGAAGAACCAACTGTAAGTTTCATTATTTTCAGAGTCTGCAATCCCATAAGCTAGAGGGAAGATTTGATTATTTGCATCTTTTGCTACAACAATGATGAGAACACCTAGATTTTTCGCCTTCAGAAATGTGGCGTCTACTGCTATCACTGGTCGACAATACCTCCAACCGTCTATTGATGGGTTGAAAGCAACAAACATATACATAAACCTGAAACATTTTAAAATAGGACAAATTTAATTCTTAGAAATTTTTGAATTTCCGTATAGCAATCGATATCACTTTTGAGAAATGCTTACCGATTAAGACTGTCTATCTTTAGATTTGTGTGAGCGCCTGGATTTCTCTCTTTCAGCACATGCAAGAATGAAGGGAGCAGATGATAATGCTCATCAGGCCGTCCCCTAATTAATGCGTTTGCTGCTTGAATTGACCGCCATGCCTTGTGATATCCTATTTCAACTCCGTGTATCCTTCTCATTTCGTTGACAATAAATGTTGGTCTAACTTCTGTTCTGTTGTCGCGGATGTTTTCAAGAAAGTATTCACTTATCAATGTTGACGTGGCATATTTTTGATCAGCCTTCTTAACGTCAACGGAGCATTTATGTGTATTCTGAAACTTAATTACCTTAAACAGCGAGGAATCTTTTATCCTTCTTGCTCTAATGTTCCAATCACAATTTGGATCGATGCATTTCAGTTTATATCTCGTTCTATTTGATCTGATAACCTTGAACTCAAAATGCTCCTTGATTTCCATCTTGACAAAACATTTCATCATGGTTTCCTTGTCAAATGTTGAGTATGCTGCTACATCTTTCGATGATACATCTCCTGTTAGTATCATCGCTGGAGATTGTTTCTATTTTACCCTGGACTTTTTCTGTTTGCTCTTGGCAGCTGGTGTGCTAGTAGGGCATTCAAATGTTGGTGCTGGTGACTGAAATTGAGTATTGTTTGGTTGCAGTGTCTCAGCAATGCCAGGTGTTTCAAGTGCTAGGTTGGAGTCGATCTGCATTATCAAGCCTCCCTCTTGTTGTGGAAGCTCTGTGCATGGAGTATGATTATTTTCAATTGCTTGAATTCAGTCGATCTACATTATCAGGGTCCCCTCCTGTGGTGAAACTTTTGTACGAGGAGTTTGATTCTCTATCTTGTCAATCACGAAACGGCTATTCTTGAAACTCGGATCATTGTTCAACAAGTGCATGCATGTCCTCAGTTCTTCTTCTGTAGTTACAAGCATTCCTCTGCTCGAGTCCATTCTAATATCAAACCATATATTGACAATGCCAGTGAAATGTGTTGCTTCATAAATCTTGTGCATGAAAGTTTTGAATTCAATCATTTCATTAACAAGTAGAAGTTTTGTTTCATGATCCAAGTACTTGTAATATTTTGTCCAATTCCCATTGAAAGCAATAACCAAACAGACTGTAGCCATTCTGCATTGAATAAGTAAACCAGAGAAAGAATTGTGTTAATATGAAGTTCAGTGTTAATAACAATGGCCATAAGTAATCACAAAGTCTTGAGGTTGCCTCTTTCAGTTTATAAAATGAACTTTCAGTCCTTAAGCACTGAAGTTCAGTCTTAATGGACTTAAGTTCTATGCATAAGGAATGGAGTAAGTTCTATACATAAGACCATTGAAAGCTCCACCGCATGTGGATTGAAGTTCAGTTTATGTGGACTTAAGTTCTATCCATAAGGATTGAACTAATGAAGTTCATTCTTAAGAACTGAAGTTCAGTCCCAGTGAATTGAATTTTTAGTTCAAACTTCAGTTCTATTGTGCTGGTACTTAACATGGCAATGCCAATAAGTAATCGCAAAGTCCTGAGGTTGCTTTTTTCAGTTTATAAATGAAGTTTTCAGCCCTGAAGCACTGAAATTCAGTCATAATAAACTGAATTTTAGTTCAAACTTCAGTGATAGTATGCTGATACTTAACACGACAATGGTGATACTGAAGTTCAGTCATCAACGGCACATCGAGGTATTAAAACTACTAAATTTTAAACGAATTTCTCTGAATTCAGTTCACATGGATTGAACTTAGTTGAAACTCAGTCTTAATGCAGCATAACGTAAAATTCAAACGTAGAATACTTAACACTGAAGTTCAGTCATAATGAACTGAATTTTAGTTCAAACTTCAGTGCTAGTGTGTTGATACTTAACACGACAATGGCGATACTGAAGTTCAGTCATCAACGGCACATCGAGGTATTAAAACTACTAAATTTTAAACGAATTTCTCTGAATTCAGTTCACATTGATTGAACTTAGTTCAAATTCAGTCTTAAAGCAGCATAACGTAAAATTCAAACGTAGAATACTTAAAACTGAAGTTCAGTCATAATGAACTGAATTTTAGTTCAAACTTCAGTGCTAGTGTTCTGATACTTAACACGAAAATGGCGATACTGAAGTTCAGTCATCAACGGCACATCGAGGTATTAAAACTATTAAATTTTAAACGAATTTCTCTGAATTCAGTTCACATTGATTGAACTTAGTTCAAATTCAGTCTTAAAGCAGCATAACGTAAAATTGAAACATAGAATACTTACAATTTTTAAACGAAATTTGTGATGAAATTTGAAAAGTGAGATTGGCAAAGAATTGGTGAAGAGATTGGTGAAGAGAATTCAGCAGCAGCTGCCACAAAGTAACGAAACAGAGAATAACGAACTGATTGTTTATATATATAATGAGGGGGGTAATTTAGTCTTTTTTCTTTTTTCAGTTATAGTGGGTGTAATGTAAGTGGCCACAAAGTAAATGTTTTGGTTTTAGTGGCCTTTGCCCTAAGACCAGTGGCAAAACTGGCCTTTTGTGTACTTCGGCCGGAAACACTTTCAAATACTAAATAAATATAAAAATATGTACCAGTCTATTTATTTATTATACACAAAGAAATAAAGACTCATTCCAGGCTAATTATTGTATAATTTTGAAGGGAATATTTATTTTGATTTTCCTTTTTTCAATAGATATTGGATGTGTTTGGTATAGAGGAAAATACATTAAAAAAGACATCTTTTCAATTTTTCATTCTTGGTTATCTTATATGATTTGAAGTTTTTTTTCTCACACTGCTCATTTTCCTCCAAATAGAGGAAAATATTTTCCCTGTAAAATGAAGGAAAAACAGTTTTCTAAAACACAACTACAAACCCTAATCCCACAAAGCCCTCAAATTACCCCACTTTCCTAGCCTCCACCCTATAACACTACTCCCCACCCTACACCCCACATCACACCGTCAGATGTAAGTAGTACGCCTTTCCGTTTCCAACGCCGGTGTCGACCGTTGCAGAGCTCGTTTCCATTTTCGACGTTTCCGTTTGTTGTCGACTGTTGCAGAATGGTGTAAACCCTAATCTATGTTCCTAGCTTTATTGTCGACTGCCTCAGCCATCGTCACCCAATCTCATCAGAGACACCCATATATCAGTTTGCTATGCTCGCCGTCATTATTTCCACTGTATACACTGTCGCCCCAATCTCACCGGGTAACCGCTAATATCTGTCCCAAGACTCGCTTGCGTAAACAACATAAATATGTTGAATTGAAGGAGTGGTTGGGGTCGGTAAGGTTTTGGGGGTGGAGGGTGGTGGGGGTTTAGGTTGGTGGTGGGACTAGGATAGGTGTATTGGGGGTAAGTCTTGGGTCAGTGGAAAGATTTAGTTTTTTTAAAAAAAATATTTTGATACCAAACAATAAAAAATAAGTCAAAAACTATTTGTTTTTTTAGATTACGTTTTCTGTGGGGAAGCATTTTCTTTATACCAAACACACCCATAATATTGGAAGAGTTACGTTATATGATGTTTTATGAACTTTAATTACAATATATAGAGATACTTTTTTTAAAATGACATAGCATGCAAACATTTCGACAAAACATAGAAGATTAAGCAAAATAAATGATAACATTGAATTCCTTAAAATTAGGCTCATACTTTGGAATATATCCAAGTAAAAATAAATCATTACTCAGTTGTTGCCTCCAATCCCAGCCCCTACGGTTTGGTGTCCTTTGTATTGAAATGAGTGTCCAGAGTTATGCCAGAGAGGTGGTTATGGTGAACACACAAGGCCCCCTCCTCCTCCTCTTCCTCATGATGACAGTTATGATGATTTTAGTGGCAAGAAAGGATGTCTTCTCAGTTTCAGCAATATATTTGCGTGGTTGTGTACATTGTTGTATCTTGGGTCCTTTGGGTGAGGGGGACTTTTGAGTCCCCAAAAGGAAAAAAAAGGGGACAAAGTTATAAAGAATTGGGTGAGTGGGACACCCCTCTAATTCATAATTAATGATAGTTATGTGGTCCCATTAAAACAACCCCCAAAGTTTGAATAAGTGCAAAATGGCCCTCCATATATATATAAATTCAATAGCCAAAAAAAGCAAAAAAACCTACATTTCTCTCTCCTCCATTCTTCTTCTTCTTTCCCAATTTTTTTGCAGCAGCTGCTGCTTGTTCCCGCCACCTTTTTTTTTTTCAATTTTGCTTGAAATCAACAGCTCCATTAAAGGGTATTTTAAGCTTTTCTACATCCCAAACCCGATTTAAACCCGTTCCAATTCAAATCGAAAAGCTTTTTTCAAATATGGTTTTCCGCGATTTCAACCCCTCTTGAAGATCTGTCACTTTTTCGCTTGAAAGGAGCTCTGGTAAGTGTTCAGTGTTGTACATTGTATAATGCAGATTGTTTTGTGATTTCTGGGTTTCGTTTCTGCATTTTATGAAAAATGCAAATTCTGGGCAGCTAATGTGTACGGATGCGAAGATTATGTGTACAGATATATAATATGTATACACTTATGTAAGAATGTGTACACATAATTAGAGACGTGTAAGTACATCATATTAAGATGCACCCTGCACATCAAATATATGTGTACACATATTAATTATGTGTACACATAATATATAATGTGTACACATCAGCTGACGTTACATCCTTTTTATTCGTACACATCAAATAGACGTGTATGTGTACACATACTATATTGACGCGTACACATAATAAATATGTGTACACATCAACATATATGTGTACACATCAGACGGCGTAACATCTTTTTCTTACTTCACATTCAAAGTATGTGTACACGTCAAAAACATATGTGTACACATCTTTTACTTTATACATGAAAACATCACAATTGTGTTTTCAGCTTCTAATGCATATCAATTTCTGATGCATCCAGGTATTTTTGCACCATAAATGGCTGTACTACTGTTAGCATTTGATTTTCTTGGTAAATGGGTTGAGACCCCAGAATGTTTCACGTGGATTTCGATGACAAGGGAGACAGTACCAGTTATTTTGAATAACGATGTTACGTATTCTGAGTTGGTTAACAAGATCATTACTAGATGTGGGGGAAGTCATGATCCAAATGATCTTTGCATTACATACATGCTTAGCATCTGTTCAAAGCAAAAGAGTCATCTTTGTAAAATAAAGAACGACGAGGACCTCCTTGTTTACCTTGCCTATGTCGACGGATCTGGAAATAGGCCTACTTTAATGGTATGTTTGGCTGATAGGTCTGTAGAGGCTTCAAATAAACAACCTATGCGTAATGATGGTATGTGTGATGATTTTTCTACTAGTGGATGGGATGACATGAATCTACCAGACCCGTTGAATATGGAAATTCCACTAACTCAAGGAGAAGAAGAAGAAAATGTTGGTGCTTCACACGAAGGAGGTGGAGGAGGAGGAGGAGGAGCAGAAGTAGAACTAGAAGAAGAAGAAGAAGAAGAAGAAGAAGAAGAAGAAGAAGAAGAAGAAGAAGAAGAAGAAGAACAAGAAGAAAAAGAAATAGAATTCAGTCCGACTCCTGTAGTTGAGAGCAATACAGTTATGGTTGGAGGTTCTGAAGCAGGCTGCAGTGTTCAAAGGGACGGGGACGACGACGACACTGATTTTTATAAGGGTTTAACCTTCAACAACAAGCGCGTCTTAATAAATGCAGTGAAGAAGCATTATTGTTTCAAGAAAGTGAAGAATATAAAAAAAGTTTTTTGTGTGAGATGTGTAAATCAGAGCTCCAAGTGGTGGATCCGGGCCATAAAGTACGTATAGGTTCATCATTACTGTGTACAGGAACAAGCATTCGTGCGGGTTAGAGCATCTTTCAAGTAATCACCCACATGCCTCTGCGGAACTCATCGGTTCATACTTGAAAAGTAGTTCTGAAGAGGGAAAAGGAAAAAGGTATATCAATAAAGGATGTTAAAGCTGCAATTCGTAGGGATTTGGGTTGTAACATTAGTTATTGGAAGTGCCAGATGGGGACTGTTATTGCAAAGGCTTTGACAAGAAGGACTCCGGAGCACGGTTATACGATATTGGATGCGTACCGTTATATGCTTAGGACGACAAATGAGGGTACACATATATCGTTGAAGGTTGATGACAACCAAAGGTTTATGTATTTTTTTGTAGCTCTTGGTGCATGGATAACGGGTTTTGCGCATATGAGGAAAGTCATCGCCGTAGACGGAACTCATTTGTCGGGGAAGTATGGGGGAGTTTTGTTGTCTGCCATGGCACAAGACTTGGAGACACATATTTTTCCTGTGGCATTTTGTGTTGTAAACATAGAATGTGATGCCTCCTATGATTTCTTTTTTGAAAATTTGGTCGGTATACTCCCAATCACCGATGAGTTGTGTGTTGTTTCTGATAGGCATCCAAGCATCCCCAAAACAGTTTCAAAGTATTTTCCACAAGCTCATTATGGAGTATGCAAGTGGCACTTGGCTGAAAGCCTTCGTGCAAAGTTTCATTGTGGTGAATTTGTATCCTATTTTTATAAAGCAGCCGAATAATATACGCCCGCTGAGTTCGAGAAACATTTCAGGCAAATTCGTTCATTGTGCCCAAGGGTCGCCACATATCTTGAGCAGGTTGGGTTTGAGTGCTGGAGCAGAGCCTTTTTTCCAGGCCGCAGGTAATACTTTCTACACATATTTAATATGTGTACACATACTGCTCTTATGTGTACACATATATTATATGTGTACACATCCTTTATATGTATAGTCATGTTATACATTAGCCATATTTCTACACGTATTGTATATGTGTACACATAATATTATATGTGTACACATACAACTTATGTGTGTCCGTGTGTTTTCAAAATTTAAAATGTAGACTTATGTGCACATATTAAATACGTGTACACATATTAATTATGTGTACACATATAATATTATGTGTACAGGCCTGTCTCATGTGTAGTCATTTAAATAAATGCAGAATCATATGTACACGTTGTAAGAATCAGTTATGTGTAGGTTTGGTGTGATGACCTCAAACATCGCTGAGTCAATTAACGCAATACTAAAGGATAAAAGAGAATATCTCATTGTTGCAATGTTCAATAGAATTTTGAGGAATTTTTCTGAAAAGTTTCATCATAGGCGTACCATGTTCTTACAGCACTCAAAGCCATGTGTTCCTTCGATTGAATAAATATTAAGGAAAAATGTCACAGAGGGCAATAAGCTTTATGTTTGTTGCGTTGACAATGATGTTTACAATGTCGGTACTGGGGATGAGGTTGTTAGTGTCGATCTAATTCAAACGACTTGTTCTTGTCGGAGGTTTGATTTGGACGAACTACCTTGTGCACATGCTATGCAGCCTTAAGATGTCGATATGGAGGAGCGTTTGAGTTTGGGAACGAGATATACCCATATACACCAGGGTATTATTCTACAAATGCATACATTCTTGCGTATGACGGCTTAATCTATCCAATGATTGCAGAGGAGTTGTGGAATGCACCACCAGAGCTTTATGAGAAGAAGATAAAGCCACATTTTGTGAAAATGACACGAGGAAGAAGGAAGACCAAGCGAATGCCTTCGGTGGGTGAAGCATTCACAAGTAGGAAGAATATATGTGGCATATGCAAGAGACTTGGCCATAAGAAAACAACATGTCCCCAGCGGAGGGTTGTAGATTCCGGAGGCCCCAGTGTTGTTTCATAGAACCATATATGTTCATTTCTTGTATTTGTAACCATTTGTAAACTTATAGTTCCTATTTGTTTTTTATATAGTTTTCAGTTTAATATATCTTTTGTGCAGACATTACCTATACTTTCTTTATCCTTCAACGTAAAACGAACAAACAAAATCATAACATGATAGATAGAAACACCAAACAAATTAATGTACTGTGCATATATAACCTATGTGTACACATAATATAATATGTGTACACATCTTGCCGATGTGTGGGTAGATTACAAAAAATAACTAAAAGTCGTTTACACATATAATATTATGTGTACACGTAAACGTTATATGTATATATACGTGTACGCATATTATATACATGTACACATATAATAATATGTGTATACATAATATTATATGTGTACACGTAATCATTATGTGTGGGTACATTCAATCATTATCAACAGCCAAAAGCATGATAGGGAATGCATGAGAACTCGTTTGAACACTCAAATAACTTCCATTTCAATGTAGGAACATGGATTTACCATTATAGGCACTCCAACAACCAAGATTTGAGATATTTGAGAATCAATATGACAACTACTATCTAATGAAAAGGCCAAATCCTTATATTCTAGTGCTCCAATAGTAGGGAATGCATGAGAACTCGTTTGAACACTCAAATAACTTCCATTTCAATGTAGAAACATGGATTAACCATTATAGGCACTCCAACAACCAAGATTTGAGATATTTGAGAATCAATATGAAAACTACTGTCTAATGAAAAGGCCAAATCCGTAGATTCTAATGCTCCAATAGTAGGGAATGCATGAGAACTCGTTTGAACACTCAAATAACTTCCATTTCAATGTAGGAACATGGATTCACCATTATAGGCACTCCAATAACCAAGATTTGAGATATTTGAGAATCAATATGACAATATGTGTACACATATAAACTTTATGTGTACACATAAAGTTATGTGTGAGTACATTCAATCATTATCAACAGCCAAAAGCACAATTAATGCATGAGAACTTGTTTGAACACTCAAATAACTTTTATTTAAACATAGAAACATGATAATAGAGGACTTTAAGATTTATTCAAATACATATAATCATAGACTTAGTAATTACCTACACATATTTTTTACGTGTGCACATATTTTTGACGTGTATTATGGACTTGTGCAAATTACACAAGTAATTACCTACACATATTTTTTACGTGTACACATATTTTTGACGTGTATTATGGACTCGTGCAAATTACGCAAGTAATTACCTATACATATATTTTACATGTACACATATTTTTGATGTGTATGATGGACTTGTACAAATTTAGCAAGACATAATTGTGTAGGTCAGACGTATGCAAATTAGCTAAGAATTTACCTACATATATTAACTACGTGTACGCATAATTAATATGTGTAGGAAATACTTGTGCAAATTTAGCAAGTAATTTCCTACACGTATTGCTTATGTGTACACATATTTTATATAAGTATGAAAGATAGGAGGAAATAGGCAAGTTATTTTGACACATCGACAACAGGTGTACAAATAAAAGAAAGCTGATCATGTACATCAGGCAATATACTAGTCCACAACATCAAAAACTAAAATAAAAAAGAAAGAAAATCATCCATACAGACCAACGAAAATAAAAAGATTAAGATTATCCATACAGACCAATCAAAGTAGTTCATCCAACACCACTTAAGGCTCTATTTCCTCATAGGATATATCTACAACCCACTTCTTTCTCATATTTTCCATTGAACTATCATGCAGCAACGTCATTGGGGTGTCTGCCAAGAGATGCTCCATGAACATAAGCGAATACCCCCCACACGCAGTAGCTGTTTCGTTCCTTGGAAGATTCCTCACTCGTTCATAACCCCACAAGTCTGTATTCAAGCTGAGTTTTGGTAAATTTTTTAATTTACCACAATCACGCAAGAACTTTGGAACATAATCGTAATGGGCAAGACATATGGAGCTAATGCATCTTCACTATAAACCCCCATTTTTCAATCATAAAGCCCAATCTTTCCCTGCTCAAGTAAGAAGACACATGTGAGATAATACCTTTTATCAATGTTAAGGACAATAAATATCCTCTTGGCACCATCCCACTTGCGTCCACCAGGGTAAGACAGCTTTCCAATAGCATAATCTAGGAGACCCTCCTCACACTTCTTCATCTTCATACATTCATCAAATGAAATCCTAAATTCTTCAGCATCCTTTATAAAAGCTTGGTGTGCTGCAGTCAATTTAGTAAAGAAGTTCATGTCCAAGATGACATCGATCTTGTTGTAGTGCCTGTGGAATTCTTTATGCCTTATCCGTATCAAGTTTAAAATTTCATCAACATGCTGTATGATAATAGAAAAATAAAACAAAAATGAATATAAATATGTAAGATGGTAATTAATATAAAGAACAATCACATACTTGAGCAAGTATGCATGTCTACAAGCTGATTATTTATGCGTACACATACTTTACATGTACACATAATCTTGATGTGTACACATAATCTTGTTGTGTAAAAATACTAGAATATGTATACACATAAATAATATGTGTACACATAAATCATACGTGTACACAAAAAGGTACATAGATAGAGAAAAGTGTACCTGACTCTCCATCCACTTCTTCATGCGGATTACATCTTGGAAGTCGAGGTAGTTGTACTCGTGACCCAGAAAAAGACGTTTTTCCCTATTTTTCTCCTTCTTGTATGCATTAAAAACAGCCTCCTTTGCTGGATCAACTGGTCTATAAAAATCAACAGACAGCATCTCTTGCTCTTGAACATCTGCAGCCCTTGGCCTGGCCCCCCTAGCCCTTGTCGCCTTCGCTGCCCTTTCCTTTGCTGCCCTCGCCTTCTTCAATGATGCAACAAATGGAGACATCTGAGCCCTAGAAGGGTACACAGTCCTCTTGGACTTCTCCTCAGCACACCTTTTTAGGAATTCCACAGATTTCTTCAAATCTTTCAACAATTTCATTTCATTTTCCTTTTCCTCCTTACATATTTCATATAATGAGCATCCGATACATCCATGTCTTCTAGAGGTGCTTTCACCAGCCTCACCTCCATATCCACCAGATTGTTCAAAAAGCCTACGACCACCACCACTACAGTCAACATTCTCTCTAACTCTCCCATCAAAAAAGTCAGCACTCATGCCAACAAGTATATCTCCAACAACATTATCTCCAACATCTCCTCTTCCATCACCACTTGGCTCTCGACCAAATTCCATTCTTCTATCACTTGGCTCTGGTACAATATCTATTCTTCTATAACTACGCTCTGGAACATCATCCATTCTTATATCAATATGCTTTGGAACAACATCTGCATCAACACCAACAATTGCAACAACTCTGTCACCACCAACAACATCCCCCAGCCTCAAATTTTGTGCACCTTTAAGTCTTTCTGTCAATTGATCGATCAACTCATCCTCCTCATCCATAAACGGCAACAAATTTTCATGAACACCTTTCTCTTCTCCCTTGGAGTAGGCACAAGGAATGGGCTCACCACCTGCAACCCCATAAAAAAAAAGTTGTATTAGAAAAGGAAAAAAAAACAAGATCAGGAAATAAAACATACGTGTACACATAAAAGTTATGTGTACACATATAACTTATATGTGTGCACATATATGTTATGTGTACACATAAAGAATTGTGTGTAATATATTCTTACATTTTACTTGTGTGTACACATAAAAATTGTGTGTACACATATAACTTACATGTGTACATATATAAGTTATGTGTACACATAAAGAACTATGTGTATATGTGTAAACACCAAATGGACGATAACTGAAATATCACTAACCGGGTTATCAACATGGCGAATGATATGATCACATTCCCTCTCCTGCTTGGTAGGGATCCATCTTATCATCCTTGGTTCTGTGGGTTTGTCATCAAATTCCGGGTGTCGAAGGAATGGAATGGCTTCATATGCCCATGGGAAGCCATACAGGTTGTATCCTTTCATTTCTACAGACATTGGCTTGACTAGGCTCTGAATTGTCATCTCAAAGCTTTTTCTCCCCCAATAATACTTGGCGAAGAGTGTGGTAGGCCTATGAGCCAACATGATAAATAAAGGATCAACACTTGTGCGCGCATCCTTCGAACATAAGATTGAGTGCGCAAACCAAGCAAGGGAAAGACGAAACTTCGTCCTGGCATCTAGATCACCTTCACTGATCACTCTCAAGAGCTCACTTCCAGAAACAACCTTTTTTCCTCCATTCTCTTCGATTAACGTGTCCCACATCTGTTGCCTCTTTGCTTTCACATCATCCAGAAAAACATCACTAGGATAGTCATGGCAGGACAATCCCGTCATTAATGCAAATTCCTTTAGTCCAAACCGAGCAGGAAGGTTATTAAATTTGACCCATACCTCCTTTGTCTTCTTGCATTTTATGGTCCGCAATCGGAGCCCATGGACTAATTTTGGAGGAAAAATTGCTTTATCACTCAAACCCAACAAGTTCCCAAACACCGAACTTTAAAATCATCCAACACATCCAGATTAGTCAAAGTTTCTCAAAATTTCTTCATATCCCCGGAAGGGAGGATCTTTGTGTGACCTTGGCCACGGTGAACTCTCCATGTTCCTCCATAAAGGTCCTGAGATTCATATCAGGATGGAAAGTCATTGTGCCCTCCTCAACCTGCAAATGATTAAGAGATATTGATCAGTTACATTTTTAAAAAAATCATTTCTTTGTGTACACATAAGTTATATGTTCACACATATATCTTATGTGTACACGAAATATCTGTGTGACACATTATTTATATGTGTGCACATAAATGCATACCACTTCTGGGGTTGCCTCGACTCATTTTGCACCAACACTTTCTTCTTCAACCGTCTCCTCATCATGATCATTGTTATCCAAGTCTTCAGCATCCTTCTCAGCATTGTCATCATCATGTATTATCTTTCTCAACAACAATCTCCAATTTCTCAAGGCAACATGTTTTGCTAATTTTTCTTTTTCTCCAGCTGCAGTACCAACAAGTTCTCCACCTTCTTCTTGTACTCCACTAGCAGTACCAACACGTTCTCCACTTTCTTTTTGTCTTCCACATTCTTGTTCTTCTACTTGTTCCCTTCCACTACCACTAACACCTTCTACTTGCTCTTCCCTTCCACTAACACTGGCAACAACATCTACTTCTTCTTCCCTTCCACTAACACTACCAACACCTTCTACTTGTTCTTCCCTTCCACTAACACCAACAACAACATCTTTTTCTACTCCATCCCTTCCACTAGCATCACATTCTTCTACTCCATCCCTTCCACTAGCATCACCTTCTTTTTCAATAACCTCACCAACAACTTTTTCAGTAGCCTCTTCTTCTCTATCACCAGCCTCTTCTTCTCTATCACCAGTAACTATATCATTTTCTTTTTCCACTGTATTCTTCTCTCCCTTATTGCATTCTACATCGCCCTCCTTATTTTCACCTACCTGAGTTGCAGAGCCCTCATTTTTTGATCCACTCTCTATGAGTGCCACTTGTTGATTAACTTCTTCAATGATTTGATTAACATTTACAGGTGCACACATATCTATGCTGGCTTGGCTCTCTGATTGGGCCTCATTTGATCGTGCTTTACCGCTAGCTGTTCTAGTTCTTTTGCTAGCATTTTCAGACGTCTCGCTTCTTCCATCAGCCTTCCTCTTGCCACCCCTGTTACTGATACCACTAGCCTCCACACGACGTGTGCTAACCATTGTATCTACATAGCAAATAAAAGAAATAACATAGTTAGATTAAATAAAAACAGCTTCTAAGAGAATTACACATGGAAAGGTGCAGATACATTATTATATGTTATATGTGTACACATCAAGAATATGTGTAAAAATAGTAGTGCGTTTTTTAAACTTATGTTCACACGTCAAGAATATATGTACACAAAAAATAATATGTGTACACATATAACTTTATGTGTACACATTTAGAATATGTGTAAAATTAATAAACCCTTTTTTAACTTCTTTTGTATACACACATCAAGAATATGTGTACACATAATGTTATATGTGTACACGTAAAATAATATGTGTACACATCAAGAATATGTGTACAAATCTTGGAGATCTATGCCTGTTTTTCAGATATATACTCATCTTTTATTTACACATCTGCAAAGATGTGTACACATTTGCAAATATATTTACACACATTTCAGATGTTTACGCATAATTTTTCGTGGGAACCGAAGACACGATATAAACCAGCGTATTCTGGGTTTTCAAATGAACGTGCACCGGAAAATCTATACACAAACTCAGAAAATGAACTCAAACAAAAAAAAATGAAACAAGGGTTTTCAAACGAACCATATTCTTATTTTTGCTTTAAAAAAGTTGAAAAAGTACCTATTTAACTTGATGAACGGATATATGCAACAATCGGTCTTGAACCACCATAAATTTGACGAAAAACGGAGAAAACAAGAAGAAATCCGATGATGAACAGTAGCGTTTTTAAATTTTGCAAGAGAGAGAAACGGTTGTGTAGTTGAGAAGTTTGAGAGAAGTGTAGTGAATGGGGGAAATGCGCTTGTGTGTGTGTCAGGTGGAGAGAGAGGGAGTATATATATGTAGGGTCAGTTTTTACTTTTTGGCAAGTTTTAATAATTGCTGTTTGGTCCCTGCTTTGGTTATTTACCCCTCTAATGACACACGGGCAATAAAAAAAATGGAAAAGAAATTGAAATCCCCTTTTCTTCTTTAAAGACTTGAGAGGTCCCTAAGCCTCTTTCTTCACTTGTATCTTTTTATATATATTTATATTTTTATGTATATTTTGTATCATCCATGTCTGGCGCATGAGTCCATATCTATGTCGGATTCTATATCTTTATTTTTGTTTCTGCATCACTGTGTGTGTATATGTGTGTGTGTGTGTATATATATATATATATATATATATATATATATATATATATATATATATATATATATATATATATATATATATATATATTGTATCGTTGAGCATGTTTTTGTATCTATATGTGTATATTTTTGTAAATCCGTGTGGCACATGAGTCAATATCTATTTAGGTTTTGTATTTTCGTGTAGGTCACTGTATCTTTTGGGCCGAATTTGCTTCAATGGTATTTGCTCCATAAAATATGGATATAGTCTTGGCTAATTGCCACGTGAATTGATGTACTTGGAAGGCAAAAAATAAAAATGGTGTTAATTGCCAACGGACCCCCACCCTCCGCCCTCCAACCATTCCATAGTTTTTTGCAGTTTGCATCCTTCAAAGTAATTCTACCGGGATTTTTATGGTCCTTACTTTTTTTTTTTTCAATTACAGAAATTATTTAACTCTGCAAGAATGGATATAATATTAAAGAATTGCTTATCAAAGAGTGGAAGTTAAGATGACATTGGTGTATATTTTTTTCTTGATAAGGAAATGGTATATTATTAGATGTATGGTTTTACATGGAATTAGTTGCGCTATTGGCTTTTAGCTTTGCTAATATTTTCTTTAATAAAGTCTTTTAGCCTTGCTATCCAGAAAAAGAAGTATTTCATGATAGCATATTATCGTTGTTTCTAACCAACTAACTGAAAGGAGTCTTAATTGTTATTGTAGGAAGTCGATATGGTAAAATACCATTGTTTCACAACAAACCTTCAACCTATAGCTTTTTAACAATGACACTTTATTTCTGTCTTAATTTTTTTCCTGGAATCAGCCAATTCAATGACCCAAGCCATCACTCATCTGAACTTCTTGGAAAGAGGAAAACTACAATAAGCTATGGGAAGGTAAATTGTAGGGGGGGGGGGGGGGATCCATTCGCAATTAACACCCTCTTTGATTTTTGCAATAATATAAATATATATTAATAAGATTTTAACCTAAAGTAGAGAATGTAATATCTTTCTTCCAAGCAGATCAGTCAACATGTCAATGATCGCTGTATTGATACTTAATAGAGAAAATATCAATGAAGCTACTCTGGATCCATATCTTTGTGTATCTTGAAAATATGGCGAAGCTCCGGTGATTTTGTGGTTCATAACGAGGCAGTGATGATGATGGGGGATAGTACAACAATGGTTAGGGCTTGTATGAAGAAAATGTATAAGGAGAAAGTGAAAATTCTCTCTATTTATGGATTTTGTATACAATTATATGGTATTTGTATTACATATTTTGAAATTGGTGTTGCATCCGTGTCATACAATCAGCGGTAAATGATTTACAGACTATGAAACTACTTGATCAAACCAAATATATAATAAAATTGATTTCATCGAATGATCAATGTGTTGGACTTTAAGCCATTGGGCTTTAAAGATAAGAAGTGTGAATTGGAAAATGGTGGGAAAATGAAATGGAGGGAAATGAAAATTTAAATCAAGTGGACTTTGCCAGTTGAAACAAGTGAACTTTGTCCCACATTGGTGAGAAAAAACTACACTTGTGTGTATATATATAGAATCACTTCTTAGAGCTTTTTAAAAAGTTGGAAAGAATGAAGTCTCACATCGTCGTTGTCGCTCAGCTTCAGCTTTGGATTTGGATTTGTCAAATGATCGATGAGATTAATTTTTTGGACAAAGTTTGTTTAATTAATTTTTAATTATTTACTAATAAATTATTAATTAATCTGATCCGTAAAAAATCCAATCCAAACGGTGTTTTCTATCCGATCCGTTTTAAATCCAAATAATATTTTCTCTCTTTCAGAAATCTGTTCACATTATGAACAATGTGAACAAAATCTTTTCACATTATGAACAGTCACCACACCTGTTCACTTCAGCTAATAATTGCCTATAAATTCAGAAGCGTGGCTTCCGTTTTGACTCACTCAAAAAATTCAAAAACTCAAAAACTCTCTCTCTCTATCTCTTCAATTCTGCACTTTGCTTTGCTGATTTCTTTCTGAATCCTGTAAGTGTGATTTGCTCTGTATGACCTGAGTCAATAATTTTATTAATAAAATTGATCTTGATATTAATTATAAATTTATTATTGAAGGTATGGTCATAAATGAGGCGTTTCAAGTTGTTGCCTTCATTGAAAAGTTACTTCCTTTATGGAAGGACTTTAAGAACTACTTGAAACACAAGCGTAAGGAGGTGATGCTTGAAGACCTGATTATTCGTCTAATGATAGAAGAAGACAACAAGAATGCTGAAAAGAAATCACGCGGTAACTCGGAAATAATGGGAGCTAACATAGCCGAAAAATTTAAAAAAAGAAAAGAAAAAGAAGGCATCTGGACCGAAGAATTACCTGTACAAGAAGAAGTTCAAAGGTAGCCACCACAACTGTTGAAAGTCCGGACATAAGGCCGTGGCTTATGGTGCGCAAAAGAAAGAGGCACAAAAGAAGAAGAGTCAAGCAAACGTAGTTGAAAAGTTTGAAGGAATAGACTTTAAATCAAGTTCTCAATGTTCTAGAAATTCGCAAGAATTTAGTTTCTACTGCACTTCTTGTCAAAAATGGATTTAAGTGTATGTTTGTTTTTAATAGTGTTGTTTTAAGTAAGAATGATATGTATGTAGGCAAAGGTTAACTGATTGAGGGACTTAAGCCGAATGTAATAGCTATTCCTATCAATAAAGTTGAAACTTATTCTTACTTACTTGAGTCAAACACTTTATGGCATGCACGTTTAGGCCACGTCAGCTTCAAAATATTGCGAAAAATGATAAATTTGGAAGTATTGCCAAAATTTTATTGCATTAACTCAATATCAAATATGTGTGGAATCAAAGTATGTTAAGCATCCCTATAAGTTCGTTGAAAGGAATTCAAGTCCTTTAGACTTAATTCACACAGATATTTGCGACATGAAATCAACACCATCTCGCAGTGGAAAAAAGTATTTCATCACTTTTCTTGACGATAGTACGAGATATTGCTATGTTTACTTACTTAGTAGTAAAGATATAACAATTGATGCATTCAAGAAATACAAGAATGAAGTTGAAACACAACTAAATATAAAGATTGAAATGATAAGAAGTGATAGGGGGTGGCGAATATGAATCTCCTTTTGAACAAATATATTTGGAAAATGGTATTATTCACCAAACAACTGCCCCGTACTCTCCACAATCTAACAGAGTTGCGGAAAGAAAGAATCGAATGTTAAAGGAGATGATGAATGCTTTGTAAATAAGTTTAGATTTACCACAGAACTTATGGGGGGAAGCTAGACTTACAACTAACCGAATAATCAACCGTATACCCCACAGTAAAACACAGTCTATTCCTTATGAAAAATGGAAAGGAAGAAATCCAGCTTGAAGCATTTCAAAGTGTGGGGGTGCTTAGCTAAAGTACAGGTTCCTAAGCCTAAAAGGGTGAAGATAGGACTAAAAATGGCTGATTGTGTATTTATTGGATATGCAACCAATAGCAAGGCATATCGTTTTCTGGTTCATAAATAAGAAAATCCCGAGATTCACTTTAATACAGTAATAGAATCTGATAATGATGAATTCTTTGAAAATATTTATCCGTATAAAAAGGAAAGTGAATTGTCCTTCAAAAAGTCCAAGCGACCTCGGGAGGAAACAACGGATGTTATGCCTAAAGAGAAAAATCCAAGAAGAAGTAAACGTCAAAGGACATCCACTTTATTAAGTTCAGATTTCTGACATTCCTGCTTAAAAATGAGCCTCGAACGTTTAAGGAACCAATGTCTTCTTCAGAAGCACAATATTGGAAAGAGGTTGTCAATAGTGAAATAGAATCCATATTGAACAACCACACTTGGGAATTGGTTGATCTTCCTCCAGGTAATAAAACTTTGGGTTCTAAATGGATTTTCAAAAGAAAAATGAAAGACGATGGTACTATTGAAAAATACAAAGCAAGACTTGTTATCAAAAGATTTAGACAACCAGAAAGACTTGATTATTTTGATACATACTCGCCGATAACAAGAATTACATCTATTCGAATGTTGATAGCGTTAGCCGCGTTGTATGGTCTTCAAATCCATCAAATAGATGTAAAAACAGCCTTCTTAGATGGTGATTTGGAGGAAGAAATTTACATGAACCAACCTGAAGGGTTTGTGGTTCTGGAAAAAGAAAAGAAGGCGTGTCGTCTTGTTAAGTCACTTCATGGACTAAAACAAGTACCCAAACAATGGCATGCAAAATTTGACCAAACAATATTGTCAAATGGTCTTAAAATTAATGAATGTGATAAATGTATTTACATTAAGAACATTCCAAATCATATAGTCATTGTTTGTTTATATGTTGATGATATATGCTAATAATAAGAAAAGACATTGCCAACATACAAGCTACTAAGCGTATGCTCGTTAGTAGGTTTGATATGAAAGACTTAGGAGTTACCAATATAATTCTAGGAATTAAAATCCAAAGGACTCCTCAGGGTCTAGCTTTGTCTCAATCTCATTACGTGAAAATGATACTTAAAAAAAAATTCAATCATTTGGAATTTAAAAGTGCAAGAACTCCAATTGAATTATCTTGTATTGAATAAAGGTGAAAGCACGTCTCAATTCGATCATGCTCGTGTAAAGGGAAGCTTAATGTACATCATGAACTGTACACGTCCTGATATAGCTTGTGCAATAAGTAAATTAACTCGATTCACAAGTAATCCCAACAAGCATCATTGGGTGGCAATGAAACGAGTTTTGGGATATTTGGAATATACCCAAGACTATGCTTTGCACTACAATAAATATCCTATGGTTATCGAAGGATATAGTGATGCAAATTAGATAACCGGCTCAACAGAAACGAAATCCACAAGTGGATATATTTTTACCATTGGCAGAGGAGCAGTATCGTGGAAATCATCCAAACAGACGTGCATCGCTTGCTTTACAATGGAATCAAAGTTTATAGCTTTGGATAAAGCCGGTGAAGAAGCTGAATGGCTTTAGAATTTGTTAGAAGACATTCCATTCTGGCCTAAACCTTTGGCTCCTATTTGCATACATTGCGTTAGTGAGGCTGCAATAGGACGGGCAGGGAGCATTATGTATAACAGAAAGTCTTGTCACTGATGCGTTAGCATTTTGCGTGTATTTACAACTCTTTTAGACTAGCTTTCACATCCTAAAAGCGTTATTATTTGAGTAAATCTTATGTTTCTTTCCATGTTTCAGGGTTTACAAAGAATATCAATGTACAAAGCCAAAAGGAATGAAGAAAAGAACAAAAGCAAGTAAACTTTGGCTACATTTTGAAAAACTAGGAAAACAAGCAGTAGCTTGATCGGCTACCCGCCGAATCATCTGCCATAGGAGGAGCGAGTTCAAGAGCTCATCAGGACCCTGCGAAGCCAAGAGGCGGACCGCCGAGACAAATGCTGAAGAAGCTCTGTGATCTCGCAGAAGCTTGTGCGGCTCCGTCGACTATATCAGTGAGCTCAGAGAAAGTCTGCGAGTGGGGGAGCTGTCACCGACGATCATGCACCCCTCCATACCTTCATTGCAGAACAAAACAATTGAGGAGTTAGAATCGCTTTCGGTCGCCGCGCAACTAAATCTGTTGCTCGCCGAGTAACTGACGGTTTGACGAAAAATAGGGCAAAATGGAAATTTGTAAATATTAGCCTAGCTTTTAAACCCATGCCTATAAATAGGCTATTATGCCTCCGAGAAATTAGACCTTTTTCAGCTTAGATTATACTTTAACATACTTTTGAATATTCTTGGAGGCAAAAGAAGGGCTATAACTTGAATTTTTTGTAAGAATTTCTTCTATTACTCTATTCTTTATATGATTCTTGTCATATCCTCTTTACTATGTGTGTGTTAGACCCTAGTATGAGTAGCTAAACTCATACTAAGGGTTTATTCATGATGACTTCATGATTTTTACTTAAAACTTGCTTTTAATCTTGTGTAATCAATGGGTAAAGATGAATCTAATTCTCTTTCGTACTTTTATTGACTAGGGTTTAAGGCACGGTCGTACTTGAACCATACCCTACTTTGCTTTCATCACCCTAACGGGGTTGAAGGTGTAGGTTAATAGAAACTAGCGAGAATTTGAGTTACATTGGCTACGGCCTACCCATCTAAATGGAAAGACCCCAAAGCGGTCATTCCCGCTCGAGTCTTTGGACTAGGGTTTCTCGCACCCCATTATTGACCCTAACGGGCTTGATGTGGTAAATCCTCTATATCTCTAACAGGTTTTAAGGAATACATTTGAGGTTCGACCATTTGTGCTACCCATACCATTTACAAGGTTAAGGCAAGGGTTTGAGTGAAAAGAATCTAAGTAGGAATGAGTAAACCCCTAGCTTATTCTCCATATTTACATCCATTTTAAGGTTTCAATTGTGTTACATGCTTTTAGTGTTCGTCATTAGTATTAATTGTAGTTAATTCAAACCTATTCAACATATACTTAGAAATCAACAAACAATTCATAGAACCCATCACTATTTAATCTATGATTAATAGATTATAAGCTATCTCCTTGAGGAATTCGACCCTGACTCTAGTTGGGTACTACTATCTTTGGCGGTCGCCCCACACCTTTGTAGGTGAGTGGATTGAGCGTGGATCAAATTTTGGCGCTGTTGCCGGGGATCTACAGTACATCTATTAGATAGAATATTTAGTGTTCTTGTCTTGTAGATTATTCCTACCATTTTACCTCTTGTTTTTGGTTTACCGTGTGTAGGTGACTACTAGTAATGAGAAGAAATCCGGATCAAGCTATGCGGAACCCTCTCTATAATCGAGCAAATAAGGGAGTTCCATTTCCAAATGCTCTAATGGCTCCAAATGGTTATGATAGAGAAACCGAGGAAGATTATGATGACACTTCTCTTAGTGGGGAGAGTTATGTAATACATGATGTGTTTGAAGAGAATAATCATCCGCAAGTGGAAGATGGTGCCCCAATTGATGGAAACCCCATTGGCAACAATCAAGCCAATATGCGAATGAATGTTGACAACAATGATGGTGCTTCGGGCAATGCACAACAAAGAGGCAACAATGCTAACCGAGGAGGCCGAGGTGCAAACCGAGCTGTTCATGTTAATCAAGCTCATCAAAGAGCCAATCGAGTGAATGTTCGCAATGTCAACCGAAACTAAAGGAATGCAAGGGGTGTTCGAAATGCAAATCCACTGGTGCAAGATGTGGAAGAGTCCGATGAAGAAGTGAATATAGATAGTTTTTCTAGTGCAATTGTTCCACCACCCATTCGTGGTAATGTTACTTTCAACACTCCACAAGTGATCTTGCACGGGCTTGATCAAAATGGATACTTTAGTTGAGGCAAGCATGATGATCCAAATGAGCTTAGAGGAATTTTATCCAAACATGCCATCTCTACAAGTCAGCCCATTGTACAAAAGAATCTTTACACCTAAGAGTCTTTCCCTATTCTCTATCCAGGAAGGACAAGGCATGGTTCAACAAGTTACCAAAGAATTCAGTTTACACTTGGGAGGAACTTGTGAAGAACTTCTTGGCAAAATTCTTACCTAAGGGTAAGCAAACGTCAACGAGGGACAAGGTTTATATGTTCAAGCAAGATCCAACCGATTTATTATGTGAAGCTTGGAAAGCTTTTCAAGAAGTTCTATTACATTGCCCAACTCATGGTTTTGGAGAAGATATGCTCTTATAATGTTACCAAGGTCTCAACAAGAGCAAGCAATCGGCCGTGAGCAATTTGTGTGGAGGTGCCATCATGGATAAAACATATCAAGAAGTCAAGGATATTCGCAACAAGGTTGCCAAACAATCTTAATATTGACAATCTAGAGCCCAAAATCCAAGTGGAGATAGAGGAATGAATCCAATGATGATGAAGAGATTTGAAGATCAAGAAGAGAAAATAGCTCAAATTTTTACCAACATTGAGCTTCTTAAAGGTGCCACGGAAGATAATGAGAAGAAAGTAAACAAGGTGTAAAACCTTCAAGTTACAAATGTCGGTCTTCAAGTAGCCCCTATGGGTTATGTGAACCTTGGAGCTCCACCTCTTACCCTTCTTCAAAGAGGGTAAGAAGAATACTTTCCGGAACAATTTTTAATGTCCATGGTAAAGAAGAAGCCAATTATGTGTCTAACTATCAAGGTAGTTATCAAAGGCCATATCAAAAAGGTCAATATCAACAAGGCCAATGGAGGCAAGATAGAGGAAGACAAAATTGGAACAACAATCAAGATGGGAGAGGAGTTGGTACCTCTCAAGGCTATGTTCCAAGAGCCCCATTCAAGCAAGGTGAGAATGAAGGAAAAGGTCCATCCAAGTTGGAAGAAATGATGAGAGAAGTGCTAAAGAATCAAGAAAGTTACTCCGGTGACATCAAAGTTATCAAGCAAACGGTCACATCTCACAACACTTCCATCAAGGCTCTTGAATCTTAAATGAGTAGCCTATCTCACCAAGTGAATAAAAGACTTCAAGGAGCACTACCTAGTGACACGGTGGTGAATCTTAAGAAGAATGGCAAAGATCATGCGATTGAAATTACAACCCAGAGTGGGGAAACATGGGATGATCCCAAAACAAAAGATGATAGTATGGACATAGAGGTGCAAGCTCATGAGAAAAATAAGGGGAAAGAGTTAAATCAAGGCAAGTCAGTTGACGTGGATGTAGAAATTCAAAGGCATGAAATTGATGAAGAGGCAGTCCCTCAAGAACTAAATCCCGAAGTCACTACCACTCAAAAAGCCATACCAAAGAAAACTCCACCACCCAAACCAAGTCATCCTAGTCCAAGCTCCATTCCCAAAATTCCACTTCCTTTCCCATAAAAGAGTATCAAGTAAAGACAAACATCAGAAGCCAAGAATATTTGGAATAAGATAGCAACATCTATCGACCTCTTTTTGGTTGATGCATTAAGCCAAATGCCAAATGTTTCCAAACTCGTGAAAGATCGTGTTACCAAGAAGACTTATGATGATTCTGAACCAAGCAAGGTGACTCATCAATGTAGTTCAATTATTTCTAAGAATATGGCAAGAAAGATGGAGGACCCCGGAGTCTTCACGGTTCCATGCACAGTAAGAGGGACTGGTGCAAGCTAAACCGGAGTTAAGCTAAACACGAAGAAACGCGGAAGAACAGCAATAAAGTAAAGATAGAAGCAAGACAATTCTTGCTTCGATTCAAAGGAACATTGAGGAACTAGTCTCAAGCTCGATCGAATCAGAGGCAAAGATCACCTATACTAAGCAACAATCCTCAAGAAGAACAACGCTTCTTGCAAATTGAATGACCGAGAAGAAAATGATCAAATGATAAGACCGAATGACACAAGTTCTTTGAAAATCCCACGTCGGGGTTCAGGCTCTATCGGAGACACTCAAATAACAACTGCTATATCAATATTCATCAAAAACTAGCTACTTACAATGAAATGGAACAAGGTTTCTATAGAAAATACTAAGGGTAAACTAGTAAAATGGTCACCAATAAAAGCAAGCCACGCAGGGCTGAAATAATGAGTGTTCGGCAGCCTTGACTTCAGTGCTCGGTTGCTTGCTCGAACACATTTAGTGAGTGTTCGGCAGCCTTGACTTCCATGCTCGGTTGCTTCCTCCGAACACATGCTTCCTCCCGACCAAGCCAACTGAATGTGCATATCATGTAGCAATTTGACTTGGCTTCATGTCAATGGACTCGATGGACCATTCATTGAATTCGGTGGATTGTCCAGCACTTGATCAGCACTTCAGGCTGCATCATCCTCCCCTTCTTGAGAAGATTTCGTCCTCGAAATCGCTTCAGCAGCTGTCCCCGGTACTTGGCCTACAACACAAGGAGTTAAGTCTGTAACATTGAAAGTGTTGGACACATTATACTCACCTAGGAGGTCGATCACATAAGCATTGTTGTTAATCTTGCTCAGCACTTGAAATGGACCATCCCCTCGAGGTGCCAACTTTCCTTTCCTTTGGTTCGGGAATCGCTCTATTCGAAAGTGAACCCAAACCCAATCTCTCTTCTTCAACTCCAACTTCTTTCGCCCCTTGTTCTTTTTAAATGCCACTTTGGCATAAGCTTCCTCAAGATTCTTCTTTGCCTTGGCGTGCAACTCGAGGAAAGCTTTGGCTCGGCGAGTACCTTCAAAATCAATCATAACATCTCGAGGCAATGGGATTAGATCAAGTGGAATTAAAGGATTAAAACCGTACACATATTCGAATGGGGTCATATTTATCATTTGATGCACCATTCGATTGTATGCAAACTCCATCATGGGCAAACGATCAGCCTAGTTTCCGACCTTGTCTTTGGTCATTACTCGAAGCAAAGCTCTCACTACCTCGGTCTGTCCATCAGTCTGAGGATGGTGAGACGTCGAGAATAGTAATTTGGTGCCGAGGGCACCCCACAAACATTTCCAAAAATGACTCAAGAATTTCGAGTCTCGATCACTCACAATAGTACGAGGCACACCATGCAGTTTCAACACATTAGAAATAAATAAAGTAGCTACATGTTGTGCATCATCACACTTCTTGCTATGAATAAAGTGAGGCATTTTGGAAAAATGGTCGACGACGACAAAGATGCTATCATGTCCACCCCCCGACCTCGGTAACCCCATAACAAAATCCATGGATATATCAACCCACAGTCGATTAGGAACAGGCAACAGAGTGTACAAACCATGAGGGTTGGACCTCGATTTAGCTTTCTTGCAATCTATACAAGCATTGCAAAGCTTTTCCACATCTCTTCGCATTTTTGGCTAATGGAACTGCTCGGTCAAGATACCAAGAGTTTTGTCGACACCGAAGTGTCCTATTGAGCCTCCATAGTGAGCTTCTAGAACCAAAAGCTCTCTCCACGATGACACTGGCACATAAACCCTCCCATTCTTGAAGAGGTAGCCATCATGCCATAGATATTTCTCAATCCTTCGGCCACTCAAGATTGCGTAACGAACGCATTTTAGCTTGGGATCATCTTCGTACATCGACTTGATGCTTTCGAATCCCATGAGCCCCGAGGCGAGAGCGGTCGCTAAGGCAAATTTCCTTGATAGCGCATCGGCCACAACATTGTCTTTTCCCTTTTTGTAATGAATTACATAGGGAAAACTTTCAACGAATTCAACCCATTTGGCATGCCTTCGGTTCAATTTCTCCTGACCTGGAGATGCTTCCAAGATTCATGATCACTTTTAATCAAAAACTCTCGAGGCCACAAATAATGCTGCCAATGGGCGAGTGCTCGAACGAGGGCATACAACTCCTTGTCATATATCGAGTAATTCAAGGTTGCACCTTAAACTTTTCGCTTAAGTAAGCGATCAGCTTCGATTCCTGCATAAGCACTCCTCCAATCCCAACTCCGAACGCATCACACTCAACCTCGAATGCTTTGCCGAAGTCAGGAAGTTGCAACAACAGGGCAGAGCAAAGCCTTCATTTCAACTCTTGGAAAGCCCTCTCTTGGGACTCTCCCCACTCAAATGGATGATCTTTCTTTACCAGCTCGGTCAAAGGAGCTGCCAGGGTGCTAAAGTCACGAACGAACCTTCGGTAGAAGCTAGTTAAGCCATGGAAGCTACGCACTTGAGATACCGAGGTTGGAGTTGGCCAATCTTTGATGGCTTCAACGTTCGACTCATCAACTTCAACACTATTAGCACTTACGACAAATCCAAGAAAGACTACATGCTTGACACAAAAGGCACATTTCTTGAAGTTAGCATATAACTTCTCTTCTCTAAGCTTATCAAGCACTTGCCTTAGGAGTTTGACATGTTCATCCACAGATTTACTATAAACAAGCATGTCATCGAAGTAAACGACAACAAGCTTATTTATGAACGGCTTGAGCACATAGTTCATCAGCCGTATGAATGTGCTCGGTGCATTAGAGAGGCCAAAAGGCATCACTAACCATTCATAGAGACCGAACTTAGTTTTGAATGCGGTTTTCCACTCGTCTCTGGATTTCATTCGGATTTGGTGGTAACCGGACCTGAGATCTATCTTCGAAAAGCATGAAGAACCACTTAACTCATCTAGCATGTCATCTAATCGAGGGATAGGATGACGATACTTTACCGTGATTTTGTTGACTGCTCGGCAATCAACACACATTCGCCATGTTCCATCTTTCTTCGGGACAAGGATAATAGGAACAGCGCAAGGACTCAAGCTCTCTCGAACAAGGCCCTTGTTCAGCAATTCATCAACCTGCCTTTGGAGCTCTTTGGTGTCTTCAGGATTACACCGGTATGCAGGTTTGGTGGGGATTTGAGACCCCAGTACGAAGTTAATTTGGTGCTCGATTCCTCTCAGTGGAGGTAATCCACCTGGCATTTCTTCGGGAAACATGTCGCCGAAGTCCTGCAAAACACTTTGAAAAGCACTAGGCAAAGGGTTATCGTTAGAAAAATCATCATTAGAGTTTAGAAAGATACCCTTGTGCACGAGGCAAATCATCATTTGACAGTTGTCATTGCCTTGCAGATACTCACCCGGTTGCATGATTTCACAAATATTTCTTACCTCGGGCAGTGAGTTTTTATCTTCGGCCACATGTTGAGTTCCCATCGGAATCTTAGCTTTGGATGCTTCTTTCAATTCTTTCATTCACTTATAGTCCTCGCTGACTTGTTTTTGAGACAAGGGTTTAAGTATGAAACTCTTCCCTTCGAGCTTAGCAGTATAAGTGTTGGATCGTCCGTTATGAATAACCGACCGATCATACTGCCATGTTCGACCCAATAGCATATGACAAGCTTGCATTCGTAAAACATCGAACATCATTTCATCTTGATATTCTCCAATTTTGAAATTGATCCACACTTGCTTGACAATCTTCAATTCTCCACACTCATTTAACCATTGCAATCTGTAAGGATAGGGATGCTTTAATGTAGGTAGTCACAACTGTGAAACCAAGGTTTGGCTCACCATATTCGCACAACTACCCGAATCAATAATTATCGAACAAACTTTCCCCCTTACTCGACATTGGGCATGGAAAAGGTTTTCTCTTTGGTTGTCCTCTTCTTCAAGAGTCATGCAGCTCAAATTCCTTCAAACTACAAGAAACATTTTCGGATGACCAGCTTCAGAAGCTTCACGACCATCATTATCTTCAGCTCGGTCAATCTTCTCGAAATTTTCCTCCTCGGTGTCACTCGCTTGCTCACATTTCTCTTGGCTGGTTAACGGTCACACCCCTCTCGAAGGGTTTCTTTAGATCTCGAACAGTGTTAGCACTTGTTGAGTTCGGACTCTTCCATTCTTTACTTCGGCTCAAAGGAGTTGAAGTAGTGACTCCTCGGTACCGGTTTGCTTTATCGTCCTTAACCCATTTCTCAGCTTTGATGGTAGCCTGAAACACATCTTCCAAAGTTTGGTACACATGCAGCCTCAATTGAGATGACACATCTCGAGCCAAGCCATTTTTGAATCGAATGATGGCTTGCTCGTCATCTTCTTCCATATCAAGAGCCAGTCGAATTCTCTCGAACTCATCATGATATTCTTCAACCGATTTGGACCCTTGTTTCAACTCGAAGAGCTTTCGAAGTTGTTCCTGCCGATATTTGGCATTCACGTACTTAACATCCATTGCTCTCTTCAACTGCGCCCATGTGGTGACCTCGGGATAAGCATTTCTTCATCTTAACCTTTTGTCAGCCTCCCACCACGTCGATGCATATGCC
The DNA here is from genome assembly GCA_029990175.1 of Petunia secreta. NCBI lineage: Eukaryota > Viridiplantae > Streptophyta > Magnoliopsida > Solanales > Solanaceae > Petunia > Petunia secreta. The sequence continues at coordinate 3,823,004 of JARKIP010000085.1, read as the reverse complement.
TCGACGAAACAATTGCATGTGTAGCTTTTCTCTCTTCGGTCATCTCATTTGTTTCAAAGATTCGCTCCAATTTAAGCTTCCAGTCAAGATATTGGTCTGGATCGCTAGTTCCTCTAAATGGTGGAATAGAGATCTTGACACTGTTCAAGTTTGAATCACGAGCACCTCGGATCTGTTTGGGATACTCATCATAATAATCATCAGCCTCACGCTCAATATTTCGATCAACATTTGCGTCTCGGCCTCGACCTCAGAAATTTCCCCGACCTCGTTGAGCCCGCCTTCTTTGAACGAATGGTGGCTCATATTCAGGTTCGGCATCGGGAAATTCTCCCTTATCGACCCCTTCATCAACGACCAGAACTTTTCTTCGGGCCACTGGAAGTGGTACTCTTTCACCTCGGGGAATGCCCAAGTGTTGATAACCAGCTTGGGGATTGCCCAAGTTTTGTTGTTGTACTTGAGGATTGCCCATAGCTTCATTTCAAATAGCCTAGCTCTTCAACTGATGTTGTCGAACAAGCTCAGCAAACAGCTCTGGTTTCATCGGAGTGAAGTTGCTAGTTCCATCGCCGGACCCAGGTAAGGCCACAGACACACTACCTTGCTCGAGGTGAGCTACTCGAGTACTCACTCCTCTTACATCGGCACTATTGCCTTGTATCGAAGCCATGAGATCGGCTAACGACACCTTGGGCGCCTCAATGCCCTTTCCTTTGCCTCCATTCCCAGCCATGGTACGTGCACAAATCAAAGACCAAGTAAAATGTTAAGATTAGAAATCACCTCACACACTCCCTCACCTTTGTTGGGTGGCACTCTGGTCCACTCAATTTATGGGTTCGGTTCTTGGTCATTCAAGAAATTTTAGCCAGTGGCTTCCTCGGTTGATCAACTTCTCTCAGTTCTTTCGAATTTGACAAGTTACACTGTCTCCTTCGGGAAGAGTGAATTGATATGACTCGATGGAACAAACGCTATTTACTCTGTGCTGGGGAAGTCAAAGAAATTTTCTACGAAATTTGGACTTTGGTCACCCCGCGCACGAGTTCCTATAAGCTCAATGAGTTAGTACGACCTCGAGTAGGAAGAATTACTCCAGAGATCCACTAACTAGATTTATCGAACACAAGAAAAGTAAAATCCTAGGAGAATCTACCCTTCCATTCCTCTTCGGAATCCTTTTGAACACACCTACCCTTGTTCGTACAAAAATGGCCCCTCCTTGGTATGGATAGGGTTTTACCTTATCCAATTTCCTTTTTTAGCCGATAATTTTTTGCACCTGGGGTTTTGATTTTTACACTTTACCCCTTTCTTCTTTAATGGAACAGTGAAACTTTTACTCCGGCGTACAGATAACTCAACTTCGTTCACTGACCATGATTTGCAATAGCCTTTGGGTTGCTTTTCAACTCCAATAACAATAACGATGGAGGAAATCAGTTCCAGATTCTTTTCGAACTAAGAACAAGCTTAACTTCGTCCGTACACTGTTACAATGTAACAAGTTTCCGGCGTACAGACGGTGGCTCGGATCACAGAACTTCGAATTTAAATGCAAAACACAACCCAAGAACAATCAAGAACCACCAGTCTTCATCAATAACCACCAAAACACGACTGGGCTTTGTAACAGTCACCAACACGTCCAAATAGTTCAAAACACGTCGAGAAACCCTAGTCGTCAATCGTGTACGACAGGTACTCAAAAAAATCCTCGGACAGTAGCGAACACAAATCAATGATTGTTTGATTCAAACAACCAACAATCAACCAAAATTTTGAATTTTATTTTCTACTTTTTTTTTGGTAATAACGACACTACAGTAATAACAATCGACAACAAGGAAGAAGCTGAAACTTAAAGACAACAAGCACGAGGTAAAATCGAACAGGATTTGAGGTTGTAAGAACAAACTCAAACCTTGCTCTGATACCAAGATGGTGCAAGCTAAACCGGAGGTAAGCTAAACACAAAGAAACGCGGAAGAACAACAATAAAGTAAAGATAGAAGCAAGACACTTCTTGCTTCGATTCAAAGGAACATTGAGGAACTAGTCTGAAGCTCGATCGAATCAGAGGCAAAGATCACCTATACTAAGCAACAATCCTCAAGAAGAACAACACTTCTTGCAAATTGAACGACCAAGAAGAAAATGTTCAAACGATAACACTGAATGACACAAGTTCTTTGAGAATATCACTTCGGGGTTCGGGCTCCATCGGAGACACTGAAATAGCAACTGCTATATCAATATTCATCAAGAACTAGCTACCTACAATGAAATGGAACAAGATTTATATAGAAATACTAAGGGTAAACTAGTAATGTGGTCACAGGTGACCAATAAAAGCAAGCCATGCAGGGCTGAAATAATGAGTTTTCGGCAGCCTTGAATTCAGTGCTCGGTTGCTTACTCGAACACATTTAGTGAGTGTGCGGCAGCCTTGACTTCGATGCTCAGTTGCTTCCTCCGAACACATGCTTCCTCCCGGCCAAGCCAACTAAATGTGCATATCATGTAGCAATTTTATTTGGCTTCTTGTCAATGGCCTCGGTGGATCATTCATTGACTTTGGTGGATTGTCGAGCACTTGATCAGCACTTCGGGCTGCATCAGGGACTCATTTCCCTAAATTTCTATGTGATCTTGGAGCAAGCATCAATTTGATGGCATATGCGGTGTACAAGACTTTGACTACAAAAGAAGTTCCGAAAGCCACAACAATGAACTTGCAAATGGCCGACCGTCCCATGAAGCAAGCAATTGGAGTTTTCACTAATGTTCTAGTGAAGGTGGAGAAGTTCATACTCCCGGAGATTTTGTTATTCTTGATTGCCCGATGGACTTTGATGTCCCCATTATCCTTGAGCGTCCATTTCTAGCTACCGGGAGAGAATTATATGATGTGGAGAAGGGAGAGCTCACTTTCTGATTCAATAGAGAGAAGGTTGTATTCCATATGTGCAAAATATTAAAATAACCTATGGAAAAGGAAGCCACTTGTTCTGATGTGGACATGGTTGTGGATGCACTTGTAAAAAAGAGAGTGTCCTAGTGAGCCAAGCCGATGAAATGGCCGCAACTATTTGGAACATGGATATTGACAATGAGGAGAGTATTTCCGAGTGTGTGAAGACATTGGAAGTGTTGTGCACTAGACCCTACGTGCCAAAAAATCTCTCACTTGACCTTGAAAACCAAACCACTTCACCTACAAAACCATTAATTGAAGAACCTCCTAATCTTGAACTCAAAGTCCTACCAACCTACTTGAGATATACTTTCCTAGGTCCAAACTCCACTCTTCCCATAATCATTCCTTCCCACTTAATCAACGAGCAAGAAGATCAATCAGTTGAAGTGGTGACAAGGCGAATTAAAGCCATTAGGTGGACTCTAGCAGATATAAGGGGAATTGGTCCGGAAGTATGAACTCACAAGATTCTACTTGAAGAAGGTTGCAAACCAATGGTGGAGTATCAAAGGAGGTTGAACCCTCCAATGCAAGAAGTTTTTAAGAAGGAGATCATAAAGTTGTTAGATGCGGGGGTGATTGTTCCGCTCTCCGATAGTGAATGGGTGTCACCCGTTCAATGTGTGCCCAAGAAAGGAGGGGTGACAGTAGTTCACAATGAGAAGGGTGAAGCTATATCAACTCGAACCGTTACCGATTGGCGAGTATGTATGGACTACCGAAAGCTCAAAAATGCAACAAGGAAAGATCATTTCCCCCTACCTTTCATCGACCAAATGCTTGATCGTTCGGCGGACTGTGCTTATTATTGTTTTCTTTATGGATATTCGGGGTACAATAAAATCTCAATTGAAGCAAACGATCAAGATAAGACAACCTTTACATGCCCATATGGCACATTTGCATTTCGCAAGATGCCTTTTGGACTTTGCAATGCCCCGGCTACCTTTCAAAGGTGCATGCTCGCACCTTTTCATGATATGGTGAAGAACTTCTTGAAAGTTTTCATAGATGATTCTCGATAGTCGGTGATTCCTGTGAAGATTGTCTATCTAATTTGAAAAAAAAGTCTTAGAGAGGTGTGAAGAGACGAAGCTTGTGCTAAATTGGGAGAAATGTCATTTCCTTGTCCAAGAAGGAATAGTCTTAGGGCATAAGGTTTCCAAGAAGGGAATTAAAGTTGATCATGTTAAAATTGAAGTTATCTCTAACCTTCCATCTCCCACAACCATCAAGGGAGTGAGAAGCTTCTTGGGACATGGGGGATTCTATCGCCGTTTCATCAAAGACTTTTCCAATATTATGAACCCTTTGTGCAAATTGCTAGAGAAAGATGACAAGTTTGAATTCAATGAGGCATGCTTGAAAGCCTTTGAAGAGGTAAAGAAAAGATTTACAACTGCACCGGTAATAGTGAGCCCAAGATGGGATCTTCCATTTGAACTTATGTGTGATACTAGTGATGTAGCATTGGGGGCCGTGCTTGTCCAAAGAATTGAGAAGATGTTTCATCTGATCTATTATGCTAGAAAGACCATGAATGGAGCTCAATTGAATTATACGGTGACAGAGAAGGAATTATTTGCCATTGTATTTACTTTGAGAAATTTCGATCTTATTTGGCTGGATCCAAGGTCATTGTGCACACCGATCACTCCGCCATCCGGTATTTGATGGCCAAGAAAGACTCAAAAAAAATATTTTGATACGATGGGTGCTCTTGTTACAAGAATTTGATCTTGAGGTGCTTGATATAAAGGGAACCAAGAATCAAGTGCAGACCGCTTATCCCGTTTGGAGGAGGAGGGTCGCCCAAAAAAACCCTTGAGATCAATGATTCTTTTTCGGATGAGAGAATATTGGCAGTATCTTGGGAGGAGATCCCTTGGTACGCGGACTTAGCCAGTTTTGTTGCATGTGGAGAGGTCCTGGAGAACTTCTCCTTCAATCAAAAGAAGAAGTTGATGAAAGATGCCCGACAATACTTTTGAGATGATCCCTTTTTATTCAAAGTATGTGTCAATGAAATGATAAGAAGATGTATTGTCGAAGCCGAGGAAGGAGCTATTCTTGAAGGATGTCACTCCGCTCTATATGGAGGACACCATGGTGGTGTCAGAACGATGGCGAAGGTACTTGAATGTGATTTCTTTTGGCCTAGTTTGTACAAGATGCTCATGAATATACAAAGATTTGTGATCAATGTCAAAGAATGGGGGGAATCTCAAAAAGGCATGAAATGCCCCAAAACCCTGTTGTGGAAGTAGAACTCTTTGATGTATGGGGAATTGAATTAATGAGTCCTTTCCCAAGTTCTTATAGCATGAAATACATCCTTGTGGCGGTTGACTATGTGTCCAAATTGGTTGAGGCAATTGCCTTGCCCAATCATGAAGCTAGAAGTGTCACCGCCTTCCTTAAGAAAAGCATTTTCACAAGATTTGGCACCCCTCACACAATCATAAGTGACCGGGGAACTCACTTTTACAACCGAGCTTTTAATTCCTTATTGGAGAAGTATGGGTGAGACACAAGGTTGCTACACCTTACCATCCCCAAACGAGTGGTCAAGTGGAAGTGTCGAATCGTGAGATAAAGCAAATTTTAGCCAAGTCGGTTAATGTGAACCGAACGGATTGTGCCAAAAAGTTTGATGATACCTTATGGGCATACTGCACGACATACAAGACTCCGATTGGGATGTCACCATTCTGGTTGGTTTTTGACAAAGCTTGTGATCTCTCTGTCGAGTTGGAGCACAAAGCATATTGGGCATAGAAAAATCTAAATATGAATTGGGAGGAAGCTTCCAAGTCACGGGTGGAGAAATTGCATGAACTTGAGGAGATGAGGTTCTTTGCCTATGAAAATGCCAAGATCTATAAAGAGAAGGCGAAGATCATCCATGACAAGAAGATATGGAACTGTGCATTCAAGGTGGGAAGTTGAAATCCAAATGTAGTGGACCCTACAAGGTGGTAGACACATCACCATATGGATGGGTTGAATTGCAAGAGAGGGGAAGTTCCAAAACTTTCTGAGTGAATGGCCAAACGGTGAAGCACTACTTGGGATGTGAAGCCAAACCTAGAGAGGTTGCTTGCATCTACCTCTTGAATCCTCGATGAATTGAGGTAATACCATCGTGCTGCGACGTTAAATCAAGCGCGTCTAGGGAGGCAACCCAAGTTTTACATTTTTAGTTTAATTGTTGTGTTAGAATTTTAGTATTTGTAGAAATTGCACATGAAATTCTTGGATAGTTGCAATTGATCTTGGTCAAGTGGTGTTAGTGTAGGAACAATGCAAAGGGTGGAAAAGTGAAAGAAATTAGGAAGGCAAGAAGAGAGTTGATGAGTGGGAAGGAACCGTGGAAGCCACTCTGCAGCCTGTCAAAGAAACTGCAGGCCGCCGAATTGGTCAGTGAGCAAGCTTCCTCTTGCAGAGTAGAGAAGCATCTAGCCGGTAAAAGGTTGGGGCGCCAATCCAGCTCTGCAAATGTTCTTGCGGTCCACCTCCCCATGCACTTGAAAAAGTAAATTGCGCCCTAGTCGCACAGACTTAGGTGACCCACCGAGTAAGATGCGGTCCGCAACTCTCATGGGCCTGGTCGGGTTACCCGACTATAAAAGGCCCCAGGCAAGTTTATTTTTCACTTTCTCACACCCATTGTAATAATCAACACATCCACTAACCGGAAATTACTATTTAGACACTCCCAAGATAAAACTATCACTCTAAATCACTCACAGACGTCAGATTTCACCACCAGTTCGTGATTCCCTCGACCCATTTCACTTTCATCTTAGATCCGGTATATTTTCTTTCCTAGTTTGTAAAATTCTTGTTATTCTTAAGTGTGGGTAAATTAAACATCATGTTGGGGTGGGTTTAGTGAATATCATGATTAGGGTAGTTTTAACTTGATTTTATAGATTTTATGCCCTAAATATGTGTGATATTGATGACGTTGATGTTGAGTGAAGAAATGGGTAGAAGAAGAGAGTGGAAAAGAAAGAAAAATTACCAAAATAAACTTAAAATTGTAGCCATGAAAATACCTTGTGTGCTTGATAATCTTGAAACAACTTGGACTTGGTGTGATTTTTGATTGACTTTTCATTGAAAATTGGTTGAAATTGTGGTCTCGTTCTGGAGAGAGTGTTTGAATGTTGTGAGAAGTTTAAAAGACAACAAAGGAGTAGGTTTGGGGTGTTAAGGGACGTGAGAATAGAATAACTTAGGATTTATGCAATATGGATTAAAACTAGCCAATAATTCGGCAACCCGCCGATGAGGAATTGATATCGCACTTTGAAGTGCTAAACCACTCGGCGGACTCCCAGTTTTACCTACGGAGCCACCGGTGTGGTCAGTAAGCACAGATCTTGTGCAACAGAGACTTGTCTCTCGTATCTCAAATGACGATCCGCTGAGCAAAGAAAAGTGCCACAACATGAAGTGCGGAATGCACTCGGCGAGCTCGCAAACATTTTTGCGGAACCGCCGATGTCATCAGTGAGCATGGGAACTGAGCATGAGAGGCTTGCCTCTCGCACCTCAAGCGGCATCCCGCCACTCAGGAGAAAAAGGCCGAAGGCCGAGTGCGAGTCCATTCGGCGGGCTTGTACACTCAATTGCGAGGCCGCCGAGTCCATCAGAATATTTTTGGCAAAAGTGCGAAGGAGGCTTGCCTCCCACACTTTGATTGGTGCCCCGCTGATGCTTATCAGCAAGGCTTGCTGCATGTCATTGATTGCCGTCTGTGATGTCGCATGCGAGCCGCCGATGGATGCGATTAAATTGAAAATCCCTTTGAACTTGCAACTGTTTTGCTTCTTTCCTAGATTGCATGTGCTATAGCTTAGTATTTTTTGTATAGTGTAGGAGTAGGATAATATAGTGGTATATGAATTGACACTCCTTTTAGAGTTGATCTTGCCCAGGTACGTAAATGGCATAGCGTCAAGCACCACATAAAAGAGCAAGAAGGGATACTCCTCCACCAAATAGTTCTTCTGACAGTGATCCTTTCAACAATGATTTTTCTGATAATGAATCATGCGAAGCAAACATCAGCACTGATGGAGAGCATGCAGTGCTCATCTGTGAAAGAAGAGTTGTGTTAGACAGAGTAGGGAAATTCAACCCAACTTTCTACAAATCATTCCTCGAAATGGGATGGAGTGAGATATTCGCAAGGAGATTGGGGGCAACTGCTGTGGAACCAGTAGTGGAATTCTATGCTGCGTTGAGTGAACAAAATGAACCAGAATATGTGGTTGAATGAAGGGGTACAACTGTGGAAGTTTCAGTTGGGCTCTTAATCAACACCTTCATCTTCCCCACTTTGTTTCAGAAGAGTATATGGCCAAGTTAGCTATAAGAGAGATAATGCAAAGGAAGTGGTTGATTCCCATCATTGGTCGAGAAAGGAGACCAACATGGAATAGAGTAGGTGTCATGATCACAACCCAAGATCTCAATTTTGAGGACAAGGGTTGGAATGCTATTTTCAGTTCAAGAATCCTACCCACAAAAGAGAGTAACATAGTTACCTTGCGAAGGGCAATTCTTATTGGGTGCATCATGACTGGGATACAATCAGCCTGGGAGCCGAAATGATACAAGTGATGTTCGAGGCTGCAAGATCTGGTGGTGAAAACCTCCCTTATGCTAACACATTGACAGATTTTGCTGATGAAACAGAAATGTGATACTTTGGGAAGTGATTATTATGCCTTTGCTGTAAGAAGCTTTAATTTATATGCAACTGAAGATGAAAATAACCCAATCTATCCAACGCCTGCTGCCCCCACTTATGGAGCACCATCACAAGCTGATAGGCCATCCTCCTCAAGAGTTCCTCCACCTCAGGTGCATCAAGCTAAAGCTGCCATAACAAGTCTCACTCGGGAACTTGCGGAGCTGGAAGGCAAGATGCAGGAGTTTGGGGTACATTTGTGCAACATGCCTCAGATGCAACCACCTCCACCTTCATCAAGCAAGGTCAATCCAACTGAATTTGACCAATTATGTGCATCCATTGATGCACATATCAAGGATATCTTGAAAATCAAGAAGTGCACTTATGTGTTTGCTATCACACATCGGAATATGGCAGAGAGCATGAATGTGTAGTGAAAGGGAGCAGAGGCAAGAGAGATCAAGTCAACCAGCAGCCCCAGAAAGTATGCATAAGAGAAACATGAGAAGTATGGAAGAAGAGGTACTGGGAGATTTGGGTGTGCTCAAGAACAAAGAACTTGATGAAGAAGTCCAAATATATTTGACTAGGCTGGCTTCAATGGAGGAAGCAGTTCGAGCAAGAGAAAGAAGAGGGCAAAGAAGACAACAAGCCCCAAAAGATCATATTGAGGGCAAGGGCAAGGGCAAAGAAATTGCCACAGATGAATAGGGAGTTCTTCTCTCCCTTGTTGATTTACCCCATAAACTTGAGTTTTGTTTTGGATTAGTTGCTTTGGAATATAGCAACTTTTTATGCTGGGGGTGGGGTTGTTAATTTTTGTGATATGTCCTAAACTATATTTTATGTTGATGTTTTTAACTTAGAATGTTAACTTTAATGTGGGATGTTTATGTTTAAATTCTTGTCTTTAAATTCATATTATAATTGTTGTTAGTTGCCATATAAAAAAAATCCAAAAAAAAAATATCTTAAAAGAAAAATCACAAACAAATTGAAAAATTTAGAAAATTCCAAAGAGAAAATATTCCAAAGGTACTCCCGTGAACTACGCTTCGGATGTTGCCTTCTTTCCTCTGATTCACACTTGTTGAGATACGTAGGCAACCCTTATGAAACTTATTTTTACTTGGGCCCGAAACAATAGCTACCCCATTGTAAATACCATTTGTGTAAATAGCTTTTGAAATTAGTAAATAACCTTTTTGGTTTTCTTTGACTCGGTTCTTTTCCCAAGAATGCAATTTATTTTTAGCCGAAAACTTTTTACAATTTTAATCATAGAAGTGCCATCATTATTTTGTGACTTGTTTGATACCAACATATTAGAAGCACATATGAGAAAGTTAGTGGATTGTTAGTTGAGAGTTGCACCTATCACCTTTAGGTTCTTTTGATGACTTTATGCACGTGTAGTATAAGCTAAATTACCTTAAATGCTTGAAAGTTGATGTTCTTGTCTCTTGTCCCTTATGCTAGTGAGGTGAGTTTTTGCTTAAGCTTGTTAATTGCATATGCATGTTAGAACTTGGCTTGTGTATCCTTGAAAATGAATGGAGTGTCAAATTAGTGAATGGATAGGATGATAGACATTTTTTTGATCCGTTTGAGCCTTGCAAGCCACCAAATAAAATTATTCCTTAGTTAGCCAACTTTGAGCCTTAATATCCTTTCTTTTGATAGCCATGTAAACAGCCCGAGCCAATTCTAAGTGCTTGATAACGCTAACCTTCTCTTGGGCCTATCCCCTTGAGGCATTGAAAAACTTGAAACTTAAAAGTCTAAGTTTGAGGGAGGAGAACAAATAAATGAAAGCTAAGTGGCTCTTCAAAAAGGAAGATGATTGTATAGAAAAGTGGCAAAAGAAGAAAAGAAGAAAACCATGGAAAACACAAAAATGGCAAAAGAAAAATTGAAAAGAAAAAAATAGAAATTGAAGCAAAAAGAGGAATAAGAGCCACAAGGCAAAGATAAAGAAAGAAAATGGAGAATAAGAGCTAAATGTGAAAAGAAAGCTCAAAGTGAAATGAATGAAAAGATGATGTAGTGCCCAAGGAGGGAGTTTAGTCACTTCTTATCCAAATTATATCCTAACTATGTCCAAAAACCTACATTACAACCTTAGAAGTTTTATTTAATCCTCCACTAATTGACATGAAAAGAAATGACAAGTGGCAAGGCCAAGCCTATGTTGTGCTTAACTTACATTCATTTGTGAGAGTGAGAGGTTAGACTTGAGGGTCCTTTTTGTTTGAATAATATAAGCGACCCATTCCTTGTGGTGGGAGCATTCGGGGACTTGAGACTTGAATGTGATATTAAGAAAGCCTTAGGTGAGTTGAGAAAGCAATTGTGCTATGCATGCTCTAGTCATCACTGGAAGTTCTAGTGATGTAGTTGCAACTTGGGTGCTTGTGGATTGTTTAGTTGGATTCTCATGTGTGAAACTAAATGTTAGTATCAACCGAAGTCATGAACTTCCTCTTATCTCAGTCTAATTGTTGAACTCAATCTCGGTGCTAAATTGTGATACATAAGATAGTTCTTAATGTTGCTTGAGGACAAGCAAAAGCTTAAGTTTGGGAGAGTTGATGCGTTAGCATTTTGCGTGTATTTACAACTCTTTTAGACTAGCTTTCACGTCCTAAAAGCTTTATTATTTGAGTAAATCTAATATTTATTTCCATATTCAGGGTTTACAAAGAATATCAATGTACAAAGCCAAAAGAAATGAAGAAAAGAACAAAAATATGTGAACTTTGGCTACATTTTGAAGAACTAGGAAAACAAGCAGCAGCTTGATCGGCTACCCGCCAAATCGCCTGCCAAAAGAGAAGCGAGTTTAAGAGCTCATCAGGAACCTGCGAAGCCAGGAGGTGGACTGCTGAGACAAATGTTGAAGAAGCTCTACGATCCCGCAGAAGCTTGTGCGGCTCCGCCGACTATATCAGTCAGAGAAAGTCTACGAGTGGGGGAGCTGTCCGCCGACGATCCTGCGCCTCGCCGAACCTGCATCACATAAAAAGACAATTGAGGAGTTAGAATCGCTTTTAGCGGCCGTGCAACTAAATCTGCGGCCCACCGAGTAACTGGCGGTTTGACGAAAAACAGGGCAAAATGGCAATTTTGTAAATATTAGCCTAGCTTTTAAACCCATGCCTATAAATAGGCTGTTATGCCTCCGAGAAACTAGACCCTTTTTCAGTTTAGAATATACTTTAACGTACTTTTGAATATTCTTAGAGGCAAAGGAAGGGCCATAACTTAAATATTTTGTAAGAATTTCTTCTATTAATCTATTCTTTATATGATTCTTGCTATATCCTCTTTACTATGTGTGTGTGTTAGACCCTAGTATGAGTAGGTACACTCATACTAGGAGTTTATTCATGATGACTTGATGATTTTTACTTAAAACTTGCTTTTAATCTTGTGTAATCAATGGGTAAAGATAAATCTAGTTCTCTTTCGTACTTTCATTGACTGGGGTTTGAGACATGGCCGCACTTGAACCTAATCCTACTTTGCTTTCATCACCCTAACGGGGTTAAAAGCGTAGGTTAATGGAAACTAGCGAGAATTTGGGTTACATTGGCTACGACCTGCCCCATCTAAATGGAAAGACCCCAAAGAGGTCATTCCCGCTCGGGTCTTTGGACTAGGGTTTATCGTACCCCATTATTGACCATAATGAGCTTGATGTGGTAAACCCTTTCTATCCCTAACGGTTTTTGAGGAATGCATTCGAGGTTCGACCATTTGTGCTACCCATACGATTAGGGCAAGGGTTTGAGTTAAACGAATCTAGTCCGAATGAGTAAACCCCTAGCTCATTCTCCATATTAACATCCATTTTAAGGTGTCAAGTTTGTTACATGATTTTAGTATTAGTCATTAGTATTAATTGTAGTTAATTCAATCCTATTCAACCTATACTTAAGAATCAACAAACAATTCATAGAACCCGTTATTATTTAATCTAAGATTAATAGATTACAAGCTAGCTCCCTGAGGAATTCGACCCCGACTCTAGTTGGGTACTACTATCTTTGGTGATCACCCCACATCTTTATAGGTGAGTAGATTAAGCGTGGGTCAGTCACATACGACGAAGACACAAAGCCGTTACTTTATAGTGGAATTATCTCTATTGATTATGTCAGATCAGTGGATAATGTGGCGGATCCGTTTACAAAAGGCCGAACTAAAGAGGGAGTTGGGAAATAATCTAAGGGAATGGGACTATGGCCGAGGACAAGTCATCATGGCGGTAACTCTACCTAGAATTTTGGAGATTCCGAGATCTAGGTTCGAGAAGCTCAAACAAAGTTATGTTTGACCGGTTCAACATTGTCAAAATAAAATCTTGGTCTATTCTCACGATGAAGACAATATTCAATAACAAGGATAGAACGTTATATGTTCTTTAATGATTACCTAAGTTTGACATACCATTTATCAAATAGTGTAGATCTATAGAATTACACGTTTAGGAGTCACCTATTTAAGAGTGAAGTATAAGCCGCTTCAAGGAGAATTCTGTAAGGCCAATTCTCTACGCACTTATGAAACCAGGCAGTGTTCATGGCTGAAACTAACACAATAATGAGAACCAAATGATGGTTAAGAATTGGTTGTGTGACATATAGTTGTCTAGGTATACATCAAAGCTCTACGGTTCAAAGATATCAAATCTACCGATTGACCGAGTATATCCGACATATGTTCACTACGAAAAGTTCAAAGGAAAACCCACTTATCCAGATGCAATCGATCTTTACTTGCTAATCACACAGTTTCGGTGTATGTTTATTTTTTATACAACCATTCCCCATTCATGTGGGAGATTGTTGGACTTTAAACCATTGGGCTTTAAAGATAAGAAGTGTGAACTGAGAAATGGTGGGAAAATAAAATGGAGGGAAATGAAAATTTGAATCAAGTGGACTTTGCCACTTGAAACAAGTGAACTTTGTCCCACATTGGTGAGGGACAACTACATTTTTGTATGTATATATAAAATCACTTCTTAGAGCTCTTAAAAGAGTTGGAAAGAATGAAGCCGAAGATTTAGATTTAGATTTGGATTTGGAAAATGATCGATCGATGAGATTAATTTTTTTGGACAAAGTTAGTTTAATTAATTTTTATTTTTTAATTATTTACTAATTAGTTATTAATTAATCTGCTCCGTATTAAATCCAATCCAAATGTGTTTTATTTCTAGTCCGTTTTAAATCCAAACGGTATTTTCTCTCTTTCAGAAATCTGTTCACATTATGAACAATGTGAACAAAATCGGTTCACATTATGAACAGTCACCACACCTCTTCACTTCAACCTTACTCGAAAAAATCAGAAACTCTAAAACTCTCTCTATGCTATTTTGCACTTTGCTTCACTGCTTTCTTTCTGAATCCTGTAAGTGTGATTTGCGCCGTTCTTTGAGTTCGTATGTATCCTGCAGTTTGTATTGCCACTGTTGCAGGAAGGTTTATTCCATTTTATCCTGGGAGGAATTAATCCATTACCTTGGCAACTGTGAGGGGTTAAAATTATATAAAGACGCACAAGGAAATTGTGGACTCAGAATCTTTCTCATCTCTAACGTTTTTCCTATCTTCTAATAGTGTTGATCTTTCTTTTAACACAGTTTGGTTAACACAATGTAATTAATTTGGTGAATCAAATGTGTCAATTAAATCAATTGATAGAGTTTATTTACAGAACATCATTCACAATTATATATTAGGGGATCTCGTCATGCCAAAAAGACATCAAAAATAACAATAAAAGTAAATGGAGAACATGAAATTAAATTTTAAGAACTTACCTAAGTTTTATGCATTTAATTTAACTAAAAATAAAAATGAATCAAGGATCAAGATGTTTTTGATAGATAAATCAAATTCACTGTCAAGTCCTAGACTCAATATATATATATATCATGTTTTAGACCCGTGTATTAAAATTTTAAATTCATGAACTCAAGATCAAACTATCGGTAGCCGTAGAGCCTTCCGTTGAAGGAGAGAATCAGATGATATTCTTTTTAAGTTTAGAGAACTTTAATTTATATATGTAACACTCATTGAGTTTCAAAATTAAATATTAATAAGATTTGTTACATATTTTCTATATTGATAATTCTGTCATGCACAAATATTTTATAGTATTTGTGGCCTTAAAATCTTGATCTATCTGATCGGTATCTAGAACAATGCAACGTGTCATTAAATTATTGAATGAAATTTAATAAGAGGAGTAATACCAGCAAAGAGAAGGTTATATGAGAATGATATGGAACGAAGAAAGAGACACAAGCAACACTGTCGCACCCCACTTTTTCTACCTCCTCCGAACCGCACGCCCGGAGAAAAAGTAAGTGGTTTTCAATTTGGGTAACTCATTTGAGTTAGAGTTTTGGAGTTGCCGCCTAATAAATTTCCTAGGCGTATTAGGTCACCTAAAATAAATTTCTAATTCAATTTAAAGAATAACTTCGGGTTTGTCTAATAATCAGAGATTCGGGTAAGTGTTCGAAATAACCTAGAAGGAAGGGGTTAGGCACCTCCTAAGTTCCACTAAATATAGTTCCCGACCGATTTCTATAATTGGGTTTCAACATATTTCTTAGAAAAGGATAAAAGCTAAATAAAATAAACAAAAGGGATATGGGATGTAAAATAAATAAATAGGCAGTTTAATCCATTTGCATAAGTAATCTGAAATAATAATTATGTCACACAAATAACTACAAATAAAATAATTAAATAATAAAAGACCCTAGGTTTTATTATCCTATTCGGATCAGAACCCAACTTTTACCGGAGAAGATAGTTTCAGAATTCATTATCATATATAGCTTGCGTAATTTCTATCATATCCGTGGGGTTTAATTTACCCTTAACCCCCATACTTTTTTTAAGTATTTAACTAGAGCGCTTTCTAATATTTTGAAACGTCTTAAAAAGTTTTGCTAACGTCCGCAACTTAAAGTCCTCGAGGCTTGTGGGACACTACTAAATTAAAAATATCTAGATACCTTAAATATGTTTTGGTACCCCCATAGCTAGACTCCAACTAGGCGTCAAAATGATATACAGTCATGCAGAGCAAAAAAAAAAATAAAATAAAACTGTAACAAGTAAAACAATTTTCAAAAGGTTTTAAAAAAATAAACCTCCAAATTAATAAAAGTGATAGAAGTTAACAACTTTCAAGTTACTATTACGTTTCAAGACTTCAGATTTGCAGAGATATACTAGCTTTAAAATTAAGTTGCACTTGAAGCCTTTTAGAAAATCCTTCGCAGCTTTCCCAGATATAATTGCTTTATAAAAACTGTCAACTTCAACTTTGTAACAAACCTTCAAATTTTGACTTGCAAATATGGTCCAGTTTCAGAACTAGGAAGTGTCCCGGGTTGATTAGAAATAAAACATGATTTGTATTATAAAAAAAATAATTTTTTATGAAAATACAAGTGCATATACCTGTTTTACAAGGATCTATTATCTTAAAAATCATACGATGCCATCTAAAAATATTAAACCAAAATGGAGTAGTATTTAATAAATTCTGTAAGCATGACTACTTTTCTTTAGCACAATAATTTAAGATACTTATCAAGATATGTACTTTAGAAGAATAAAACTTAGCTAACCCAAGATAATATGTAACTGACATAGTCTCCACAACAACATATTCAAAATATTAGGCCGACTGTCAAATAAAATTAAAAATACTACAATAAAATTGAGTAATAATTCAAGACTAGATGAGAAACTTACATTTCAAGATTAAAAAAAAAAAGCAGTGACACTTTGTTACTTAACAATCATAAAGTCTGGTTTGATGTCATAATAACTTTCGAAATTTGTAGAGTTGTCCACGAACAAATTTAAACTATACAAAATGCTGTGTAGAGAAGGATATAGAGGTGTCTTGATAAGGGAGAAGTAGAGAGAAATTGTGTGTCTTTCATGGTGAGAATTGAGTTGAATTTATAGTAGAGGAATAGGGTACTAAGAATGGTAGAAAAATATTGACTGCGTGATTTGTGGGGATCTTTGATTTTGAGTGATTTTGGATAGAGAGATTGGGAGGACAGATTTGAGGGAAGATATGGAATGATTTGAAGACTATGCATCAAAAGAAAGACAAATACGTTGGGCTTTTGTCACAATTCAAAGGAGATTTTTGGAGGTGATTATGGAGAGATTAGGGGGATAATGAGGGGATTGAGGATTTGTGAGAGAGATTGAGGGGACTGAGAAAATATTGGAGAAGATTCTTAATTTTTGAATTCTTTTCCAAAAATGGGGAGATAAGAGAGTAATTAGAGGATTTGGAGTGATGTTGGGGATATGATGGAGTAATTTAGGGATAGAAGAGAAGATTGGATAGATGGGACATAGTATGAGATACTGATGGATTTAACAAAAATGTATTTGGACTTCCGCTTGTCTAGGTTCAGAAAGGTGAGGGGCTAAAAATTGAAAATATTGTGGGATTTATGAAAGATTCGGAAGGATTTGAATTCAAATTAATTTAAATTCAAAAGAATGTGGCAAATGATAAATCAAATAAAATGGAAGGAGTATTTTTTTTATTGGACCTATATTTAACTAAAGGTGCAAAATAATAATAGAACAAATATAAATGCATATAGAGACCGTATACACAAATATGCACAAATACAGAAAATGACCAAATAAAGTTAAATAAGTACAAAATTGGTACAAACAGTTACTAAAATATTATAAATGGAGCGGCTTGCACAAATGACCACCATTTAATACGTATTTAACAAATAGTCTAAAATTGCATGATACAATCACAATTATGTGTATAATGTATAATTAGGGTATAACACACGTAAATATATGTTTTCTAATGTAAATTTGTCAAACAATCAATATTGCACCTTTAGGTTAAATATAACCAATTTATGAAAAAAGGAGGGACAAAATTGGGTGTCAACAACTGCCCCTTTTTGCCTGAGGATGATGAAAAGAGTCTTCGGGTAAAGATAGTTGACGAATTAACCAATTTTGTCACGACTGGTAGGCAAAGTGGCAGAAAGGAAAAATAAGAGTTTTGGGGTGTTTCGGCAGAACCCCAGTCTCTGAGTTTCCCACATATCTCGGGTTTCACGAGAATCAGACCATGTATAGTTCTAGAATGGCATGTTGCCTTGTGAGATGTTTATGACGCACGATTTAGGTGTCAAGAGTAAACTTGTCAGAGTATGCAAAGTTTACGTTTGAATGTACTTTGAAATTTGCGGAGATATATGATTGCTGGATATAACAGGCATTGTCGAAGACGAGGTAACAGCGATAGATAGAGCGTGGAAAAAAAAGCTTGTAATCATCCTAGTTATGAAGATATGGTGCACAACATACCCATAAAGAGGAGTTTACATGGACATAGTTTCCACTGCAATTCGATAAATGAATCATCTTGCCTTCAATATTGTCTCGATCAAAACTGGGGAATATTGGGAAGTAAAGCACGAGAAATGCGCACTATTCAAACAGATGGGCATGATTAAGCACGAGAATGCACACGGTTGACATAGATAGGCCTGAATAAGAAGGAATACAAAACTGACATCCAATCGGCAAGGAAAGATAGGTAGATTATTGGTGCGAGTATAGAAATGTAGAACGCTCAACAAAATAGATAGTTTGTGGGTATAGAAAAGACATTGTCGAGAGGACTAAGCTTCTTGAATGGTATTCCAGAATAGTGCAAATGGTATTCCAGAATAGTGCACAGTATGTATTTAAGGTTTTGCGGTTGCAAAATTTCGTGTGTGATAGTGATTTTTTGGGAGCAAGCGTGGAAGTATGGAAAATGATGTAGGAGTTTTTCGATATATCGAAGATTGCCCTGCAGTAAAATCAAGATAAGTGAAAATAGAGATAAAGATAAAGTAAACTTCCCTGTTGAGCTTAGTAGTTTTCTTATTCTTGTTTGATATCTCGTCCCCAAATGCGGAATCCATACTTTCTGTCCACTGATACAGATCATGTGTCTCTTTAATGTTATGCCCACAGACACTGACCCTATACTTGTTTGATTGATGTCTCATCCACATATGCGAATCATGTACCTTTCAAATGATATGTCCACCGATGCGGACCTTATACTTTAAATTACTGAACCATGCCCAGACCCTACTATGCTTCAAATTGTTGAACTATGCCCTCAAACGCGAACCCTACTTTACGTCAAATTGTCGAACTATGCCTACAAATGAGAACCCTACTCTCCTTCAAGTTGCCAAACTACGCCCACAAATGCGAATCCTACTTTACTTCAAATTGCCGAACTATGACCACAAATGCGGACCCTACTTTACTTCAAATTGTCAAACTACGCCCGCAAACGCAAATCTTACTTTGTTGGCATTGATATCATGTTCACAAACGCGAACCCTATATATCCACTGACGCGGATTCTATGCTTCTCAAATTGATGTCATGTCCGCAAACGCGAACCCTATATATCCATCGACGCGGACTCTATGCTTCTTCAATTCATTTCATGTCCGCAAATGCAGACCCTATATATGCACCGACGCGGATTCTATGCTTTGATATTCATGTCATGTCCACAAACGCGGACCCTATATATCCACCAACGCAGATTCTGTGCTCTCATAGTCTGATAAATTTTGCTTTGCAAGAGTTGTTAGGTATACTCGGTACCTGTGTAAACCTGCAATCAAAAAAAAATTGTGAGTATTGGGGGATTGACTTGCGCATTCGCTGTATTGTACTCTATTGTTGCATCTTGCATAATTTCTTCCTTGTAACGCCTCCTGTTTCGAACATCGAACCTTAGTTGAGCTGTGAGAAATAGGGATAAGGAAAGGGGATATGCATGTGTTTTGAGAAAAATCATTTTAAAGAGTGATGCAAATTTGTTCCATCGAATCATAGACTGCGACATGTTTTTTGGACATAATCTCCTCTATATCCATTTGCTGCTCAAAGATTATCGATTTTGAAATTTTGAGAGAACCTCATCTGCCCCTGTATGTTGCTTGCACTTTCTTCGAATTTTTGAGGTCCCCCTACCCCCAGTGTGTTGTAATACTTCTTTGAATTTTTTGAGGGCATCTCAAAAAATTCTGTCCAGTGTCCAATAAATTTTCCTGATGACGTGACAGTGCCTTGAGTAGGCTGCCTACATATCCCCTTTTGGGAATCAGGTCGCTACGTAGTTCAAATATAATAAAGATGAATGTTGCTCGATTTGTAGTATTTTTTGATTGTATCTGAGTAAAGGATCTTGTTAATTTCATCTTGATTTAGAGAATTCCACTTTAGGACCAACTATAATTTGCTAATTCTTTGTTAAATGCCTTTGCCATTATATTGCTTGTCTTGTCCGTAATTTGCTATCCATAAGCGTCACTTGCTCGAGTCTGCTTTTGATCTATTTAGGATTGTCTAATTCTGCTTCTCACATGTATTTCTATTGTTTCGCCTTGAACTGTAAGTTATCTTCCTCAATATCTTCTTGATGCTCTTGTCTCAGTTGTCTGCTATAATATTTCAGCGATTAACCATGAAGTTCCTTTGATGTACACATCATAGTCTGGCCTGCACTCGTCGTTTTGGACTGCTTTCTTGTATTGCGGTCACAGATTCAATGGAATTAAAATGATTTTGCAGAAAGTGAATGATGCATTCTCAAAAAATGGAAAATACAAAATGCTTTTATTATTGGACGTGAGAAATAGTCTTCGAAAGGAAACAATGATGCAACAAAGTTGAAAAATAAAGAAAACAAAAGGCAATGACTCAGACTCGTGTTTAATTTAAGAAAACAAGTAACACCATAGCTCCACTAAGATTCTCGGCATGCTCAGAATGTGCTTCTGGTTCATTTGTTCGGCATAATTTTAGTTTCAGCTTTCTGGATGTTCAGGGCCTCAATATGTTTTTCGAGAACTGCATCATATTCTTTCATGAATAGCTCCTTTAGACCGGTCAACTCATCTTTTACATCACGAACACCTTTGGAAAGTCCTCCTCCCTCGAGAGTTCCCATGTAGCTTGAAAAGATAGTTGCCTGTTTAAGAGTTGGAATAAACTGCTCTAGTAAATGATAATTTATTGTATCCTTTGTAGTACTTTTTCTTTTGCAAACCAAGATGTACCCCATGCCAAACTTGTATTTATCAAACATTGTTTTTGCCTTTATGATTGTACCTTCCAGATTGCATTCTTTGTCGAAGTCCATCATATTCACCTTCTCATCTCCATGATTGGGTTGTGGGTTATTGTGTACATTTGGCGTCTTCAAATGAATGATCTTTTCATCTATTAGGTCTTGAATCTTATCTCTCAATGCAAAATATTTCTATGTCTCGTGCCACAGTCCACCTGAGTGGTATGCACACCTTTTGTTGTAATCAAAGTGCGGTGCAGGATTGTCTGGCATCTTTTGAGGTATCGGGACAATAAGCCCGGCAGCTTTCAATTGTTCAAATGGTCGGGTGCGAGATTCAGCTAATGCAGTGACACAACCCAAAATTCGGCTAGGCCGTGCGGGCACCTGATATCTTCCCCTAGACCCGTCGGGCAATCCCTTACTGATTAAATTAGAAAAATAAATATAATTCAATTTATAAATAGGAACAAGACTTAGAAAAAACACAGACATATTGATACCTCTAAGCTGTACAAATAAAATTACTGCTGACTACCCAACATACTAGGTTTAGGGCTATCCAGACTAGACATCTAAGAGTACAAAAGAAGACAAATATCTTCTGAAGGGAGCAAAATGCAACTGAAATAATAAACAATAAACTGGTGGCCATCCGGAATAAAAACTGGCTCACCCTGATAGCTGAAGTCGTCATCACTCCTGAACACATGGCAAACTCAATCCTGGGGCGAACCTTCCGAAACGAAATAAATAGACAAGAAACAAACAACAAACAAGGGTGAGTCAAAAGGACTCAATAAGTGGGGCAAACTAGCCACCTCAAAGAATAGGATAGCAAGCCAGGGAGAAGGAAAAAAGAACAGGTAAACCAAACCCATCTTATTTAAACTATAAAAAGACAGAGCCAGAAAATAACTAGAAACACGTATGGAACCATAAACAACCAGGGACATAAGGTAGACAGAACATATAGGTTTTTAAGTATCCCGAACATATCAACAATCAGAAATACATACTGTTGCGGCGTGCAACCCGATCCATATATTTATACTGTTGCGTGCAACCCGATCCGTATTTTATACTGTTGCGGTGTGCAACCCGATCCATATATTTATACTGTTGTGGCATGCAATCCAATCCGTATATTCATACTGTCGCGGCGTGCAACCCGATCCATATATTTATACTATTGCGTGCAACCCGATCTGTATGTTTATACTATCGCGGCGTGCAACCTAGGATACGAGCCAGAAATATATAGACAACCTGAAATATGTCTGTAACATGATATACATACTGTATACATAAAACACAACATGATAGTCACACAATAGCCAGGATGCGGTGTAATGAAATAGGATGAATGCAGTATGATGCAATGGGGCCACATGTGCCCGTAATCCCGTCTCGAAGCGAAATAGTCCTGCATTCGAAGGAAATGCAATATAGTAACCAACTGGAGCGGAATACTCCTACTCCTGGGGCGGAATACTCCTGCACCCGATATGATATAAACCATAGACGGAGTACTCCTGCACTCTCCTGGGGTGGAATACTCCTGCACCCGATATGATATGAATCAGAGGCGGAATACTCCTGCACACTCCTGGGGTAGAATACTCATGTACTCAATATAATATGAATCAAAGGCAGAATACTCCTGCACTCTCCTGAGGCGGAATACTCCTGCACCAAATATAATATGAATCAGAGGCGGAATACTCCTGTACTCTCCTGGGGCGGAATACTCCTGCACCCGATATAATGTAAAGCTGAGGCGGAATACTCCTGCACTCAGTATCTGACATAAGAGCGGAATACTCTTGTTTCTGGGGCGGAATACTCCTGCACCCGATATGATATAAACCAGAGGCGGAATACTCCTTCACTCTCCTGGGGTGGAATACTCCTTCACTCTCCTGGGGTGGAATACTCCTGCACCCAATATGTATGCAATGGAATGCATATGAATGCAACATAATGCATATGAATGCAACATGATGCAATAATAATCCATCACCAGCGCAGGACTCTCATCGACAACCAGAAAGTATATGCCCACTCACAGCCAGAGTACAATGCTCAGATCCTCAATGCAATACCAACAACAGGACATAAAATATAATATATAATATACAATGTAAATATAAAGCTAAGGTGTAATGAGTACGCCTATCGGCAACTACACACGTAAGAAACACGTGGTAGATTATCCACGAAGCCAAGGGTCTCCAAAGAAATGGATACAAACACTTACCTTGTTACAAAGCTACTCAAAAACCGCATTCCCCTTTGGATTCATTGCCAAACGATCCTGCTTATTCAATAATCAGAAAATATATCAAATTAGGCTAAATTCTTCATTCGTCATATCTGAGGGCAATCCGGTTAGGAACCTGATACCCTATTCGCATACGCAATATGCAGGCCAAGCCTATGAATAGGGTTCAACACATAACCAAATCCTAAATAAACTACATTTATATATTGTCCATAATTCACCGAGTACGAATATATAATCAATTCCATTATCAGGGTCCAATTAACCCTTGAAACTATCAATTGAACTTATTAAAACGATGTCTAATATCCCAATTTTTACCGTCAAAATATATTCAAACACACGAAATAAACTAAAATAATTCATTAAGATCATTTCCTGAATGTTTCGGGGGTGAAAATTCTATCTTTCTTCGGCTATTTTCTCATTTTCTGGCATTTTTTCGGCTGTGTTTTCTCTTTTGCTTCTTCTGTATCGTTTCTATTTTGTTTTTTCCCCTTTAGTTATAAGCTATATCCCTTAGCACCACCGCCTGGACCTTTGCTCCTTTTTCTTTCTTTTCCTTTTTCTTTTCTCTTTTCTTTTATTTTTTTCTTTTCTTTCCGCGACAAAAATTAAAACAGAACTTTACGAAATTCGTAATGATCCCAAATTTTACATACAAGTTATACAAAATATATGTGACATACTCGCTAAGACGGATATTAAATCAGAACCCCGAAACTCAAGATGCAAATTAAATGGAAAAAGATCAAATTATTTAACTTTCGGCATTTTAGTGGAAACTAGCCGAACAACCTCGAAATTTACTTTGGAAAGTTTAAAAATATTATAAATAATCATACGAACCCAACGGCACTTTCAGATTTCGAATCGGAGTTCATTTGCCAAAATCGAGCTCGAAAATCTCTTTTTAATATTTATCGACAATAAAAACTGAAATCTTCTTCCGATACGTACCAAACGAAGTCCGATTTAGCTCAAATTTTACAGACATGTCCTAATAGATCTTACAAATATTTTAAAATTATCGACACGCCAATCGGAGTTTTAACTCCCGAAACGACTACCTCAGGTCGTTTCATGCAGTGTAGTTTCTTTTGGGTCTTTTGTTTGCATCAGGGCGAGGCCTAGGAGGGGATGGTGATGCATTTCGGTAGTAGGGTTGAGTATTTTGCTGGTATGGTGGACGGGTTGGTGCTGGGGTGTGGAATATAGGCCGAGTGGGCTGAGTATTTTAAACGGGTTATTCAGGTGGTATGTGAGGATATGGTGGCGGTGTTTGATAATAGTGGTTGAAATCAGGGTCTTGAATAGATGCATCAAAAGACACTTCATCCTTCTTCTTTTTGGAGAGGCCCACATTTCCAGCCTGTATAGCCTTATTAGCAGCTTGTAGCGCAGCTAAGCTAATAATCTTTCCACTTTTTAACCCTTCTTCTACGTCATCTCCCATCATCACTACATCTGCAAACTTTTGGTTCTTCATATGCAACAACTTGTCGTAATAGACATCCTTTTGTATGCAAATGAATGTGTTAACAATTTCCTTTTCATTCATAGTGAGTTGCACTTTGGCAGCTTCTGCTCTCCACCTAGTAGCATATCCTCTAAACGTCTCCGTGGGTTTCTTTTTAAATTTTTCTTAATAGAAACGATCTGGTACCATTTCAGTATTGTACCCAAATGTTTCTACAAAGTCTGTTGCCATATCTTCTCAATCGAGCCATGTGCCTGGTTTTGTTTAGAAAATCAACTAAAGAGCCTCTCTAGTCAAGCTTCGATTGAACAAGTTTACTCGTACTTTCTTATCTTCCCCTGCTCCAATCAACTTGTCACAATATGTTCTCATATGTGCCATAGGGTCTACAGTGCCATTAAATAAGTCGGAATTTGGTATCTTGTATCCGTCAGGCAATTTTAAATTTGGATAGATGCACAAGTCCTCGTAGGCTAAACCTTTAGTGGTTTTGCCTAACTCAAACTTGTTAAAGGCTGCTTCTAGCTTACGAACTTTCTCTTTCGTCCCATCATCATGGGCTACCCTTTCTTCATCCTCCTCCCATTCATAATTTTCAAGGTCTTTGACTGGCGAAGTGAGTTGTTTGGTTTCAGCAGTGAACATGAGATTGTAAGGCCGCGGATTTGTGATAGTAGTGTGAGGTAAGTTTGTGTTTGGGTAAGTAGGATATACAGAGAGTGGTGCTTGATAAGCAGCTTGTGGTGCTTCATAGGGGGCGGTGCTTTGTATGTGGTAGTTGGTGCGATTTGGTAGGTAGCGAGTGGTGCTGTTTGGTAAGGAGCAGGTGGTGCTATTTGGCATGTGGCTGGTGGTGTTTTTTGGTAGATAACGGGTGGATCTGCTGGGTGTATAGAGTCCTTTCCATGAGGGCGGAATGACCCATTTGGATCGACAGGTTCTTCTGAATGGGCGGAGTTAACAACGGGTAAATTGGCCATTGTCAGTTTCTTCTCAAGTTCTTTAATTCTTCGGTCTAAAGTAGCAACATGTTCATCATACCCAACTTGGGCAAGTTTGCGGGGTATCCCACTAGTCCCAATGTTTTCGTCACTAAGAGCAGCGTTATTCAATGCAGGCATAATGTTTCGTCTTCCTCTTCTTCTAGTTTGTGAGAGGGGAGGAGTTGTAACTGGGCCTTTTCCTCTCGTCCGGTACTGATGTTCGGACAGAATGCACAAGTCAACCTCAGGAGTGGGAGTAAAACTAACACATGAAAGTAATAATTAAATATCAAGATAATAATTGTTATATGCAAAATATATCAATACCCAACAATGCAAGGGACCTCTTTTTATCGGAGGTAGGCCGAACGAGAGCAACATATATAATATGCATAATAGGCATCACTTGATTCGGACAAGGTTGGCTAATGAACTTTAACATGCCAAGGATGTTAAGCATTCTTAAGTTTGAGTATGGTATTTAAAATTGAACGTGTATTATGCGTCATCCCATCTGTTCTCATAACCCAAAACTAAATGAAAAATAATTTTATAAATAATTAATTTTGTTGCATAAAATTAGTAATAATATTTTTTTAAATAAATAATTGATTTTGTTACATAAAAGTAGAAAAGTAAAAGTAATCTAAAATCTATGTCCTCTTTGATCTTCAAACCTGCAACCAAAATAAACAATTAGATGATACCCCCTTTAGAGAACAAATGGTCTATATTAGACAAGTTCAATTTTAAATTAATGCACACGTAGCACATTTAAACGTCCCTTAGGGTTGAAAACTCGTTTGGTTCGTTCAAATATGGTGAACTAATAGACTTAGACACGAGCTGAAGTCAAACTTTTTCTAAATATGACATGATGCATGATTCTTATACAGAGTTCCCACTAAGAGTTGGCTTGACTCGACAAGGTTCCTCCCAACAGACAATTTGGAAGTAGAAAGTGCGCAAACTGTCAACAGCTTCGCTAGTTGAATAATTTTGCATATCTTTCTTAAAAGGTGGTTTAGTAGTGGAATGACCGTGAGTTTCACGCAATCGCTCTTGTGTGTGAAAGTGTGATTTTTCCAGAAGTGGGGGAATAAATGAACAGAATGACAATTATAAAATACATATAATTAAATAAAAATATAAATAACAATTAAATGATTATCCAAAATAAATAATTATCAAAGAAACAAAACAAAAAAAAAGTGTTAGTCCTGGAAGAAAATAATCAAAGCAATAAAGTAATTAAAGAAATAAAATAAACCCAATCAGAAGAGGTTAGAACATAAAATCCCCAGCGGAGTCGCCATTCTGTCGCACCCCATTTCTTCTACCTTTTCCAGACCGTGCGTCCGGGGAAAAAGTAAATGGTTTCCGACTTGGGCAACTCATTTTAGTTAGAGTTTTGGAGTCGCCACCTAATAAATTTCCTAGGCGTATTAGGTTACCTAAAAGCATTTCTAATTCAATTTAAAGAATAACCCCGGGTTGGTCTACTAGTCAGAGATTCGGGTAAGTGTTAAAAATAACCTAGAAAGAAGGGGTTAGGCACCTCCTAAGTTCCACTAAATGTGGTTCTCGGCCGATTTCTATAATTGGGTTTCAACATATTGCTTAGAAAAGGATAAAAGCTGATAAAATAAACAAAAGGAATATGGGATATAAAATAAATAAATATGTAGTTTTATACATTTTCATAAGTAATCTGAAATAATAATTATGTCGCACAGATAGCCACAAATTAAATAAGTAAGCAATATAAGACCCTAGGTTTTATTATCTCATTCGGATCACAACCCAGCTTTTATAGGAGAAGATAGTTTCAGAATCCACTATCATATATAGTTTGGTTAATTTCCATTAAATCTGTGGGGCTTAATTTACCCTTAACCCACATACCCTTTTTAAGTATTTAACTCGAGCACTTTCTGATATTTTAAAACGTCTTAAAAAGTTTTGTCAACGTCCCAACTTAAAGTCCCGAAGGCTTGTGGGACACTACTAAATTAAAAATATCTAGAAACCCTAAATATTTTTTGGTGCCCCATAGGCATCAAAACGATATACGGTCATGCAGAGCAAACAAAAGCAAAATTGTAACAAGTAAAACAATTTTCAAAAGGTTTTAAAAGAAGGAATTTTTACACAAAAGTACAATTTTTAGAACTTAATTACCAAACATAGCAACATTTTAGCAAAATAACCCAATATAGAGGAAAACACAAGTTAATTACAAATATAGCTACTTATGTCAAACAATATTGCTATGTTTGTTCATTTCCTTATTTTGCTACAGTTTGGGAGCCTTTTTGTAAGTTTTAAAACATTGGTCCCTAATATATAAGGTTTTTTCCTCATTTTCTATTTTATTTCAGCATTTCTCAATTACTCCCCTCTGTTTCACGCTTTTCTCGTGTATTTCAGCCCCGTTTCTGCTCATTCCTGACTGTATCATCCCTGTTTCTGAACCGTTTCTTCATATTTTTTCTCCCCATTTTCTCCCCCACGTTCTCCACTATCATCTCTGTTTCTGAACCATTTCATAACTGTTTTCAGTGTGTAAATTTCAATTTTTTTCATTTTTTAGGGTTTCATTTTTTTTCCACATTCTTTTATTGTTTCAATGTCTAATTCTAGTTCTAGGGAATTTAGGAGTAAAACGAAACATGATATAAATATTTCTAAAATTGAGTTGAAATCTATTTTAAAACTAAAAGTTCTTGTTTATAAGTCGAAAGAAACCCCGCAATAATTGAAGCATGTAACGCGGTCGTCTGCGTCTCCTTCTACGGGTAAAGGTAAAGCTAAACTTGTGGTTGATGATGATGATTTTGAAGAAGATGCTCCACCGTTGAAGAGAAGTTGGATTTCTGTGTTGGCTGATGTAACATTACATGTACTTCTGTTTCCTTTTTCGTTTTTTGTTTCTGTTTTCTATATCCATTTGTTTATTTTGTTGTTTCTTGCTGTATGTGTTATGGTATTAAATGTGTTTGTACTTTAATTTAGTGTTTCTTCAGTGTATTTTCACTGTTTGTGTAGTGTTTTACTATTTCTGTTGTGCCTTATAGTGTTTCTGTATTGTATTATTAATGTTTCTTTAGTGTTTTACCGTTGATGTATTTTTTTGTACTGTTTCTAAAGTTTTCCCTGTTTCTGTAGTGCATTAAGTATTTCTTTAGTGTATTTATCGTTTCTTTAGTATATTTACTGTATCTGTGTCTTTTACTGTTTCTACACTGTATTTTACTGTTGTTGTAGTGTTACTACTGGTTCTATAGGCTTTTTAGTGTTTCTGTAGTGTCTTTACTGTGTCTCTGTCTTTTCTTGTTTCTACATTATATTTTACTGTTTCTGAATTGTACTTACTATGTTTTAACTGAGTTGGATTTTTCCTTTTTAGGGTGTATCGTTTTATATACCCCAGGATTTTTATTGGAAAGAGTTGCATCTACGGCTTACTACGGATGGTGATATTGGAACGCATTTAAAGGATGTCTTAAGTGCGGTGCCGTTGGAAATGTTAAAAAAGACCTGTTTTGGCTATTTGTTACAGGTAGAACATTTGCCCGTTCAGACTCAGTTTCTTCAGTCTTTGCTGGTGCGTGAGATTGAGTCCCCCGAGCCTTGTATGTTTGAGGGTTGTGTGAATGGTTCGTGTTTGCAATTCGGGATGAGTGAGTTTGCATTAGTGTCGGGTTTAAAGTGCTTTGGGGATACACTAAGTTCTCTTGATACGAGTAGTCCAAATTGGTGGAGGAGTAGCTACTTTCCAAATGTGGAGAAGGTGTCTCACGTAGATATTAAGAATGCTTTTACTCAACGAAAGTGGATTGGTGATGCTGATGCAGTTAAAATTGCAGTTCTGTTTGTGATTGTGAATTTTGTGATGTCTGTATCTGATGTGCAAACTATTTCTAAGAAATATTTTGATTTGGTTGAGTTCGGTCTTTACAAGGACTATCTATGGGGTGTAGATTCTTTCAAAGAATTATTTGATAGTATTCACAAGAAGGTGAAAATTAGTAGTACATATTTTCGGGTGGTAGGTTTGCCTTCGGCATTGCAAGTATGGTTTTATGAGTGCTGGACAAACATTCTGTCATCAGTAGCTATGTTTGTTAGGATCGAATTCCTCATATCTTGAACTGAAAAGTGACAAGTAATCTTTCAAAGTATAAGATAGTTTGTAAGATTTTAGAGGAACGAGTCAAACAAGGTATAGTTTCATTCTTTCTATATCTGTTTCATTCGTCATGTATCTGTTTCATTCTTTATGTATCTGTTTCGATCTTTATGTATCTGTTTCATTCTCTATGTATCTATTTATTTCTTTATTCTTTTAAATTGATTTGTCTACTGTTATGTATGGTGTAGCCTGTTTTCTGGCCTATGCAGCCGACTGCTGCTGAGTTGGTTAGATTGGAGTTGGTGGATGATACGGGCGCACCTATTGCAGATGATATGCAAGATTCTACTGAGGATGATATTTTTGTCTGCCATGGAGGGCCTCGTCCCTCCTCTCCTGCCGCTTTTGTCCACATTCCTTCTGAATATGCTGGATAGCAGGCACAGTCAAGTTTGTCGAAATCGGCGCAGATGGTTGATAATGATGCTAAGATTGACATATTGAGTCGTTCAGTCGAAAAGGTATGTTTAGTTTTTAAGATTGACATATTGAGTCGTTCAGTCGAGAAGGTATGTTTAGTTTTTAAGATTGACATATTGAGTCGTTCAGTCGCCTGAATATTTGTGATACTGTTTTTGGCACATTCTAATACAATTTTTGTTTTATGTTTTAGCTCACTAATGACTTGGAGTTATTAAAGGGTCATGTAAGCATTGTATTTTTATTGTATTGTGTTTATGTTTTTTACTTTGTTGAAATAGTTAGAATTATTGTCATACTGTTTTGCCTTTGTTTCTTTTGAAGGTTGATGATCAGTTTAACAATGTTAAGAAATTCTTTGGTGAGGAGCTTAGAAAAGTTGTTGATCCAAATAAGCTACTTGCAAAAGGATATATATTAATTGTTGAAGAAACTGTTTATTGTTTCTTGTCGATGTGATGTCGGTTTGAATTAAGTTTTTTTTTTATATATGGTACTCAAATTGGTGCAGTTAATGCTCAAGATTCACCAAGGACACCAACTGCTAGTGGTAATACAGAGAAGCTCAATTTGGATGATTTTGGTGCTACAGAAAATTTTAAATCAGATGTTGGTGATACAGAGAGTTTAAATATTGATACGGCTAATGCTACGGTATGTACCTTATTTCAGTTACCTTGAAACAACTAGATACATTCAGATACCAATAGATACAGATAGTTTCAAATATAAACAATTCAATAAGCCAATGAAATTATATATCTACGGTTTCTTATTTTTATGAATTATTTTTCCTTTTTCTTTTCTTAGCCATGTGCTACTGGTGGAGCGACTGATGTAGCAAATGGCAGTGGAAAAGATGTTAATGTGTCGTCTGATACAATTCAAACTGATGATGGTGGTGTCAGTAATGTAGAAACAGTTGTTAGTGGGAAAACCTGTTCCAATGGCCGCAACAGTTGCAACCAAGGTTCCTTTGACCCCTTCATTGCAATTCCCAAACTTCAACCTTGGTTTGAATTTTAGCCAAGACTTTCTGAAGGCTCCTAAACCTGATGAGGTGCGCGTTTGCCTTTTTTTTTAAAAAAAACTTACTGTATCTTCCCTGTTTCTAAACTGTATCATATCTTTACATTGTTTCTTGAACTTATTTTCGTATATCCATGGTTTATAGGAGTTAATTGTTTGTTCATGTTTTTTTTTTTTTTTTGTATTAGTTTATTCAAGGTTATTCAGTTGATGGTGCTGCATTTTGTAAGAAAGATACTCCTGGACCTTTTCATCCAATGAAGACTTTTGATGATTTCTTTGATAATTAGACTGACGAGCAGCTTGCGGAGATAGACTGTAGCATTGCTGATACTATTAAGAATGTAAAGAAACGATTTCAAACTAACTTGTTACTGGAGAACCTGGTGCCACTGTTTCTGAAGAGGCTGCTGATACTGTTGAAGCATATCCCGGTGCCACTATTGCTGATGAGGCTGCTAATACTGTTACTGCAGAGCCTGGTGCCACGGTTGATGAAAAGCCTGCTGATACTGTTGCTGCAGAGTCTAGTGCCACTGTTGATGAAGAGCCTGTTCAGCATGCCGCTGAAAAGCCCATTGAGCACGGCGCTAATATTGATGATCGTGGTGAAGATTCTGATATTATGTTAGTTAGTGACCCTGAGAACGAGAAGGCGATCCCACATGTGGATAATACTACACCTTCATAGGCGTTGGTGGGTGAAGCGTCCTGGTAAATATGATGTTTCACCTTTTCTGCATGAGTTTGCTTTTGGTGCCAGTGGCAATTATGTTTCGCCCAAACCATTGATGTTGCAAAGGAATCCTTTTAGTATTGCCGTCACAGAGGATGTTGATGAAGAACTAGCAAATAGGTTTGTAGCATTTGTTGATGATCTAGCAAAACGGAAAGAGGAAGGTTTGTTCCCCTTTAATGTTTTTTTACTGTATCATTTATCATGTGGATATTGTTATAATTCATATTTCTTTTACTTTATATTTTAAGGATTTGCGCCTATTCCAAAACCGATAACATACTTCTATATGAGTTTAACTTTGGAGTCGAAACCGTATCAACTCGGATATGGTTCTATATTCTGTTGCATGGTGGTCATACGTTGCAGGATTCAGTAAGTTCCTTTATTTTTCTTTTTAGTGTGTGTGTGTGTGTCTTTTATCTTTAGTGTATTATATTGTTTCTTTTACTGTATCTGTGTGTGTCTTGGATCTTTACTGTATCTTTCTGTTTCTTCTAGTGTGTGAGGGTGTGTTTCTGTTTCTTTTTTAGAGTTTGTGTGCCTTTGTCTCCGTACCGTTTCTTTTTAATTTTTTCATGTGTTATTGAGTTTCTGTATTTGGTATGTGCATGTTTACCCAAACATTATTTTTCTGTTTCTTCTAGTGTGTGAGGGTGTGTTTCTGCTTCTTTTTTATTGTGTGTGTGCCTATGTCCCTGTATTGTTTATTTCTCTTTCTTAGTGTATCTGTTTTGTTTCATTCATTTTAGTAACTATAATTTTGTTCGTTTCTTCATTGTTTCTGTAATGTTTCATCCATTTATATCATCAATTTTATTTTTTGAATGTTACAACATGCTAATGTTGTTTTCTACTAGTTGCGTAAGCAAGGAAAGTATCGACCGAAGACTGAATAATCCTTCATTACTACTAACTGTTGGTTTAAAACCATGATCGAGACTGTCTATGAGAAGTATGTGAATAGTGGGAAGGATGTTTCAGTGCTGTCTGATGTTGATTCTGTTGCTAGCTACATTAGAGGCTGCAAGATCCCTGCAAATATGCCTTGGACAGAGGTTGACTGTGTTCTGCTACCGCTTAATATAAAGTTTATATGTCATTGGGTGTTGGGTGTAGTATCATTCAAGGACATGTGCATTGGGATATATGATTCAATGAGTGGTGGGGGTGCTCGTCATAATGCGGCTGTTGTTGAAGTTGTTGAAAAGATTGCTGAGTTGTTGCCACAGTATCTTCTACAAACTGATTTTTACCAATCAAGGCCCGACATTGATATTCTTACGAGTGAAGCATTTGTTGATGCAAATCTGGAGGATCCTTTTGGGTTTTTCCTTATTCAAGACTTTCTACAACAGAGTTCTGGTTCCCTGTATGTTTCTTTTCCTTTATTAGTTCAGATTATGTGAATCAGATCTCTGACATAATTACTAACTATATGTATTGTCATTTTTTCACTGTTTCGGGGATTGTAGAGTGTTTATCATGGTGTATGCGGAGTACTTTATTTCTCCCAGTGATATCACAAGTGTCCCTGACTTTGATATAGGTCTTTACCGTGGCCATCTTGCAATGCTGCTTTGGGATTATGGCAAAAAGAAGATTGATTTAGATGTAGAGAGTGCATGTGAAAATCCAGGGCGGCTTGCTAAGAGAAAAGGCGCTACAAAGCATCGTTTACGAGTTGCCAATCCCAACCTTTAATTGTGTTTCTTTTGTGATGTTTCTATGTTTATGTTTCTAGGACTAACCGTTTCTACTATTGTATGTTGTTTGTTGTGGTCACTGTTTATGTAATGGCAGTTTCAGAACATTTATTTTATAGCAATTGTGTTTTATTTTGTTCCTTTTCAAGTGTAAAACAATTTGATACAATTATGAAACTGTCTGATACAGACAGGTAAATTGACACGGAAACAATTGAAAATATCTTAACACACTCAGGAACTATTTGTGAAACTGAATCACTTCTAACGAGTCAGATTCAATGGCAAAGAAACAGTAAAACATACAATTATTAAATTGTTTGATACAGACAAAATTGACAAAAAAACAATCGAAAATATCTTGAAACACGAAGGAACTACTTGTGAAACAGAATAAATTCTAACCATTCAGATCCAATGAGAAAGAAAAAATAAAACATAAAGGTGAAACAGTTTCATACAATCATGAAACAGTCTGATACAGACAGCTAAATTGATTAACAGTTGGAAATATCTTGAAACAATTACGAAACAATTCTCAAACTGTATCACTTCTAACAAGTCAGATTCAATGACAAAGAAAGAACTAAAAAAAGTTCTATTTGGGCTTCGGAGGATGTGTGCAAGTTTTTCTGTTGTGTCCTTCGCGGCCACAATTTGCACACGTAATCTTTGTCTTTTTTGCATGTACTTCCCATTGTGGTTTGTATCTAGTTGTTTTTGGCCTTCTTGGTGGCCGTCTAGTAACTGGTAGGAGTAGTTCAATTTCTGAAACGAATGCTGGAATCTCCGATCTGCTTTCATCTGGTATTGGATTAACATGGAACTCGTATGTCTTTACCAGGGACTTCCTTGAGTAGTAGATACAGATGTAATCTTCTTTTTCTAGGCCTTGCACTTTAGAATAGCCAAAGCATGCACACAGGGCAGTTCTTCCATTTGAAATTTTCCACAACAGCATGCCTGTTCGTTCATATTAACAATGAATTTCTTGTCACCATCATAGAGAGCTGCTTCATTCCCGGTTGAATGTATCTATGACATACAGGATGATACATGTTTGAAACATAAAATACAAGGAAGATACATGATAAAAGAACTTAGATACAGTGGAAGCGAAACAGTTTCTATACTACCTTAAGCTACATAGCTGTGTTTCTATACCCATCCAGTATCTTGTTGTACTTGAATCCAAGAGGTGTGAATGTCTCGTGTGCTTTCTTCCTATTATCATCAGTCCAAGTCCCAATCAGTGAGCGCATGTACTCCATAAATGCGACTACAGGCATATCACGCGCATCCCTGTTCACCGCATTCAAGGATTCTATAATGTTTGATGTCATTGTAAGTCCCCTATTTACTGTTGAATGCGCCCTTACCATTTATGGTATCCGATGTTTAGCGAGTACGCTTTGATACGTTTATCCATTTTCTCTACACTTTTCATGTATATGTCAAATTCCTGTATGCTGTATGCCTTGGCCATACTGAAGAATGTCTCATGGAGCTTCTCTTCACATTTCTTGAACTTAGTCTTGAGGTTGTTCTATAAGTGCCATATGCATGCATAGTGTGGGACCTGAGGATATACGATTGTAGTAGCCTTGATTATGCTCTCGTTACGGTCTGAGACAACACACATGTTTTCTCTCTCACCGTAAGCATATTTGAACTTCTCAAAGAACCACTGCCATGATGCATCGTTCTCTGAATCAACAATTGCATACGCAAACGGCAGTATGCTCCCTATGGAAAGAAACAGTAAGATAAATATTTGAAATAGTATTACACAAGTACAAACTAAAACAGTCTGATTCAAATAAAAAGCTGAAACACTAAATTATAGGCCTCAAAGAAACTGATACCAAAAAGCTGGAAATAGTTTGATACAAAGTGAAACAGTCTGATACAGATAAAAGATGATGAAATAGAGAAAATATATGGTCTTAAAAATTTTGTACCA
Source organism: Petunia secreta (assembly GCA_029990175.1). NCBI lineage: Eukaryota > Viridiplantae > Streptophyta > Magnoliopsida > Solanales > Solanaceae > Petunia > Petunia secreta. The sequence goes on along the minus strand of JARKIP010000085.1, from coordinate 3,787,326 downwards.
GAGTTCAAACAATCTGATAAAAAAATTGAAGCAGTCTGATACAAATAAACCATGTGTCTAAAAACGCCTGATACAGAAGTTGGAAATAGTTTGATACAAAAGTGAAATAGTATGATACAGATAAAAGATGATGAAACGGAGAAAATATATGGTCTTAAAAATCTTGATACCAAAGTTCAAACAGTCTGATACAAAGCTAAAACAGTATGATACAAATGAGACATGCTGAAATAGAAAAATATTGGGCTGAAACAGTTGAAACAGTATGATACAACAAATAGCGTTAGAAATCGCTTTATCTATTGTATCTAATGTACTAGCCGCTAGGAATGTTCCTTTGTGTGCTGCTTTTAGAAAGCTATCATCGACAACTACGATTGGTTTGTAATGTTGAAATCCCTTTATGGAAGCATTCAAAGCAACAAAAGCGTACTTGAACAAATCCTCCTCACTTGCATGCAAAGCAACAACTGACCCTGGGTTTCTTTGCTCTAACATATACAGTTAACTTGACAGCTTCTTGTAAGATTCAGTTGGGTCACCTCGTATCATTGCAATGGCCATTTCTTTTGCTCTCCAAGCCTTCATGTAATCTATATGTATACCATAACACCTCTGCATATCGTCCATTATCTCTTTAGGCTTGTAGGTCGACTTTGGGTCATCGACCCTATCCTTGACGATCATACCAATCATTCGTGATGTAAGCTGCGCTTGCCCATACACTCTTTCTTTGTATGGACATGTGTGTTCATTTGTGAATTCCCTAGCTTTGAACAAAGTTGATGAATTCAAGCTGGATGCCCTAAATTTTCATTTGTAATTTTCACCTTTGCATATCAGGCAGTAGCTACAGATACAGAATGATACAGAGAACAGTTACATGATACAGAAATCTACAGAGATTAATTAACGGATAAAAATTATACAACATGATACAAATACGAATTACTTAGCTTCTAACACCCATGTATGGTACAATTAGAGACGGTAGAGTTATAAATCAGATACAATGTGATAGATAATTCACACATTATATCTGATGTATAAACTGGTATTGCTCAAAACAAAAGACACATTTCGGATACAACACAGTGATACAAAAGACACATTTGAGATACAAGCTGGTAGTGCTTGAAACAAACTCACACAGTGTGTTACAAAATGCAAAATAAAAGAATTCATATACACAAAAGACACATATCAGATACAAAGATAATAAGAACATTTCTTAGACTACTTATGATACAGTTAGAAAGAAACGGATACAATGATACAGTGTGAAATAAATTGATACAACATGATACAAAACACAATGACTGAGATTTCATACCTTGTTGCACTTGATCTCTCAACCTTAAACTGAACATTTTCTCTTAGTGCAAATCGTTTCATGGCCATTACTACAGTCTTTTTGTTAAGGTGTCTTGGCCCTCTAATATCTCATTTTGCACGCTATTGGTAATTACTGCTACTTCATCTACCTCATGCTCATCACAAGTTCCTTTAGTCAGTAGTTCTACCGTTTCAGTACTACTTATAAGTGCATCATCAATATTCCTGTCTCTAGTGCAACTGTTTCTGTCAGTATCAACACAGTCTCCCACTGTATCACGACTCTTTATGCTTTGTCTATCACTCCAGAAACCTTGATCCTCAATAATATCCTCGAGTGTGATAAAAAGTTGATACATTTCTGTTCCTTTTTTCTCTATTTTCAATCATGTATACACTAAACGCCCATGTCATTGTGTATTTCTAAACCTGGACTTTTTTTCATTACCTTATACTTTATTTTAACAATTTTTCTAGTCAGATCAATGTTCAGTTGCTTTGCAACTGTATCACAAAGCATCTGAAAGTTTGAATCTGAATTTATCGCGATCGCATCAACAATAAAATCGATATAATTGTCGAATTTGTCCCTTCTTCTACTATGTTTTAATAGAATTTGTATCTGTATCACATCTATTGTAAAGTTTCGATTTTGATCTGTTTAAACTGTAAAAAATGAGTAACAGCAAGGAGAAACAGACGCGAAACAGAGGAGAAACAGACGCGAAACAGTGGAGAAACAGACGTGAAACAGTGGAGAAACGGTAGTAGCTTTTTAAAATATTTGATCGAAAATAGAGGACGATGTGTAGAAACAAATAGAAACAGAAAAGATATGATTTTGAATAGTTGCATAATTGTTATATAGAAAAGAATTGGAAGCAGAGTGATTAAAGAATTGGAAGCAGAGTGATTAAAGAATTGGAAGCAGGTAGATAGAAAAAAACAGAGAGAAAGGAATAAGGGTTTCAGCGTGGCTGTAATTATGAAACAGAGTTGGAAAAAACTATTTATACATTGCCATTTTGCTAGGAAAAATGTTGCTATGCTTTGTAATTTCAAAAATATTACTATTTTTTTTTTTGTAATTAAGGGTGAAAATTTGTATATTTGTGTAAAAAACCCAATATTATAAATGCAGCAACTTGCACAAATGACCATAATTTAACACATATTTAACAAATAGCCTAAAATTACATGACACAACCACAATTATGTATATAATGTATAATTAGGGTATAACACACATAAATACATATTTTATAATGCAAATTTGTCAAAAAATCAATATTGCACCTTTAAGTGAAATATAGCCAATTTATGAAAAAATGAGAAACAAAATTGGGTGTCAACAAACACTAACAACAAAACCCCACGCATATCCAAAATTATATTCTTCAAATGGAATCCTCCTGATGTTAATGTTACACCCCGTACGTCTAAATTGACGTATATCATTATAATATCATGTTAAGAATGATTTAAGTGAGTTTAAAGTAATATATGACCATATATGATGTTTATATGTTGAATATAAAGTTTGGGAAAAATTAAATTTAAGTTGCGGAAAAACCGACTAAGGAATTGCCTTGTAACGGAGCTTTTTTAGCAATTAATTTGATATATTATATGAGGTCTTTTGGGGACATATCATATATCAAATTGAAGGTCTTGGAGTGTATTTTCCAACACTTTTAACGGTTTGTACATAAAACTTATAGATAAAAAGATATGAGCGTCAGAAGTCAGGCCAGAAAAAGGGACATAAGCGCAAAAGAGGACTAAAACTGAAATTTTTCGAGTATAAAAGGGAAAACTCATCTTCTCCTCGTCATTTACAGAAATATCAAGAGATGAACAGTTCATTCATGAGTTTTCAAGCAATTTTTATGATTTTGAAAGAAGGACGCCAATCTTAACTCGAAATTGAAGACAGATTGCGTCAAAATGCTCTACGCGATTAAGGTAACGTTATGCTACATTCAATTTCGTCTATAGGTTGAGTTTTAGAATTACTTCATGGCTAAGTAAAGTACCTAAATGTTGTATTATAGCTTTTTTAAGCTTTAGAAGGTGTTGAATTCAAGAGAAACAAGGTTTAGAAGCAAGAAACATCAAAGGTATGTAAGACTAAACCTTTCTTTTGGCAAGGCATGTATCTTTTAGCTTTTGAAGCTTTTCTTAGTTCTAATCTTAGTGTTTCTTGTGAGAAACTTGTATGGTACCAAGGAAACCTTGTATATACTTAATTTGGTACTAAAATCTAAGGTGAAAGACGTCCAGATCAGAAAGACAAAACATTTCAAAATCTTGAAAATTGTTTTGATCTTTGGACAGTTGTTAGTATATTGATCATAAATCCTTGTACAAAATTGATATTAAGATGATTTAAGAATTTCCAGAATCCTAAGACATATATATACATCTTTCATGCAGACCATGAAGTCTATATCTCTTATCTACACTCTGAAAATTAGGTTGAAAGTCAGGACAGTGGTGCTGTCCAGACATTCTATCTGCGGATGAGTTATGTCATCCAGTTGCCTCATCTTGTTATCCGTTTAACATGTTTATGTTATCAGTTTATCCGGGTATCCATTCCCGTGTATAGTATAGTGCTGGTTCTGTTTTTGCGGATCATCCAGTTTCAGGGGAAACTCTGCCGAAATTTTTACAGAAATTCAAAGAGTTAGACAAATTCTAAGTTTCAGGTTGTGTCTATAATTCCATCCAGAGTTTTCTTATCATTCCTTCGAGTCCATATATATTTTTGCCACATGTGTTATGCCTCATACATGCTTATGCTTATATTGTGATCATATTATGTGTGATTTGGAGTCCCCCATAGAGGCTGGACATTGGACACACAGTCCGGTCGCGTGTGATACTACCCGTCTGGGGGATACAGCCCCTCTGGTTCAGGCGGGAGTCGAAACACCTAGTGTGACCGGGTGTCATTCACACACTCTGACCAGAGAGACTAGATATTACTGGCTGGGGGGGATATAGCCCATAACACCCACCAGGTTTGTTATATACGCGTATATAGCCACAGTATGCACTGCATGATTATACATGAGGCTAGTTCCGGTTTTCAGTTACCTGATTTGAAGGGATACAGCCCATAACACCAGACAGGTACTAGTTCAGTTTTCCAGTTACCTGATTTGGGGGGATACAACCCATAACACCAGAAAGGTACTAGTTCAGTTTTTCAGTTACCTGATTTGGGGGGATATAGCCCGTAACACCAGACAGGTACCAGTTCAGATAACAGTTCGGTTTTAGCTCAGTACCAGTTATCAGTTCTCAGTTATCAGCCACCAGTTCTTAGCGTCAGGATCAGTTGACAGTTATCAGTTCCAGTTTCTAGTTACCAGTTATCAGTCATATTACAGTTATTTATCAGTATAGTTCAGCTCAGTCTTCAGGTTCAGATTCAGCTAGACTTCAGCTTATATTCATATCATGTTTAGTACGTTCTTGAGATTTCCAGCTATATTGCTATGCTCCAGCTCATGTTTACATATTTATATTCCAGCCTACAGTTTCATTCAGCTATGACATATTATATGCTCATGCCTTACATACTTGGTACATATCGTACTCACGCCCTTTTCTGGGGCGCTGCGTTTCATGCCGCGCAGGTGCAGATAGATCAATGCTTGGACCACGTTAGTAGGCCATCTATCAGCTACTGGAGTCACTCCGCTTACTTCCGGAGTTACTTATCTTTTGGTATGTGTACAGTCAGCCAGCTTGGGTATGGCGGGGCCTTATCTCGTCCTTTGTATATTCAGTTCATCACTCTTAGAGGCCTGTAGATATGTCCCTGTGTGGTGCAGTCAGTATGTTATGTATGTCAGCTTATGTTAGCCTTGCCAGCTTTTTGCATTGCATACTCCTTATCAGCTAGGTTTATGCTTATTTTGTTTATCAGTTATAATGGTTAGCAGATTATCAGTAGGATTAGTGATGATCGACACTTAGTGCTGGTCATCCGTCGCGGCCCTAAGTTGGGTCGTGACAAAAGTAGTATCAGAGCCAGGTTCAGTCCTAGGGTGTCTACAGGCCGTGTCTAGTAGAGTCTTGTTTAGGAGTATGTTGCGCGCCATACTTTTGAACAGGAGGCTACAAGGCACTTCAGGACAGTTGTCTTTCTTTCTTCTCTAGATCGTGCGATAGAGCCATGATTATAGAATTCAGCCCTCTAACAATAGTGTTTTCAGCTAAGCGATGCCGCCGAAAAAACTAACAGCTGCCCAGAAGGGCAAGGTTATTGCCGGCCAGGGTATTAGTAGAGTGCCAACTAAGGTGGATGAGAGTGAGGAGTCCAGACCTGAGGCTCCATCTGAGGCCTCACAGATCCTATCCGTTCAGGGTGATATTAGAGGTACTGCAGCTACTATACCTCCACCTTCTCAGCCTGATAGTCAGGGGCAGGAAATGAGGGATGCCATCAGATTATTGACCAGTGTTGTAGTTGCTAAGACTAGACAACACAGTGCAGATGCCCAGGGAGATGTTGGATCCAGGATCAATGATTTTATCAGGCTAGAGCCTACAGTCTTTACCGGATCCCGTACAGGAGAAGACCCTCAGGATTTTCTAATGAGGATAGCTAGAGTGTTGAGGGTTATGCACGTGTCAGACACAGAGTTAGTAGAGTTGGCTGCATTCAGATTGCATAACCTAGCAGCAGGGTGATATCAGACATGGGAGCTATCTAGACGGCCTGATGCTACTCCCACGACTTGGAAGGAATTCTCAGATGCCTTCCTTTATCAGTATATGCCTATAGAGACATAGGGAGCCCGTGCTAATCAGTTCCTGACCTTGAGACAGGGAAGTTTGAGTGTAGAAGAGTATAATTATTGCTTTAATTCTTTAGCATGGTTTGCCCCTACGGTGGTAGTGAGTATGGAGGATAGAATTCACAGGTATATAGTGGGACTAGCTCCACACATAGTGAACGAGCGTATGACAGTTGCTATGCAGTCATGTATGAACATCACATTCAGGCATTTGCTTTGTTACTTGAGGAGAGGAAGCAGAAATAGAGAGCCGACAGGGATAAAGTGCTAGACAAGAGGGGCAGATTTTCTGGTTCGTTTGGAGAGACGTCTGGAGCGAGTAGATAGCAGAGTGTTAGACAACCACCAGCCAGTATACCTCCATAGTCTCGTGGCCTGAGATTTGATAGATCTCCTCAGTCTAGATCTAGTCACGCATCACAGACTTCAGGATTTAAGAATTGTGGTACTTGTATACCGGCCAGTCAGACATATCCCAGATGTTTAGATTGTGGTAAACGCCACTTGGGTCCATGTCAGTTAGGAGTTGATACTTGTTATATTTGTCGCGAGGCAGGCCATTTTATGAGAGATTTCCCGACTAGGGGTGGTAGTGCTGCAGCCCAGACAGCTAGATCAGCAGTTGCCTTCTTAGCACCAGCACGCCATCAGAGGCATGTTCTTCAGGATCGCACCTGTATAACAGAAAGAACTTAAAGAGTAACTGAAGGATTTGTTAGATAAAGGCCTCATCAGACCCAGCATTTCCTCGTGGAGAGCCTCGGTATTATTTGTGAATAAGAAAGATGGCTCTCTACGCATGTGCATAGATTATAGACAGCTAAATAAAGTCATAATATGGAATAAATACCCTCTGCCCAAGATTGATGATTTGTTCGACCAGCTCCAGGGTGCCAAGTGCTTCTCAAAGATAGATTTGCGATCACGCTACCATCAGGTTAGAGTCAGAGAATCTGATATACCTAAGACTGCATTTAGGACTAGGTATGGCCATTATGAGTTTTTAGTGATGTCGTTTGGACTCACTAATGCCCCTGCAGTATTTATGGATCTGATGAACAGCGTATTCATGCCTTATCTAGATTTATTTGTGATTATACTTATTGATGATATTCTCTTCTATTCAAAGTCTGAATCAGAGCATGTGGAGCACCTACGCACAGTATTGGGTACTCATCTGGACCAACAATTATATGCTAAGTTCTCAAAGTGTAAATTCTAGATAGATTCAGTGGCATTTCTTGGCCATATAATTTCAACAGAAAGAATTAAAGTAGATGACCAGAAGATCGAGGCTGTGAAGAATTGGCCCAGACCTACGACGACAACTGATGTACGTAGTTTACTCGGTTTGGCAGGTTATTACAGAAGGTTCGTAGAGAGATTTTCCTCCATTGCAGATCCACTGACCAAATTGACACAGAAAGCAGCCAAATTTCAGTGGTCAGACTCTTGTGAGCACAACTTCCAAGAACTATAGAACAAGTTGATAACGGCTCTAGTACTCACACTTTCAGATGGATCTGAGGGCTATGTCATTTACTGTGATGCTTCTCGAATTGGTCTTGGTTGTGTCTGATGCAGCACGGAAGAGTAATTGCCTATGCTTCCAGGCAGCTGAAAAAGCATGAGCAGAACTACCCTGCTCATGATCTGGAGCTTGCAGCAGTCATTCATGCATTAAAGATTTGGAGACATTATTTGTACAGGGTTCATGTTAATATTTATACAGATCATAAGAGCCTCAAGTACATATTTAATCATAATGAACTAAACCTACGACAAATGTGATGGCTAGAGTTGCTAAAGGACTAAGACATGGAAATTCTTTATCATCCAGGTAAAGCGAATGTTGTAGTTGATGCCCTTAGTCATAAGTCCATGTGTAGTTTATCTTACTTCAGCCACATAAAAGAGAGTTAGCTCATGCATTCCACCAGTTGTCCAGCTTGGGAGTCAGATTAATAGATTCAGAGGACGCAAGAGTTATAGTTCAGAAAGCAACCACTACTTGCCTAGTTACAGAAGTAAAACAGCAGTAGTATGAGGATCCTGTTCTAGTTGAATACCAACAGATAGCCAGAAGGAAACTGAAATTACCATATAGGTTACTAGTGACGGGGTTCTTAGGTATAAAGAAAGACTTTGTGTTCCTGATGTTGCAGATTTATGTGGACAGATTATGACAGATGCACATTATTCCAGATACATTGTTCATCCAGGTTCGACTAAGATGTACCATGATCTAAAGCAGATTTATTGTTGGGACGAAATGAAGCGTGACATAGCAGAATTTGTGGCTCAGTGTGCTAACTGCCAGCAGGTTAAAGTCGAGCATAAAAAAAACCTAGTGGCTTGTTACAGGTAGTCGAGATTCCATCATAGAAATGGGAAGCAGTGAATATGGACTTCATTACAGGCTTGCCCCGTATGCGGAGCAGATGTGACTCTATTTGGGTTATAGTTGACATGCTTACTAAATGAGCTCATTTCTTTCCTGTTAGAACTACATATACAGCAGATGATTATGCTAGACTTTATATCAGAGAGATATTACACCTACATGGTATTCTAGTATCTATTATTTCAGACAGGGGCGCACCAGTTTACAACTAATTTCTAACGATCATTCCAGATAGGTTTAGGGACACAGGTGTATCTGAGTACAGTATTTCATCCATAGACAGACAGACAGGCTGAGCGGACCATTCAGACATTAGAAAATATACTTAGAGCTTACGTGTTAGATTTTAGAGGCAGCTAGAGTGATCACCTACTGTTGATAGAGTTTGCATATAATAATAGCTATCATTCTAGCATACAGATGGTGCCATATGAAGCTTTGTATGGGCACAAATGCAGGTTTTCTATAGGATGGTTCGAGGTTGGCGAGTCTCAATTGATAGGTCCAGACTTAATCCAACAAGCAATTGATAAAGTCAAGTTGATCAGGGAAAGATTATTAGTAGTGCAGAGCAGACAGAAGTCCTATGCAGATAATCGACGTTGAGATTTAGAATTTCATATTGGCGATTAGGTATTCCTGAAAGTATCACCTATGAAAGGCGTTATGAGATTTGGAAAGAAGGGAAAGCTTAGCCCTAGATTTATTAGTCCATATCAGATTATCAGGCGAGTTGGGCGTGTAGCCTACGAGTTAGACCTTCAAGCAGACCTTCAGGAGGTACATCCAGTATTCCATGATTCCATGCTCAGAAAATGTGTCAGAGATCCTTCTACAGTTGTACCAGTAGAGGATGTACAGATCACAGAGCAGTTGACTAATAAGGAGGTGCCAGTTGCAATTTAAAGATGCAGATTCGTCGACTAAGGACGAAAGACATTCCTTTAGTTAAGATGCTATATCAAAGCAATAATATAGAAGAAATAACTTGGGAAGCTGAAAATGACATGAGGGCCAAATATACACATCTCTTCATTACTTCGAGTATGTAACAGATCGTTGCTTAATGCTTCTACATACTTCATTTAACATTCGAGGACGAATGTTCCTAACGGGGGAATATTGTTACACCCCGTACGTCTAAATTGACGTATATCATTATAATATCATGTTAAGAATGATTTAAGTGAGTTTAAAGTAATAATATGACCATATATGATGTTTATATGTTGAATATAAAGTTTGGGAAAAATCAAATTTAAGTTGCGGAAAAACCGACTAAGGAATTGCCTTGTAACGGAGCTTTTTTAGCAATTAATTTGATGTGTTATATGAGGTCTTTTGGGGACATCTCATATATCAAATTGAAGGTCTTGGAGTGTATTTTCCAACACTTTTAACGGTTTGTACATAAAACTTATAGATCAAAAGATATGAGCGTCAGAAGTCAGGCCAGAAAAAGGGACATAAGCGCAAAAGAGGACTAAAACTGAAATTTTTCGAGTATAAAAGGGAAAACTCATCTTCTCCTCGTCATTTACAGAAATATCAAGAGATGAACAGTTCATTCATGAGTTTTCAAGCAATTTTTATGATTTTGAAAGAAGGACGCCAATCTTAACTCGAAATTGAAGACAGATTGCGTCAAAATGCTCTACGCGATTAAGGTAACGTTATGCTACATTCAATTTCGTCTATAGGTTGAGTTTTAGAATTACTTCATGGCTAAGTAAAGTACCTAAATATTGTATTATAGCTTTTTTAAGCTTTAGAAGGTGTTGAATTCAAGAGAAACAAGGTTTAGAAGCAAGAAACATCAAAGGTATGTAAGACTAAACCTTTCTTTTGGCAAGGCATGTATCTTTTAGCTTTTGAAGCTTTTCTTAGTTCTAATCTTAGTGTTTCTTGTGAGAAACTTGTATGGTACCAAGGAAACCTTGTATATACTTAATTTGGTACTAAAATCTAAGGTGAAAGACGTCCAGATCAGAAAGACAAAACATTTCAAAATCTGGAAAATTGTTTTGATCTTTGGACAGTTGTTAGTATATTGATCATAAATCCTTGTACAAAATTGATATTAAGATGATTTAAGAATTTCCAGAATTCTAAGACATATATATACATCTTTCATGCAGACCATGAAGTCTATATCTCTTATCTACACTCTGAAAATTAGGTTGAAAGTCAGGACAGTGGTGCTGTCCAGACATTCTATCTGCGGATGAGTTATGTCATCCAGTTGCCTCATCTTGTTATCCGTTTAACATGTTTATGTTATCAGTTTATCCGGGTATCCATTCCCGTGTATAGTATAGTGCTGGTTCTGTTTTTGCGGATCATCCAGTTTCAGGGGAAACTCTGCCGAAATTTTTACAGAAATTCAAAGAGTTAGACAAATTCTAAGTTTCAGGTTGTGTCTATAATTCCATCCAGAGTTTTCTTATCATTCCTTCGAGTCCATATATATTTTTGCCACATGTGTTATGCCTCATACATGCTTATGCTTATATTGTGATCATATTATGTGTGATTTGGAGTCCCCCATAGAGGCTGGACATTGGACACACAGTCCGGTCGCGTGTGATACTACCCGTCTGGGGGATACAGCCCCTCTGGTTCAGGCGGGAGTTGAAACACCTAGTGTGACCGGGTGTCATTCACACACTCTGACCAGAGAGACTAGATATTACTGGCTGGGGGGGATATAGCCCATAACACCCACCAGGTTTGTTATATACGCGTATATAGCCACAGTATGCACTGCATGATTATACATGAGGCTAGTTCCGGTTTTCAGTTACCTGATTTGAAGGGATACAGCCCATAACACCAGACAGGTACTAGTTCAGTTTTCCAGTTACCTGATTTGGGGGGATACAACCCATAACACCAGAAAGGTACTAGTTCAGTTTTTCAGTTACCTGATTTGGGGGGATATAGCCCGTAACACCAGACAGGTACCAGTTCAGATAACAGTTCGGTTTTAGCTCAGTACCAGTTATCAGTTCTCAGTTATCAGCCACCAGTTCTTAGCGTCAGGATCAGTTGACAGTTATCAGTTCCAGTTTCTAGTTACCAGTTATCAGTCATATTACAGTTATTTATCAGTATAGTTCAGCTCAGTCTTCAGGTTCAGATTCAGCTAGACTTCAGCTTATATTCATATCATGTTTAGTACGTTCTTGAGATTTCCAGCTATATTGCTATGCTCCAGCTCATGTTTACATATTTATATTCCAGCCTACAGTTTCATTCAGCTATGACATATTATATGCTCATGCCTTACATACTTGGTACATATCGTACTCACGCCCTTTTCTGGGGCGCTGCGTTTCATGCCGCGCAGGTGCAGATAGATCAATGCTTGGACCACGTTAGTAGGCCATCTATCAGCTACTGGAGTCACTCCGCTTACTTCCGGAGTTACTTATCTTTTGGTATGTGTACAGTCAGCCAGCTTGGGTATGGCGGGGCCTTATCTCGTCCTTTGTATATTCAGTTCATCACTCTTAGAGGCCTGTAGATATGTCCCTGTGTGGTGCAGTCAGTATGTTATGTATGTCAGCTTATGTTAGCCTTGCCAGCTTTTTGCATTGCATACTCCTTATCAGCTAGGTTTATGCTTATTTTGTTTATCAGTTATAATGGTTAGCAGATTATCAGTAGGATTAGTGATGATCGACACTTAGTGCTGGTCATCCGTCGCGGCCCTAAGTTGGGTCGTGACAGTTAATAGGTTCAAACTCAATACTGATGGTGCTTATTGTGCGACTACCAAATTAGGGAGTATTGGAGGTGTTATAAGAGATCATCGTGGTTCCTGGAAGGCAGGCTTTACTAAGCACATCCTTCGCAGTTCAGTGACATACTCAGAAATCCAGGCCTTATGTCATGGCCTTTGCATAGCTAAAGAAAAGAATCTTGTTCCTCTTCAGATAGAATGTGACTCCTTAGCCATCATTCAGATGTTACAAGAATCTAATAGAATATATGCAAATTTACTTCATGATTGCAGGTTATTGCTCGTTGATCTATGTTGAGATGGCATTAGACATATAGACCGGGAAGCAAATTTTGTGGCTGATATCCTCACCAAGCATGGTTGTATAGATGCTTCCTTAGCAGATATTATGTACTTTGATTATGCCCCTCCTTTTATTATCTATGAACTGCTATTAGACACTTCTTCCCACCTCAGGGAAAGAAGAGTCTCCTTTTGTACAAACTAAGCAGTCGTTATTATGTTAATATTATTATGGCCAGTTCAGTTAAAAAAAAAAAGACACAATCAAATGTAATAGCATATAAAGGACTACGTTGTGGGATGACACCATATGCATACACAGTATCTAGCTGAAAATTAAGTTGTTTTGGCTAATGGCTAAGAAGAAGGATGAATCACAACCCTGAAAATTGTGATGGTTTTGGCCCTCTAGCTTCTCTCGAAATTTTTAGGTGGACCTGCATGTACGTAATTACTTCAAGAATAGTACGTGTATAATAGTATTTCCCCTTTCTAAATTTATGTAACACAATCTTTTTTTATTTTAATTTATTCTAAAAAAGAATGTTATTTTCATTCGTTATTCGACAACTATTTAATAATATCATTTCTATTTATCATTTTGATTTCCACTTAATTTAAAACTATCACTCCTTTATTATGGAAAAAGGTTAATCAAAAGTTATCTAGAATATCATGTATTTTTTATTTCAGAGTTAATTTTTATTTCTTAACATAATTCCGTCACATAAATTCTGACATAGTGAGTATATAAATTAAGGCACATGATAAGCACATCTTTTCTACTCAGGACAACCCATTAAAGTTCAAAAAAAAAAGAGTGAGTTGCCTCTGTAGACCTGTCAAATAATCTTCAGACGTTCATGAAATTCATGAAACACGTGGATACTTGCTGAAGTGAAACACAACTAAATAATAATTTTATTATCTTTAATATGAGATCTTAAAGTCCTTAGAATGTAAAACTAATAGAAAAATATTTGTTCTAATTACGCGACATGAATGTATTAATCGTTCCAATGAGTTCAGAATCTCAGATAATGAATAAGTACTAATTAGTAATACAATACTTGGAAAAAAAAATTATTCTTGCATTCTTGGTTTCAGCTTGTTTTTCATATATATATATATATAGAGGATCGAGAAGGAAAACGAGCGTGCAGACGAAATTATGTTTGAGGAATTCAGCAGAATACTTGGAGTGTGTAACCAACATCGTCGCTGTGTTTGGTTTGGTTTCAAATTCAGTTTTTTCTATCCAACAGGAAGACCAAAATCAAACAAACAACTCCATGATTGTTTTTCTGTTGTATACCAGTTTCAGTTACTATTCCTTAGTGTAATTTGTGGCTCTGTGTGACACAATTTGGTTTCAAAGATGTATATTACGATCAAATTATTAAGTTTGAGCCGAAATACATCCATAAGTACAGTTCAATTGAATTGACACGTACACGTTATCAATGTTTGTTCTATTCCTTTATAAGGTTATCCTTGCCAACGTCAGCCATTTCAATTATTTAGGCACGTATTGCCAAATATAACATTTATAAGAATGCTTAAGAGGAAATTGTGATGAAAACAGAAATACTAAAACTTAAACCTCAGGCTATATGTAGAAGGCGGACCTAATTTAGCATATTGTCAGGTTTTGTCGTTATAGATGAATCACCAATTGCTCCGACTAATTTGAAAACGTTGAGTTTGATGGAGTATAAATGAACTGAAATGAGTAAGATCTAACCTAACTCTTACCTTGTTTAGGATCCTGAAATTAGTTATTTGATGCGTCTAACCGTGTTTAAGTTCTCAATGTAATAGTAGAGTAGCCAGCGTAAACTAACAAATACTCCCTCTCTCCACTGGCGTACGCAGAATTTTTTGTTAGTGGTGTCAGAATTTAGCTTAAAAAAATCTTGAAATAGGCCGCCATTGAAGGGATTTGAACTCGGACTACAAAATTGAAACATACATGCCTACACCAACTCACCTACTAACGCTTTTATTTTATTGGTGTCATTCTTTATTTTTATAGGTAATTTTATATCTTTTTAATTATTATATTTAATTTTTTTAACAAAAATTTTGATCGAGTGGTGTCGGATGACCCCGGTGGCCAAGGGGTACATCCGCCCCTGCATCTGTCCCACTTTATTTGTCATACTTTCCTTATTAGTTTGTCCCAAAAATATTGTTATATTGATTTACCAAATCAAAAAAAGCATCACTCGGGCACCAGTAAACTAACTACTATATTAGTACTTTTTTATGAAGTTTACATTTACTCGTGCACCATAGTTTGAATCTCTAGCCTATAAAACATCACTTTATTAAGTTTGAGATGAGGTATTAAATCGTGCGACTTGATCCAAATCTGATAGTGATATAGTATTATATTAAGAGTGTTTTCGGGAAAAATTAACTTTCTCAAACACAATTAGAAATAAGAAGTGTTAGGAATGAGTACTGGCGTTCGAGAGATAGGATTAGTGGATTTATCTGAGCCTAACAATTGTTATACTGAGTTTAGACATTATTAACGTAAAAAGTCAAAAAATTTAATGAAATCTAAATTTTGAACCCATAACTTTAGATGTATGGTGAGAACCTCAATAATCAACAACTGGAATTACAATTCTGAATCTGTCTGGGGCTTTTTGCTACATGACCTCCCCCAAGTCTTCAATTAAAAAATAACCTCTAAGTTTTAAAAATTGGGTAAATGACCTCCTCTTTTTTAATTATGATTAGGAATTAATCATCCTTTAAAAAATAGAAACACTCCAACCCTCCCAAGTTCTGAATATGACAAAATGGTCCATCTTCATAAAAAAAAATTTAACTAAAAATAGAAAATATCTTCCCCCAAAATTCACCCGCCCCAATATTTTCTCTACCTCGTTTTAGCTCGAAAACATACCAAATTCAGTGTTTGAGCTCACAATTTGTTTCAATCTCTTAGAAATCTTAGTTCCATCTTCCTTATTTCACTATCCATTTTATAATTTTTGTTTGTAAGAAAGCTCAATAATTTTTTTATTTATTTCAGAACATAAGCTTCAATATTTCAATTTTGCAAGGTATTTTGTCACTACATTTGGTTGGGTTTAGCTCTTTCGAGATATGCGTTGTGTTTTCTTTATCTAATAAGCTTGAAAAGCTCTGTTTTGTTGCTTTGCGCTGCTCTATTAAAGGTCTGATTTTCAGATCTATGGTTTGCAGATCTGTTGTAGTAATAGTTTATCATCAACCAGTTATAGTCGATTGTAGAACTTATCGCAATTAATAGACCATTGATTGGGCGCTATGCAGTAGTGGATGCTGATTTCTAGGATCAATGGGTGGAGATGGCAACATGTTTGCTTGACATTCCATGACAAGTGCAGCAGTACATATTCTCTTAAAATTAGACGCTATGTATGACAAGTTAGTCAACAACGTCATTGAACGTTGTTAATTAACTTGCTACCGATGCATGGTATCCATTAGATACATGCTTAATATTGCCTCTATAAAGGCGAAATAGTTCGTTCATTCATAAAATAATAGTAATATGTGTGTATTTCTACTTGATGTCGCAAGTATTGCAGAAAGGTTCAAAACTTCTAATTTGAAACAAATAAAATAAATATATATCTAAAAGAATAATAGCACTTTACTAAATTAATAATTAAATATTGAAAGTTTATTAATAGATTATTGTAAAAAAAAAAGTAAGATAATATAAAGAAGGACTACATGTGAACACTTCAAATTTGATACCATAAAAATAAATAAATCTTCATAAAAATACTAACACTCTACTAAATATATAATAAACTACCTATGGTTTATTCATAGATAATTATAAAATAAAAATTAGTTAATATTAAGAAGGATGACGCATGTCCATTTCAAATTTGATACAGAACAAAAATCAGAAGGGATATCTCTGCATCGACATAGTAATTTTTTCATCAATCAATAATATAATGCCATTTGATTAATAAAAGATATACATTCAAAGAAAAAACAAACACTTTGCTAAATTAATAATCAGTCATCCTAAGTATATTATACATGTCCCATAAAAATTGATATAAATAAACGTAAAGAATCATTTCAAAAAAATATCAAGTCTGTGAACTTGATAATCAACCGTTCTGGGTATATTAACATTTCCATACATTAAGACGCAAATCCACTAGGTTCTCCAAATGCACCACTGAAAAATGGTTGAAGAATCTCCACCAAATTCATCAAATGCACTCGGTTCATCAAATGCACCTGTTTCATCAAATGGACCACTGGATATGATTGAAGAATCTCCACCAATTTCACCCAATCAACCGAACTAGTCGTTTGTTATTGGTCTATTTTTTGTTGTTTATGTTTTAATGGTCTAGACTTTTTCATTACGTAATGTCGCTTCAATTGGTAATATTAGATTCAGTTGTGTTTTGATTATCCACAATTGTGGCCTATTGATATTATTCATCTCCCTGTTTTAAGTTTGATTCGATTGTAGTTTTGATTGTCTACCAAGTATAGTCTATTAGATAAATTGTGGAAACATAAGAAAAGCGCTCAGAGTTAACAGTAATCAAACAAATAAAATAACTAAATTACTAGAGAAAATTACTTTCACATTAATAAAATTAACTAGAGTGATCATCCCAATTTAGGATATTACAGACTAAACTAATTGGAAGATACGAATCAACCTCTATTTGGTCTAGTATACACTTATTGAAAAGTTGCCAAATAAATAACTAAATTACTAGAGAAAATTAGTTTCACATTAATAAAATTAACTAGAGTGACCATCCCAATTTAGGATACTACAGACTAAACTAATTGGAAGATATGAATCAACCTCTATTTGGTCTAGTATACACTTATTGAAAAGTTGTCCGTTGAAGTTTTACCGTTCAGGATATTATCACGTGTGTGTTTGGGGCATTTGGGTTTGTGATGATCATCCCAATGCACCTGTTATATATGTTATCCATTGTCACTCCTTATCAATGTTACTGGCCATTATTTAGGTACATTATGTAACAAAATTGTCATTTGAGTGGTTTCCTAATTCGTAGATTACTAAATTACCCCTTACTAGTGTTTAATAGGGTTTTTATATTATTTTAAGCAAAATCATGAGCGTATATTATCAACCTGAGCAATGTTGACAGTAAAAAATAGTGTAATTTCGGATCGTTGATAATATACCCACGAGCCAAAATGATCTTCCTTAACTCTAGAGCCCAAACCCCAAACCCCAAGCACGTGGACCCTAGACCCTAAACCCCAAATATCATAAATCCTAAATACCAAACGCGCACGTGGTAATATCCTGAACGGTAAATCTTCAACGCTCAGCTTTTCAATAAGTGTACAATAGACCAAATTGAGGTTGATTCGCATCTTCCAATTAGTTTAGTCTGTAAATACCTAAATGATCTACCTTAACCCTATCAGTGATGATTGTCACTCCTAAATAGTTGATTATCAACTTTTATAAAAATCTTAGTAATTTTAGAAAGTGTACTGTACTATGTTATGACACATTGAATATATTTTGATTTTTTGTATACTTGACGTGGGTTATCAGTTTAAATGCCAAACGCACACGTGTTATATTATCAATGGTAATAATAATATTAACAACAACAACAACACCACATCACCTGAGTGATAGGTGTACAATAGACTACAACCATGTTGTGCATAGGCTTTTAATTGAATTAGTATTTAACTTAGTTTGTAAATGCATCAAAGTTAAATTGATGAGATATTATAATGGACAAAAATTGAGTAGTTAAGATGTTGCTAGTTTATTAATTTAATGCAAAATATTTTAAGTCAAATATATTTTTTTAAAAGTTGATAATCGACTTTCTACTGCTTGAGTATAAACCACTTGTTAAATACTATCAACCGCTGTGTTTCATAATCAAATATCTTCGTGATGCTCATTAAATAATAAATTGAGCAGTGGATAATTGATTAAGGATTTTTTGGTTTATTGTCGTTCAAGTTCGATTTAGGAATTTTAATGAAAGATATTACATTGTGTAGATTAAATATTGGCGCAAGCCAAGTAAATAAAAGCACACAAAATTTGTATAAAGCAAAAGTGTTATTTAACTAACAACAATAACAATAATTTTAAAGCTTTCATTACTGAAAATTTATTTTGATACATAAAAGATACAAGATTATAAAGGGACTCTTGGAAAAGTTGTAAGGGTGATGTAGTTTTCTTCTTGGTCGATTATTCAATACGTTAATCTTCAATCGATCAACTGACATTTTATAACTTAAAGCAACAATTCAAGCACGACTAAATATCCCTATCAACATCCATCTCGCTTTCAAGTGTATTTTTCTAATGCAACAGTTAGTGATTATTTCAGTTGTCTTGGAATATCAAGTCAATATGTTGCCACCCCACAAATTGATTTAAAAAATCAGTATCCGCTGCTGCATAAGTGCCTATCATTGGTGTATTAATTGTAATAAGTAAAGTCAATCATCGACACGAATGGTTGATAAACTGTTACAGCAGATCTGAAAACCAAACCTCTAATAGAGCAACGTCAAAGCAACACAACAGATCTTTTGAAACTTATTAGATGAAGAAAACACAACGCACATCTCGAAGGAGCTATACCCAAGCCAATGTGGTGACAAAGCACCCTTTAAAATCGAAAAATTGAAGATTTACTTCGAAAAAAATAATGAATTGGAAAGAAGAAGAAAATAAAATATAAAATAAATAGCGTTATCAACGTCCATCTCGCTTTCTATATTATTTTCTTAAAGGTGTTGCGAAGATAAGTAATAATTTCATTTGTCTTGGAATGTCAAACCAACATGTTGCCATCCCCACCCATTGATTCAAGAAATTAGCATCCACCACTGCATAGCTCCCATCAATGGTCTATTAATTGCGATAAGGTCTACAATCGACTAGGATTGGTTGATGATAAATTGTTACAGCAGATCTGAAAATCAGACCTTTAATGGAGCACCGTCAAGGCAACAAAACAGAGCTTTTAAAGCTTATTAGTTGAAGAAAACACAATGCATACCTCGAAAGAGCTAAACCCAAGCCAATGTAGCCACAAAACACCTTCAAAATCAAAAAATTAAAGCTTTTGCTCCGAAAAAAATAAATTAGAAAGCTTTTGAACCGAAAACGGCGTGTTGGATAGGGGGGGGGGGGGGAATGGGGCAGGCAAAAAATTATGGAAGAAGATGAAAGGGTTTTGAAAAAATTGGAAGAGAGGATGAAGAAATGATGCAAGACCCGTTTTTGTTTTTTACTCGGAAAAAAACCTGTTTTTGGGTGAATTATATACTTTCCCACAAGTTTTTTTATTGATAATTAGGCCCCAACCCCCACTTAATCACACTTAAGATATTTCCTCCAAGAAAATAAATTAAAAAAAAAAAAAAAAAAAAAAAGAGGTCATTAGTTAAGTCAAGTTTTTGGAGGTTCTTTTAGTTAAATCTTCTCATCTGTCTGTGAGGATGAGTTAGGTAAATTTCCCCCTCTACGTACAGTCAAGGATGAAGCAAAGAGAGGAATCACTTTTGCAACATTTATTGTCTCATTTAAGATACTAGAGGAATTTGTCAAACTTAAGGCGCTTTTTAATCAAGTTAATAAAAACTCTCCATTACGTTGCATGGTACTGAACTAAAGTAGTACTACTATTTGTTTTACAACTTCATATTTTCATATTGAATATTGGGAACTACTAGCAAAGTCTGACATAATTTAGATCAGTTGTAAAGGATTTTCTTCTCAACCTGCGCATGATGAATAAGCTGGGCTTGTGTTCATTAGGATAGGCTCTGTGGTTATTAAAAATGGACAAAATACTCCCTCCCTTTCAAAAGGGTTGTCATAGTTTCCTTATTAGTCCGTTCCAAAAAAAATGTCACAATTCTAAATTTGGAAATATTTTTGAGTTGAAACTACTACTTTACCCTTAATGAAATGATTTATAGCCACATATTTATGTATGACTTATTTTGGACCACAAGTTTCAAAAGTCTTACCACATTTCTTAAACTCCGCTTCAAGTCAAACTATGACAACCATTTTGGAACGGAGGGAGTAATGTTCAAACACAACTAATTCTGAAATTTGCTTAATGATAATTGGAAGCAAAGTGAAGAATTGCTTTAGACTTTGCATTATTGGATCAAAATTGACTAAGGTCCGCGGCTGCCTAAACGAAAATGCTTCAAAAAGGATCAGGAAAAGAAAGCCCACCAATAACATAGTAACCAAGTGTCAAGCTGAGAGTGAGTGAAATTCTCGCCAGTTGCCAAACCCAGCATTATTATGAAGAATATGGTAAAGTATAAGTTTAATCCATTGACATTGTTAAAATTACACGATCAGATCACAAACCAACACGTAAGTTACCATACTAATAACGTGATAAAAGTATGGATAATATATTAGTAAAGTATTGATTAACATTTACCACTGATGGTGTGTGTGTGTATATATATATATATTTTTTTTCTTTCAGATAAGTAATTAACTTCAGGTGGAATCTTAAGCTTCCAGCACTTTGCTTCCTCGTGCTGAAAAGGCCAGCTGTTAAAAATTGAATATCCAGCTTAATTTTGTGGCAGTTAATACCGAAATAGAAGTATCAAAATGAATCAAGAATTAGACGTTAGGCCCCCCTTTGCCCTTTGGCGTACTTGAGAAAGTGTCGACAGTTCCTTTGTTCATTAATTTTCTCTATATAAGGCACCCTTCCTCCATTCAAAGCTTCAGCTCCAGAAATTGCAATACTATAATTCACTCAATTATTTTAGTTTCTAATAAAAAAGATACTACTATACTTACAAAATGGGTAACACGGACCATGAGTATCCATTGTCAGTGAATAGGGAGAGCAGAAGAAGACACTCAGTGGAAATCCCACCTCCACAACCTTTTTTCAAGTCCTTAAAGAATACAGTAAAAGAAACTTTGTTTCCAGATGATCCACTTAGGCAATTCAAGAACCAGCCACCTAGCAAGAAGTTCATACTAGGACTTCAATACTTGTTCCCAATCTTTGAATGGGGTCCTCGGTACACTTTGGATTTCTTCAAATCGGACCTTATTTCTGGGATTACTATAGCAAGTCTCGCCATTCCTCAAGGAATAAGCTATGCAAAACTTGCCAATTTACCACCTATACTTGGCCTCTGTAAGTCACAATAATATTATGTAACTTTTTTTTATGGTGTTCGGGTCAGCTTCTCTCACACTTCGCCATCACTCATCACTCAGTACCTACTACCTCTTACCGGCACAGACAGTACAACCATATTCGCACAGCCAAAAATTCTAACTAAAGGTTTAAATAAAAATGCAAGGATGTCACATATAGAATTTAAACATGTGAATAATAAAGTACTCCCTCCGTTTCAAAAAGGATGAACCTTTGCGGAGTACGAGGGTCAAATTGACTAATTTTGACCGGGAATTTGCACATCGAATTTTTAATTTTTTTGAAATAAAATTTACATATTTAAAAACTACATGAAAAGTACTATAAGTCACAATAGTTAACAATTCAAAATAGTTAGAAAATATTTGTAAGACATGTGGTCAAACATAATCTTGTTTAACCCTTCAAATAGTAATAGGTTCATCCTTTTTGAAACAGAGGGAGTAATTTTTTAACCATATTTGCCACTGCATTACAAGCTTTTTATATGTTGAAGGGATTCAACCATTTATAGAAACAAAAGATTGTTTTGAACTTATTTGTGTTGTATAATAGTTTTTGTAAGAGATTCAATTAACTTCATTCATTGTACATAGCTCCATCCTTGGGTACTTGTAATTCTTCGATCAAAACGAAAAACCTTACGAGCCAGTGTAGTGTGGTTGAGCAGTGACTTATTTATGATGAGGTGTAGGCGTGTAGCTATGTGATAATAACTTATGAATTTGTTGGTTATTGTGATGACAGATTCGAGTTTTGTCCCACCATTAGTGTACGCAGTCATGGGAAGTTCAAGAGATTTAGCAGTTGGGACAGTGGCTGTTGCATCACTTCTCATTGGTTCTATGTTAGGGGAAGAAGTTCATCCAAGTGAAAATCCAACACTTTATCTTCATCTTGCGTTCACAGCCACATTCTTTTCTGGAATATTTGAAGCGGCTCTTGGCATTTTCAGGTTAATTAGTAGATCCATATAATTACATTTCTTGATAGTATATAAGTACATCTAATCACTCGTCTGTCCCCATTTTTGTGAATCTTTTTATCTTTAATCACCCACAAAATTGACACATATATATATTTAGCATCAATTTAACTTTAAACTTCCTATTTTACTTTTAATAAAATGATTTATAGCCATAGAATTTTCTCTATCCAGTTTCTAATAAAGTCTATATTTTTCTAAATAATAGGAGCTTAATTTGTTTCGTCTTTCTTTTCCTCTTTGACCATTAATCACATATCTCTTTTCCTCGCATAGTTAAGCAAATGATTAAGGTAAATTGATGGTAACGTAATTGGGTAAATAAATTTGCAGGCTGGGATTCATAGTGGATTTTCTATCTCATGCAACTATAGTGGGATTCATGGGTGGAGCAGCTACAATTGTGATACTTCAGCAGCTAAAAGGGATACTTGGACTTGACCATTTCACTCAGTCCACCGATGTTGTTTCCGTCTTGCGTTCAGTCTTTACCCAAACGCACCAGGTATATATGATTTAATGATAGTGTAATATTTTGTCTTTTAATATATTTTATAGCTGCAACCCTGCCCCCCTAAACAAAAATTGCAACCCTTTTCCTATAAATGGATATGTATTTTGTTGCAAGACTAGTCTTCTTTTTTACTAGTATCTATTTCGTGTGCAAAAGCAATTCTTTCTCAATTCTTATTCAGTAAACTCTCTTCTTTTGACTCATGTCAAGAATCAAAATTGTACTGTTTCCGGTCAATTATAGCTGAACCTAACGCCATAAGGATTAATTAGTTTAACCTTTTGCTGTGTTTATGACTTAGCTTATGTGCATGGTTTAATGACAAAATAATTGCAGTGGCGATGGCAAAGTGCAGTGCTGGGTTTCTGTTTCCTTTTCTACCTGCTCGCGGCTAGATTCGTCGTAAGTCGCAACTAACTTTGACCTTTAACTTCGTCCATAAAAGCAATTTATTAAAGAGTTAGTTCAAGTTTTGTGAGCTAACCGCATAAATAATATTTATACTCCTCCATCTCAAAATAATTGTCCTTCTTTTCAAAAATAGTTGTCTCAATTTATTTGTCCACTTAAAATTTCAAGGTAAAATTTCCCAATTTTTTCCCATTTTACCTTTATTAAATATTGTTCTTGAAGACCCAAATATCTAAATTTAATGAGGAGAGAAAATATAAATAAAGGTAAAATAGTCAATAACAATCCCTCATTAATGGTTTCTTAAGGGGCGTGTAAAACTGAAGAGGACAATTATTTTGAGACGGGAGAGTACAATTAGAGTTAATTATATAAAGTAAAATTTAAATTATATATTGACTGATAAGTCAATAATATTTACGCTGTCATTCTACTTATAATTTAAGTGGAAATGTGGAAAGCTAATAATGTTAGTTACCATGGAAATGCATGCATGCAGAGCCAAAAGAGACCGAAGTTATTCTGGGTGTCAGCAATGGCTCCATTGATGACTGTTATTCTGGGAACTGTTTTTGTTTATTTCACACACGCTGAGAAACACGGCATTCAAGTGGTAAGACCTTTAAGTTTTGTTTTCTTATTGTAAGAGGCATGCATATATGTTACAATCTGATTTGGCTTAAAGGTTTCAATTTGACTGGTGAACTTGTCTATTGTGTACAATATAAACACTAATACACCTGTCTAGGTGCCATGGTGTGGGTGATTGATATTTCTTCTTGTTTGGTGGGTTACTACATTTGGAGTGTTTAAGTTGCATTGTGATTCTTGTGGTTTGAATATGCACACGTTGGGTCGAAATAGACGACCTAACAATGCTATTATTGGCTGATATTAAATGTTTCAAGGCACTGGCCCAGCAAATTTGCTGTTCATCGGCATTTGGCATTATCTTTTGCACATTGAAATCGACATTTACGGGTGATGATTTTCTTCTTCCTAAAAGTTACTCAATATATAAATTTTAAAAATCAAAGATGACTCAATTGATATAGAACCAAATTTGTATTGTTGAAGGCTTGAAGCTGATCATGATTGATGATGTGCTTGATACCTAAATACCATGTGGCATCTCTCCTATGATCCCTACATAGACAAGACACCCGAGGTAGAATGGATTAAAAAAGATTTGGACTTTGATTATATCATCTAAAAATTTAAATGATTAAACATAATATATTTTTATTTTCTTAATTATATTTCAACATATTAGTGCATGCAATTTTGATCCAACGAAAAAGTCAAACTTGGTCAAGCATGTGGGTTTCTTTTCGACAAATGCTTGACAATCTATCTCAATAATTAGTGAGTGCAATATTGATCCAACGAACAAAAGTCCTACTTATTTGGGGTTTTTCTATACTAATTTTTCTCTTTCAATTTATGGGTCACTAAAGCATGTGATAATTAAGTTGTAACTGCATCCTGATCCATCATGTAAAGGACAGGACTAATGGATGTTATGTGAATGAAAATATGAACAGATAGGAGAGCTGAAGAAAGGATTGAATCCAATGTCAATAATGGATTTGTCATTTGGAGCACCTTATCTGACAACGGCTATCAAAACTGGCATAATCACGGGCATCGTATCTCTTGCTGTAAGCTTTCATTTTCCCTTTTGTCCTCATTCTGCGGTATTATTTGTCACTACTCACTAGCGAGTAGCGACACAAAATTCTCTCTTACGAATTACGGCTCTATAAGCAAGCACCTTAAACATATAAGATTATTTCAAGTATTTACTGGAGATTATCTTAATATGTCCTAATCTAGTTGTTATATATAAGCAGTCAATTTAAACTAGTGTCACAAATTATTAGATACTTCCTCCGTTCCAAAATGGTTGTCATAGTTTGACTTGGAGCGGAGTTTAAGAAATGTGGTAAGACTTTTGAAATTTGTGGTCCAAAATAAGTCATACATAAATATGTGGCTATAAAGCATTTCATTAAGGGTAAAGTAGTAGTTTCAACTAAAAAATGTTTCCAAATTTAGGATTGTGCCATTTTTTTTGGAACGGACTAATAAAGAAACGGCGGAATTGGTTGTTTACTCCCTGAACTTGTCCCCGATTACCATTTTCCCATCTTAACTTTACGGGCATCCGTTTACCCTCCTAACAACTTTCAAGTGATACTCATTCCACCCTAAAAGCTGACATGGCAGAGAGAATATCATTATCCCGTTAAAGAGAGAGTGAGAAGCAAAAATATTATTTAAAACAGATTAAATTAGACACGTGTCAATATTCAATTGGACATTCTATACAAATTAATCCTAATAACAAGTGGACCCGCATTTTTCTTTTCTATTTCTTTTTTCCTTATTTTCCCATCTTCCTCTCTCAATTCCATGAATCCCCAAACCCACCCTTCCCCCGCCATTTGACACTACCATCGGACCCCCCAATTTCACCAATCAAACTCAAGAACAATGTAATTAAAAATCAAAACCCCTTATTTCTCCTTCCTCTGCCCATCAAACCCAATTTGTATCACACCCCAATTCCCTTCCTCCTTCACCCCGTTCTTTCCTAAATTTTAGTACCAAAATTTTTTACATTTTCACTCTTAAAAACACTCTTGGTTAGCCCCTTTACAAATCAACCATTTTTCATAAGATTTTTTTTTTAATAAATCAGTTTGGTTGTTATGGGTGATTTGGTAGCGAAATTTTTTCTAATTAATAGTGGTAGAAACTAAAAAAACATGAATGTGGTGGCGAGATTTTTTATAGTTTGTTTTGGTTTTGATTTCTGGTGGTTTTGATGGGGTTTATTTATGACTAATGGTGGTGAAAAAGTAAATTTGATGGTGTTCCGTCAAGTATGGTGGTGGTGACCCGACGGGTATAATGGCAGGTGGTAAATTGATCGTGGTGGTGACACATTTGGTGGTGGGAGTTGTAATCTATAGTGTTTGTATATGATATTTCGAGATTTTTTTTATTTTCTATTTAAATGGTGATGCAAAGATAGATTTGGTGGTGGGTATGGTGGTGTTGTGGCGGAGTTAATGATAGTGAGTGAGGAAGAAGACTTTGGAAGATATTAAAATATATTTAGTTTTTTAACTGAAAATTTGTTGATGTGGCTGCCACATGTTGCTGACGTGGAGCAAGTGTGATACACTCTCCATAATGCAGCTGGGTAAGAGGCAGCGAGGTGGGATATTGTATCACTTAAAAGTTGTTAAGGGAGGTAAACGGATGCCCGTAAAGTTAAGATGGGAAAATGGTAATCGGGGACAAGTTCAGGAGGTAAACAACCAATTCCGCCATAAAGAAACTATGACAACCATTTTGAAAGGGAGCGAGTAATTTTTAACTGCATTATCAAACTACCAACAGTACTATACTAGTCACTACGTTAAAAAGAATGTTGAAGATGGTCATGGCATGACATCAATTCATAAATAACTTATTTCATATCCGGTGACAGTTTAAATGTAGATATTTATACATTAATGCAATAAATAGAATGTTATTTGCCTTTTTAGAAAATGAATATTGGAGTACTGATTTTTTGAATGAGAATAATAATTATTTTGTAATTACCTTGGTGACCTAATAGACATAAAAATTTATACTATAGTGTATAAAAATTAAACTCGCAAAACTTTGATGGGAATAGGAAGGAATAGCAGTGGGGAGAAGCTTTGCAATGTACAAGAACTACCATATAGATGGCAACAAAGAGATGATTGCTTTTGGAATGATGAACATCGTTGGCTCTTGCACTTCCTGCTACCTAACTACTGGTAACTTCCTAATTAATCGTTCTCTCTACTTTACCCGAAATAATGAGAAAACAATGCCCCATTTTGAAGAGATGGAGCCTGAGTTTTCTTTAAGACGATTCTAACTTTAATAGAAACATGCTAGATCAATCTTTTGTTTTTTGTCTAAGAGATTCATTCCTTGTATTTATTGTGCATTTTATTTATTTTTCCCTTGTGGTTTGTTGGAGGGATATCATTGCACACTTGCTAACAGGTGGTTCCGCTCCTGGGCATGAGCACGGATTATGGTGTGCTTTTATTCTAACATAACGGCTGTTGTGATATTTCTTTTGTTAAACATTATTATTTAAATTGTTCATCTATAAGAACACATTATATGGCTATGTTTCGTCTAAAAATCATGCGTTAGTGATTTTCTAATCAGTCAAAACAAATGATTTGACTCACAAATAATAGAGTATGTTTATGTTTTCATGTGTTAAAATATTATAAGTAATAAGTTAACGGATGCGCTTACTTTAAGAAGTAAGTTTTTTTTAGATACAGAAAAATAAACCAATTAAATTTTATATTTTATTTACTTTGATATATAAATATTTTTATGATTAATTTCTTTTGATATAATTAATCGCGCGGATACTAATACTAGTTTAATTAAAACAAAATAGAAAGTAAATCTTCTTTTTTTCTTTCACTTCTTTTCTGTTGTACTGCATTTGTTAATTTTTACTAATTTACTTAATTATTATCCATTTCAACATTTATGCTCACTAAAATTAGTGAAAAACACCTGAAAATCACTTACCAACCCTTATTATAATGCTTATCAGTTACTTTTAATCGTTAAAATCAAAACATGCTTGTATTGTATACTCCCTCCGTTCCAAAATGGTTGTCATAGTTCGGATTTCGAGAGTCAAACGAGTTTAACTTTGACCATAATATTTTCATATGTCTTTTAAATATTTTGAATTATTAATTATTGTGACTTATAGTACTTTTTATGTAGTTTCTAAATATATAAACATCGTTACAAAAAACTTAAAGATTATATGTTTAAATTCACAGTCAAAATGAACTCTTGACTCTCGAAATCCGAACTATGACAACCAACCATTTTGAAACGGAGGGAGTATCTAGCACAGTTCCTAACCTGAAAAGTGAAAGTGCAGGGCCATTTTCGCGATCAGCAGTGAACTTCAATGCAGGATGCAAAACTGCAGTCTCAAACATAGTGATGGCACTTGCAGTCATGGTGACACTGTTGGTGCTAACGCCATTGTTCCACTACACTCCCCAAGTTGTCTTATCAGCCATAATTGTTTCTGCTATGCTCGGTCTCATCGACTATACTGCTGCGATTCACCTTTGGCATGTCGATAAATTTGATTTCTTGGTCTGCATAAGTGCATACTTTGGCGTCGTCTTTGCCAGTGTCGAAATTGGCTTAGTCATTGCTGTACGTATCCCCTTCCTATTACACTATCAATATACTCCATATAATAACCTCTTACATCAGTATTTTAGGCTACTTAAAAGGGTTCTTGTGGATGATTACTTCTAGTTACTTTTTTGGTGATCACTTGTATAGAAGTTAAACCTTTTCTCCAATTAATCAGGATTTTAACTTTTCACGCAAATGCAGGTCGCTTTATCGTTGCTCAGGGTGT
The DNA here is from genome assembly GCA_029990175.1 of Petunia secreta. Taxonomy (NCBI): domain Eukaryota; kingdom Viridiplantae; phylum Streptophyta; class Magnoliopsida; order Solanales; family Solanaceae; genus Petunia; species Petunia secreta. The sequence continues at coordinate 3,758,133 of JARKIP010000085.1, read as the reverse complement.
TGCTATTTGTAGCAAGGCCAAGAACGCTAGTACTTGGTAACGTTCCTGATTCTAAGATCTATAGAAATGTTGAGCACTACCCTAACACAAACACTGTTCCGGGCGTTCTCATACTTGACCTTGGTGCACCCATTTACTTTGCCAATTCTAGCTACTTAAGAGAGAGGTAATTCGAAATTTTACTAACCAACTACACCTCTTTATTAATTTTTTCATGTAATGGAAATACTCATTAATTATGAGCTCCATTCACTTTTTATAGGATCTCAAGGTGGATAGACGACGAGGAAGACAATTTAAAATCTTCAGGAGAGACATTGCAATATGTTATACTTGATATGGGAGGTCAGTAAATTCTATTTTTTTCAAGTTAACATATCATGCTTGATATGAAGAGTTTCCTGTTGTGGTAAGTCAATTTTACTTGATGATGTACAAAAACTTACACTGTGAGCGCATATAACATAAACTTGTACTAAAATTCTTTATATATGATGTGCAGCTGTAGGAAACATCGACACTAGCGGAATTAGTATGCTAGAAGAGATCAAGAAAAATCTTGATAGAAGAGATCTCAAGGTTAGCCTCATATTTTCCTATTGTCAAGAATTCTATTGGAAAGTTATGAATTTCTATTTCCTTCCAACAAAAATTATAACATATGGTGTTTTTTCTTGTGGGATATATATTGTAGCTTGTGTTGGCAAATCCAGGAGCAGAGGTAATGAAGAAGTTGAACAAGTCCAAATTCATAGAGACACTAGGACAAGAATGGATCTTTTTAACAGTGGGGGAGGCTGTTGAATCATGCAACTATATGCTTCATTCTTGCAAACCAAAATCTGGCACACAGAGTCCCCAGAAGTTTAGCAACAATGTTTGACAACTGTTTTCGAGATAAAATTATTTGATTTGTATATGTTATATGTATCACTAAGTGGGGTATACTGCTTGATGCACTTTTCCAATTATCGGTGGTAGTCTCCCACAAAATATATGTATGATCAATTCTTACTATCTCCCTTCCACTGATTCCCCAATGTAGTGAGAAGAAAAATTACCTTCCATATAAAAGAGTTGGAAGAGTTTTCTCTCCATTATTTATGTATTTGTTTAGCCTAATTGAAGAAAATTAAGTGTTTTACCTGTACATTCATAGTTTCTCAAGATTCCCTAAGTTTTTAATTACCTGCCTGGCTGCAACTGTTTTAATTTGCTAAGGTTCCTCAGTAATTCTGATACATGAAGAACATTTTCATGTTCTTTCGCAAAATGAAAGTCGAAGTAGGTAGTAGGAAACAACTACGATCATGCTATGAGTCTATGACTCTTATGAATTAACATTAAATTCTTGAAATTCTTCAAAATGAAGTCCTTAGATGGGTAAGATTCCCCATTTAACAGAGCATTATGAACAAGTGACCAAAGGAGGCAATTTGGCGCGGGACAAGATAACTGACACAGTACACAATACTTACAAATACAACAGGTTGAGGTTAAATAAGTGTTTTGAGCCACAGTAGGTCATCCAATTTGAGACTTGTCATATAATGAGTTGGTCTTGATCAACACGCCAGACGCGCACTATTTCACTTTATAGACACTATTTTGTAATGTTTTTCATTTCAAGATATTCAACACGAGTACAAACACACACATAGCCAAGCAGGTTTGATCCAAATTGATCATGTCCAATTGTCCATAGTAACGGGAGTTGAAAGTAAAATGTACAGGGATAACTCAAAGCTCAGGGTAAAACAAGAAAACGTAAATAAAAGGCTGTATCTTTGACTGAACTTGAATATACATCAAATTCTCTCCAATGGGAAATCCTTTAAAGGTTCTGAATATATTGGTTGCAGACTAAAAAAAAGTGTATGGACACTAGTTTAAAATGAACTATAAACTAGTCAACTAATATATATATAACTGCGCACATCATTTGAAACTTCAGTCTCCCTGAGTTGGAGGCTGGATGCATGCACAAAATGGTGCTCTCTTCCGCCTGTTGCTTTTCCTAACCCCGCCATAAAGATAATCTCGTAGTAGAACCCGTCTTTTTGTCTCAGAGATCCTACTATTTCCTTTGCTTTCATCGTTGAGTTTCACTAAAACAAACTGCAGTTTCTGAACTTCCAATTGCAACCGCCCAATTTTTTCAGATATTTTTCGTGCCTGCTCTGATATTCTCCTCCTACTAACATTTCCAATCTCTTCTGACTCCAATGAAGATTTCATGTCAGAAGACTCGAAGCTATCTTCCATGTTCTTCTTCATCAACTTACCAGTAAGATCAAATAACTTGTGAATCGCAGCCTCAGCTTCATTGAGCTGTCCTTTGAGACTTTCAGATTCAATCACAGCTTTACCCCTTTTGCCCTTCTCAGTAATCTCAAGTTCCCTCTTCAAGTCTTGTACCGTGATTTGGATATTAGTCAATTTCTGCACATCAGAATTAAGCCTCTCTAAGACCTTCCTCTTGCTTCCCTCTAGAATGGACTCCGTTGATCTCTTTGAGATGTTCAATTTTCCCTCAGCCGAATCCTTCTCAGCTAGCACATCTGAGGCAGGGTGTTGACACTTTTTCTTCACCGATGGTACACGCTTATGGAAATCAAAATCATTTTCAGCATTTGGAGTATCATCCATCTTTGCTTTACCAACAGTAGGATTGGTAGTATCCCATAGGTCAAAAACTAGATCATTAGTCTCAACCTGCTTTTTACTTCCAATTCTGTAGGATGAACGATCGGAAGCATGGTCAAGCATGATATCCTTGGTCAAGATTCCACTTTCTGCCTCAAATATTTCAGATTTAAGTGCCGAGTTTCTTCTGTGCAGGCTGCTCTCAGATTTCAACTCCTCAATCTGTTGCATTGCAGCCTCTAGCTTGCTATGCATGTTCACATTTTCCTGCATCACAAGCTGCTCCATTTCAACCAACATCTTCTCAACAGCTCGAATCCTTTTTTCCAATCCATGCAGGCCGGAAAATGCAACGATTGGCGCAGCATCTTCACTGTCTTTCAACTGAGTGTTGTCAACTGAATTTGCTATTAGACGATCCTGAAAAAAAGTGAAGGTCTTAACATTGTATCTCACATGTACAAGGAAAACAGAAAATATCAACTTCTACAAATTGCTATGGTTTAAGTTCATCAAATTAACCTTTAGAATGCAGTGCTAAGTGCGTTAATCTAATTTACCTAGATCTAATATTGCAGGAGCATCATGCACAGGTCTACTTTTGTATTACAAATATTTACTACTACATTTCTAGTATTTTTCCTCAGACTGAAAAATTTATGATTGCTACAGAAAAATATAGCTTCTGGTCACTAATCCCAGGAAAAGACTAAGCTGGATTGTGATGTCTATGCCAAATATCAAGGTCCATCACATATTAGTTAATGTGTCTATGATAATGTGAAGGCTTTCAAAGGTGTTATCTCATCAATCTGTCAAAGGGAAGATGTCTGTGAAACGCTTTTACCTTCTCATCAGAAAAGGATATCTGTGAAGTGAACAGACATAAGACTGCTATGACTGAATTTAAAGAGAGTAATATAAGCACCCCTAGACAGGACGCTACATGATATAGGAGGACAATGCAAGCTGGAAAAAGCCACCTGGTCAGGGCGGTGACCAGAGTAACTTTCTAACTTACCACACACAGATGGAGAGGAGAAAAGGGGATACAACTGTTGTAATGAATTCCATGTGATACATTGAGAATATATTTTCTTTGATTGAAAGACATCTTGTGGCATATAATGCATGTGTGAATTCATTCCAGTCTTACTTATTTTAGTCTCCAGCTAGAAGAAGCCAAGCGGGGGAAAGTTGTGTAGAAACAGTTTACCTTTCTGTCCTCTGTATCAGGTGTTTGGAGCTTCCTGTGCAAATAGGAGTGCATCTCAAGGGAAGATATGCATTGGCTCAAAGAAAAGATTGCAGGTCCATAAGCAGCTAACTGAGTGTTAAGGTCTTCATTTTCAGTGCCCAAAGTGCTCACTTTTTCTTTCAGAAGTTTCATGTCCTTGTCCTTTGAAGTTATTTGAACATCAAAGCTTTGGCATGCTTCTGATAGTTCATGAATCTTCTGCTCGTAAAGGATATGGTAAAACATTGTGACTTGCAACTCACCTAAAAGCACATCTGTCTCTAACTTCCATGTCTCAATCTCCTTCAATTGCTTCTGGAGCTCAGTGCGCAAGACTTCCTCTTGCATTTTCAGTTCTTCAAGCTCTCCACATGATTGATGAAGTCCTTCCTGCAATAACTGACTGGCCTCGAAGAGGTGCACTTTTTCTGCGCTCAGTCGGTTACTGTCAGCACACAGCTTTAGGATCTTCTTTTCTTGGTCTTCCACAATCGTTTTACTCCCTAATAATTCTCCGCTCAGATTCTTCAAAATTTGATGCAACACAGATTTCTCAATTTCAGTAAGATAAAGCTTCTCTTCCATTCCCTGAAGTTCAATGTCCTTCTCAGACAACAGATTTTGCCCAACATTTACTTGAAGATTGAGCTGATCCCTCATACTTTTAACAATCTTCAACTCATCTTCTGCCAACTGCAATGCTTTTGCCAGATTAAAGTTTTCAACCTCTAACAGTTCCTCTCTGTGACCTTTCTCTGTGATTTTTAATTTCAGCACTTCACTACCCTCCTTGAGTTTAGTGGCTTCACTCTGCAATGCCAATAATTGCTCCGTTTTGATGCTCGACTCCTGGTTAATTATTGTGTTTTCAGCAACAAGATGTTCCACCTCTAGTTTTAATTGCTCCAGCAGTGTGACAAGGACATTCATCTGAATAGCCCTTTGGTGATTTTCTTCCTGAGCTTTGCAGAAGGAGTCTTTAGTAACTTCAACACTATGAAAAATATGGTCAATATGTACTTGATCTTTCCTGTCCTGGCTTGCATGGTTTGGAACAATATCAAGAGCCTTGAGCAACTTGAATATCCCATTTCTCAGAATACTAACTTGATCAAACAAGGATGTCGTTTCCATTTTTTGTTCAACACTCTTCTGCTTTAAATCAGAAATCAAAGTTTCAGATAATGCAGATGCTTCAAAAACCTTCTGGTACTCACTCAGCAAAGAAGAACCCTTTCCTTTTAGATCTAAGGCAGATGTCTGTAAGGCGAACTTAAGAATGTTGGACTCTGTAGCAATGTCCAACAGTTCATCAAACTCTTGCTTTCGTGATTGACATTCTTCCTGCAGAAGATGCATCTCTGATTCCATGGCAGCCAACTGTGACTCACTCGTTTGGACAAATCTGTCATGTTCACAATTTTTTGAATCTAAAGAAATCCTCAGCTCTTCTAATGTATCAAGTGTTAAACCCCTTTCTTTCTCCAAGGCTGAATGCCTTTGTTCGAGTCCTGAATACCTTCCCTCCAGATCATCCAGCGCAACTTGTGCAGCTTGCAACTGAGAAATTAAACTTTCCTTTTCAAGGGCAAGATCTGCTTTCTCCTTGACTAGTACTTCAGCTGAATCCTCTAAGATCTTCGATTTTACCTTTAAGCTTTGTAGTTCAACATGAGCATCAGAAAGGGAATTCTCCAGAACTGTATTCTTAGCTGAGACTCTCTCCAGATTCTCGATGGTTACCTGCAGCTCACTAGTTAAAGTGGCTTTGACATTGAGAAGTTCAGATTTCTCCTCTAGATGAGATTGACAGGAGTCTTCTAATGCCTTTAAATTGACTCTCACAGCTTCCAGTTCAGCACTCAAATCTGACAGTGAATTTTCCAGAATGGAGTTTTTCTCAAGAAGCTCTTCCAACACCTGAAGCTTCTCCAGAAGGGCTACTTTTTCACTTCTTTCTCTCTCACAGGTATCTTTGATGTTTGACTTTTCATCCTGCAGCTCCTTGACAGATGATTCAAAGCATTCAGGGTCAAGTCCCACTGCCTGCACCTGAGTCACAATAGATACTAGTTTCTTGTTCTGATCGTTAAGTTCTTCCTTAAGGCAGTAGATTTCTTGCTGAAGAGCATTTCTTTGGTCCACTCTAAGCTCAACCTCTACCTCGAGTTTCCCCTTTGCTTCCCTCAAGCTAGATATCTCATTTTGCATATCCGTCATTGATATAGCTGACGATGCATTTATCTCATTGAGGTTCTTGTTCTCCTCCATTACCTTCTGTACTTCACCCTGCAACATTTGATTATGAGTTTCTAAATCCTTTAGCACTTGTACCCTGTTCTGAAGCTCCGAAGCAAGAGCCCTCATTTCTTCCTGAGCTTTGGCATGCAGATGCTGCAGAGTTTGGAAAGCAGTTTCAGCCTCAACAAAACGTAAACGTTCTTCTTGTACACAAGTCCACAATCTTCCCAGTTCCTTCTGCTTTTCTGTAAGTTCTTGACTTTGTGTACCCATCTTCAATGTCAAAGATTCCAGCTCAGAGTGAAGAGATTTATTGGATCTTTCTAATAAAAGGCAGCGTTCTTCTGCACCTTCTAACTTGGCAACTCCATCACTGATCTCTGTGTTCAACCTTTGGGCCTCCTCCTGGGCACAAGAAAGCTTCTCCTCAAGAGAGGAGATGGTCTCCAAGCATTGCTGGAGCTGCAGAGCTGAAGCTTCTTTTTCCCCAGTCAATTTTAGAATTTCTTGTTTGAGAGATTCAACCTCACTCTCTGCTTTTTCAGCCCTCTCGGTTAAATTTCTTGCATCTTCTTCAGCACCCTGTAATTTGTTCTCCAGCTTTGCTATCGTCTCAAGGGATTGCATGTACAGCTTAAGAGCTTCATCTTTTTCAGCTGCTACTTTAGCAAGGTCCTCTCTTGAAGATTGGGCTTCAACTTCAGCTTTGCCAGCTCTTGCACCAAGTGCAACAGCGTTCTCTTGAGCTTGGGAGATGGTACTCTCCAACTCAGAAATCCTGTCTAACGACTTCTGATACTGCTGAAGACTGCTCTGCTTCTCAGCTGCCAATGCAGAAAGTGCCTCCTTTAAGGTCTGTGCTTCGGCTTCAGCTTTACTTGCTCGTTCACCAAAACCTTGGGAATCTTCTTTAGCACGAGATATTTCTGACTCCAGCTGAGATAATTTTTCTAACGTCTGTTGGTACTGAATAAGGCCTGCTTGTTTCTCAGCCTCGACTTCCGCAATAGCTTTCTTTAGGGTTAGAATCTCCTCAGATTCAACCAGGCGCTCTGAATCTGGAAGTGCTCGAGTTTGAAAACCGTTGCTCTCATTGGTCTGCCCTCTTCCTTTCTCCTCTGCCTCACTAAAATTCAGACCCTTCCTAACCCTTCCATCAGCAAATCTTCCCCGGGCTCCAGATCCAAACAAATCATTGCGCTGCTTCAATCCTTGTCTTCTTGTTGCTGAGTAGGACTCATCAGAGTCTCCGAGAGCATCTTTCTGCAGCTCTTCAGGTTCAAAAAGACCACGCATTGGGGTCAACTCCGGTGTATGAGGATCAGAACCTGCAGGTGAATCATCTCCAGGTCCAAAAGGAGCTTGATTTGGAAAAGCTTCTGTCATGGTCCGGTGGGCGTGGCGGATTACTCCAGTTGCATGATCATATCTTTCAGCCAATGCACGGTATGCTCTATAGAAATCTTCAACAAATTTCATTAACTCTGGGCGTTTCTTATAGTACATCTCTGCTCTCCTTGCAAAAGAATCAGCATCTTCATTAATGAGTTTGATCATTCCTTTGACCTTGACATCCATATCTAGCAGAGTGAACAAAGAATTTTATTAGAAGTTGTTCAGGAAACACAGAAATTACTTAGAGGTAAAAGAGAAGCCACATTTCATGGTTGCTGAACCACTTCAAGAAATGATATCTGCAAAAGTTTATAAACTGAAACGCACTAAGTCTTAAGGCTTAAACCTATTAAGAGCAAGTTAAGAATCAAACAATAACTCCACCTTGTGAACAACACAATGTACCATTTCATTAAGCCTTTGATAGGTAACATGAAGCTACCATTTCTATAGCGGATATTCATGTGAATTTCCATACCAAAAAAAAAAAAAAAAAAAGAGTAATCCATCTGATCTTACTCACAAAGAGGTCTCCTTAATCATTTCCTTAATAATTTAGAAAATCATGAATTCATTTGGTACATGGGCAGGAAACCAATGCTTCATGGAAAGTACTCTCACTTTATTTTGTTAAAAGGAAATGCAGGCCGAGCTGGAACAATAAATTCTTCCAGTAATGACCACTTCTTTTTTTTTTTTTTTTGAACAAGAAAGTAATGACCACTTCTGAGAACATGAAATCGCTCCTCAGATAATTCTAGCATAAGCAAACACTGAAATAGGTATATTTCCAGAAACCAATGAAAGAAAACAGCAGTACCTGTGAGATTCTCCTGAAGCCATCTTGAATTTTTGGGGCTAATGTGACTATCCCACCACCAAGAATACATGCGTCGAGAATCTTGATGCGATAAAGCTGCCATCTTTCCAAGTATTTATCACAAATTATGCTGATTACTCCTCAAATTTGTCCAAACTCAACAACTATGAGCCAGGGAAACAAAATATGGCCCCGATGAATGTACCAGAACTTCCAGACACCCAGTTCAATGCTCAGTGATGAGTTTTATATATCTTAATCTATTAGTCCCTGTATGTAACAGCAAGGAAATGAAAATTAATGAATCAAACCAAAATGAAAATTTAGTGTAGTCACGGCATAACAGGGCAGCCCGGTGCACAAAGGATCTCGCATTCACGGAAGTCCAGAGAAGGGCCGCATGCAAAAGGGAAGGGTGTGATGTATGCAGCCTACAACCGATTGCTCCCCTTCTAAATAAAGACTGTAATAAGGATGAAAAGTACCTTGATCACTGAAATCCAAGTCCAAAAAGAACTTTGATATAATTAGAAGGGACTTTTAAACACAACCTTTGCAGAACACTGAATCAAAAAAAGGAAAAAAAAAAAAAAAACTTAAATTAGATCATAAAAAAAAACAATACCTTAATTCACAAGAAAGTAGTCAAAACTTCATGGTAGGTTAAAAACCAAAGATTGATGAATAAAACATTAAAAAGTCATAAAGGGGTTGACTAGAAGTCAACAAAAACACAAACAGAATAACATGATCGTGGAGTAAAATTCATGGTTTTGAAAGTGAAAAACTTACCAAGAAAAGATAATAAAAATTGGGAATAGCAATTAGTAGCCGCAAAATTAATATTTTTTGGTATTTCTGTATCAACCCATATTTGCAGTTAGATCTCTCTGGTTTTGTTAGGCTTCGCTGTGATACGTACTGTATATGAGCTAAAGTGTTCAATAGTAGGGAAGAATGAACATAAAAGTACCAGGGGCAAAAAAGACAAGAAACTGACAAAAGTAGGCACACTTGAGGAACGCCATCCAATTTTATGGAGTATTTGTCATTTCTAAAATGGTCTATTTACCTCCATTCAAAGTATATATGTGGAAATAGTAAGTACGTTGTCATTGTCCTTTAAACAAAGTATTTTATGTATGCAAAAAGTAAAAGTAACTATACTATCAATTTTTTTCAAAAAAAAAAATATTAAATTAACAATCTTTTAAAAAAAGTGATAATTGAAAGTGAAATCACTTTAAGCAATGGAAGCCTCGTCGGGGGTCGATTGGCACGCCCATATCTTGTTACATTTATTTATAATCTTTAAAATAAGAAAATTACATTATTTCATATTTAGAAAAGATTACTACATAATGGATGTTTATAAGTCAAACAACTTGCTTATAGTGTGAGGACACATGGTAAATGATGGTAGGTAATCGTTTAAATGACGAGATGATCCTTTAGATTTGATTGGGATTTGGAAATTTTGGGTGTGTGCTTATTATAGTGGTCCAAAAGTTGACTCTAATGACTGCGCACCCATCACAATTACTAATATGTCCAAAACCCCTTCCGTTACCTTTTTCTTTTTAACGGGAAGAAAGAAAAGTCCAATTGGAAAATGGTATATACTAGCTAGAAATCGACTAGAATTGTATTTGTAACAATACAGTCCGAATTATCACCTCTTGGTTACAGCAAGGGCGGCCCAACGAAATTGGTGGCCTAAAATCAGACTGTAATAAAAGGCCTTAATTTTATTTAATTTTTTTTGTATAACGATGGTGTAAGGACTATCATATATGTCTTAATCATTCATGGATGTATATTTAGTAAATCTACTCATAATGACTTAAAAATATATTTCTATAAGAGCATTTGTTGATGATAAATATCAGAGGCGGACCCAGAATTTGAGTATGACGGGCACTACTGAATTTAATGTAAATATGCCAATTTCTCCGGGTGCCAAGTACTATAAATATCTAATTTTTGAAGTATTTATACCTACATATATAAAATTTTTGTCGAAATCACCGGGTGCCGGTGCACCCGAATTCAGCACATAGGTCCGCCTCTGATAAATATAATATTTTTATTAATTTATAAATGCTAATAATCAAATAATCTCACTTAGTAAATGTTAGTAATTAGTATCGTACATTTGGGATAATAAAAGTCTATTTTAAAGTGAAAAAATGATTTATTCCCTTTTTATAAGAAATAATCTAAAAGATACGTCTATAATAAAATCTAAATGCATCATTGAAACTTGATGACATAAAATGTCAAAAGATAACTCATTGGTTATATAAACCACGCAGGGAGTATAGGAGGAGAAACAAAAACTTATTTACACAAAATTACTCATACCAAAGAATAAACATATGATACAACAATATTATCCAATATAATCTTACAAGTATAGTTTGGGCAGGAAAAGATGTACGCATCCTCAACCAAGATGAAAAAAGTGTTCCGGATGAACATATGATATGTATCTTAAATTCTTACTACATATATTTTTATCACATGATGTTTAAGTAGTATTTTTATTTAAATGTAACATTTAACTATAACTAATACTCTATAAAATGGAGCGTAATTAAAGTTTTTGAGAAAGTTACGTAAAATGGAGAGGCACATCTGGAAATTGGTCAGCATCCACACGCTATGCATATGCCAAAATATGCATCATTGACAAAGAATAAAGTAAAGAAACAGGTTGGTGAGCTTTTTTAAATAGTGGGGGCGGCTTGGCCGGTGGCAACGCCTACGGCTCTTCATTCGTTGCAAGACACACAATATTCTCTTCAATTTTGGATATGGCCCACGTTTATCATGCTCTATTGAATCACATTTTCTTTTTTGTTACTCTTTCTCCTTCATTTTACAATTGCATATTGTGCAATTCCAAGTGAATTATGATATGGGACAAGAAATCCGAAAACTCAATGTCTTTGAGTTGTCCATTCCAACAATACTCAAATAATTCATGATGGAATAGAATAATAGATGCAGCTGTTCCTCAAAAATAAATTTAATAAAATATGAAATCTACTATGTAAACAAAATCAACTTAACTGGATAATACATTGGCAGAGCTGTTAAACTTATAATTATAGTAGCATTGTTCCCCTCTATTTCTTATATGGGCTTCTCTCACAAATATATAGTATTAGACCCCTAATTTCAAAAAAGAACACTACTATTCTACTTTCACAACATAACGACAACCTTTTTTTTCAGCCATACACAAATTCATAGAGATTCAGTAAAATTAGAACACATAAATTGTCATGTGGTGTAAAAATTTGCTCTTATATATGAGTATCCATTCTCACTAAAACTTAATTTTTTTCCTAAACCTCCAGCATAAAAGGAAAAATAACAATCCAAATTGATCTAGTACTCCGTATGTCACAAAGTACTTGATACATTTCATTTTCCGAACATCAACCAAATAAACTTTGATCAACATTTGAAAATGTAGTTTTCATCATTTTGATACAAAAAAAAAAAAAAAAAAAAAAAAAAAAAAGAACTAGTATAACTTCTTGTAGGTTCTAAATCTCCTGTTAATTCTAAAAGAATAAATAATCTGATCCTTATAGGTTTTGTGTAGTGTATGCATATTTAAATTTTTATTGTTTTAAAAAATTACTTGTATTGGGTAAAAATCAACACGCGATGATTCGCCCCGGTCATGCAAATCGAAAACGACCGAACACATATCAGCAAGTCAAGGACCGAAGCAATTGAATTAATCGTCGGGGCCATGGCACCGAGGTTGCTACCGAAGGCAAGCCGCAAGCTGAGCTTCGGTGACAGCCACCTCGGTCAAGCAGCAGGGCATTGCCACCGAGGTCATTTATTCGCGCCTCGGTGAATCCCCTCGGTTCAAGCGGCTTTGCAGCCCACTTCTTCAGCCCACTACCTTGCCCATTAACTCCAACCATAAATGCTCCAGACGTGGGTTGGCCATGGAGAAGTAGTGGAGAACGTGGGATAACACCTTGTATCAATAAATAGTACTTCATTTTACATTGTACGGATCCAGAAATTTATACTGAAACTCTGCCCAAATTTGTACTCACAATCAAATATTGAAATACAGTTATTTTTTCGCATTTACGTCTATTTCGTGTATTTATTCAACTTTGATACGAAGATTTGCTTATATTCGAATCCAAATTCGATTTGTAATCCTAAAACTGATTTAGGCCCATACAAATTGGCGTCGTCTGTGGGGATATAAGCAGTAACGCTTTGTTCCAAAGTTTCACGTCCTTTTTCATCAAAGCTTACGATTCAACGATGTTATGGCTGACAATAGCGATAACAATAGCGAACGGGCTGGCATTCCGTTGAACCAACAGTCCGTCTCACCAATGACAACTGAAGAGTTCCAGATTTATGTTGTCACTACGTTAATAGCTCTCCAAAATAGACAGGATGAGCAAGCTAACATTAATGCTGAGTTCCGCGCCTCGTTGGAAGCGAGGAACAGTGCCGCACCGAACAGCACCCAGCCTTCGGCTCCTGGTGGAGGCATCCCGCTCTTCGTTCCTACGGGCGCGATAACAGGGGGACCTCACAATGGGGCCACGTCTGGGGGCTCGGGAAACAATCCAACTACAACGCCACACTTCGGGACGATTCCCACCGTGGCTGAAACAACATCCTCTGTCGATGTTGAAAAATTATCCAGGGAAATTGAAGCTCGCATCGAGGCGCGCGTGGAAAAGTGCCTCGAGGGCGTGCCGAGGATAACAAAGGAGGAGGATGACCTCGATATTGATCAATACAGGGAGCTGCCCTTCAAGCCCGAAGCGGCTCCAGCCCCAACCCTCAAGAATTTCAAACTCATGTTCTTGAAGAAATATGATGGGACTACCGATTCCAGAGAACATGTGAGAGAATACATGGCAATGGTGAAGAGCAACGATCAGCTCGAGTCGATGTTCTTGAAAAAATTTGGCGAGTCCTTGGAGAAGGGGGCTCTACGTTGGTATATGTGTCTGCCAGCGGGGTCGATTTCCACCTTTAAGGAAATGTCTAGCGCCTTCGTCAAGGCGCACACCGGGGCCCAAAAGATCCTCCAAAGAAAGGAGGATATATGCGAAGTGAAACAAAAGCCCGGTGAGCCACTCAAAGAATTTCTTGAGTGATTCCATGCCGAGCGCATGGAATTACCTCGGATGGGCGATACCTTGGCCATCATGGCATTTGAAAAAGGTATCAATATTCGCAATTCTGACGCTGCCGCTGAATTGCAAAAAGAACTCCAACAATATCAGGTCCTAACATGGGAGGATCTGCACAAGCGAACTTACTCCAAAATCAGATTGGAGGAGGCTGAATTCAAAAGCCGAGGTTATCATCACAGAAACCGAGGCAAATCTTCGCACCGCGCCGAGGCGCCGCGAAGCAACTCGAAGGGGAGGTATGAGTCATATACCTCGACAAGGCAGCATGTCAGCCAGAGGCTGGGGAACTCCTTCGGTAATTCATACCCAAATTCACACATAAGCCAACGGCTCGGAGGGAAGGTTCAACCCAATACGAACCAAAGAAATCCCTCAACCCCAGCTTCGGCTACAAAAAAGGATCTGCCTCGGATCCAAGACTACAACTTCAATATATCAACCTCGGAGCTGGTCAATGTAGTCAAAGGGACTGCCGGGGTAAGGGTTCCCAAGGACATGAGGACCCCGGCGGATAAAAGAGACCATAATCTGCACTGTGAATTCCATGCAGATTACGGCCACAAGACCGAGGATTGCAAAGCTTTACGCCTCGAGGTAGCTCACTTGCTGAAGAAGGGAGTCTTGGCCGATTTCCTTACTGACAAAGGGAAAGACAATTTCTCCAAGAACCGAGGTGATGGGCAACCACCTCGGGCTCCATCCCCGGAGAGGGTAGTAAATGTCATTACCGGGGGATCCGAGGTGAACGGCGTGAATTTCACCGCGGCCAAGAAATTCGCCAAGCTATCCATCACCATGGAGAAAAGAACCCGAGTTGGCGGCTCGGGTAAAGAAATCGTGTTTAACGATGATGACTGTGATGGGATGATGTTACCCCATCACGACGCTTTGGTCATCATGCTGAGAATCAACGACTCTGACATAAAAAGAGTCCTGATCGACCCCGGTAGCTCGGTCAACATAATCAACTACGGGACTGTTAAGAAAATATGGCTCAAAGGGGAAATCGTCCCCAAAGCAACAGTGCTAGCTGGCTTCAACAACTCTACGGAGAAGTTGGGTGAGATCACACTCAAGACATTAGCCGAGGGGGTTATTAAGGAAACACTGTTCCAAGTCATGCCCGAGGATTTGGCATACAATGTGATCCTCGGAAGGCCATGGATCCATTCCATGGAAGCTGTCCCCTCCACTTTGCATCAAGTGATTAAATTCTCTACACCTTGGGGAGTTCGATCAATCAAAGGGGAGCAACGAGTAGCGAGGGAGTGCTACTCAGTTGCATTAAAAAGTGGAGTCGCCCCGATCGGGCCAAAGCAATAGCAACGACAGCAACCGGGGTCAAGCGGGGAGGACGCCCGAGGGGAAGTCGAAAAGATTCCAGTTTGTATCCAAGAGCCTCGGAAGCAAAAGGCCGAGGATTCAACCGTTGAAGAATTGGAATCTTTCACCCTATTGAAAGAGTTCCCCGATAGAAAAGTATTTGTCGGCTCGGAGTTGGACCCGGAGTCGAAAAAGACGATTATTGAAGTTTTGAAGTCCAACCATGACTGTTTTGCTTGGTCCCATTCAGACATGATGGGTATCGATCCGGAGACCATGACTCACAAGCTGAATGTGGACCCAAAATTCACCCCGGTAAAGCAGAAGAAAAGACCTCATGTCGGGGTCAAAAAGAAGGCGATGGAGGATGAAACCACCAAGCTACAAGAAAATGGTTTCATAAGAGAGGTGAAATACCCCGAATGGCTAGCCAATGTGGTGGTCGTACCGAAGAAGAATGGCAAGTGGAGAATGTGTGTAGACTACACCGACTTAAACAAAGCTTGTCCCAAAGACTCATATCCATTGCCACAAATTGACAGGTTAATAGACTTCATGGCTGGACACAAACTATTGACCTTCTTGGATGCATATTCGGACTATAATCAGATCCTCATGGACCCGAAGGACGAAGAGAAGAACTCGTTCATCACTGACCGAGGTACTTTCTTTTATAAGGTGATGCCCTTCGGTTTGAAGAACGCCGGGGCGACCTACTAAAGGTTGGTATGTCGCATGTTCAAGGAGTATATTGGAAAGTCTATGGAGGTCTACATAGATGATATGCTCATTAAATCGATCCAAATGGAGGATCATTTAAATCATCTGAGGGAAGCCTTTGCTGTTTTGAGGCAATACAGCATGAAATTGAACCCTGAGAAGTGCGCCTTCGGCGTTGGATCGGGCAAATTCTTGGGATTCATTGTCTCTGAACGAGGAATCAAGGCTAACCCAGACAAAATCAAAGCTATCGAAGAGATCCCCGAGGAGCTGACCGGGGTGAAAGAAGTTCAACGCTTGACTGGCCGAGTCGCCGCCTTGAGTCGATTTATCTCAAGGTCCTCGGAGCGATGCCACAAGTTCTTCTCTGTTTTGAGAAAAAAAAATCACTTCGAATGGACACCGGAGTGCAAACAAGCATTGAAAGATTTGAAACAATACTTGGCTAACGCACCGTTGCTTGCCAAGACAAAAGAAGGTGAAACATTGTTGGTCTACCTGGCCGTGTCTGAGGTGTCTGTCAGCGCTGTGCTGGTTCGGGAAGAAGATGGCAAGCAACAGCCCATCTACTATGTGAGCAAGACACTTCTCGACGCTGAAACCAGGTATCCACGCTTGGAAAAATTAGCACTTGCTTTACTTGTTACTGCTCGAAAACTACGACCCTATTTCCAATGTCACCCAATAGCGGTAGTTTCAACCTTCCCTTTAAGAAGTATATTGCATAAACCTGAGTTATCGGGGAGGTTGTCAAAATGGGCGGTAGAGCTGAGCGAGTATGATATCACCTATCAACCTCGGACAGCCATTAAGTCTCAAGTCCTAGCCGACTTCGTGGCCGAATTTAGTATTGGGATTCTGCCCGAGGCGGAAAAGGAAAACTCCATGGCAAAAGGAACCTCCTCGGGGCTATGGATACTTCACACCGATGGAGCAACAAACTCCAAAGGTTCAGGTTTAGGCATAGTCTTGAGGGCACCCACCAGGAAGAAAGTCAGGCACTCGGTTCGGTTCAAGAAAATGACTAATAACGAGGCCAAGTACGAGGCAGCTTTAGCAGGGTTGGAGCTGGCTAAAGAAATGGGGGTGGAAAGAATCGAACTGAGGTGTGACTCACAGTTGGTAGTGAACCAGGTCCTCGGTGATTATACGGCTCGGGAGCCAGAATGCAGTTATACTTGGATCGAGCACAAAGAATCTTGGCCAAATTCCAAGAATGGCAAGTTAAACAAGTGCCTCGGGAGGAAAATACCGAGACTGATGCTTTAGCAAACCTGGGTTCGGCGATCGATGAAGCTCACTCGGGGACTGACTCAGTGGTTCGGTTGTTGTCCGCACAAATGAGAGAGATGAAGTTGCAGGTCAACTCAGTGGACAACAGATGGGAATGGCGGAGCAAGTTCATCTCTTACTTCGACTCGGGGACTGTTCCCCAAGACAAAAAAGAAGCAAAGAAGTTAAGGACCCAAGCAACCGCGTATCACTTGATCGAGGGTAACCTGTATAAAAGGTTATATTGTGGCCCGATGGCCAAATGTTTGGGTCCCGATGAGGCAAGGTACGCGATGGCCGAAGTGCACGAAGGCGAGTGTGGCAACCACTCGGGGGGAAATTCCTTGGTGCGTAAGTTATTAAGAGCTGGGTATTATTATTGGCCCACAATCAGTGCCGATGTAAAAGCCTTCGTGCAGAAATGTGATAACTGCCAACGCCATGGGCGGATGATCCACCAACAGACCGAGCCTCTACACTCAGTGGTATCACCATGGCCCTTCATGAAATGGGGGATGGATATTGTTGGACCATTTCCCAAGGGAAAGGATGGTGTTCGCTTCATTTTAGTGCTAACCGATTACTTCACAAAATGGGTAGAAGCAGCAGCTCTCACCGAGGTAAAGCAAAAACAAGTAATCGACTTCATCAAAAAGAACATCATCTACAGGTTCGGCGTCCCAATAGAGATTGCTTGTGCCAATGGTAAACAATTCATGGGGGCAACTATCACTGATTTCTTCAAGCAGTGGGGAATCACAAGAATTGCTTCAACTCCTTATCACCCAAGTGCCAATGGCCAAGCTGAGTCTTCAAATAGAATCATAATTGAAAATCTCAAGAAAAGACTCGATGAGAAAAAAGGTCCTTGGCCCGAGGAGCTGCCCGGGGTGCTATGGTCCATGCGTACAACGGAGAAGAACAGCACCGGTGAGACTCCTTTCTCACTTGCTTATGGCATGGATTCCCTCATCCCCGTAGAAGTGGGCAAACCAAGCCTTCGGTACGCCCACACTGCCGAGGATGCAAACCAAGAGGCAATGCGCATAGAATTGGATCTGCTCGAGGAAAAAAGAGAATTAGCTTTGGTTCGGCTAGTCACCCAAAAAAGGCAGATCGAGGAGTACCTCAATAGGAAAGCCAAACTCAGAGACTTCAAAGTTGGAGACTACGTGCTAAAAACTACAAACCAATCAACAAAGGAAGACAGCGGGGGAAAGCTTGTTGCAAATTGGGAAGGACCCTACAGAGTCAAGGCAATCGTTGGAAAGGGGTCTTATCAAATTGAGAATCTGCAAGGAGAACCCGAACCTTTGAATTGGAATATCTCCAATCTGAAGCGGTACTACTTCTAGTCGAGGTAAATTCTTTTCAATCTTTTCAAATTCATCCACAGCCCCGAGCCGAACAACGCTCCTATGGCATCGATCGAAATGTACTAACTTGCTCCTCGTTCTATTTTTTGCTTGACCTTTTCAGGAAGCGAACCGAACGATTTCCAGTGCTCGGATCTTCATCAAGATTCATAACCGAACACTGGGGGGAGTGAGAAGGGTTGATACCGAGGTCGACATCGAGCCTCCCAACCGAAGCTTATCTATCCGACAACCGGGGACTTACGCCCGGGGAATAGATTTAGTACATTGTAAATCGGCCCGGTAACGGCATATTGTCAATTTGCTTTTATTGAAAATTTGTTTTTTACCCAAGGTCCGCTTCGACTTGGTTCTATGTAAATAGCCGATTTCTGGCTCGTTGATATCAATAAAATGACTTTGATCTCACCTATTTTATGTGTGTAAATCTTGCACTCCGAAGCTGCACAATGCATCGACTGGAGGATGAGACGTCGTTCTAAGTTTGCATCGATTAAATTCAGTTAAGTCTTGCAAGCAAGTTATTTATTTTTAATAGGGTGTTCGGTATATGTAAAAGCCAACACTTGAAGTAAAAACACAAACGACCTTTTATTAAAAAAGGCCGAAGGCTGAAGAATATTTACATCAAAAATGACCCGAAGGTCAAAGATATAAGCATAAAAGCCCGAAGGCTTACAAAGAGATGCTATCAGAAGTTTACGCCTCGGCAGAATCACCTCCATCCTCGGAGCCCCCCTCGGCGTCTTCATCATCTTCATCGCCGCTCGAGGCCTCACTTGATGGAAGTTCATCAATGATTGCTTGGGCTTCCGCCGATTTTACCTCGGCTCTTGCAATCTTCTCATCCAAGTTGATCTCCCCGGCGCGGCATCGCTTGAGCAGCTTCAACCGAGACTTGATAATGGCCCATCGCTTGTCCAGCTCGGCCCTCTTGACCTTGATTGCAGCCCTACTCTTTCGATTAGCAATTTCATCTTAAAGGGCTTTAATCTTAGCATCTTTAGCTGGAAGCTTGGAGTTCTCACTTTCCAGCTTTTTGATATGAAGCACATGCTTCCTCAGCTGTTCGTGATGCTTTTTGGCCATCTCCACAGCCTCGGCCTTTGCTTGGGTCAACTCGGCGCTTAGTCTTGCAGCCTCGGCCTCCAGCCTCGAGCGCTCAACCTGAAAGCCATCACCGATGGCTTTAATTTTAGCCTCGGAAGCTACCTCGGCCTCATACAGGTCGAACTGGGACTTAGATAAATCTACCTTCAGTGCAGCTATCTGTGCATTGAAATTGTCCTTTTGCCTGTCCCATAGGCGAGCTACACGCCGAACCTCTTCAGTCCTCGAGGACTCAACTTCGATACCCCTCATTGACAAAATGAAGCTCTGAGAAATGATTAGTCAAAGGATCAAAGTCAGCCACGAACCGAAGGTAAAGATGAATTTTTTTTTTAGAAGCTTAACTCAAGAGCGATGGAATTTACCCTCATAGCGTTGGCAGCCATGGTATTGTATAGTTGGCCAGGGGAAAATTCCTGCACGACTTTCTTCGGTCGGCCCCAACAAAGGCGTGAGACTCAGGATATCGCCTCGATCACAAGCCAACAAGTTTGAAGATATCGGCACTTCAAGTTTCCGATAAGACCTCACCGAAGATGAAATCCTCGCAGGTTCGTAATACGACCTAACCGCACCGGTGCCAGCTCCTTCTTCAAATGTAGCAGTGTCGGCCTCCACGACCTTGGCCTTGCCCTTAGCTTTGGCAACTGCCACCTCAGATCTAGGTTCTTGATTCTCGAGGTCGATAAACTCAACCTCCCACCGAGCTAAGGCCTCAGCAGCTGCATCGTCGGGCTCATCGATCAGTCATCGGCGCCTCTCAACTGTTGCCTCGGGTTGGGGAGGAATTTCCGCCTCGGTGCGAGGAGCCACCGAGCGGGAGGGCTTCTTTGAAACTGCCCTCTTCCTCTTCACGCCTACAATAGTGGAAGGAATTGGAACAAGGAAGTAAAAAAGGAACGATATTCGATGAAGTTAACCGAGGATGGATATTACCTTTGGAGGTCCCTTGGCCGGGAGCTCCCTTTGAAGTTTTTGAAGACTTTGAAGCCTTCAGCCCCTTCAATTCTCCAGCCACCGAAGCCAGGTTATCATCTGACTCGGTCTCCTCCCCATCTTTCTTCTTCTTCTCCTCTTTCTTTTTCTTCTTGCTTTTTTTGGTGTTAATAGCACGGTTTGGAAAACCTAGTTCCGAGGGAAGAAAAGTCAGTAAAACAAAGTCAAAATCCTAAAAAGACCTACCAAATAAAACACCACCAAAAGCTCACCGTGCCGTTTGCATTGCCAGCCAAAATCGGCGGCCATCTTCATCCATGTCCTCTTGGGGCGTAAACGATCCCCGGTCATTTCTTTTTCCCACTCCGTCAAACCTTCGGGGGGGGGGGGGGGCACGATGTCAACCTTGTTAGCTGAAGAGACAACAAAGAAACGAGGTCAGCTAACATGAACAAGTAAATGCAAAGGGAAGAGTACTTACGTGTGTTATTCCACCGTTCGGGGAAATTAGGTTCGGTGGACAAAACACTTGTCTCCAACAAGATGTAACGATTACTCCAGCCCCGGTCCCCGTGGTCTTCGCTCTTATGAAGAATAGCAAACTTGCCTCGGTTGTTCAAGGCCACGACCCCGGCCTTATGGAAGTATGGGTAGTAAAGTGAAATGAGATGTTGAAAGGTGAAGCTTACCCCGGCCTTCGTGCTTAACCAGTCCATGCACTGGACAATCCTCCAGACGCCGGGGCCAAGTTGAGCTAAGCATAAGTTATAGGCCCGGCAAAAATCATCAATAACTCTGTGCACCGGGATGGAGAAGCCGAGGGTGAAAGGATAAGTGTAAGCAAAAGAAAGCCCCTCAATATGGTGGCACACTCTACTTGTTGGATCGGGTATGACCACTTTCACCTCGGGTCCAAATTGGCACTCCCTCCGAACCCGCTCAATGTGAGCTTGAGTTATACGGGTCGGTGTTGTGTTCACAGGAATATTTCTATTTTTCTCTTCCTGGTCGGCTGACTGAACTTACAGCTTCAGGTCCTTGCCATTGTCAAAGTGAGAGGGGATTATTTGGTGAGGCTCGAGCTCTTGCTCGAAGGGAATCACTGGTCCCGAAGATCCCCCCTCGACGACATTACTGCCCTCGGTCTTGCCCACGGCATCATCGCCCTCGGCGTCGTCACCTTCGTCATCACCTCCATCATCATCGCCTCTGAGGATGACGCCACTGAAACTACCTATCATGACGTCGTCAAGCATGACGTCATCCTCCCCCATATCAGCCTCTTCCTCCTCCGCCGCCAAGTCGCGCATAGCCCTAGCCTTACGGTGCTTCAGGCCCCCAACGCCAGATGACACCTCACCGCCTTCCGCCGCAGTCGTGAAGACCGCCGGCGTAGCAGCGGCGACGTCGCCACTAACAGTAGCCATAGCCAAAGGCGGAACTCGCACCCTTTCACCCGAATCACTTGAGTCTTGCCTGGATATAGTGGTAGACATGGTGGCAGTTTAAAGTTGAAGTTTTCTTGAAAGTAAGGATTGATCAAAAGGAAGTATGGAAGCTTGTGTCTTTTCTCTCTAAAAATTCTTGATCGTAGAAAATGAAAGTGAAGGAAAGGGTTTGGTAGGGAGGTATTTATAGGTATGGAAGAGTGAGATTGTGGGACATCATCATCATTTTAACATTGGGAAAACCAAAATTACGGCGTGACCGTTCGGGCAACCAACGGATGGATGACACGTGTCTAGGAGAAGTGACCTGATGAGACGCGAACCGTTGACAAATTTTGAAATACTTGGATAAGATCGAGCCACGTCACTCTCCCGCTAAACTTCACTCCACTCCTCGGTAACCTCGGTAAGTGACCGAGGAGTGGGGGGGACTATCTGTATTGGATAAAAATCGACCCGCGATGATTCGCCCCGGTCATGCAAATCGAAAACGACCGAACACATATCAGTAAGTCAAGGACCGAAGCAATTGAATGAATCGCCGGGGCCATGGCACCGAGGTTGCTACCGAAGGCAAGCCGCAAGCTGAGCTTCGGTGACAGCCACCTTCGGTCAAGCAGCAGGGCATTGCCACCGAGGTCATTTATTCGCGCCTCGGTGAATCCCCTCGATTCAAGCGGCTTTGCAGCCCACTTCTTCAGCCCACTACCTTGCCCATTAACTCCAACCATAAATGCTCCAAACGTGGGTTGGCCATGGAGAAGTAGTGGAGAACGTGGGATAACACCTTGTATCTATAAATAGCACTTCATTTTACATTGTACGGATTCTGAAATTTATACTGAAACTCTGCCCAAATTTGTACTCACAATCGTATATTGAAATACAGTTATTTTTCCGCATTTACGTCTATTTCGTGTATTTATTCAACTTTGATATGAAGATTTGCTTATATTCGAATCCAAATTCGATTTGTAATCCTAAAACTTATTTAGACCCATACATTACTAAAAGTGTCGAACAAGTAAAAACGGATGGATATTCCATGATGGGTTTAATAATAAGGTAGGGATATTTGGTCATTGTGTAGATAGGTCAATCATAGCACCTGCTTTCCTGCCGTAAGGAAATTGTCCTACCCAAACAAACTATGAATCATTCACGCACATGCCTACATCATTGCTTCGTTGCGTCGGGGAGTGTCCTTTTCTAGACCAATCTACCCGATTTACTACTAGCAAATACACGAGTTGGCCAAATTTGGATAGTTAAAGCAATATACATGTTATAATTACAATGTACTTGTTCAAAGTTTATTTGGATTAGAATGAATTAAATACTAACGAATTATAAGTCAACCAGTCCTACCTCCTCTCCTTTTAGTATTTTAATTTTGAAAAAAGGGTGAACACTAATGTCTTTAGTTTAAAGAAAAATAGCTTAAGTGTTTCTAGTTTACATATTCTCAATCTCCAAAGTTAATTTTGTATGTTCAGTTTGCACTATGATTGGTCCAGTTAAACTATTTTGTCTCATAATTTGATTAATTACTTTGACTTTTATCAAAATTAAAAAATTTGTAAAGCAACCATAAATTCATAACGCAATCCATTTAAACTTGAACGAGTTGTAGGGATTTCTTTAAAGTTAGATTGATTTTTCCACTTCTAAAATAGATCATTCTATAATAATTGCTAATAGGAATAATAATTTGGAGAGCATATCAAAATGCCTAAACTGGATGTAGTTGCAATGCTTCTATACGATAACTATTCACCAAGTTACCAAGTATATGCTATTACTATATGATAACTATTCACCATAATTCAGGTAAAAATTAAAGTATGTTCACTAATATATGTCCTTTTAAATGCATAACGCATTCCTTAGAATAAGATTATCTTGGATCCTACAAAAAATGACAAGCGCGTATCCAAAAAGATGGATCGAGAAGAAGAAAACTAAAGACCTTTACTATATGTATTCCCTTGCTTGGATAAGAGGGCAGGGGAACATTCAAGGCAAAACTTGAGTTGTTGAAGGCTAACCAATTATTAGATAATCAACATTTTATCAAAATTCAATACGTAGAAGAGTAGAGCAATGTAATTTAAGTTGCTTTGGCTAACGGCCATCTCTGTGTTCAATATTATATTCAAGATAATGATTTGCTAGCACAACCCTGTTTTTATAATCAACTAATATTTCCATAGTTTAGACATGAGTATTAAATTCACAAAGCTAATTGAGCTGGTTGGCTAAGTCCACAAATCTTTCTTGGAGTCTAATGTCAAAAAGCAGAACGAATGATTGGCCATGTGCTTTGTTAATTCTCTTACTAATATTGAAGTCTAAAATAGGTGGCTATTAAGCCTATTATTCATTTTGCTTTGGACTAAACGAAAAAGACGTTATAAAATATTCGGATTGTTATATAGAACCCATTAAGGTTCAAAAGGTTGTATCGTGAAAAAATAAAAAATTAACAGAAGCGGCTGTCAACAGATGACTTAGACAAAGAAAATCTCGACAAATATATAATATATGTATAATCAACATATTGGAATAACCGAAAACTATAATCTAAACGATATAAATCATCAATTATTTGGCCTAATTCATAAATTAAGGTCTCGCGGAAGGATTAGTAAATTGAACCCCAAAAAAATCGAAAAGTCTGAAAATGCCACTTTACTTGGCCATTTAGTCTTTTTTTTCTATTCTTTTTACTTTATCCACGTAAACACATAAATTACAGA
The DNA here is from genome assembly GCA_029990175.1 of Petunia secreta. Classification (NCBI taxonomy): domain Eukaryota; kingdom Viridiplantae; phylum Streptophyta; class Magnoliopsida; order Solanales; family Solanaceae; genus Petunia; species Petunia secreta. Next base: position 3,733,649 of record JARKIP010000085.1, on the reverse strand, counting down.
AAAAATAACACAACAATAATGATCAAGAAGAATATTAGTTACAACGTGATGTACTTGTCGATTAAACGCGTAAGCGGCAAAAAAAAAAAAAAAGAAGAAAAATGTGATAGTTTTAGGAAGCCAATCTTTTACTACGCGGCCTCTTTTTATTCTTTATCTGAATGCATGTATTAGTAAGTAGGTGAATTCCTGTAAGTCAAAAAATGAAAAATGATTGTACTTCTACAATTACATGTCCTAAATTCTCTCCACTAGAGTCAAATGAAGAGGATAAAGGAAGAAAAAAAGTTCAGCTACGAAGATAATACGCCTTGCAAGGGAAAAAGATAAAAAAGAATGATAATACTAATAAAGCTCTTTTATTTTGTTTCCTACCCCGTAAACTGTAGCCACATTGGGACCTGACTTCAGATGAGTGATGAAAACTTATAGTAAAACATCCTCACTTCCAACAAAAGAGTTGAGAGTTGGGAAGTCACGATAGAGCAAGGGATGAATCACTTTTTATTTGATGGGAAGGAATAAAAAAACTTCCATCAATAACAATAATGATAATAATAGAACGAAAATCAAAAAAGAAAAAGAAGGAAGGAAAACGAAAGTAGAAAGTTGCTCTTTTGGCAGGGTTAGACCCGTTGACACGCATGATATCGAGTATGCTATTTTCAAAGCTAAAAGCCAATTAGCAAGGAAATGAATAAAGCACAGATCACTCATTTATCAGCTGTAATCAAAGACAACAATATTAGAGCTAATTAACTAGTTAACTTGATAAAGGGTAAAACACGCGGAAGCAAACTAAACGATAAACGAGCGGAAGCAAGTAAAACAGATAACGTGATATCAAAGACATCAAGAAATTCAAGACGAGGAAGGCAAGAAATAGAAGAAAGAATGAATCAAACTTACTAACGTTGATTGATTCCAAAGGAGAACGAGAAACTTGAACCAAATCCCGGATTCATACTAGCATGAAATCCTCGGGTTTCCAAGTCATAATGGATACACGAGCTTCAAGCTCCAAACACGAAGGCCAAGCCTCTCGATGTTCTTTCTCTCAATTTATATCTTCAAAACTAGGTTCTGAAATGAAATGGCTAAGGGGTGTATTTAAAGTTTTTTCTAACCCCTTGTAAAATGACTAAAATGCCTCCAAAGTGGGCTAAGACATAAAAGACCATACAGGGTCAAAATAGGAAGTTCAATACGAAATTCAAGCAAGCTTCAACGTCGGGCGCTCCGCCTAAGAAGTCTGCTGATCAAAATGATGCCAAGCTGGACGCTCCACCTGGACCAAGTGGTGTCTGGACGCTCCGACTGGGGTTTGGGCACTCAGCCTGGCTGAGCTGGGCGCTCCTCCTTCCTTGGTGCTCCGATGCATGATCTTCAAGTTGCTTTTGGAGCCCTTGACTTGCATTGCTTATGCTCTCAAGCTTGGCTCTTGATGGGTGTCTTGGCTCGATTTGCCCCGTATCATCTTTCCTTCTTGAAAGGATTTCGTCCTCGAAATCAAACCATCAAGCCTACATTCAAAACAACCACAAACAAGTTTCCTACTTCACAAGTAGGTTAGCTTAACAAGAATAAGTGAAAATTGTGTGGAAAATACACTCTTGTGATAGAGCCAAGCATCAATACCCATTAAAAGGCATCTATTCCCCAAGGAAACAATAAATTCTTGGCTCAACAAGAACAAGCACTCAAAATCATAACAAGCAAAGAGATCAAGGGTACGCATGTAGCAATCAAATTCCTCACGACCCCTAAGCCCATATTCTTCATACCAAGCCTTCAATGCATTTTTATCACATTGCGGCACATTGGCTTTGGTATGCTCAATACTCAAGGTGTGTTCAATATGTGGAATGGAGTAAGCAAAATATTTCAATCTACAACTAACATTAAATACTCCACTCCCCTTCTTAGAAGCACTCTTATATACACCGAGAGGTATCTCTTCACCTCCAAATTTACTTCCAAGACAACCCTCCTCGCTAGACAAACTCCCATTGGAGGTCTCAAACAATGGGTTATCTATAGAGTTAAGCATTTCAATCCATGGAGGTTCAAACTCGCACTCTACTCTAGTTTGATGCAATTTACCACTTTCATTGAAGTTGCCCTCATACAAAGGATTAGTATAGGCACACTTCTCGAGCTCATTAGCAAAGAAAGGTGAAGTTCCCAAACTAGAGATGACATCTACACTTGAGGAGTCATCGAAAACAATTCGATCCATCTCATATACTAGAGACTCGTCAAGGTCACAACCATCCTCACTACGACACAAGAGACCACCACTATCAAGTAGGCATTCAAAGGGAAGAATGGGATAATCATGCAATTTATCTTCTCATTTATCAAATATGGGTGGGGTGTCATAACAAGGTTCACAAACAAGGTCAACTTCAATATTTTCACTAAAGAAAGGTTCAATGAAAACCGAGCTCACATCATGATGTGGCTTTTCAACCTTCTTAACTAGTGGTTCATTTGCACACACAAGTTGACCCAATGGCTCTACACTAGTTGCAAACACATTGTAATCATACAAATCATCAACTAGCATAGAGTTTTCACAAACAAGATCACAAGACAAGGAATTATCATGCTCAAGGGAGGAAGAACTAACACATACCTTTGAGAGGCCATCTTGCTCACTCAACACACTTGAAGTGTGATGAATAGTTTCTCCACCTTGTAGCTCACATTTAGAATCTCCTTCACCTTGTCTTTCCACTTCGAAACATAGTTGAGGCTCCATCGGCTTGCCTCTAAGAATTCCTACATAAGAATTCAAACAAGTAGAAGAAAAAGATAAAGGGTTAACGTTAGAATAAGGGGTGCCCTAACTCTCAATGATTCTTTTTCCCTCTTTCTTTTCCCTCATTTTTTTTCAAGGTCAGGTGTAGATTTGGGTGGTGATAACCCACTCACATCACTCAGCACAACCTCCCCTTTTTCCACTCGAGAGTTGTCACCGATCGCTCCCTTAATGCTCTCTATCTTTGCCTCTCATAGTCGGGCGAGTTGGGACGAGGCCCAAGAATACCCATAGCCGAAGTAGGTGGACTCTTTATATCAACCCGGAATCTAGGACTTGGAGACTCATCACTTGATGTCTCCTTCTTCTTCGTTGGTGAACCACTTGGCTTTGAAACTTGTGGTTTTGGGTTCACCTTGTTGACACTTGCCAACTCTTCATTTGCACTAGTCCCACCACTTCTTGTAATTGTAGGACTCCTTGATTGCTCGTTTTTACCCATGGAATAAAGTGCTCGCTTCTTGCTCCTTTGCATAGCTAAAGAAAGTGTACTAGTAGGCAATTGCCTCTTGCCCGATAAGGTACAAAGTCATAAACCCTTTGTCCTATGCACACAAAAATCACATCCTTCAAAGCACTATATTGCAACCTCTTGTCATGCAACCATGGCTCACCTAGCCAAATATCAACATGTTGCATTGGATACACACCACACCAAACATAACATTTATAATTCCTATGAGATAGAATTACCTGAGCTTCCTTGGAAACCCACACTCCATCATACTCATAAGGATGCTCTAGCGCATGGTATGGTATCCTTAGACTATCCGCCAACTAGGTGCTAATGCAATTGGCATCGGTATCACCAATCTTGAGCAAGTATCCTCCAATACCATTTACCTCAACAAGGAACCTTCATCTACCCAAGTTTCCTAGAGATGCATCCAAGAGAGAACTTGAATGCCCACGAGTGTCAACACCAACAACTTGGGTCTCCCTTATCCCTCCTTTACTAGCAAGATTGCTAGAGTAACTTCCACTTCCCGTCACTCTTCCAACATTAGAAATGTTGTTGGAAGTTGAGGAAGGACCCTTGTCATGGAACCCATAAGTGCCTCTAGCCTTGGTTCTATAACCAATAGTACTACTCCTACTACTACTAGCATTCACGGCATTGATAGAACAATACAAGCTTTTAGTAGCAAAAGCAACACCATCTCTCAAACCACCCTCCACATGGGAATTAGAAGCATTAAGTCGTTTAGCGTACCTAGAAGATGAAAACTTCTTCTTTCCCATGAACAACCACCTCCTCCTCCCATAATAATGGAAGGACCTCTACTACTCCCTTGCACATTTGTAGAAACACCAAGAGAAGATGCAAACGAAACATTTCTATGTTAAACCTCATCATCAATCCTTTGTCACTATCTACATGTTCAAATTCATCACAAGAAGAGTAAGTATTGAAGCGTCACCATCTTCGTATTCTTGACTAGAAGCATAAGGATCAACACATTCATCTTCATGAGCTTCATAGTCTTCATCAACCTCACGATCATCATAGTGAACCGCTTCATCACCATAGGAGCCATGGTTTTCCGAGTCATCATAGTAATGCCCATCATCATCATAGGAACCATAGTCTGCATCATCACCATACGAGTCATAACAGCCCGCATCATCCCCACTTGAGTTATAATCTCCACACTTATCATCCGACATAGTGGCAACACAAAAGAAAGAACCTCAAAAAATTCACTCCCTCATGTGTATCACTCAATATATGAACACTCAAAGGCGAGGCCTTAACAACTTAGAAACCATGATGATCACAACTAGTATGTGCAAGTATTAGTTTGGAGTGGAATTAATGAGACTCGATGGAGGGAAGGCTATTTAAGTGCGCACTTGAGGCCAAAAAAAAATCTACGACTCTTCTTTGAGTTCTAATCTCCTCTACGCACGAGTGCCCTAATACGCTCAATAGTTAGTGTCAATGGAGTAGGCCAATTATCCTAGAAATACTAACCAAGAAGTTAGGAAGCAAAGGAAACACAAAAATTTTGAAACGGAAACATTTCTGACACGTTTAAGGGTTGGGCGCTCCGCCCAGAGGGGGAGTGCTCCACCTAGCTGTGGGAGGCGCTCCTCCTGGATAGGAATCTGTCCAAAAGTTGGGCAGTCCGCCCAAGGTTAGGCGCTCTGCCTAAAGCACGTTTCAGCAGTCACCAAGAACTGGTTTTTAGCCAAATTTTTCGAACGATTTCAACCCGATACACAAAATCAATGATACCCAAAGGTGTATACAACTATTATAACCAATCCCTAATAGTTTTCAACTCTAAACAAACAACAACAAGATTCGATTCAAGATTGAAGCGTTTTCAAGAAATTTTCAAACTTTTGGATTTTGATTCTCGAAATTTTGATTCGTAACACCAAAACGTGATACATGGGTATCAAAACGACGGGGATACAATTTAGAACAAACCCCAATACTTTTTAACATCTGGGGATTCGAATTCAACCCGATCTACCAAATTATTTTCAACTTTTCAAGTTTTTCAATTTTTTGTTTTTCCTCTTTTCAAGAACAACAAGATCACGATACAAACACGTGGAATAAGGAACGGGGGTTTGTAAGAGCATAACCCGAGCCTTGCTCTGATACCAACTGATAAAGGGTAAAACACGCGGAAGCAAACTAAACGATAAACGAGCGAAAGCAAGTAAAATAGATAACGTGATATCAAAGACATCGAGAAATTCAAGACGAGGAAGGCAAGAAATAGAAGAAAGAATGAATCAAACTTACTAACGTAGATTGATTCCAAGGGAGAGCGAGAAACTTGAACCAAATTCCGGATTCATACTAGGATGAAATCCTCGGGGTTTCCAAGTCATAGTGGATACACGAGCTTCAAGCTCCAAACACGAAGGCCAAGCCTCTCGATGTTTTTTCTCTCAATTTCTATCTTCAAAAATAGGTTCTGAAATGAAATGGCTAAGGGGTGTATTTATAGTTTTTCCTAATCCCTTATGAAATGACTAAAATGCCCGCAAAGTGGGCTAAGACATAAAAAACCACACAGGGTCAAAATAGGAAGTTCAATACGAAATTCAAGCAAGCTTCAGTGTCAGGCGCTCCGCCTAAGAAGTCCGCTGATCAAAATGATGCCAAGCTGGGCGTTCCGCCTGGACCAAGTGGTGTCTGGGCGCTCCGCCTGGAGTTTGGGCGCTCGTCCTGGCTTAGCTGAGCGCTCCTTCTTCCTTGGTGCTCCGATGCATGATTTTCGAGTCGCTTCCGGAACCCTTGACTTGCATTCCTTGTGCTCTCAAGCTTGGCTCTTGATGGTTGGTGTCTTGGCTCGATTTGTCGTATCATAACTAGGAAAAGAAATGTTGTCCAGATCACTCATTTATCTGCTGTAATCAAAGACAATAAAATTGAAGAAAATTGGATGATGAAAGTTTCTCCTTTAGCTGTGCAAGTCGGGTTTCACAAGCACTGTTCCAATTAAGCATATCCACTATAATCATCATATATAAATTACTAGGGTTCTATATGTCTAATTCACCAAGTTATATGTCTAAAGTTAATATACCTAGCTAATTTTATAGGGACTATTAGTTCCATCTGTTTTAATGTAAAAAAAAAAGGACGTGTTCACGTAATCCCAAAAATTCCTCAACGATGATTGAAGCTTGTGTTTGATTACTTGAAATTTACAAAAATCAAGATGTATGGCCTGATTTACTTTGAAGAATTTGATGTTGGAAGAAGAAAACTAAACACACTTTCAGTGAACGCCTTAATACATAGCCTTTAATTTTGATACCTGAATATTTGGTTTGATACCCTGCTACTAATTCCTCGGTGTCTTTCAAAATTACTGTTTCTTCACTTCTTCTATAGAAGGAAGGGCATATGAGAACTTGACCAAAACAGGAAAGAGGAGGAGAACAGATAGCACGGGGACTATCCCGATCTATGAGGAGGAGAATATAGATCAAATCCTCTTATTTTGTTCCGGTTAAAAGGAGAAAGCAAGAACTAATCGGATTCTACTGTTAGATAATGGATAGATATTTGAACAAATTTTCACCTCACCAATTTTATAGAGTGATAGGCGAAATTGGTTCTTTCCCACTTAAACTTGTCCCAGATTATCATTTTTTCCTCTTAACTTTACCAGCATTCGTTTCACCCCCTTACCAACTTCCAAATTATATTAGTTCACATCTTATCCACCCCGACCCAGCGCGTGTGTAACCCATATTTTTTGGGAGCATGTTAGCCCTAATAAACAGAATAAAAAGCTTTTAAAAAATAGAAATTTATTTTAACTCCCCTTTGTAATCACATAATTTTGGCACCTAAAATACCAAATGCAGTAGTGTTAATTTTTCTAAATTTTTATCTGTATCATAGCTAATTCTAGTCATTTAATTAGGAGAAAATTATAAAAAAAAAAATTTTTAGGTGTCTAACCGTGTCTTTACATTTTGACTATGATAATCTAGCATTTGCGTAGTAATAAGTGTTAGTTAATTAGCCTATTTGTTAATTGTGTGTGTGTTAGATAATTTGTACTTCAGTAGTTTAACTTGCAATTAGGGCTATTTGTGAAATCCAAAATGGAGAATGAGAAACCCAAACCCAATGTTTTAGCCCACTCACTTGACCCGAAATTATCACAGCCATAGGATCATCTTGATCCAACGGTGCTAAATACCCATCAATATCACTCTTATATTCTTGTGCAACTCCTCATTTGCCTATTGCACACACCTAAGGTCATTTGACCTAATGAAACTATGCCCAAATTTCCTCCTCCACCAGAAATCGTCACTGCCGGCGGCGCAACCGTCCTCCGCCGCCAGAAAATCATAAAAAATACATCGCCTGAATTGCCTCGACCTCCTCATTCCCGATCCAAGATTGGTTTCTCCAAATTCTCATTGGTTCGTCGTAGATCGAAGTTTTAAAACACGGACAAAACTTTTTCCGGTGTCCCTCCGTCTTTTCCGATGAACTTTTACATGTATAGGTTTGTCTCCTCCCCCCTTTCATTCTTGTACTCGAATCAACGGTGAGACCCCCCCCCCCCCCTTCTGTATTAATTCGATCGGCTGCTAGGTAGGTGTTATTGTTTGTTTTTTTTTGTTCCATTCCCTTTTTTTTCTAGTTGAAACGATCCCAAATGGGATCGTTTCAATTAGAAGAAGAGAGAAACGAATTCAAATGGTTGCATACAAACTGGGGTTATTTGGCTTAGTTGATAAATAAACGGGAGCTGTGATGGTGGAGACGACAGGTTTGGGGTCTGATTCTGTAAAAAATATGGTGGCGATGACTCCGTTGAGGCGATAGCGGGAACTGTAGGCACGACATTGACACCAAGGGCGATGGGAGGTCGATAAAGTGGGTTCTATTGTTTCCTGTTTTATTTTGTGATAAGAACATAATCTTGTTGGTTTGTTTGTTTGATCCGATGCTGTGTCAACTGGTACGTGTCAAGGCAGTCAGCTATGGTGCTTCCGCTGCGATGCTGCAATAGCGATGGCAAGGCAGACATAGGACTATGGTGAGTTTTAGCTTGACGGGTTAGATGTTAGTCCCTGGCTGTTTTCCTTCATTTACTTTGTGTACATGTTCATATTCTTGATCTGTTCAGTATTAGTTATGTTGATTGGAAAATCTGGTACATATATGAATGTTGGCTATAAATGTTAAGTTTATTTAGCCGGCTTGCGCTTTCTCCCTACGCAGTTGGTATGTGGAAGAATCACATGTGAATGGTCCTTTATGCTCTTGTATTCTGCTATGCTATTGTTAATTTGGTTCTTATGCATTGTTAGATATAAATGGTCAAGTTTATATTGATCCAATGACAAAGTTTTCCTTAGAAATGCTTACGATGCTACTGATTTGCTGCAGGCCTGTTTGCCATGAGATTTAGTACAAAAATGGTCTAAATGATGGTTTGTCGATAGCAGGATTATGTGTTTGTGTATGAGTCATTTAATGATCTGTAGTTTAGCTTAGTTTGATTTGTTAAAGTTGCTGATTGTGTTTTAGATTTGAGTTTAGTTTGTTTAGTTAGGAAGGTGAGGTCCAGGTGTTCATAATAGGGTCAATTTGAGAAGTTGGGGGTCGGATTTCAAGTCCTGCAGCTTGAAAGTAAAATATGAAAATAGGGAAATGAGTTTCTTTGAATTTGGAGTCCATAGCCCTTTGAATTTCAAGGGAATCAGCCTCATTAATAAGGCATATATGATGTATAGTTCAAAGTGGCAAAATATTGGCATGGGAAAACACTCCTCCCTGCCAGTCCCTCCATTTCGAGCAAAAGGTCAAACTTTGCATTTATGGCCTAAGCATGCCTGTTGATCTTCTCTGGAAAAAGCAAATTTGCTTTGGGGTTGGAGCCTTGAGCTGTCCAACAGGTTCTCACATATCCCTCTTCCTATAAAAGAGAGCATTTACTCTCTCATTCAAGGGGGAGAGAACACATTGAATGCACTGCATTTACTCCACAATTACTTAGAAAAAATAGAGAGATCTGAGAATTGAAAAAGAGTGAAAAATACATAGAAAATAAAGAGATAAAAGAAAGATGGCTGGTTCTGGTTGATGGTTTGAGGTTTGTTGCTAGTTTTTCCCCTGGTGTGGCTGTAGTTGCTGGTCCATTTGCTAGTTACCGCTCCATTTTGCTATTAGGTATTCCTCAAATCTAGTATGTATTTAGTTTATGATCATGTTCCAAGCATATATGAAATGATTTACTTAGAGCCTATTTATGTATCATGTTATTGCTATCCATGAATATATTTGGATCCTTTATTAAATGTTAATTGTATATTACATGTCTTGATAACAACCCCATTGTAACCACTAGGGCAGATTTGAAGTAAAATAAGCAAAGTAATACCAAATTTTATTAAAGAGGGCCAGATCTGAAATCAACATAAAAATGGACTGTTTATGCAATCTGTATAACTATAACGTCAGGCGTTGTAAGGAAAGAAATTTTGTTTACAGAAATAATCCAGCCGAGTTGCAAAATTGATCCTCTCAATCTAAATCCACATTTGTTTAGCAAGACTTTTTATCTTTAAAAACTGAAAAGATAAAGGGCTGTATATCAAACACTGAGGGGAGCATAATAAATATACAGTAACGCCTTTACAAGTTTATGGGCTAAAAATAACAATAAAATCTCTAATGTGGCCAAACGTTGAAATAAGTAGACAAAATAGGACATCTGGTATAAATCAGTTGAGGGAAATAAGACTGGCGTGCAAAGTTTTCATAAATGGGCTTAGATTTTTGCAAGTACAACTCACTTTAATTCTAGCCTTTAGGTTTAAGGCCACAATAAATCTAGGATTTTTTTTACATAAAAGTACAAGTTTTAGAGCTTAATTACCAAACATAGCAACATTTTAGAAAATAACCCTATATTGAGGAAAACACAAGTTAATTACAAATATAGCAAAAACATAGCAATATTTTCCCATAAGATACCAAACCCTTACATTCTTCCTCCTATTTCCCCCACTATCACTTTTGCTCCCCCATTTCTCCCTATTTCACTTTTCCTCCCACTATTTCCCCCAATTTCACTTTTATTCCTATCATTTCCCCCAATTTCACTTTTCTTTATCCCATCCTCGATGTATCTCGTTGTATCTCACCGTATCTCAACCGTTTCTGCACCGTTTCAACTGTTTCTGCAGTACCGTATCTCAACCGTTTCTGTACCGTTTTAACTGTTTCTGCAGCACCGTATCTCAACTGTTTCTGCACCATTTTAGATTGTGCTCAGCACTGTATCTAATTGTTTCTGCACTGTTTCAAGTGTTTTTCAACACTGTATCTAAATGTTAGATACAGTTAACTAACCATGAAATTCAACACTTTTGAGCTATAGCTTTCCACACGCAAAAAAAAAAAGACAACATAGGCCTAGGAGAACACGATTTCTAGGCAACCATGAAATGCCAATAGCTGTAAAATTCTACAAGCCAAAAAAGGGATAAATCAGGCACAATTGTTCATCCACAGTTTTCTACGAGCAAAGAAGATAATTTTCATGATTGAACGGGAAGCTGGAGCAGGGATCTTTGCCTCTTCCACTACTTTCATGATCTCCTCCGTACTTTGAAGTGAAAATGTTGGGTTTTCTTTTCTGTAATAAGCTGCATGTGCTGCTTCTGTTAATTCCTTAGGCAAATTCTTCAGAAACCATGGGTGCGACTTGATCTCTTTGATCGTGATCCTCTAACAAACCTGCTTATTAGACAAGCACAATCTCCTCTACTGCAAAATCTGTTTTAACAACCATGGGTGACGGTGGTGGATGTTGGGGGAGCGGAGTGGGAATTTTAGGATTTAGTTGGTGGAAGTGAGTGAAGGGAGGAGATCAGGGGTGGTTGCTTTGATTTTGACTTTTCCCTCTTTTAATTTGTGTTTGATTGTTGTAAAATGTGCTAAAAAAATAATGCTATGCATTATAATTAGAAAAATATTGCTATTTTTTTTTGTAATTAAGGGTGAAAATTTATATATTTGTGTAAAAAAAATCCATAAATCAAGTGGATCAAATTTTGCGGATCTGGCTTAATTAATTTCAGTCATTTAATCTTAAGCCCCAATAGTGTTTAAATGTAAATTTAGTAACTTCTATCTAGTTAAGGTAAACAAAAACTAAAACTTAGGTGAAGGATAAATGAGTAGGCTAAGGGACGTTGATATCTCAATCAAATAATTAATTGATCCAAGCATAGTTTATTTAAGTCGGATGATCTCGAACGGGTGAAGTGCCTGCGTGACCATATCCGGTTTAAATAAATTATACTTTCATAAAATATTTGGATAAGCGAATTGAATAAATAGTGAAGTGTCAGATAATTTATGTAACCCTATAATCCAGTTGGAATCATAATCCGAGCTTAACAAAAATAAATAAAATAAAATTTTGAGACTCAAATCAAGGTTGATAAGGTTTCGAATGGGTGAAGTGCCTGCGTGAAAATATTCGGCCGAGTCACTGAAACAAAAAAAAATAAAAAATGGAAATAATAAATCAAAGCGTAGCAAAGGAAATAAATAAAGGCGAATACAATAAAATATTCCATATAGCCGGAATGCGTCAATAAAAGCAATTGTGCTTGACACAGGACTCGAGGGTACCTAATCCCTTCCCGAGAGTCAACCGAGATCCTTACCCGGAACTCTAACGCAGACCACTAATGAGTCATAGGTGTTCCAAAGTACCCTTTTGGGTGACTTGGCACACCTTAAACTTGTCAAGTGGCGACTCCGAATTTAAATAAATAATTTGTACCTTGGAACACCCTCACTTCCTTAAATGGAAACCCTAACTCAGGATAGCGCCAAATAATCAAAAAAAAATCCCATAAGCGCTTCCTAAACCCGAAACACCCTTCCACAAGCGGGCGCGCGAAAAAAAAAAAGGGGTTGACAGCCTTGGCGATACCGCTGGGGAAGGTGAAAACTGAGAATCTCAGGCTTAATAAATTGTCGTTTTTTGGATTTTTAAAATATTTTGTTGTTATGTTGCCGTGATCATATGAAAAATCCTGAATGTTACTGTTTTGATTTTATTTAAATTGTAAATATACACAATTGTCTTCTCTCGTACACCTCTCAGTCTTCTGGAACACTGCACACATGCACGCCAGTTTCGCTTTGTCGGCTGGAATTTTCTGTCGTGTTTCGGGCACAAAAAGTTAACCTTTTTTTAGGAGGAGGTGCGTTGGGTTAGGCCGTTAGACGTTGTCGGCCGGTACCCCCCGAGGCACTTCCAAATGGCTGAATCATTAGATCATGAACCCATTGAGTCACCTAGAGTTTGACTCGCTCCAATTTAGGCCGAATTATCTGCATATCATTGGATTTAGTGAGGTACGGTACCCCAAGTACTGTGCCTGTCTAGGCAGACTCCTTCTGTTCAAGTGGGCCCTATGTTGCATTTAGAAAGGCGTTATGCTGACCGTTAGTCGAGGAAAGCGAACTTATTTGAAAAAAAAAATGAAAAAAAGGACAAAAGAAGAAGAAAATGAGGGAAAAGGAGATTGTTTTAAGAGGGGCAATTTCAGATTTTTCAGAAAATTTTAGTAATTGTTTTATTTTTTCACCCTTTCATTGACAAATAATTCTTGAGTCGATTTCTCATGCCGTTATAATGACCAAGTTCATGTAAATTCAATCCCGATTTTTGTGTCATTGTCATAGCCGATTTTTTTAACTACAGAGAGAGAGAGAGAGAGAGAGAGAGAGAGAGAGAGAGAGAGTATCGGCAAGTATATTTAGTGTCGTTATAATGGCAAATTTTTCAAAAAAAAAAAATGATGAATGAACTTTTATTATTATTATCTGGGCTAGTCAATTGTGTAAATATTTTTGTTTGAGTTTGGCCCGCCCCTTTTCAAATTGTTTTACAAGTTGTCCAAGTTTGCATAGTCCTAATTTTTTTTTTATAAAAAAATAGGTGACATGGCTGCATCGTCGTCTAGAGTAGGGAAGAGGAAATTTCCCGAGGGTTATACGCCACCAGCCATTAGGATGGTTGACGAGGCACATCTCGATTTGAGGAACTGGTGGTATAATATGAGCGATGCAAACTGGATGAATGTCAATGGTAGGATGGGTGAGATGTCGCATCTTTTGAGACTCGGGTTTCCCCCGCGCCGGGAACTAATTAATGTCTTGATTCAGAGTTGGGAGCCGTCTCAAAACACCTTTGTATTCCATGGTTTCGAGATGACCCCCACATTAGAGGATATTGCGGGATTAATTAAGAAAGAGTTGGGCAAGCAGTGCATAGTGCCTCGATTTGTACGTAAAGAGGAGTTCTTAACATATATGCATCTGCGCCAGGATATACAGATTGATGTATCGTCAGGATTTATCAATTTGGACTATCTTTTTGCTCGTTATGGGAGGGCTGACGGCTACACAACATATCTACCAGAGTTCGACCTCAAATGGGGGCATAAGGAGTGGCTCACATTCAGGGCAAATGCCTTTGTTCTCGCTTTCCTAGGTACTATGGTCTTTCCGTCGGAAAATGGACAAATATCTATCCACCTTAGCTGGGTGATGAAAGCTTTATTTGGAGGACTGAGGGATGTCACTATTGTGCCCATGATTCTGGGTAGTATCTACCGTGCTTTGACCCGATGCAAAGAGAGAAAGGACCGATTTTTCGAGGGTTGCAACCTGATGTTGCAAGTTTGGTTCATCGAACACTTATTGGGGCGTTATGACCCTGCACTACTCCCCGATGCGCTCAAATGTCATTTGGGCACCCATCACTGGTGCATTAGAGATGTTGTCTTACCGGTGAGTGTGGATGATTGAACACAGTATGCGGAGGCGCTTACTTCAGAGAGCATCCGGTGGCAGGTTAGCTGGTTTCCTTCGGGAGAGGTAGTTTATGGTTGTGTCAATTATGATAGCAGGAACCATCCATTTCTTGTACTTTTTGGTCATAGAGGTACTGAGCCTTATTGCCCTACACGTGTGCTGCGACAATTGGGGTGTGTTCAGGATGTCCCAAGGGTTGAGGACGTGAATAGGTACTCCTTCAAGCCTATTACTTTTGAGTTCCCTGAAGCTAGGCAGTGGTGCGATCTCTGGAAGAATATAAAAGAGTATGCCCCGTACCACACAGATCTCGGATCGATACAGGGGCATGGTCACCCCTGATTATGTTTTCTGGTATGGTCGACAACATGTTTTCGTAGCCCTGCCTACAAAGCCAATCAAAGGACCCTATGATGAGGAGTGCAAGATTGAGGTGAGGATGGCGATGCACAGAGTAGATGTTGAGAAGGAGTACTCGGCTTTGGTCCACCGTCTTCGCGCGGAGTGGGATGCTGCTCGAGCCGCCCAGTTTGAGAGTGAGGGTTTGCCACATCAGTACCTAGACACAGTCCGACGACTCCGCATTATGCACTCTGAGGCATTGACAGAGCGGGACGCCGACATGGCAGCTTTGGTGGAGAGCAGGAGAAGGGAGGATTATCATCGTTAGGATGCCATAGATGCTCGAGCTCGACTTGAGAGGGCACTGGAGCAGGGAGAGCAGCTCAGGGAGTTAGCACAAGGCCGACTTCAGGATATACAGGCTGCAGGACGGACTATTAGTGTAGCTTATCGGCAGGTTTATGAATCTGCTGTGTATGTTGCACAGGCTATCGGTGACTATAGGAGATTGCCCGCGGAGGACCTACTTCCACATGTGCTTCCCTTCGTCACCAGAGTTGCAGAAAATTTGGATGGATTGCGCCGCACCTTGGTGGAAGGCCTACCAGTAGATCCCGAGGAGCCACCAGAGGAAGATCTCGACGAGCCATTTGAGTCAGATCCAGAGGATTCAGCTGAGGCGGGGCCCGGATCACCTTAGCAGATATATGCCAGTCTGAGATGATGCAGCTCATTGCCTTTTGTCATTCATTTAGCATCTTGGACATGTTGTAGCTTTTTATTATGTATTGGTATTTCTATTTCGAACAGTTGGTCTAGTTTGTTTATTTTAATTTGTAGGAGTACATTTATTGCCCCATGTTGTCGGTGGGCTTATTATATTGTACTGTTTCGGCATTTATGAAAAGGAAATCAGAAAATCCAAAATTGTGTCTCTTTATTATCTTAAATGCATTTTTTCTTTCTTTTTTCAATCTGATTTTTGGACCCCTCTTACATTTGAAAAGACATACAATATGAAAAAAGGGAGTGGAAAGGAAAAAGAGAGGAAAAAGGGAAGGACAAAAAACAACAACAAAAAAAAAAAAAAAAAAAAAAAAAAAAAGGAAAAAAAAAGCAAGAGAGGACCCGCTTTGTCTTGATTCGGGATGATGCATGACGACTTTAGGCTTGTAGGCGCGCTTGGCTTAAAAATATCGTGTTTCCTAATCTGTTTTGTTTGCAGACAAGACTAGATTACTAGTGATTTGGTACAGCGCTCTGGCATTACCCCACTCTTACACAACTAACTCAAAGAGACTTGAAATTCCACTTGGTAACATGGCTACTGAAGGAGACAAATCTGATGCCGGTTCCGAAGGAAATGAAAGGACGACAGAAGAGGTCCTGACTCTGAAGCAATTCCTGGTAGACATACATCATGTGATAACCACGGGACGGGCACCTCCTCCCATGCCAAACCTCCTGGATGGGCTTGTGCCAACAGCTAGCCAGCGAGCACCAGGCACATCTACGGCGGTCGAGGATCCGACCTTTTCCCCTGGTTTTGGCCCTGGCCATGGTGCAACAAAAGAAGCTGAAGTGCGCCCTCATGCGCCGCCCCCACCACCTCCTCCACAAGGGCAGTATGGACAACATCCACCACAGGGGCAGTATGATCCACCCCCACCACAAGGACAGTATGGCCCACCTCTCCCAAAGGTTCCAATTTTTTGGGGCCCAGCTAGGCATGTCATGGCCAGGTCCAACAGTGAGCCGCATCTCCAGGCTGGGGATCATCATTATGATCAGCACCATGAACCCAATTTCCGACACAGTGACTCATATGATCAGGGGTTCCATCGCGAGTCTCAAGTTGAGGTTGATTGATCAGGAAAGCTTGATGAGAGCGAGGTTCTGAGAAAAGTGAAGGGCCTAGAACAAGCAGTAAGGATCATTCAGGGCTTAGATCATACCAACATTTCTTTCAAGGATCTTTCCCCTACCCTGAATTGCAATTACCAGAAGGGTTCATAGTGCAAAAGTTCGATCTATACACCGGGCAAGGAGATCCAAGAGTTCATATGAAGACCTACTGCAACAAAATGAGAGGGGTCAAGAAAGACAAGTTGTTGATAGCCTACTTTTCCGAAAACTTGGTGGGTGCAGCTGCCGAATGGTTCATGAGGCAGGATGTAACTAAGTGGTTGGCATTTGATGACATGGCACATGCATTCTACGGCCAGTACAAGTACCACATTGAGGTTTTGCCGGATCGATCCTCTTTGGATGCGATAAAAAAGAAGCCAAGTGAAAGCTTTAGGGAGTATGCCCTCAGATGGCGCGAGCAGGCCGCTCGAGTGAGCCCCGCAATACCGGATGACGACATGGTCCATTTGTTCATCGAGGCGCAAGATGAGGCATTCTGTGGTGCGTTGATCGCCGCCTTTGGGAAACCGTTTAGTGAAGTCGTCAAGATGGGAGAAATGATTGAGAGGGGAGTCAAAGCTGGTAAGATTGTGAGCCAGACCGCACTGAAAGCAACCACACAGGCTGTGCAAATGGGGGCAGCAGGGTTTGCTAAGAAAAAGAAAGAAGACATGGCTATGGTAGGGTCAGATCCGCGAAGGTGGAACGAGGAGTGATACAGTCAACCCAATTCATACCAAGGTCCACAAACACCCCATTTGCAATACTATTACCCACCACAAAATGCACAATACTCTATACCTCCACCCTAATACTCTGTACATGCTGCGCAGCCATATGCCCCAACATCTTATCCGCAATGGCGCGCGCCAGCCCCACAGCCTACATATCCCATTCACCAAGCTCCACATAATCATTATCAGGCTCCGCCCAACCCTACCTACCGACCAAGAGGTCCTGTAGGCTTTCGTCCAAGGGTTGAATTCAAGAAGGCTCGAGAAGACAAAAGGAGAGAATTCACACCAATTGGGGAATCTTACACCAGTATCTTTGAGAAATTGCGAGCTTTGAACATGATAAAGCCAATTCAAGAAAACATGAATCCTACTGGGAAAGTGGACCAC
Source organism: Petunia secreta (assembly GCA_029990175.1). Lineage (NCBI taxonomy): Eukaryota > Viridiplantae > Streptophyta > Magnoliopsida > Solanales > Solanaceae > Petunia > Petunia secreta. The sequence continues at coordinate 3,716,107 of JARKIP010000085.1, read as the reverse complement.
TCTCGGCATTGTGATTACCACTCGGGCGCACCAGGGCATGAAACAGAAGATTGCTATTATCTCAAGAGAGTAGTGCAAGATCTAATTGACAACAACCAAATCGTAATTGAAGATGCAGAAACGCCAAACATTAATCGCAATCCTCTACCAGTCCACGATGTACACATGGTAGGTACATGCGAAGGAGGATTTGAAGATGAATCTGCAAGGCCAATAGTGTCAGTCGATGCAATAACAATTGGAGTAGAAAAGATGCATATCACTTCAAAGACAAGTCTTATTGTGGTGTCCGGAGAAACAAAGCCATCTGTCCAGCTGGATAAGCCCGTGTTAACATTAAAATGAGCTGTTGAGAAAGGGCTGGAGGTGATTGAGAAACCAAGGTTGGTGATCCAAAGGTCCAGCATAAAGGAAGGGGAAGCAGATTCTGCTACCAAACCGAAGTTGGTTATAAAAAATGCACCTCGGGAAGATGATTTGAACAAAATGCGTGAGCCTATTGTCATAAAGAGGGCACTCTAGTCCCATATGACAGATAGCAAGTCTGTCCCGTGGAACTATGCCAAGGCAGTGGTAACGTACATGGGAAAGGAGGTTGTAGCAGAAACAACACAAGTTGGCGGTCTAACTCGTTATGGGCGGTGCTTTACCCTGGAAGAGTTAAGAAAAAAAATCAAGCTAGGGAAAATCAGGGTCCCATCAAGGAACCTGTCAGTGAGAAAGAGGCAGAAGAGTTTCTAAAGAAGATGAAAGTGCAAGATTACTCTATTGTGGAGCAGCTGAGGAAGACCCTTGCTCAAATTTCTTTGTTGTCCCTGTTGATGCATTCTGAGGCGCACCGTCATGCTTTGTTGAAAATCATGAATGAAGCTCATGTATCTAAAAAATGACTGTTGATAACTTGGAGGCTGTTGCTGCTCGTATCTTTGAAGTCAACAGGATCACTTTCACTGATGAAGAATTGCCTATGGAAGGCACAGGCCACAACAAAGCTCTGCATTTGACTGTTAAGTGTGACAAATCTTACGTCACAAGAGTGCTGGTTGACGGTGGGTCTGGACTGAATATCTGTCCATTGTCTACCTTGAAAAGATTGAAAATCAATGTGGACAGAATTCGAACCAACACTATGAGTATTCGTGCTTTTGATGGAGAAAAAAGACAGTCAATTGGTGAGATCGAGCTGACATTGACAATTGGGCCTGTGGACTTTGCTATTGATTTTCAAGTCCTCGATATGGATTCGTCTTACAATCTACTATTGGGTAGGCCCTGGATTCATATAGCGGGCGCAGTACCGTCAACTTTGCACCAGACTGTGAAGTTTGAGTGGAACCGTGAGATGATCATGGTACATGGAGAGGGAGATTTGTCAATCTATAAAGACCCATCCATTCCAGTTATCGAGGTCACCAATGATAGCCCAACTCTGATGTACCAAGTCTTTGAAGGAGTCAATGTGGAAGAGGTTCCTGAAGGCAAGCCTTTGCCCCAAGCAAGATTGTCAGAAGCAGCAGTCATGATGGCTACAGAAATGTTGAAGCACGGTTTTCAACCAGGGAAAGGTCTCGGGGCATCACTCCAAGGAATGTCGCATCTAATTAATCCACTTGGCATTCGAGGTACCTGGGGTCTGGGATATAAGCCCACATCTGCATACAGAGCAAGAGCTAGGAAGATGAAGAAACAAGAATGGTCCCTTGAGAAGCCTGTCCCTTGCCTCGCTCAGTCTTTCACGAGGTCCAATGGGTGCAAGTCTATTTCCAAAAATGCTGAGGAGACTGAAGAACAGAAGAAGCTCCTGGCCGATCTGAGGCACGTCTTTGGCATCAACATGGTGCAAACTAGCGAAGGATCTAGCAGTGCAGAAATCCAGGACATTGACCCTGATGTGAAGCTGAAGAACTGGGAATCCATGCCTCTCCCCACTAGGAGGGGTTATTGGTAGCAAGTTTTTGTTATCCTTTCTGTATACTTGGTTATTCTAAGGGTTGTAATCCAAGTATATTTATTTTGCTCGTTATGATGTCAAACCCTTTTATCTTTCAAATTCAATGAAAAGCAAGACATGTTCTTGTCTCCTTATTCTATCTCTTTACTTTCCTGATTTTTGTTCCTTATTTCTTTCCGTAGCTATGTTTCTGATGGCCTTAATAACATGACATGCATGCTGAAATCACGCCCTGATCTAAACACACAGTTTAACTTGGTCTCAATGAATCAACCAAAAATTGAGGAAATATATGTTGGGGGTGGAATGATTATGAAGTAATAGTTGAGGAGGTAGATGACATGGAAGAGACTGATACCGAACAAATCTTTGAGAAAGAATATGATGAGGAGGGAGCCAAGAGTGAAATAAACGGGGAATTAGAACAGTTTGAGAACAAGCCTAAGCCCAATCTAGATGACACGGAAAATATAAATTTGGGAAGCCCCGATGATGTTAGGGAAACCAAGATAAGCATGCACGCTGTACCAAAAGTGAAAAATGACATAATCCAAGTCTTTTTTTACTATAGAGACGTGTTTGCTTGGTCATATGATGACATGCCCGGTTTGAGCACAGATTTGGTGGTTCACAAGTTGCCGATTAATCCCGGTTTCCCTCCGATCAAGCAGCTTCGGAGGAAATTCAAGACAGATATGAGCAAGAAAATCCATGATGAAATCATGAAGCAGCTATCTACAAAGGTGATACAATCTCTTCAGTATTCCACTTGGTTGGCCAATGTTGTGCCGGTGCCGAAGAAAGATGGGAAGACAAGAATTTGTGTTGACTATCGAGATTTGAACAAGGCCAGTCCCAAGGATAATTTTTCTTTGCCTAATATTCACATTCTCATAGAAAATTGTGCTAAACACGAGATCCAATCTTTTATGGATTGCTATGCCGGATATCACCAGATTCTGATGGATGAAGATGACGCAGAAAAGACAGTATTCGCCATGCCCTGGGGAACCTTTGTTTACAGGGTCATGCCGTTCGGCTTGAAGAATGCTGGGGCAACATACATGAGAGCCATGAAAACCGTCTTCCATGATACGATACACAAAGAAATTGAGGTATATGTGGATGATGTGATAATCATATCAAGAACGGTAGAGGATCATGTTAAAGACCTCAGGAAATTCTTTGAAAGACTCAGAAGGTACAATTTGAAGTTGAACCCGGCCAAATGTGCGTTCGGTGTTCCAGCTGGAAAGTTGTTGGGTTTCATTGTCAGCAGGCGAGGCATTGAATTGGATCCTTCAAAGATCACAGCTATACAAGAGTTGCCTCCGTCAAAGAACAAGAAAGAAGTTATGAGTTTCCTTGGAAGATTGAACTACATCAGTAGGTTCATCGCTCAACTCACCACCACGTGTGAGCCAATCTTCAAGCTGTTAAAGAAAGATGTTGCAGTTAAGTGGACTGAGGAATGTCAAGCGGCCTTTGACAAAATTAAGCAATACTTGTCAAATCCACCAGTGTTGGTCCCGTTGGAGCCAGGACGACCTTTGTTCCTCTATCTGTTGGTGATGGACAATTCATTTGGTTGTGTACTGGGGCAACATGATGCCACAGGCAAGAAAGAACAGGTGATTTACTACATGAGCAAGAAGTTCACGGATTACGAGGTCAAGTACACTTTGCTGGAAAGAACGTGTTGTGCCCTCACATGGGTAGCACAGAAGCTGAGGCATTATATGTTGTCATACACTACATACCTCATATCCCGGATGGATCCACTAAAGTATATTTTTCAGAAGCCTATGCCAACAGGAAGGCTTGCAAAGTGGCAAATGTTACACATAGAGTTCGACATAGTTTATGTCACTAGAACTGCAATGAAAGCCCAGGCTTTAGCCGATTATTTGGCCAAAAATCCAGTGGATGATGAGTATGAACCTCTTAAGACCTACTTTCCTGATGAAGAGGTAGACACAATTGAGGAGTTGCCTTCTGACGATGATCATTACTGGAAGCTCTATTTTGATGGGGCCTCTAACTCCAAAAGTAATGGTATCGGGACTGTTCTCATATCCCCGACAGGTCATTATTATCCGGCGGCTGTGCAACTTCGTTTCTGGTGTACCAACAACACGGCAGAATATGAAGCTTGCATCATGGGTCTACGCATGGTGATAGACATGGACATCAAAGAACTACTAGTGCTTGGAGATTCTGACCTACTAGTACATCAAATCAAGGGTGAATGGGAAACTCGAGATGTGAAACTCATCATGTATAAACAGTATCTGGAAGATCTTTGCCAAAGATTTGATTCTATTGAATTTAGGCACATCCCAAGAATGCAGAATGAGTTGGCTGACGCTTTGGCTATATTAGCATCCATGCTTAGTCATCCTGACCAAACTCACATTGATCCTCTCGAGATTCAAGTTCGGGACCAACATGCTTATTGCAACATGGTTGAAGAAGAACTTGATGGCGAGCCATGGTACCTGGACATCAAAAACTACATCAAGAATTGAGAGTATCCAGCGCTGGCAGAGAGCAATCAGAAAAGAACCCTCCGCCGTCTTGCAAATGGTTTCTTTCTAAGTGGAGGGATGTTGTACAAGTGAACCCCAGATCTGGGACTGTTGAGATGTGTGGACGCACAAGAAGCCTCAAGAATTCTTAACGAGGTGCATTCTGGAATATGTGGGCCACACATGAATGGCTATGTGCTAGCCAAGAAGATCTTAAGAGCAGATTATTTCTGGCTCACCATGGAGCGAGATTGCATAGGGTTTGTGCGGAAATGCCACCAATGTCAAGTACACGGCGATCTGATACATTCACCTCCCTTAGAGCTCCATACAATGTCTGCTCCTTGGCCTTTCGCAGCATGGGGAATGGATGTCATTGGCCCGATAGAACCAAAGGCATCGAATGGGCATAGATTCATTTTGGTCGCTATTGACTATTTTACTAAGTGGGTGGAAGCAGCGACATTCAAGTCGGTAACCAAGAAAGCTGTGGTCGACTTTGTTTATTCGAACATCATTTGCCGATTCGGTATCCCCAATACCATCATCACTGACAATGGGGCTAATCTGAACAGTCATTTGATGAGAGAGTATGTGAAAGGTTCAAAATTGTGCATAGAAATTCCATACCATACCGGCCAAAAGCAAATGGCGCGGTCGAAGCTGCAAACAAAAACATCAAGAAGATCCTTCGAAAAATGGTGGAAGGATCTCGAGATTGGCATGAGAAGTTGCCATTTTCTCTTCTGGGTTATCGCACAACTGTGCGCACCTCAATAGGCACGACCCCATATGAACTGGTGTATGGGACTGAAGCAGTCATTCTGGCAGAAGTCGAAATACCATCCTTGAGAATCATTGTTGAAGCTGAGATCGAGGACACTGAATGGGTCAAATCCCGCTTGGAACAATTGGCTATGATTGACGATAAAAGGCTAAATGCAGTATGCTATGTCCAACTATATCAGAAGAGAACCAAAGCATACAACAAGAAAGTAAGCCAACGCAAGTTCAGTGAAGGTCAGTTAGTCTTGAAGCGCATTTTTCCACATCAGGAAGAAGCAAAGGGCAAGTTTGCTCCAAATTGGCAAGGACCGTATCTGGTGAAGAAGGTGTTGCCCAACGGTGCTCTATTCTTGACAGACATCGAAGGCACGATGGCTGAAATGATTGTTAATGTTGATGCAGTGAAGAGGTACTACATTTGATGTTCTTGGATTGGGATAATGAAAGTCTTTGTTTCCTTTACCCAGATAATGTATCCCTTTTGTTAGCCTTTGGCTTTGTATTGCTTTTTTGAACCCTTATTAGGAATCCAGTAATTGTAATGAAATGAAATGAATGAAAGAAAGATTCAAAACTACAAATTTTGGCATTAAGTTGTCAGAGCTACGTCTGGCCTGATTCCTCTTAAAAGGATACGTAGGCAACCATTCTGGTGCGGTCAAAATAAGGGAAAGTTCCATTTTTCCCTATCTCATATCGACGCAAAACTCGCCTCCAAGTTTGCGACCAAATTCTAAGAAAATCCAAATCCGCAGTTTCTGCTAAACTGGGCAGAAGTTTGTTTTTATTTTATTAATAAAATAAAAACAAACTTCTGTTGTTCTTACCATCTTTTCACATGCTCATGAGACGTTTGGCATATCAGTCTCGAAATCAGGAAGAGGATCAAAGCACCCAAGACATTATCATCACAAAAAAAAAAAAATGAAGTCTTGCCGGTGAAAACCTGAAAAGGCGCCGCATGACAAACAATGAGACAAAAGAACAAAGAGAGAGGTTAGTTGGTGAAAACCCCAAAAAGGGCACCAACCGAATGAGGGTCTTCATAAATGTCACCAAGATGTGTTTGGAAAGTAGTCATGACCGAATGTTCAAACTGGGGAAAGGTCGAGGAAGAACTGTTGTGAATGATCAGGGTTTGAGGACAAGAAGCATGTCATGGTTATTATGGTCATCGCTTCCACCTCCAGATAAGTTTCTTTTTACATCTCCAAAGGGACATCATTTCGTTCGGAGTCCTTTATCCAAAATCTTGCCCATTTTTCACTTTTCAATCAAAATAATATCAAAACAAGCAAAAGAAAGTTTTATAAAAAATTATTTACCTGTTTTGTAGTTGTAGCAGAGCATGGTCAGGACCCCCTGGATAATGGAAGCCAAATCAACTCTCGATCGCAAAATTGAAGCGTTGAGAATTTGCACCATGAAAGAGATCATCAAACAATAGGCAGGTTTCAAGATCATCAAATCTCACCTGAGCACCAATTTCAAGAGTGACAGTGTCAGTTTTCAAGTCAGAAGCAGCATTCGCATGGAAATCCAGTTTAAAGAAGTCGAGGCACCCACCTGGAGAATGAGGGAGTAGTTTTAAAGAAGTCGAGGTACCCACCTGGAGAATGAGAGAGTAGTCTTAAGAAGTCGAGGCACCCTCCTGGAGAACGAGGGAGTAATTTTGAAAAGTCGAGGCACCCACCTGAAGAATGAGGGAGTAGTTTAAAGAAGTCGAGGCACCTACCTGGAGAACGAGGGAGTAATTGTGAGAATGTCGAGGCACCCACCTGGAGAATGAGGGAGTAGTTTAAAGAAGTCGAGGCACCCACCTGGAGAACGAGGGAGTAATTTTAAAAAGTCGATGCACCCACCTGGAGAACGAGGGAGTAATTATGAGAATGTCGAGGCACCCACCTGGAGAATGAGGGAGTAGTTTTAAAGAAGTCGAGGCACCCACCTGGATAATGAGGGAGTAGTTTAAATAAGTCGAGGCACCTACCTGGAGAATGAGGGAGTAGTTTTGAGAAGTCAAGGCGCCCACCTGAAGAATAAGGGAATATAGCTTTCAAGTCAAGGCGCCCACCTAAAGAATGAGAGAATACATTTCAAGAAGTCTAGGTGCCCACCTGAAGAACAAGGGAATACAACTTTCAAGTCAATGCGCCCACCTGAAGAACGAGGGAATCTATTTAAGTGAAAGGAGGAAGGCCCACCTGAATCATGATCGGTGATTTACTTTCCTTCAAGAGCAAGACCCACTTGAACCAAGAGTGGTGGTTTTATTTTCAACAAAATGAGGAGAGCAAGAATCCAGAGGCTCAACTCGGAAAGCATGAAGACTTAGCATAAGAATTGCAAGTTCATATTTCCAATGTTGTAGTTTCATTTTCTTTGTAAAGCAAGTGACCATCAGCCAGCAACCAGTAACAAGCAACAAGTGACCAGCAACAACAACTCTAGTATGTCTTGTGTCAACCTAGTATGCGTAGAAGTGTTTAGTATCAGTCTTAGTGATTCCAAGTGCTTGGTTCAGCCTAGTTAAGGTTAGAAGTGTCTAGGTTATATGTCTAGGAAGCGTCTCAGCTATCGCATGTCAGGAACTACACTGACCTGATTCCTTAGTCCGAGGTATGTAGGAGCCTTACAGTCGGGGCACGGTCGCCATTTTGCAAGTGTCATTCTCGGTTAGAACCGAAGAGCCAAAATTAGTTGTTGATTACGTCTTTGTCCGAAAACTCTTCACGTTCTCGAACAAAGAGGGGCAGCTATAATCACATAATTTTGGCACCTAAAATACCAAATGCAGTAGTGTTAATTTTCCTCAATTTTTATCTGTATCATAGCTAACTCTAGTCATTTAATTAGGATAAAATCGTAGAAAATTATCAAAAAATATATATTTGTTAGGTGTCTAACCGTGTCTTTACATTTTGACTATGATAATCTAGCATTTGCGTAATAATAAGTGTTAGTTAATTAGCCTATTTGTTAATTGTGTGTGTGTTAGATAATTTGTACTTCAGTAGTTTAACTTGCAATTAGGGCTATTTGTGAAATCTAAAATGGAGAATGAGAAACCCAAGCCCAATGTTTTAGCCCACTCACTTGACCCGAAATTATCACAGCCATAGGATCATCTTGATCCAACGGTACTAAATGCCCATCACTATCACCCTTATATTCTTGTCCAACTCCTCATTTGCCCATTGCACACACCTAAGGTCATTTTACTTAATGAAACTATGCCCAAATTTCCTCCTCCACGGGTAATCGTCATTGCCGGCGGCGCCACCGTCCTCCGCCGCCGAAAAATCATAAAAAATACATCGCCTGAATCGCCTCGACCTCCTCATTCCCGATCCAAGATTGGTTTCTCCAAATTCTCATTGGTTCGTCGTAGATCGAAGTTTTAAAACACGACCAAAACTTTTTCCGGTGTCCCTCCGTCTTTTCCGAAGAACTTTTACATGTATAGGTTTGTCTCCTCCTCCCCTTTCATTCTTGTACTCGAATCAACGGTGAGACCCCCCCCCCCCCCCTTTCTGTGTTAATTCGATTGGCTGCTAGGTAGGTGTTATTGTTCGTTTTCTCTTGTTCCATTCCTTTTTTTTTCTAGTTGAAACGACCTCAAATGGGATCGTTTCAATTAGAAGATGAGAGAAACGGATTCAAATGGCTGCATAAGAACTGGGGTTATTTGGTTTAGTTGATAAATAAACGGGAACTGTGATGGTGGAGACGACGGGTTTGGGGTCTGATTCTGTAAAAAATATGGTGGCGATGACTCCGTTGAGGTGATAGCGGGAACTGTAGGCACGACATTGACGCCAAGGGCGATGGGAGGTCGATAGAGTGGGTTCTATTGTTTCCTGCTTTATTTTGTGATAAGAACATAATCTTGTTGGTTTGTTTGTTTGATCTGATGTTGTGTCAACTGGTACGTGTCAAGGCAGTCAGCTATGGTGGTTCTGCTGCGATAGCGATGGCAAGGCAGACATAGGACTATGGTGAGTTTTAGCTTGACGGGTTAGATGTTAGTCCCTGGCTGTTTTCCTTCATTTACTTTGTGTACATATTCATATTCTTGATCTGTTCAGTATTAGTTATGTTGATTGGAAAATCTGGTACATATATGAATGTTGGCTATAAATGTTAAGTTTATTTAGCCGGCTTGCGCTTTCTCCCTACGCAGTTGGTATATGGAAGAATCACATATGAATGGTCCTTTATGCTCTTGTGTTCTGCTATGCTATTGTTAATTTGGTTCTTATGCATTGTTAGATATAAATGGTCAAGTTTATATTGATCCAATGACAAAGTTTTCCTTAAAAATGCTTACGATGCTACTGATTTGCTGCAGGCCTGTTTGCCATGAGATTTAGTACAAAAATGGTCTAAATGATGGTTTGTCGATAGCAGGATTATGTGTTTGTGTATGAGTCATTTAATGATCTGTAGTTTAGCTTAGTTTGATTTGTTAAAGTTGTTGATTGTTTTTAGATTTGAGTTTAGTTTGTTTAGTTAGGAAGGTGAGGTCCAGGTGTTCATAATAGGGTCAATTTGAGAAGTTGGGGGTCGGATTTCAAGTCCTGCAGCTTGAAAGTAAAATCTGAAAATAGGAAAATGAGTTTATTTGAATTTGGAGTCCATAGCCCTTTGAATTTCAAGGGAATCAGCCTCATTAATAAGGCAGATATGATGTATAGCTCAAAGTGGCAAAATATTGGCATGGGAAAATACTCCTCCCTGCCAGTCCCTCCATTTCGAGCAAAAGGTCAAACTTTGCATTTATGGCCTAAGCATGCCTATTGATCTTCTCTGGAAAAAGCAAATTTGCTTTGGGGTTGGAGCCTTGAGCTGTCCAACAGGTTCTTACCTATCCCTCTTCCTATAAAATAGACCATTTATGACACGACCCGGAATCCGGCTAGGCCGTGCGGGCACCCGACATCCTCCCCTAGACCCGTCGGGCGAACCCTTACCAATTAAATTAGAAAAATAAATATAATCCAATTCATAAATAAAAACAAGACTTAGAAAAAGCACAGACATACAGGTACCTCTAAGCTGTACAAAAGAAATTACAGCTGACTACCCAATGTACTAGGTTTAGGGCTATCCAGACTAGACATCTAAGAGTACAAAGAAAACAGATACCTCCTGAAGGGAGCAAATTACAACTGAAATGATAACCGATAAACTGGTGGCCATCCGGATTAAAGGCTGGCTCACCCTGACAGCTGAAGTCGTCTTCGCTCCTGAACAACGTGCCGAACTCAATCCCCGAGCGAACCTGCCGAAACGAAATAGATAGACAAAAAAAAAAAACAACAAACAAGGGTGAGTCAAAAGGACTCAATAAGTGGGGCAGACTAGCCACCTCAAAGAATAGGATAGCTAGCCAGGGAGAAAAGAAATAGATAGACCAAATTCTTTTTATTTAAATTATAAAAAGGCAGAGCCAGATAACAATCGAAAACACGTAAGAAACTTATAAACTCAACCAAGGATGCGTGCCAGAAACATATCAACAAATAAGCAATGCACATATAAGCAGAATAGTAGTCATGTACCGCAAGTCTACACAATGGTATGAATTGAGATGAAATGAAATGAAGTGAGATGAAATGAAATGAAATATGATGCGAAGGGTCACATGTGCCCGTAATCCCATCTCGAAGCGGAATACTCCTGCATTCGAGGGGAATCCAATCTGATAACCAACTGGAGCGGAATACTCCTGCTCCTGAGGCGGAATACTCCTGCACCCGATATAATATAAACCAGAGGCGGAATACTCCTGCACTCTCCTGGGGCGGAATACTCCTGCGCCCGATATAATGTAAAGCTGAGGCGGAATACTCCTGCACTCAATATCTGACATAAGAGCGGAATACTCCTGCTCTTGGGGCGGAATCCTCCTACCCTCAATATGATACAATGGAGCGGAATCCTCCTGCTCCTGGGGCGGAATATTCCTGCACCCAATATGATATGCAATGTAATGCATATGAATGACATATAATGCATATGAAGGCAATGTGATGCAATAATAACCCTTCACCAGCGCGGGACTCTCATCGACAACCGGGAAGTAGATGCCAACTTACAGCCAAAGTACAATGCTCAGATTCTCAATGCCATACCAATAACAGGATTATAACATATAATATAGAATATAAATCCAAAGCTAAGGCGTAATGAGTACGCCTATCGGCAGCTACACACGTAAGGAACACGTGGTAGAAAATCCACGAGGCCAGGTGCCTCCAAAGAAATGGATATAAACACTTACCTTGTCACAAAGTTAGTACAACCACTCAATAACCGCTTTGTCCTTTGGATTCATTGCCAAACGATCCCACTGTGTTAAATAACCAGAAAAATATATCACATAAGGCTAAATGCTTCATTCCTCACATCTTAGGGCAATCCGGTTAGGAACCTGATACCCTATTCGCATACGCAGTACGCAGGCCAGACCTATATACAGGGTTTAAGGTCACATAACCAAATCCCAAATAAATTACATTTATATGTTGCCTATAACTCACTGAGTATGAATATATATTCAATTTCGTTATCGGGGTCCATTTGACCCTTTAAACTATTAATTGAACTTATTAAAACAATGTATAATATCTCAATTTCTACCGTCAAAATATATTTAAACACACGTAATAAACTCAAATAATATATTAGGATCATTACCTGAATGTTTTAGGGTGAAAATTCTACTTTTTTCCGGCCCCTTTTCTCATTTTCTAGCATTATTTCCTGATAATTTCCTCTGTTTCTCGTTTTCTCTCCTCCTCTGTCGTTTTTCTATTTAGCTCATCTTTAACCGCCATCATGTTCCTTTTCTTTCGTTATTTATAATTTTTGCCTTTTTCTTTTTTTTTTTTGTTTTCTTTTATTTTATTTTCTTTTCTTATCAAAAATTAAAATAGTACCCTACGATATTCGAAATAATTCCAATTTTTGCATACGAGTTATACAAAATATATGTAATATACTCGCGAAGGCGAATCTCAAATCAGACTCCCGAAACTCAAGATGTGAATTTAAATGGAAAAGGTCAAATTATTTAACTTTCGGCATTTTAGCGGAACTAGCCGAACAACATCGAAATTCACTTTCGAAAGTTCACAAAAGTCATAAATAATCATACGAACCCAACGGCGCTTTCGGATTTCGAATCGGAGCTCATTCGGCAAAACCGAGCTCGAAAATCTCTTTTTAATATTTATCGCCAATAAAAACTGAAACCTTCTTCCGATGCCTACCAAACGAGGTCTGATTTAGCTCAAATTTTACATACAGGTCCTAATGGACATTACGAATATTTTAAAATTATCGACACGCCAATCGGAGTCCCAACTTCCGAAACTACTAACCGAGGTCGTTTCAATTTACTCTCTCATTCAAGGGGGAGAGAACACATTGAATGCACTGCATTTACTCCACAATTACTTAGAAAAAAAAAAAGAGATATGAGAATTGAAAAGGAGTGAAAAATACATAGAAAAAAAAAGATAAAAGAAAGATAGCTGGTTCTGGTTGATTGTTTGAGGTTTGTTGCTAGTTGTTCCCCTGGTGTGGCTGTAGTTGCTGGTCCATTTGCTAGTTGGAGCTCCATTTTGTTATTAGGTATTCCTCAAATCTAGTATGTATTTAGTTTATGACCATGTTCCAAGCATATATGAAATGATTTACTTAGAGCCTATTTATATATCATGTTATTGCTATCCATGAATATATTTGGATCCTTTGTTAAATGTTAATTGTATGTTACATGCCTTGATAACAACCCCATTGTAATTACTAGGGCAGATTTGAAGTAAAATAAACAAAGTAATACCAAATTTTGTTAAAGAGGGCCAGATCTGAAATCAACATAAAAATGGACTGTTTATGCAATCTGTATGACTATAACGTCAGGGTTTGTAAGGAAAGAAATTTTGTTTACAGAAATAATCCAGCCCAGTTGCAAAATTGATCTTCTCAATCTAAATCCACATTTGTTTAGCAAGACTTTTAATCTTTAAAAACTGAAAAGATAAAGGGTTGTATATCAAACACTGAGGGGAGCATAATAAATATACAGTAACGCCTTTACAAGTTTATGGGCTAAAAATAACAATAAGATCTCTAATGTGGCTAAACGTTGAAATAAGTAGACAAAATAGGACATCTGGTGTAAATCAGTTGAGGGAAATAAGACTGGCGTGCAAACTTTTCTTAAATGGGCTTAGATTTTTGCAAGTACAACTCACTTTAATTCTAGCCTTTAGGTTTAAGGCCACAATAAATCAAGCGGATCAAATTTTGCGGATCTGGCTTAATTAGTTTCAGTCATTTAATCTTAAGCCCCAATAGTGTTTAAATGTAAATTTAGTAACTTCTATCTAGTTAAGGTAAACAAAAACTAAAACTTAGGTGAAGGATAAATGAGTAGGCTAAGGGACGTTGATATCTCAATCAAATAATTAATTGATCCAAGCGTAGTTTATTTAAGTCGGATGATCTCGAACGGGTGAAGTGCCTGCGTGACCATATCCGGTTTAAATAAATTATTCTTTCATAAAATATTTGAATAAGCGAATTGAATAAATAGTGAAGTGTCAGATAATTTATGTAACCCTATAATCCAGTTGGAATCATAATCCGAGCTTAACAAAAATAAATAAAATAAAAATTTGAGACTCAAATCAAGGTTGATAAGATTTCAAACGGGTGAAGTGCCTGCGTGAAAATATTCGGTCGAGTCACTAAAACAAAAAAAATAAAAAATGGAAATAATAAATCAAATCGTAGCAAAGGAAATAAATAAAGGCGAAATACAATAAAATATTTCATATAGCCGGAATGCGTCAATAAAAGCAACTGTGCTTGACACAGGACTCGAGGGTGCCTAATCCCTTCTCGAGAGTCAACCGAGATCCTTACCCGGAACTCTAACGCAGACCACTAATGAGTCATAGGTATTCCAAGGTACCCTTTTGGGTGACTTGGCACACCTTAAACTTGTCAAGTGGCGACTCCAAATTTAAATAAATAATTTGTACCTTGGAACACCGTCACTTCCTTATGAAAACCCTAATTCGGGATAGCGCCAAATAATCAAAAAAAATCCCATAAGCGCTTTCTAAACTCGAAACGCCCTTCCACAAGCGGGCGCGGGGAAAAAAGGGTGTGACACCCTCCCCTCCCCCTTTTATTTTAACTCCCCCCAACGGTAAAATCCCTCCCCTCCTTTACAACGGTAAGAATCCCAAATTGGTAAGAACCCTAGCAGCTCATTTCCATATATTGACGATTCAGGACAATTTTTTGCAAAGGTAAGATCTTTTTATTGGAAAATGAATGTATTACATATAGGTTAGCTTGATTCCTCTCTAATTTTTTATTTTCTTGAAGAAGATTTGAAGGTTCAATGCCTTTCATAAGCTTAACTAGGCTTTGTATGGAAGATGAGGACCATGCATTGAACAAAGAAGTCCGTTGCAGCCATGGATATGTGTTGCCGATGATGACTTCTTGGACCCCAAGGAATCCGGGGAGACGATATTGGGTGTGTCCATACTATGGAGTAGTTGAACTTTTTTTAATGATTATTAATAATTCAAATTGAGGCTTGAGCTAATCCTTTTGTTCATCATTTTAGGGTCCCAGATCATGTAATTTTTGGCATTGGAGAGATGGAAAAATTGATCCAAGATCAAAATTTGTTATTGTAAAATTGTTGGAAAAAATGGCTCAACTTGAAACTAGACTTGAAGCTCATGAAAACATTGAAAAGCCAAGGACAACTAAACAAGTTGAAAAAAAGGTTGAGGTGCAACTGGAGAAGCTGGAATGTGAGGTTGAAAAGTTGAAGGAAAAGGAAAAAGAGAAGAAATGGAAGACCAAATTGGTTAATGCCAAGTTTAAAGAAAATGTGTTGTGGTGTATCATCTTCTTTGGTTGTATTGTAGCTATAATCTATAGGTTTCATGAGATCTATGTATCAAAATATGTGATGAAGTTTCCATAATTTAGTAGTAATGTTTCATCTTCTTTGGTTGTATTGTAGCTATAATCTATAGGTTTCATGAGATCTATGTATCAAAATATGTGATGAAGTTTCCATAATTTAGTAGTAATGTTTGTCTCATGTTTATGTTGTAGTGAAGGTTGGGTTTAACACCCTTTTGTAATGGAACTGTTGTGTTTATGGCAACAAAGAATGGAATAATACCAAGTTTTTGTTATGATAATGATGTGTTAAATCCACTACTTAATGGATCAATACCCTATTTTTTGTTATGGTTTGTTGTCGACAAAGACACATGAACAATAAGGAAACATTAACTGCAGATTCAAGATTCAACTTAACTGCAGATTCATTGGCAAAAAAACTTATAATAAACATTAACTGCAGATTCAAGATTCAACTTAACTGCAGATTCATTGGCAAAAAAACTTATAGTTTCAACTGCATAACAAACTGCAGATTCAAGATTCAACTGCAGATTCAAAGTTTCAAATGCAGCATATGTAACAGTTCAAACAAGAGCATGTCAAAACAATAAACAAGCCAAAAACATTGCAGACATGGCTGCATAATCCCAGAAATAGTACTAGAATACTATAATAATCATTAAGACTAGCCTAACTAATTACATCCTACAAGTACTAGTCTAGCTTTGGACAACCCTTTCAGCAGTCTTTGCTTTTGTTTTCTTAATTTGTTGAGCTTTCATTTGTTTGTAGTCTATTTATTGAAATGCTGAATTGCCTTTCCATTTCAATCCTTTTTTAGGCTTATGTCCAATGTCTCCAGTTACATCAGCTAACCTTTTCCCAGATTTTGTGCTCATACCAAGCTGCATTAAATGAAAGAAAATCAGTTATTAACTTACAAAACATAGATTGAATCATCACAGGTAAGTAAGGATATGCAAACTTACATTATGGATTGTAAATCCACTATCAGTATGCGGTACACCCATTCCTACCATTCTTGGCATTTTAAAGCTAGTTGTACCCCTTCCTCTACCAACACCAACACCCTAAAATGGAAGATAACGGTTTATATTATTTTGGAGCTAACATACTTAATGGGATTAGAGATGAAATTAGGACGTTACCTGACTGGTAGGTCCTGTTGGTATTCCCCTGCCCCTTCCTCTTCCAGAAGCATTTCTTGGAGGTGGTGCTGATGATGAAGCAGCAGTAGAAGGTGGTGGTGCTGCTGAACCAACACTTGAAGTACCAGCTGGTCTTGAATGTGGTGGTGTAACATGACAACCCCCTTTATTATGCCCGATTTGATGGCAATTACTGCATGTCATATCCACTCCCCTCTTAGACAATTTTCCTCTCTTAGCTTCCATAGCCTCTTTCCTTCTAACCTTCCTTGGTCTGGCTGGAATTTTCCTCACTTCTGGTGGAATCACTTAAGGGTTTTGTGAATGTGACCACATCTTCATTCCCAGCACAGGCTGTATAAAAGAGCCATAAGTGTCCATGTATGTATCTCTACTGTATCAGTGAGAAACATAGTCCTGAGGGTCTAAGTCCCTGTTAGGCCTGGGCATAGAGCTGAGCCAGCTCGGAACTCGGCTCGGCTCGATTGCCTTTTAGCTCGGCTCGGCTCGGCTCATTTTGAAAAGAGGCTCGGCTCGGGCTCGGCTCGGTTTTATTCAAAGTTTGGCTCGGTTCGGCTCGGCTCGGTCAAAGCTCGGTCAAGCTCGGCTCGGTCAAAGCTCGGCTCGACAGAGCTGGCTCGGCTCGGCTCGGTTAGCTTGATTTATTATGTAATTTTCTCTTTAAAATATAACTTTCATTCATTAGTCTCAATTACTAATTTGAAGTCTACTTAATATTTAATATAATTAACAATTGATAAACTTGTACTCTTATCCTTATTTATTTGACATAAACAAATTTATTTTCTCATAATGTAAAGATTAAGCCTACTAAATAGCTGATACTAAAAATCAAATGCAATTCATATTTTTAATTTAACCATTTAATTATTAACATGGTAAAATTTATAACCATAATATTAAAATTTATAAGCCTACTAGATGTTTTAAATCAAATCAAATTAAAATAACTAACACTTTTAACATAAGTTATAGGGTAAAACTACTTATCATATTTTTAACATCATCTCTAAAACTGTTTTTTTAATGATTATGATGAAAAAAAATAAATATTATTTTTTATATTATTAAGTATGAGGACACAAAAGAAAAAGAGTCAACTCGGGCTCGGCTCGGGCTCGGTCAAACTCTAGCAAAGCTCGGTTGAGCTCGGCTCGAGCTCGGCTCGGCTCGGCTCGGCATAGTTTAAAGCTCGGTTCGGCTCGGCTCAGGCTCGGCTCGACTCGGTAACATAGTAAGCTCGGTTGGGCTCGGCTCGGGCTCGGCTCGCTCGCTCGATGCCCAGGCCTAGTCCCTGTCATGAAGTGCAGCAATGGCATGTTGGCAAGGTATCCCCTTAAGCCCCCTGATCTGCAGCTACAAGCCAAGTTTGACATGTTTACAGTAAGTGTACAATCATGTTTTTTTTTCACCTCAAAGTCTGTATCCCCATTCCAAACAGGTGTAGATTTCATTGACTTCTTCATATTGTCCTCTAGGGTCTTCTGTGCCATTGGAGAAATGTCATGAGGCCAGGTGCTGCAAAATTCCCTCGTTTTCCTTATTCTGGTCATCACTTTGACCCTAATCTCTTCAAGCATTGTAATGATTGTCTTGTGTCTTGCTTCTAGAATCCAAGAATTGAAGCTTTCAGCCATATTATTGTATGCACTATCACATTTGCTGGTGTAGTTGAAGTATACTTTGCTCCACCTCTCTATATTGTAATACATCAGGTCATCCATCATTTTCTCTTCCCCCAATTTCTTCATATACTCAATGTTTTCCCTCAACTCAGTTTCAAAAGTAGATCTGGCAATCCTCCCAAATATGTTCCTCCTCTCTATACCTCTCCAGTTCTTGGACCAGTTTACTAGGATGTGTCTAGCACACATCCTGTGTTCAGAATTTTGCAAAAGGTCATCGATGGCCATCTTTAATCCCTGCATAAACAAACAAACATTCAGTTAATCTAATGTACTACAATATGTATAAAAAACAGTTAAGTATACAAACATTTACCATTTTCATATCTATTATAATGGTGACATTTGTTCCATCTCTCAGCTTAAGATCAATCCTTAATATGTTAGCAAACCATCTCTAAATATGCTGGTTTTCATACTCAACTACTGCCCAAGCCACTGGCAGCATTTGGTTATTCCCATCCTTGCACACAACAGGGAGTAATTGGCACTTACAAACTCCTTTTAAAAAGCACCTATCCAACCCAATACACTTCCTACCGCCAGCCAAGAATGCTTTTTTCAATGCAGTAAAGCAGATGTAAAAATTGTTGAACATTTTCTTCCCATCCTCATAAGTATCCTCACTCAACTTCACTACACATGTACTACCAGGATTAGACCTCAACAATTCATCCTTATAGTCTAGAATCCTGTCAAACTCTACTTCATGGTCTCCCATTATCTCTTTCAGCACCCTATATCTAGCTTTTCCAACTACAGTCCTACCAACTTGCATTTCTAGGTCTTCTCTTATCATCTTCTGAAGTTCAACAATCCTAATAGCAGGATGTTGAATAATTTGTTTCTTGTAATGTTTGGCTATGAACTTTAAGTTGCAGAAACTGTTTTTATTAGTAGTGACACACTTGTGAACATGCTTGTAATTCTTCACCACAAAATCACCAGTTCTACTGTCAAAGCTAGCATACAGGAGCCAAGGACACTTTGGTTTTTTACACTTCACCCTCACTTTTTTTTTTTCTTATTAATATACTTGTCAAGTTGAACCTTTTCAGTAATTGCATACAATGTTAAAGCTTCCATGAACTGATACACATTCTCAAAAGCTAGACTAGTCTCCCACACAATTTTTTTAGAAACGGGATCAAAAATTACTCTTTTTCTATTTTTTCTTTTACATCTCTTTTTCTTTGTAACCTCAGACTCATCATTAGCTTGGTCACTATCTGTTTCATAGCTTGCAGCCTCATCAGATGGATAAAAAGGCTCATCACCACCTAATTTCTCATCTAAACTTTTCTTATAACCAGGTTCAGTCTCATCATATCCCACATCTACCCCTTTTTTCTCAAGTATGAAATCAGGTTCTACAGCCTTAGCCTTATCTTTGTTCTAATAGCAGCCCTTGTCACCTTCCTAAGTTCCTTATATTCTTCACGAACATCACTCCCATAATCTGCATTTACCTCCTCAAAGAGGTCATCATTATCTAAGCTATATTCACTACTAGAAAAGTCACCAGTTCCAGCAGAAAAATCAATACTTTCATCTATTGGATCTGGCTGTGGAGTGGGTTCTTCATGAGCTTCAGTTTCAGCCTCACAGTCAGGTTGTTCAAACCCTTCAGACTCATTCAAAGATGAACCCTCAGCAGCCCAAGATTTTGACTAGTCTCTTTCTCAAAAGACACACCACTGTCCCCCACTCCCTGGCTTGGATATTCTATTGGAAGAGGAGCCACAGGTTGTTCGACCTCAAGTATATCCCATTAACTATCCAAGTAAGAATACCGCTTATGTCCTTATCAGATTTAATTTTTACCAATCTACCATTGGCAGGTGATTTAATATAAATTACTTGGGCCCCTTTATTGTAACCAAATTCAGCTACATAATTCCTCAACTCAAAAAAGGATAGCCTATCTACATCAGAGTCTAACACATCAGTTAATTTGTTACCAACATAAGAATTAGTCTCAAAGTCCACATAACCACCATGATAAACCCTCAAAGTTACCAGTACAAATGACATATTTTAACTTGAAATTGATAATACATAAACAAGATAAATCGATTACTCAACTAGTTAAACATTAGCTCTAAAAATTTGCACATGCAAACCAAACTTAACCAAATACAAAAACCATACCCTAATTAAACGAACAACAGATCAAAAAAGTCAAGTGTAATCCCAATATTATATGAACATACACATCAAGTGAACCCTAGAATTTAAACGATTAAACAGCAAAATAGAAGTAAAAATAAGACGACAACATACCTTTAAATGATTAGAACCCTAGAATCCCTCCAATGGCGTCTGGATTTTAGGCAGAGATTGGATCGATTTGGGTTAGGGTTTTTTTGCGGGTAGATTTGTGTAATCGGGTGAAACTAAAAAGTGAATGGCTTTTGGTTATTTTTTTTGTTTTAACTGGGGTAAATAATTAGTTTTATTATTAAACGACGTGGCCAATTGAAAGGGTGCGTCTCTTCAACTCTCTCACATAATGCTGGGTCGGGGTGGATAAGATGTGAACTAATATCATTTGGAAGTTGGTAAGATGGTGAAACATATGCTCGTAAAGTTAAGAGGGGAAAATGGTAATCTGGGACAAGCTTAGGTGAGAAAGAACCAATTCCGCCTAGAGTGATACCCTATTTGGTTTTTAGCACCTGCTCATAATTGTTATTATATGCATAGATCATAATTGTTTATTATATTCACAGATGTAGAGTTTAACAAAATGATTCTCAACGCTTGAAAAATGAGCTCCAAAATCCCTATCCTTAAATTACTAAACGCCGTATCTCCCTGATTGCACAGTGTTTGAATATTGCAGTAGATTCGTCAACCTTTTGGGATTCAAATTGCAACCTTAATTTATATAAATTAAATAAGTGAAACAAAAACCTGTAGCACTATGGAAAATATTCAGAAGTTGCAAGGAAAATAATAATGCAAGAATTAATGCATTCCAAATGGAATATAATTTATAAGATTATAATATTTGTTAAAAGTAGTAGTTTCAATATTTGATCTCTCATTTAAAAGCTTAAAATGTTAGATAGAGCACATTTTATTTAGGGTGAATTACACAAATATACAACCCTAATAACAAATTTACAAAAAATACCAATATTATTCAATTTTACAAAACATACCAATAGCTTCTTTACAAAACATATACAAGGTACAACAAAACCATGGAAATGAAGCTTTCTTCTTCTCCCCCAAGCCACTGCTTCAGTTTCAGGTATGCCGCCGGTGGCCGGTGGCCGATCACCGCCGGCCGCCGGAAAATCTTTTTTTTAACAAGCATAAAACATACAAAAATACAAATTCATACTTTAAAAAAATATATTTAACCAATAAAAAATACATAAACATACATAAATTTTAAAATATACAAAATATACATTTATATACACTCACAACATACAAAAGCTAAACAAAAATGAAAATGCAAAAAATACAGAAATATACAAAAATATACAGATACACAACAAAAAAATTCCAAACATACAATTGAAAATGCAAAAAATACAGAAATATACAAAAATATACAGATACACAACAAAAAAATTTCCAAACATACAATTGAAAATGCAAAAAATACAGAAATATACAATAACAATACAAAAAATTAAATAGCCATTTGAAAAGATTTTAATGTGTATTTTTACACAAAAAATACACATACACATTAATACAAAGGTATATACATATATACACATTAATACACTTCCAAAACAAAAAAAAAAAGAAAAAAAAAAGAACAAGAGAAGCAGATCGGAGCAGAGATCTGCTTGGCCGGAGTAGGAGGAAACAGCAGCAGCTAGTCGCCGGAGATGGAGGAGGAAGGACGACGGGAGGTTCTAGTCGCCGGAGATGGAGGAGGGACGGCGGCTGGGTGGGTGGTGGGTGGAGGAGGAGAAAGAAAAGAGAGAGAAATTAGGGTTTGTGATAGGAGAAAGGGGGAAATGAGTAAATGGTATGTAGGGTAATATATTTAAAAGTATCGTTATTTAGGGTAAATGTTTAAAAGTATCGGTATTTTTTGTAATTTAGCTATTAGGATTGTCATCTAGTGTAAATTTTCCTTTTATTTATTTAGTCTCATCAACATGCCCCAGACATGTGGGCCTAATTCTTTTTTCTTTTCATGAGTCAAGCATGTCAAAGTCGTAAAATTTTTGTGTAGGCCCCTGTTTGGCACGCGCTAACTGATTTTGTAGCTGTCAAAAACAAATTCGCTGAGAAATAGCCACCTCCGGACAAATTCCAGTATAAATACTGGGGCTTTGAATAAGTTTTGTTCAAAACCCCAATATTTATACTGGGAAGCTTCAGTAAACTTACCCCAGTATAAAATACTGGGGCTTTGAACAAGTTTTGTTCAAGACCCCAGCATTTTGTTATGGGACTTTGTATAAAGCTTCAGTCCCATAACAAAATGCTGGGGCTGTGAACAAAACTTGTTCAAAGCCTCAACGTTTTGTTATGGGGATTGAAGCTATATATATAAAGTCCCATAACAAAATAATGGGATTTATCCCTTTAATACTTGAGTTTTGTTCAAAGCCCCGGTATTTTGTTATGGGACTAGTCTGGGGTGTTTTTCTCGCGCTAATGGAGCTTAAGTGTGCGCGCGAATTTTTGGCTATTCTTCAGTGAATTTTGAAACGGTGGATAGTCCCCAATGAGCGCGTCAAAAAATAGCTACTGATCAAAATTTCCCGTCAAAGTCATTTGTTTTTTCAATAGTGGCGGTGAGATTTGAAGTTTTGAACTCAAGACCCCTGTTTGCTCTGATACCATGTTGGATTGTGTGACCAACTCATCTAAAAGATTAAAGTATTAGATAGACCACGCTTTATTTATTTAGCCTATTCAACACCGATCACCAAAGCGATACTTTCTTCCATGGAATACTTCAATGGAGAACAAAGGAGCACAATGACTGTAAAATGACACATGATCAGGAGAAACAAAATGAGGCAAAGCACAACTTTGTCTTGCAATACTCTATAAATCAGAAGGAACAACTTTCCCCCCATATATTATCAATGAATGAGCGACCATTGATTATTTGCCACTAATCCGAACATTCATCAAGTTGGAAATCCTTCTATTTTACAAGTAGATGCATTTCAGGTCCAGTAGATGAAACTCTAAGAAAGCTTTACATGTCAATGGTGTTATTCTTATACCTAGAAGATATAGGGTCCTCATAGGAAGGCCATACATACAGTTGTCTAGGATGATGTTGTCATAGCCTCTGGATTAGTTTCAGTCCTGCCCAATATTACAACAACTAATTCAGCATATGTTTTCACCTTCAAATGCTGATATTGTAAACATATTTATGTAATATGAAAGAATACATGCTAACAACATACTTCGTCACAAGATAGTAAAGACTGCACAAACATTTAGCCTAAGCAGCCGCTATGATGACTTTTGACTCAAAAAGTGGGATCAGTTGTGACATCACTGCATCTGTATTAAAAGGTTTTTGGAAAGCTAAGGATGAAATTAATAGGGATGAAAAGGATAGTAGTGGCCACTGGCCACCAAACAGAGATGGAAGAAAAGAATAGTAGTGACCACCAAACAGGTAAGACAGAAGTGTTAAGGACAATAATGAACACAAGAGAGGGAGAAGGAACCAAAGAGTTGATATCATAACAACAGAAAAGAGAATTATATTGCAGGGGCAAGCTAGCCCAGGTTGACTCAAATTTTGCAGGACTTCAAAGTGACATTTTGACCTTCTCTGGAGTGACATTAATTATCATAGATCTGTGGTTGGCCTAGGAAAACCACTTAAAAATATAAAGAAAACAGTTCCCACTTCATTATGTGAAGTAGATATAAATGCGGAATCATGTGCATAGACATTTTGTCTAAGCACATCAAGGACTTTCTTCTGTGGGTTTGCGGGTTTGTTATGTTACTTGCCATCAGCATAAAGGTATGAAGGTGCTCAAATCTCTTGAGAAATTAATTCATCAAAAAAAAATGCTAAATTATCTAACATTTGCTGAACATTATCCTAGTCTTAAATCTTAATGCCCAGAAACGTTTTAGAAATAACAGCCTGATGCATGTTTCAATGCTTAAGATGGTTTATGCAATATCTAAGAAATGTATATGTGAAACCTAGGAAATGAATTTCGAAAAGAGAGATTAACCTTGATAGTCAAGAGTTTAACACCATCTTGGACCGATTGTCCCACTTTAACTTCGATTCCGCTTACATATCCATTAGCCGGTGCCTTCACGACATGCTGATCATAGACAATGTAGACAAGAGCAAAAGTAGTAAATGAAAATCAACTAAAACAATTAAGGCACTAAGGAGATGTTAATCTTCAATTGTGGTTGCGGTACACAAACCTCCATCTTCATTGCTTCTAATACCAACATATTTTGTCCCTCCTGAACTTTCTCTCCATCCTTCACCAAAACTTTAACCACTAGACCAGCCATGGGGGCGACCACAGTCCCAGAAGGATAAGATGCCGCCGCTCTGCTAACAGGCTTGTCTATTGTTTCATCATCTTCAAAGAGTTCAAGGCCTATCCTTTGTTTGAAGTGATGCTGATATTTGCCATGCCAGATGTGAATATGCTGAATTTGATCCTGCAAAATTGGAGATCTAGCTAATTCAATTGATCGAGTTCTTTCAATGCAACCACTGTACTCTCAATCAATGGGTATCAAATTCTCATGAACCTAGACAAAATGTGCTAAATAAATGTACACACTTTACCTACTCCAAGAGTATTTAGTGGACTAACTAGCATCACTGCAACTCTACCTGGAAAAAAATCTACTCCTGGGATCACTTTAAGGTTATATTTTAAGGTTTCTCTCTTACTTATCCTTTTGTCAGTGGTTAGACTACGCTGGAAGTGGTGTTCAAATGTCTATGATGTTAAGGAAAACTGGACACTGAGGATCCTGAAATTGCCCAACCAACATATTGTGATATTATATTTGATAGCCATCGTGCTCGTCCATGTCAGTTAAAGAATGGCATACATTTTGTTGGTTGTTTAGTTCCTAAAGTACTGAAAATATGATATAGCACTGGACGTTGAAAATGTTACAATCTTCAAATGGTCTCTTCGTTATTAAGAGGAAAGTGAGAGCAAGCAGCTCAGTGTCTTTGGAAGGACCTCGATACATAGAGAATATAACACGGTGGATATTCCTGACAAATATTGACGAGCACTCATATTTAGCAGGATTGCTAACAACAAATTACAAAGTCACTACATCCTATTAGGATGTTCTACTTTCATAGAGGGTTTCTAAAGAACAGAGTACATGAATATGGGTGGATGACAGAGTCAACTTTTGAAATCTGAACTTCTTCGTATCAAACTAAATCTCATTGTATGTTTCTTGATAACAAATTATCATGAACTAATGAAGAGTGCAAAAGTTTATCTTCCAGGAATGTGGACATATTTTTGGGACAACTCAAAAACAAAAGTAGAACTTTAATTGGGTCGAGAGAATAATTATTTTACTATTTTATTTATTAATTTACTTTATAACTGTGGTTTCCAGATTAGCATGTGCGCACCTCGGCTAATCTACTGGTACATGTTAAGAACTATGACACAGTTGTAAAAGTTTAACTTTTGGCTACTCTATTATACTATTGTTTAGAGGAAAATAGAATAAAGTAGCTATGCAATTGAAAGGAGAAGCATCGAAATCTGAAAGCTAGTAAAAGAATAAAACTTTAAAACGCATTTTAGTGGAAATGAACATCTTGAGACGACCTAAACGTAGAAAGCATGACACATAATTAGGAACACATATTATCGGAAAGCCTATGAATTATGAAATTGAGGCAGTTCCACGGCAATGTGTTGCAATTTTGAGACTTGAAACTTATCTATTAGAGCTTATCTATCGCAGACTTGCAAGCTACAAAGTACTTAGTACGAAGGATCAGAAGATTAGTTGTGACCTACTCAAACCTTGACTAACTGGCAATTGTCCATCAAATTAACACTAGGTTTCCAGTCTTTATCTTCAACTCTGTAGCAAGTATGTACTTCTACCATGACAATAAAATGCATCCATGTATTTACATGCATGTGTGTGTGTGTATTGATGTATTTACATGCATGTGTGTGTGTGTGTATTGATGTATGTGTATTAGAGGAAACAAACTATGTGAGGCCACTCTTTTTTCCAGTAACTCCAATATTTTAAGAACTCCCAAGCAAACTATCAAATGTTATGATTAGCTCTGTTTTGAGCGAGTAGAAATCTATTATGCTTTGCAAATGATTACTTATTTTTTTTTATTTTTTTGATAACCGAGTCCATTCTGACAACTTCGAAACTCGGTGGATAATGGGCCCCCTCATCTACCCTTTTCAACTTAAATATCAAACCTGGTTCCCCGGCAGGATTCGAACCCGTGACATGCGCCTACCACACATCCCGTGTTGCACTACCTCTATTGTTGAACCAAAACCTTGGGGCAAAGCAAATGAATTTCTTGCTTCAAGATTAAATTGTAAAGCTAGCGCACCCATGGTAGGTACTCTAAGTACAGCCTAAGTGGTAGCAAATGATTATTTCTATTCGTGGTAAAGGGAAAAAAGCTGGTCAGCTTAAACAGAGTTGTGCGCTTGTCAATCAATATGCACGCCGGTACAGCTAGAAGAGCAAGACTTGAAATAGAAGGTGTTACCTTGGAATAAACAGCCAGGCTGACATTCAGGCTTAGACCATTGACTTCAACTCTGTAGTCATTGTTGCTTAATTGTGTCGCTTGGATCTCCAAACCGGGAGAATTGGTTTCTCCTGTCTAAGGATACAGATCATTATGCTGCAGTGGAATAACTGAAAAGGTAAAATAAAATTTGACTACAATCATTCTATTTTATCAAAAGAACATTACCTCAACTAGGAATTTTCCATCCGGCAAGTAGGTGATGGAAACAGCCAAAAGCTTTGAACCACTATTACCGTATTGATTTTCCCATTCAAGATCCACTGTTCTCTTAGCAAGATGATGGACTCTGAACGGAGGATTACCATACCACAAATGGAGGCCTCCTGCTAACAAGAACAGATCAATAAACTATCATCAGCTGACAGGAATAAAGCACGCCTTTGCTTAACACAACAAAGATTGTATTGTTCACCAGGAGCCTTATCGCTCAATGTTGCAAGTTCCTTTTGGCAGATGCAAGCAGCTACAATGGATGCAGCATATTTGGCAGCACTATCAGCTTCTTGCACTGATACTGAATTGGCACCATCAATGAACAGATCATCCTTGTACCGCTCAATGAAATGAGTTTCTACTTCACCATTTTGAAAAGCCCTATGGCTTGCAAGCTTAAATAGAAAGTCTATATTGGTGGGTAAACCTGCAACCTTCATTGACAGATGACCAGCGACTACATCTCAATTACTGGAATATTCTTCATATAAACTTTTCATTCTGAATCAAAACCTGCAAAACAGGTCCAACAACAAAAGAAGAAAAATCATACCTGAAACTTTGACAGGCAATCTTTCATTTTTATCAGTGCTGCAGGGCGGTCCTGTCCCCATACTACTAGCTTAGCAATCATGGGATCATAATGCATGCTTACTGTGTCCCCTTCCTCAACTCCAGTCTCAACTCTAACTGCAAATTTGTATTAAAGTCACCCAAGCGCGAAATATACAGCTTAACACTAATTAGTAATTTGCATAATCAGATAAGCAAATAAGCCGATAGATTTTAAACACAGAACCCTAAATAGGCTAGTCTCAGAACTTCATTAAACTAGAGCACCTAACCTTAATATAGATGTTATAAGGTCAGTCAGCAAATTGAGCAACCTGGCTTGATATTTCAAGGGCCTTGAAATAATAGACTACTAGCTTAAGTTAAAGAGCTTTTGGCTTAGGCAGTGTAAAAGGAAATGTAGCAGGGGAGAGAGACCCTTGATGTCCATTCTGAGTCAAATAATTTCATAACAATTTGACATAAAAACACTATCTCTGACCAGATAAGGGTTTTATATAGCAATTCATACGCATGAAATTATTCAGTGGTAGCAAGTGGCTATTAGTCCTATCAAACAACAAGGAAGCAGATAATCATCTGACAGTACATTTTGCAACTGTGGGTCCTTACATTTACATGGAAACCTGTTTTCACATTTTTAGATGCTAGTAGGGTTAGAAAAGCATACACAAAGTAAGGAACAAATGCTGCTGATATAATGAGACGTTAAGAACAGCTCAATTATCTCAGTTCCTTTGGAGAAATTGAGGATTCTATCATGATCTTTGCAGTGGCAAACCACTTAAATGAGCCTTGAGTAACTTTTCATGAATAAGATGCTCATCATGGTTGAAACTGCACCTGCTGATGTAACTGTAACAGGACAATAACGATGAAGAACACCAGTTGCTGGAAGAAATCCTTTTGGAACATTTTCAGCATAAATTCGGGCCTCAAAAGCATGACCTGGCATCAAACTGACAAACATTAACGTCTATGAATTTTCCAGTATGCTTTAGTTTTTGGCTTTAATAAGTATTCTATATGTTTTTATAATAAGAAGAGTAATCCATAGCACTTTATTTCAGAGACAATTCTTCATGAAGGAATCTCTCAGAGATCTATGTAATAACTTGCTAAAAAATTAAGCTTATATTATGCCAGTCCATGTAAGAAATGGAAAATTTTTCGCAGAACCATTTTCATGCATAGACTACATTAAACAAGAAGAACAAAATTTTGTTTTGCCATTTTAAGAATTAAAAAAAAAAAAACTTTTTATAGGGTGTGTTTGGTATGAAGGAAAATGCTTTTCACAAAAATGTTTCTCAGGTAAATAAGTGGTTTTCATACTTATTTTCTAGTGATCTCCAGAAAATTGTTTCCCAGTGTTTGGTCAATGAGTATAATATTTTTCGCTCTTTGGTTGTAAGGAGAAATATATAGTTTCCTAGCAATATTACAAAATGGTTTCCTATTATCCTATTTACTGTAGTTTTCTTTAAAATGTCTATAGAAAACTTAAAAAGAGATTAATTACTTTCTATTAAAAATGACTATAAAGTAAATTAATAAAAATATAGGATCATTAAACAGCAGACCTATAATTGAAGCTAAAATAATCTGAATTAATAAGAGGGGGGGGGGGGGGGCACTAGTTAAACAGCACGCAGACATACAATAGAGCAGAGTCTTGTCACTGATGATTATCAACCTGTCTCTCTCTCTCTCTCTCTTTCTCCGAGACAATTCTACAGATTGACCACCAAAGCATGGTAGATATACAATATCCCCCATTCCCACTTTTGGATTGCACATTTATCAAGGAAAAGTTCAAAATCTTTTATGTTGTTCAACTATATTCTTTAGATAATGTCAACAACATTCCATTTCTCATAAACTCTCTCCAACATATGCACGGAAGCCTTTAAATTTGGGAAGACTGGCCAGCTGTGTAGCGCCGGCAAGTTGAGCACGGAAAATGAGTTGCCTAGGCATGCCGGAGAAGTTATTTTCCAGATTTTTACAGAAAATTAATCTTCGGGAAAATGTTTTCCCAATTATTTTGGCCAACCAAACATAGGATTCCTCCCAAACACACCCATAATCATAACACATTTCCTTCAATGGGTTGAGCACTCAATTTGGAACTACCAAAAAGTTAAGCTCGTCAACAAGCTTTAGTAGATTTACTTGTGCTACAAAGATGACATTATATCCAGTAAATCGTTTCTCAATTTCAGATAAGCCCTTGAGTTTCTATTGATATTATGATCAGTTGCTATGAGTTTCCATTGATATTATGATCAGTTACTATGAGTTTCTATTATTTGTAAAAGAATACTGACTTTTCAATTAAACCTTCTGAACAAGTGATTATTCCACTGATTCAAGTATTTCCTTTTATTTGTAAGTCAAGAAACTTCACTAAAAAGTTTCAAAAAGTGAGAAACTTCATAAAAACACCAAGTCAGAGTAAGAAAAATCTATGTACAAGATGTGCATGTGCCTCTGCTTGAGTCCATCGTCTTCCACCAAGTTTGCCCATATACAACAAGGCATTATCTCTTTACACCAAAAATACAAGTGGAGAAAAAGATAATCTTGATATTTTCTACACCATCCTATGAAACAATCCATTTTACTTTAAGGTTAATGTTAACAAAACTTCTAAGCAGTAGTATGTAATAGAACTAAATAGCTCCGAGTCCAAGCAACATTATATATAAGAGACATGATATCTAGTCATATGCAGGGTTGGTATTTCCCAGTCAAGAACTCTAACCATAAGAAAAGGTTCATCCAGCAGTTCTTACCAAGCCAGCACTTGGCAGGAAAAAAAAATTATATTATATTATAGTATATTATATTATATTATATTTTATATATATATATTTGAGAACCAGTGTGATCTCCGACCTGAAAATGGCACCTCTGACTGAGTCAAGGGAAGAGACTCCCCATTTGCAACACGTATTTGCCATTCCACAAGATCTTGACCAACAATCATCTCAGTAACAGGATGCTCAACCTGACAAAGAGTGATTATATTTTCCTCTCTACTGCTATCAGAAGGGAAGGACGTAGACCTATGAAAATACCTGGAGGCGGGTGTTCATCTCCATAAAATAAAACTGCCCAGATAGTGTATCAACTATAAATTCAACAGTTCCTGCACTGTGGTAATTAACTGCCTTCAAACATAAAATAGAGCTGTCAGCTCAGAAATACAATTGAGAGCAATAAAGAACAATTGTACAGACAACAGTAAGGAACAGATTATACTATTGACATGCACCTCATTTAAGAGAGATAAATAAGATGTCCTTTGTACAAGCCATTAAACCATAAAAGAGGTCAAGGGTGTCGCGTGGATTAGTGACTGGAAGCTGGGATTAAATAAGCTAAAGATGCCATTTAAGAGACTGTCAGCTGTTAACTGAAATTAATAAGTCACTTAGGGAATTAGTAACCGGTAATTACAGCTATATACGGAGCTGGATCTTGTAACGAACTCCATTCTGATTCTTTGGAAGTCAATGAAGTTTCCCTCTCTTCTCCTCTCTCAAATTCATAGTTCACACTCTCTCTCGTTGCTTTCCAGTTCTAGTTCAGGAACTGCTTTGGTTTAGCTTTTCGTCAGAGAATTGAGTTCCCCAATTCCGTACTGAATTTCGAGATTCTATCAACTATGCTAAGCTTTTCTACAAAACATCTGTTCCAAAGTCCAAACAGAAAGCTAGTGATACTACATGATCAAGAATTTAACTTTATCAGAACAAACTCTCTATAGGGCCAAATAAGGAGACAAAACATAAGTCTGCGATAGCAAGAGTCAAATGTAGCCCAAGATGAAATGTCGTGTTAAAAGTAATTGCTGAGATTTGTGCACACGTACATGATAGATACTCTGCGATAGATTAAGATAAACAGACATTTATCTGTATTTCAGATAAGTCACTTCAGTCAATAAAGTAAAGGCGCATAAAAAGTAGCAGGCTAGTAAACTTGCCAACTTCGATATGACTAGCTAATTTGCACAGAGAAAACAAACAAGTTCATCTCACCTTAGCTGCAGATACAGCTGCTTGACCCAGCTGGGAGCGGAAGTCAGAGCTCACATTAGGCTGCGGATATCAAAGTTTTGTCAACCTTTTAGGAAACTTCTAGAGAAATGACGAAAATAAAAAATAAAAAAATAATAAAAAAGGCTTACAGCTGGAGCTTCTTCTATTATCTTCTGGTGTCTTCGCTGCACACTGCAATCTCTCTCATAGAGATGTATAATATTACCTTGTTTGTCCCCAAATATCTAACAAACAAATGAAAGCAAACAAGAATGTTAGGATGGAAGAGGGCAAGGCACGAAAATGCAACAACTAACACTACTACTACACTCAACCCAAACCGGTTGGGGTTGGCTATATGCATCCTCACTAACAAGAAGATAATAAAAAATATAAAAGGACCAAGCAATCAATTAAACAGAATAAGGGCTACCTGGACTTCTATGTGTCTTGGTTTAGTAATATATTTCTCCAGTAGAATTGTATTTATACCAAAAGAAGCAGCTGCTTCCCGTTGGGCCCCCAAGAATGACTCCGCAAAATCATTTGGACTCTGAACAATCCTCATACCCTGAAATTAAGTAGGTTAGCAGACAGTAATTTTCTACTATGGAACAAGAGAAACAAATTTGCAAAACTCATAAGCTTGAACTTAAATTTGCATTCCTTATAAGTAGGATGTTAGCAGAAGGCAGACCTTCCCTCCACCTCCATGGGTTGGCTTAATTAGAATAGGATACCCCATTTTGTCTGCTTCCGACTTCATAAAGTCAATATCTTGCTCATCACCATGATATCCAGGCACAAGGGGAACTCCGGCTGCACCCATTATTCTCTTTGAAGCACTGATGGAAATATCCAGAGACAGAAAGGAAATAAGCATGAATTGTCAGAAGCAAAAATGCAGCTGCATACTGCTAAATAAGAACTTCATTGAAAAACCAGCAGTTGGCATGTGGCACTGCTATTAAGGTTTGGAAGTAATGCTGCCAAACCCAAGCCACATTAGAACTCAAAAGACAAGATGCATATGACAAATCGTTTCACAGAACTGCATGCCAACAATGCTAGTTGGCCGACGCTATGGGTTTTAATATCTGCACATAAACACCCTCTAAACCACTGCTTAATCATATGGGCTAAACTGAAATTATTTACATGCATAAGCTTGGTTAGGATTATTTTTATGTTCCATATTAATTGCACATGGGACCTTCGCAGATATGTGCTTGGTCTCATGAAACACACGAGGCTAGAACCAACAGTAAAAATCAATTTCTATGCATATACAATCAATAGGGATTGATGCTAAGCCTAAAGAGATTCACATCCCACACGAACATTAGCGGAAATCATGTTAATGTCATGGTCGGCAGCTCTGAAATAGCCAAAACGCATCCAACAGATGCAAATCTTTGTTCTGGTGCAAACAGTTAATATCCACCTATTCAAGTATTAACTCGGCCAGTTTAATTGGTGCAATCCTTCCAAAATTTAAATCAACCATATCAATACCAAAACAGAAAGCAATGAGATTACACACTAATCTCCACCCTCAATGGTGGTAAAACTTGAGAATTCATAAACAGAAGAAATAAGATGAAGGCATGAACACATAGCTTCCCTTCTTCCCAATACAGTAGACCTTGTACCTAGTTCCACTCCTGCTGAAATTGAAACGGGTATGAGCAACTTCCTAAAATGATTAAGATTCCTAATTCGAGGTTATGCCTTTCAATCTCCCTCACACATTAGAACTGGCAATTCTAATTAGGCTATTTTTTGATAATAATTCTAATTAGGCTATTGTTGTAGCATGAATTAATTTGATAAACAACAACAGTATACCCACGGTATCCCACAAGTGGGGTCTGGGGAGGTGAGGTGTACGCAGACCTTACCCCTACCTTGAGTAACATAGAGAGGTTGTTTCCGAAAGACCCTCGGTTCAAGAAAGTCATTTTCGAAACAAGCTTGAAAATTAATTTGATAAAGCAAGTGGAATTATAAGCACAACATGATAGCAAGTGGAATGCAGTGATCTCTACCTCTTATCACCCATTTCGCGGATAGCAGAGGCAGGAGGTCCAATAAACAAGAGACCCTCATCCTCACAAAGTTGAGCAAAATCGGCACTTTCAGATAAGAAACCATAACCTGGGTGGATAGCCTAATTATAAAGAAGTAAATAAATATAAATAAGAGATCCTCTCTGAATGTTGGCAAACATTTAACCACCAAAAGTTTAATTAGAAGTAAGACAAATTTAAATTAGTGAACCATATGGAACATGAACAAGCATATATATAAAGCACTGACATCTCATTTAAACAATAGCATAACTAACACATCGACGTTGTCGCTTCAAGAATACTGTTCTGGGACAATCGAAAAGAACAGATGGAAACAATAAGGCCCAAAAACTAACATCATGTTTTATCAAAAGCTAGTCCAAAAAGATCATCATCATTTACATTGAGATATACCTAAATATACATATTTTAGCTTTGAGCATGATCTATAGTGGTATAAATTACATAAACAAGATTAAAGTAATCTTCTCTTCTTTCCCTTTTTCTTTTTAGGTTTGTTTCATTTTTCCTCTTTTTGGTAGGATAAAGGGTTGGTCCATCGGTCACCTACATAATGCACTCCCTACGCAGTAAGTACTTATCGGCCTAAACGTTCTCACAAATGAATGAGACAGTAACTAATGCTAGTGAAGAAAAGTTTGAAATATTACATTTTGTTGTCATATAAAAGAATTAGCTAAATACATATCAACGGTTGCACAATTTAAAGTAAATGCCAGAATACATGATGCCTCTTTTGTCTTACATCTTAAAACTTTATGCTCAGGTAAACAAAACATTTGTAATTATATATACCTGAGAGCCAGATTGATTAGCAGCATGAATAATAGCAGAAGAATTTAAATAACTGAAACGAGCAGGTGCCGGACCAATTCTAAAAGCTTCATCTGCTGATTTCACGTGCAAGCTATCTCTATCGGCGTCACTGTAAACTGCAACTGTACGAATGCCCAATCTTTTAGCGGTTTTAATGATTCTACAAGCTATTTCACCTCTATTTGCTATTAGTATTTTCTCAATTCGTTGATTTATTTGTGGAGTTGTGGAGTATAGTAATGTTTGGTGAAAAATGTGTGTTTTTCGCCGGAGTATAAAAGTAATCAACGACATTATATTGTTGTGGATGTGAATGTGGAGTGTGTGGGTTTATTGAATAGTGAAAGAGAAGAGAATTTAAAGATGAAATTGCTTACTCCTCTTCAATTTCGTCGCTGTTCCTGATTGTCTACATTCTCAAATGTTTCATACTCAGCACCCAGTCATATACTAATCCATTAAGATTTTGTAAAGTACTTGCTTTTTTTTTTTCCTGATTAAATACTAAATTAAAAAAAAGGAGAGTGCCACCTAAGATAAAGTAACTACTGTACTACTCATTTAATACTCCTAAATTTTTAGGGAAAAAAATCAGATTTATTTATGTACTATATTTGGAATTGGTAAAATTTTCCTCATGTTGCACTTTTGACACATTCTACCTTTGCCATTAATTGTGAGGCAGTTCTTATTGTCACCAATGAAACTATCAAAATGGTTGGACTCAACGTTTTTTTCAAATTCACATATCAACTTCTGATTATGGTTTTAAATTACTCCTAAATTATG
Source organism: Petunia secreta (assembly GCA_029990175.1). Classification (NCBI taxonomy): domain Eukaryota; kingdom Viridiplantae; phylum Streptophyta; class Magnoliopsida; order Solanales; family Solanaceae; genus Petunia; species Petunia secreta. The sequence goes on along the minus strand of JARKIP010000085.1, from coordinate 3,680,704 downwards.
ATAGAGTTCTGTTAGCTGACGAGGGCTACAACGGAACTCTTTTCAAACGAGGTAATATCAAACCAAAAGTGCAAGTGATGATAACATTATACAATGTTTTATTGCACATAAATAGATTTGATCCTCTAATTTATTAAGGGTGTCGTTCGGTTGGAGGTGCAAATAACGTGGGTATTAATTATTAATGGGAGTTTATAATGTGTGTATTAATAATGTGGGTATTGATAATGCGGGTATTAGTTATGTGGGGTTTAGTAATGTGGGTATTAGCCATGCATATTTTATAACATAGGAATTATTTGTTGAATTATTGATATATTTTAAATTAACAAACAATATTATTATTTAAAATATTTATTTACTCCTTAAATAAAATTTTATAATATCCTTATTATTATAAGGATTACTTTTGTCATTTTAAATTTTAATACCTTCGTTATTAATACCCACATTATTAATACCACCTTCTACCCCGCATAAAATAATACATAGATTCCCGCATTAATAATACGGGTATTAATAATGTGGAATATACAAAAACACAACCAAACGTTGCACTAATTTTATGCGGGTATTAAAATTTCACAGAAACCCAACCGAACGTTGCACTAAATTAGCGCGGAGTTTTGTGCGGGTATTAAACCCTTAACTAAGTAACTGAACGACCCCTAAGTACTTTATAATTTTAGTAAAGAATTTGAACTTATTAAACTATGGGAGGTTTACGAAAATACCCATCAAAATCAAAATATTTACCCATCTCTACCCATAAGTTTCATATTTACAAGCACTACCTATAAACTATTTACATGACATACCCATCTAGACTTGTATATTATTATTTAATTTATGCAGTATACCTTAAAGGTATACACTCATATCTAAACTGGTATACTATTATTTATGAAGTATACCTTAAAAATATACACCTATAAGTTATAACAAAGGTATACAGTAATAAATGAGTAGGTTAGATAAATACTTTTAATCATGGGTAGTATAATTTTTAATGAGTAACGCTGGTAAATATTTTAAATTTTATGGATATATAGTGTGAAAAACCTTAAACTATTCACTATGTAATTTTAGGTGATGCTTGCTTGTTTATTAGTACTAGTATTAACATTTTGAATTTTGGGTGTCCGAACATACGAGGTTTGATCCGCAAGGACAATATGACGTGGAGAGGTTGTAGCGTGCTCGTCTTAAATTCAGAGTAGAGGTGATGAGATCACGTTATTTTGGTACTAGACTTTCTATTATACTCCTATCCTAGTTTGGCAAGTTTTGTTGGCATGTTTGACAAGGATAAAAAATGTGTCGGCATTTATGCTTATATTTAACTCTTTTGGACTAGTATTTTAAATTTTTTATTTTTGATATATGTGCAAATCTTATGTAAACCTTCATGCTATGTAGTACTTGGTACTCAATGTTACAAAGCCAAAAGGAATGAAAAATGGACAAGATACAAAAAGTTTGACTACAAATTGAAAAATTGAAGAATAGGTTGTTGCAGAACGAAGTCGGCCCCCACCGATGCAAAGGCTAAATGGAAGAGACCTCAACCGGTAGAGACAATGAGTTCAAGAGCCAGAGATTGAAGAACTTCGGCAAGCCACCGATTGGAATTGGCGGTCGCCGATTCATGGGTTTATTCTACTAGGCGAGCAGCCGAACCATCGGCTATTCTACCGGTACTCACAGTGAACTCCATAGCAAGGGCGATGAAGAATGTCAATTCCGCCGCTTGATAGGCGTCCGCCAAACCTGAAAGGCGAAAGACAAGGAGAAAGTTAAAAACCAACAATCGGCGACAACCGACTGTAAAGGGCGGGAGTCATTTGATCGGCTGAATGAAAGAAAACAGAACGAAATGAAAATTTTGTAAATAGATTTTTGACTTTCAAATCCAAGACTATAAATAGATTACTAGGTCTCTAAGGCAAAACATTTTTTATTCTATTACACTTTTGAATATTCTTGTAAACTTGGAAGGCAAGCAAGAGTTTTAACTTTTAACATCAATATTGTAAGGATCTTTGACTTTAATGCTTTTTATTACATGATTCTTACTATTTTATTCCATTTCATTACTTTGTTAGACCCTAGTATGAGTAGCAAAACTCATATTAGGGGTTTATCTATGATGACTTGATTATTTTAAGTTAGATACTTGATTTAATCTTACAAAATCTATGAATTAATGTTAATTTTACTGTTCTTAAAAATCAAAAGGGTTTAAGGTGAGGACTCACTTGACCAAAACTCCACTTTGCTTTCATCTCCCTAACATGGTTGAAGGTGTGGGTTTATAGAAACTAGCGAAGATTTGGGTTATATTGGCTCACGAGCCTACCCCATTTAAAGGGAACAACAACAAAAATAGGTGTTTCTACTCGGGCCTTGGAACTAGGCCTCGTTATTGACCTTAACAGGCTTAACTTGGTAGACCTCTCTATGTGTCGAAAAAAAACACCACCTACTATTACGGGGATACGAGTCCAGCAGGCGAGACTGGACTTATCTTACAAGTCATCGGGCATAGAGGATACATGCCTTTTCTATGAGTTACGACCGTTCAAAGGCGGTACGAGTGTAGGACGCAAGGCATACATCCCGCCGCTTTAGGATTACAGTCTTCTAGTTAGGATTTTGTATATACCACCACCTTGAGTTTATAGGCCCATCAGCCTCATCAGTCTTATGTATTTTACCATAATTAGGACTGGGTAATCTCTACTATAAATACTCCTCCTTACATTATATTGTACATCAAGCGATTCACCACCGAATCCCGCTATTCTCAAGGAATAAAACTCTTGTCTATTATTTTCCTATCTATTTACTTACATTTCCGTCGTATTTTACTGTATTGCTTGTGACCCATTCATAAATTTAAGTGTTTAACCCAGACGTTTAATTTTAGGTATAAACAATTTGCCGCCCACCGTGGGGCCCAGGCAATTGTAGGTATTCTACAAGGAAAAGGAGTTGTCATGTCAGACGACAACGACAACGACAACACCGCAAAGAACACTGCCGATGTAGTAGCCGAGTCTGTTTAGGATCCTGGTGATCACAGCGTTCAGCCAAAGAATCCCACCAAGGAGCCAGTCCATGTGCCCAGCGATGGTGAAGGCAATCAATCACGCGAAGGTAATACTGATCTTAGAGGTTTCCTTGTTAATCTCCTCAAAACCCTCTCGCAATGGGCAGAGCAGACCTCGGTCAACATGATCAAGGGCATATCTCAAAAGTTAGGAACAATGTTCACTGAATCGTCTCAGATGCCAGTATCCACACGAGGACCAGCGCCTATGAACAATACACCAACGTCCGCTCTTAATCGTAGACTCAACATGCACGCTTCTTCTGGGGGCTCAACGACAGTCAACAATCAAGACCTCAAAGGAACACCTGCCATTCATGATATCCTAAAGGAGATGAAGGCCATCCACAATCGGATCGGTAACGTGCCGGGTGCACCACCCCAGGTTACCACCGTAGATGAGCAAAAGTTATATAGGCATGCATACAAAGCAAGTGTTGCACCGATCCGCATGCTAAAGCACTTCCGCTTGCCGGATAACTTGAAGTACGACGGAACAACAGATCCGGACGAGCATATTGCTGCCTACTATAGAGCCATTAAAAGTAACGGAATCTCAGAGGAAGAAATCCGGTATGCTCTAGTAAAGAGGTTTAGCTCGACCTTGACTAAGGGTGCCCTTGCTTGGTATACTCAGCTACTGATGGGCTTCATCGAGTTATTCCCCCAGATGCAAGACTTGTTCAAGAAAGCGCATTCTGGCGCCCGCAAGCGGGAGAAGCGTATGGAGGATATCTTTGAGATTCGGCAGCATGACGACGAGCTGTTGAAAGACTACCTTAAAAGGTTCCAAAGGGAACGCATGGAGCTTCCTCCAGTCTCGATAATATTATTGTGGTAGCTTTTGGAAAGAGCCTGAATTCCAAAGGGTCATTAGCTACCAAGGAGTTGCAGTGGAGTTTGACTCAACACCCTGTGACAGCATGGAACGCTTTGTATCAAAGATACACTGAGAAGTTGCGCTTGGAGCCCGAACAACCACTAGCCCCTATTGTAGAAGCTCGCCCAATCACCGAAAACATCAATGACTTTCCTAAGTCGGTCGAAAAATTGGAGGATAATAGGAAAGCTCCAATGTCGCGTCACAAGTGATCGCTCAACATAAATTGTGTACCTGATAGATTTGAAGAGCTTGGGCTATGCACCAACGCCGTGGAGTTCGTGCGAGATTATATGAAGGACGACCAAGTGTGTTGGCCCAGCAATATGAGGGTCGAACCTGGTAGAAGAAACAAAAAACTGTATTGCAAATTTCACAGGGATCATGGACATGAGACCGCTGCCTAAAGGGCCTTGATCCTGTAGGTGATGAGTTTTCTCGATAAAGGTTATTTGAAGGGCCTACTTACTGATAGAGGAAAGCAAGCCTATGTTAAGAGCTTGATCCCAGAGGGACCCCCAGACCTGTTGGAGCCTAAGAGGTCCATCAACGTGATAGTTGGTGGCCCGACGTTGCTTGGTGACTCGAAAGATGGTGAGGCAACGCTTGATGAGGACCACGCACGAGAAGAGATGATCTTATTTAGTGACCAGGACATCACAAGCTGCAACAGTCCTCACCACGATACCTTGGTCATAATGCTCCGAATAGAGGATACATACGTCAAGTGCGTCCTAGTCGAAGATGGCAGCGCCATGAACCTCATTAAATGGAACAGTCTACATATGATGGGAGTTGAAGACAAAATGACTCATAGTGTCTACGTGCTAACAGACTTTAACAACTCATGTGAGAAGTCTGTCGGGGAAATCAGCCTTGCTACACACATTCCGGGGGATTATGTTTCTTCTTTTCAGGTTATAAAAGGAGGCGTCCCATACAATGAAATTATAGGGGCGGCCGTGGATTCACCAGGTTAAAGCAGTACCTTTTACCTGGCATAAAAAACTCAAGTACCGCACCAAGTGGGGAATAAAGGAGATTAATGGAGATCAGGAGGTATCAAGGGAGTGCTATACCGCAGCGGTCATAGGAGCATCTGACCTAGAAGAGGCACCAAAGACTGGCTTCCCTGAAATCGATGAAGACTCTGAAACCTCAATCAACCAAGATTACAATTCCGATTGTTCAGTTGATTGACGTGTTTTCAAGGGGGGAGGAGTAAGGCATCTGGAAGAATAATTTCTTTTCGGCATTTACTTTTAGTAAGTCTCTAGTTTCTTTAAACTTTGATCACAGTATTTATATACTCATCAGTTATGTTACGGGCAACAGTACAGACTCTGCGCCCCTATTTATCAATAAAACTACTATTTTACTTAGTCAGTTTTACCATTACAACTCAGATCTATCTACGATACAAATATTCATAGCCCCGGCCAAACTCAAGTTGAAATAATACACTCACTTTTCGTGACAAAACTAGGGTAAACTACTTGCTTGGAGCTAGACCACCTTTAACTCAGCCAATAGGCATTATTCATAAGTTGAACTCGTCAATTCAACGAATTTACACTTATATGTCGGTGGAGATGCCTGTCACGCCCTCTTTTTTTTTTTCTTTTTTTTTATTTTTTTTTTTAAAAGAATCCCCTATGGTTAGAGAGGTTTCTCAATTTTAAAGGCAAGTGACATGTGTTTCACGGTACACAATGTATTAAAAACTCGGAATCGCCACTTGATAAGTTAAAGGTGTGTCAAGTCACCAAAGTGGTGTACCTAAAACACCTTTGACTCATTAAATGGTCTGCGTAGAGATTCGGATAAGGTCCTCAGTTGACTCTCGGGAAGGTATTAGGCATCCTCGAGTCCTGTGTCAAGCACAATTATTTTATTGTCGTGTTTTGATTTAATAAATATGGTGTTGACATCCAATTTTGTCAGTAATTTTAACCAATGTCTAATTATTATAAAATAAGGTTAATTTAAAAAATTAAAGCCAAATTGCTAAATTTAAAGGAAAAGGATCAATTTCGCAAAATATATAAAAACACCTAATACACTCCCTAAATCAGTTCAATATACCCATCCCTATTCCCTTTTTCCCCAAAAAATCAGAATCCTAATCCCCAAATCCCTCAGCCCGCGTCCAATTTCCCCCTCCCCCCCCCCCCCCCCAAAAGCCATACAAACAACGTCCAAAGTCATACCTTTGGTCCCCTCTCCAGCTCATTAATTCATACTCCAAGCGAATCATAGACATCCAGAGCAGTCCTTTAGGCGAAAGTTTTAGAATCTTGTTCAAATTTTGGCATAAAGCAAGAATATTCCAGGTTTGATTCGGCTTTTTTTCCCTCTCAATTTTTAAGGAGCCTTATCTGTTAAGAGTCGTTGAGCTCCAATTAGCCTTTTTCCCCAATATGGAGTCACCCTAAAACCCTAATCTGTTGTCTATAATTAGCTTTTAGAGTCACTAAAGGGAGAGCGGCAAGAGTTCACATAGAGAGGCAGAGCATAGAAAACATATTTTTTGAGTTTAAGTTTTTCTTGAAAATACATATAGTGTTGAAGCTTTCGGTTTGGTTCTTGATTGGTCTTGAGTTATCGCTTCAGTATTTGTTTGTCACTTCATTTTCGAGTCGTCGACCTTGCTCGAGTCATCGCTTAGTTCGAGTGCGCGACTTCAGATTCCTCGCCTTAGTTCGCTGTGCCGCAAGAGCATAATACACAAACTTGGGACGAGTTTTGGTTAAACTCATAACTGGGGATGATTATATTTACATGGAGTTGCATTGGAGGCATTTGAGGTCGAGTCCAGGCCCAAGATTTCAAGAAATAAAGACCTTAGAAATTTCTAAAATGCTTTGTTGAGTTAGGTGATGTTTAGGCTCATGGGCATATAATTGTATAAAATAAATTAAAATTCAAGGCTCCCGTGAGTTTGCCAAATTTCTGGTTCTTCTTCTAAACCTCATCTCTTCCCATCCCTTAGCAATCCATGTCTATAGGAATTCCCCGTAGATAATTAATTATTGTAGAATAATTTATCTGATTGTTTATGAATGAATGTTATTTATTTATTGAGTTATTTTGTGAATATTTTATTTCTTTAGAATTTCCATCATATTTGCGAATTTTGAATCTCTTAGTTAAATGGTGCGTGCAATTAAAATTTGAAAAAAATAATAATGAATAACTACTTTTTTTCAAGTTCCTTGAATTGCAACTTCAAGTTAAATTTTCTCCATATTAATTGATTTTCCTATTGCTTGTCAAAACTATATTATTATTATTATTATATTTAAATTTCTTTAAAGCATAATTTATTTTAGATTTTAGCATCAATTTTAAACCCTTTAAGTTAAATATTGAAAGTTAACATTTGCAAGCTATTTTGTGAAAATCGAAGGATTAACCATTCTTTACGGATTTTCGAAAGTGCTTTTCAAACGAAAACCTTCTTTCAAAAATAACTGAACTTCTTAGATGAATCTCTGAATAAGACCATTTTCCTTGAAACGGAGGAATTGCACGCACTATTTAATTATTTGGTTCTTAATTCTCCTAAATTAGGTGGCGACTCCAAAGAAACCTTTTGGAATCCCATATTGTTGAAATATACCCGAAACCTATTCTTTTTTAAGGAAAGGTTATTTTTTGAGTTCAACATATGGTTGTTATATATTTTTGCCGTTAAACTCACGCCTTGATTTAAAACGTAAAAATTTCGCCCAGCAGCCACTTTTAACACTGGTATTTAGTTTGAGGCCACTATTTTCTTTGGTCTTACACTAGAGGCCACTTTTGGGCCTTTACTAAATAAATGTTGACTTAAGTTCTGATAGTTGACTGAAGTTCAGTCCATACGGCCCCTGGACTGAAGTTCCATCTCTTAAGGACTGAACTTTCAGTCCATATGGCCATGGACTGAACTTCAGTCCATAGTATGGCTATGGACTGAACTTCAGTCCATGGCTATGGACTGAAGTTCTATCTTAAGGACTGGACTGAACTTCAGTCCATATGGCCGTGGATTGAAGTTCAATCTTTAAGGACTGAACTTCAATCCGGGCTCTGGACTGAAGTTCTATCTCTTTAAGCAAAAGTGGCCACAAACTAAATGTTTTGGTATTAGTGGCCTGTGCCCAAAGACCAGTGGCAAAAGTGGCCTTTCGTGCACTTAGCCCATTTAAAACTTGAAATTGTATATTACCAAAATTGTATCAAATCACCCACTGAGTATACCTTGACACAACTTTATATTAGAACAATATAACTTTCTCATATTAATTTCCGTATTACTTAATCAGCAGATCACAAATCATACTTATCATTATCAATTTTCCTAATCAGATTACATTGCATTATTAAAGAAACTTTTACTTTAATAGTTTAAAGGAATTGCTAGATTGTTGGAATATATAATCAACCCACTTCAAATCTAACTTTAGAGTGAATTTAATTACATAGATTAGATTAAAATATAACTAAATTGACACCATTTAATCGATTATGGATCATTCTCTCCAAAGTGAGGCAGTTTGTTACAAAGTGACTATTTCATAAAGGGGAGGCTATTTTGTTAAATTAATTGCAGTTAGTCAAGATAACGGGCTGCCCTGTTTTGCATTAACAGGCTGCTGTAAAGACCATTTTGCAAAAATTATCACATTTTAATTTTGTTGTACAAATAATGGCTGTTTTTGCAAACTTAAAGTATAGCCAGATTTTAAAGAAAACGTCCTAGACTGCTGCGTACTCGTTCGACGTTACAGTTTTACATAATTTGCATTCACGGTCTCATTTTTGCTTATCCTTTAACGTTTGACCAGATTTTTCATAATTTCATAAATTTGCAAATATGTGCCCTTTGAAAAACAATCCAGATTTACAACATACCAATTTTTGCTGAAAATACTTGCAAACTTCAAAGCTAATTTCATCATTTTTGTCATATTTTTCATTACTATCTCATACATACATGGCTAAAGAATAAAGATATAGACTAGTTGAACATGTATGCAATGACTAATAATTTTCTTGTTTAACATAAAATCAAGTCTATAGAAATTTAAGTAACAAATACTCAAACAGAACTTCCAAGGTCACTAAACATGTGATTTCATTTTCATTTTTTCAAATAACCAAATACTCAACATAAATACAAGGTTCATTTGTGTTTACCGAAAATGAGACCTTAGAGTACCACAATGGAGTCCACAAGCTAAACCAAAGCTAACTAACACAGCAATGAACACAAAACATCAACTAAAGAGCCTTAAAAAAACTCTTAAACTTGATTTAAAACTTAGAGATTTATGACCCAAAAGAGTCTTGGTATTGAGGTTTTTTGGTTCTAAATCTCACACTTTGACTCACTAATTTTTTTCACTCCTCTCAAAGCTATCAATGTTATTTTTCTCACTGATTTTTCAGCTTGTTATTGGTGTCCAAATGAGAGCAAAAGTGCTCCTATTTATGATTGAAAAGTGAAGTCAAAAAGTGGAGTATGGACTTGTACAAAAAAGTATAAGCCCACGTGCCTACACACTTGAGTGTACTACTTATTTTCTAGCCTTATTTTCAGCATTATACAACAAACTATTAGGACTACTTTTCAACCCCTTATGTTGTTCAAAAGTGAAAGGACATCCCAAGTCTCATTATATTAACTAGAAAACTAATTGAACAAACTAAATAAACCAAACTAACTTAAAACTACCTATTAAGCCAATGCAAATCCCAGTTGCTTAGCCTAAAAAAGAAAAACACTAAGTGAACTCAAACTCAACCAGACGAGGAAACCTAAGCAGAACCAAACAACAACATAAACCAAAATTTCCATTTGAGCTAACAACATGAGACTAATTCAACCCTTACTACAAACCAAACACATTTTCAGACTCAAGCTAAGCTAAGTCGGAAGAAAGAACATGGAAGTTCAATACTTAGTAGGAACTGAAATATTAAGTGAGGTACAGGGAGTCGAGTAACAAGTTTTGACAAGTTTGAAACTCGAACAATGAACTAGCAGCGTACTGAACACTTTCATTATCTGAATGGAGCTGGTCATCAAATTTAAACAACCTCATACTCTTCCAGAATTGAAAAACGAGCAGGCAATCTCATGCTTAAACCAACCAAACGATCTTAATTCATTAACCAACTAAACATGTCCAAATCAGACACTTCTATAAAACACTTGAACAGAATACCATGCCTAGACAAAACTTGAGCAAAATTTATATAACTGAACTTGCTAAATTCTTGATACCATGCTTGATGGTGAAAATGCACATGCTTGAACAAATGACCAAACTAGAACATATATGTGACATTTTCTCAACAGAGAATAATCAAAGATTCATTAGCCTATTCATATAACCTCACTATGCATAAGCAGGCACACGAATACCACATACGCTAACAGTGGCTAGATCGAGACATCACATGAATTTATGCTCAAGTCTAAGGCATGAACAACTGGCAATGAAGCATTTTCATTTTTGACTTATTAACATACATCTATACATCATCCTTTTCTTTAAAATAAACTAGCCTAAACTAACATAAAATTATACCGTAAGAACATTTAGGGAAAAATCAAGATTGCTAATGGTCTAACCAGTGTTAAGGAAAAGATCACAAAACTGCCCTCGTTTTGGTACCGCCACTGATCAGCTAAAAAGTTGATGTATCGCCACACCATACTGTCCGTTTGCAAACATGACCAATATCGAAACAACTGCCTCACCTCGCCATCACTGCCACTGAATATCATCATAGCTGCTACCAAAAAAATATATCATCACATCACCACTGCCTCTGCTTCTCTACCTCAATGACACCATTGTTTCGCTGATGATGCTACTTTATCATCGCTTCAACACAACCCCACTGCTACACCTTACACACCATATCACACAAAAATATATCATAAAGCCCTCAAATGTCATACACCATATCACATCGCCAAAGAATACGCAACAGCAACACCACAGTAGGTAAGATAAAAAGAAATAGGAAGAAAGAAAAGCATGAAACGGAGGAAGAAAAAGGGGAAAAAAGGGAGGGATTTTTGGGAAACGAGGTACAAGAGGTGAAAGAGGAGGGTGAGAAGAAACAGTGTAAAACTTACCGAAAAAAGTGAAAACTCGCCGGAGTTCAAGTTTGACCGAGACTTTGACCGCCAATCTACAAAAATTGATTGACTTTTCAGAAAACCATTAGCGAAAATGGAACGAGGAGGTTAAGAGTAGTCAGGAGGTGTATTTTATTATTTTTCCGATGGCCGTGCGGCGGTGGTTGATGGCGGTCAGGTGGCGGTTCACCGGTGGAGAGGGGCTTCTGGCGGGCTAGAGAAATTTTGCCATTGTTTGGCCAAGCCAAAAAGCTTTAGTGAATGAAGGATTTGAGAGGGCTTTTTGCTTAAATACGAAGAGGAATGGATCGGGTCTGATAATGGGCTTCCGGGTCGGGATATGGGCTAAGTCGATTTGGCTTATTGGGTTAACATTTTCGTTCATTTTTTTGAATTAAATTGGACCATTAGCCTTAACACATAAAATAATTGCACAACTAAAAGATTTAAATAGTTTAACTAAGAAAACTTGTTAATAAAATGAACTTAAAACACATACGTTGGCCAAGCCAAAAGGCTTTAGTGAATGAAGGATTTGAGAGGGCTTTTTGCTTAAATACGAAGAGGAATGGACCAGGTCAGATAATGGGCTTCCGGGTCGGGATATGGGCTAAGTCGGTTTGGCTTATTGGGTTAACATTTTGGTTCATTTTTCTGAATTAAATTGGACCATTAGCTTAACACATAAAATAATTGCACAACTCAAAGATTTAATTAGTTAAACTAAGAAAACTTGTTAATTAAATGAACTTAAAACACATAATCTTATACTAATCATGCTATCGAAAATAAAAATTACACAATTAATTATTAAAATTATTTTTTTGACAGTTTTTGGTATTTTTCTACAAATTAATTAACTATCAATGAGAAAAGATCTAGAAAAATTAGGCAAACATCCTATGAATTAGCATGGCTTATTTGAGCAATCTTTTGAAATTATGTGCCAAAATTAGGTGATTCCAACGCCCGCCCGCATAGTGCTAGAAAATATTAAAATACTCGAGTAAACAAACAACGACGTTCTGTATCGGAACACAAAAATGTCCTATTTTCATACGGGCTAAAGTCGTCCCACTGTGGGTGCAAAAGAGTCGTCCACGACGGATGTAATACAAGCCGCCAAACACTAGCGCACACAACAGACGTAATTGTCCGAGCAGGCTCACTGACAAACATTCTAGACATTAGAACATGCAGGACGTCCAAAAGCCGCTGACCTTAAGGCGCATACGATCATGAAGGCTCGATTTAGCAAAGACATTACTTAATTCTTTACGGCGAAAACTGAAATCGTCACAAATAAATTAACAAGTAATTCAAGTTAAAAGCCTAAAAAATGGGCCAAAAACATATTATAACGCCCGCAAAACACGGGCAATAGTTCAAAACATAGATGCAAAAAAAATCTTAATCATCAAGGGAGGGGGTATTTCTATTCCTCTCTCGGGGGATCCCTTCAGCGGCAACACTCCCCGAAGGTCTTGTTTCACCAGCTGCAGGTCCCCCAGCCAACATTTCATCTCCTCTGTCGCCACTAACTTCTTCAGAACCTTCATTCAAGGTCGGATCCCATTTGAGCATCTTCTTGGGCTACAAGCTCGGCCAACAAAGCCATCTCAGCCTCCAGGTCCACACTACGGACGTTACGAACCCGGAGGAAGGTGGCGAGAACAGCCACAATATTAGCAGGATCCACCTCTGCTATACGACGAACATTCAAGGAATTCATTTATTCTTCCTTGAAATGGGCATCATTGCAAAGTTTGTTGTGAACCTTCTCCAGGGACGCAACTTTACATTTCAACCTATCATTCTCATCTTGAAGGAACGCGGAAAGGCCCCTGGCATCAGAGACACTATTTTCAGCAGCCTCAATCCTCTCATCTACTCCAAACAGATTTCTTATAGAGCCTCCATATCTGCTTCCAAATGGGCCACGTTCTTAGGCTGAAGCTACTTTGAAAGCTTGGCCTCCGTAAGAGAAGACTGAAGGGTTTCCACAATTTATTTGTGCTTGCGGATCTCATTGCCCAAAGCTTAGTCAAGGTTCTTACCTCTTAGGGATTCCATTTGATAAGCTCTGCGTGTAGTATAAATCTCCCCTCTCAGTTGTTCAGCTTCCTCCACAAAAGGCTGCAAGCTAGCGACTTGTCCTAGAAGGGCTTCGTTCTCCTCTCTCAGGTTCTCATCTGAGCCACCTCGACGGAGTATCTCATGATAAAACATCAGTCCCTGGGCGAATGTTGGAACGGATAATTAGCGGATGGATAGTAAAGACTCGAGTCGTAAGATGCTGAAAAATAAAAAAAGAAGTTTACCCGAAGAGAGCAACCAGCAGCGAGCTCAACCAGTTTCTGATGGCTGTAACCAAAAGATTGTCTTTGTTCTTTAGGGTCGATCAACTGAGCGGTGTGGTCTGTCACAACCCTCAGGGTCTTAAATAGGTTAACTCCCGCAGCAATGGAAATAACAACCTCACGGCCACTATCCACGGGTTCAGCTAAACATCTGCATCCATTGCCACCTCTTTACCAGGACGGCGCTGGAAAGAGTTCGTTACCTCGGGGTTGGAGTTGGAACATCGAGCTCTACATGTATTCAAAAGATATTTGCTTATGAGATGCAAAAAGAAATGGTATTAGCGATGTATGGAATAAGGAACTGACCTGATGACTGAGGCTCAAGGTGAACGAGAGGTAGCACTACTTCGTCTTCTACGACAGCTTCTCCACTGGCCTCAGAAGACTCATCTATTAGGTGTATGTGTTTTTGCGTAGACGGGTCAGATTCAGCAGCAGCAGCAGAAGAAGGGGTCTCAATAGCCTCAGGCTCAGGCACTCAGGAGACTTCGCCCTTACCATCAAAAATCACCAAGGGTTCATTAGAAACCACCACATTTTCAAGCTTGGAAGACCTTTTTCTCTTCGAAGAATGGGAATTGCTCGCCCTCTCAACAATTCTCATCCAGACGCTCGCATATCTTGCAATAGAGCAATATACAGGGCAACAATTTTTATCTCCTCCAGCAGGGGCATCTCACGACGGGAAAACCCTAAAACGAAAAGGAGGTAATAAAGACAATAGGAGAAGAGGATCAAAAGAGAAATTTAGATGAGATGACTTACCATGGTCCTTTGCACGCCAACCGTTCGTGTTAGCCAAAGATGTTAAAGTCATTCAAGTAGGGGGTTTTCGCATATATCGCAGTAACCCACATGGTTAACTTATCATGAGTTAGTTGTATATCGGTCACATAATTCACTGAGGAAGATGAAAAGTTAGTTCAGAGAAACAACGGACGTGGAATATACAAAAATGAGGGCACAGAAACTTACATCTCTTATTGAAGACCTCTGAAAAGGGAAGAGAGGAAACGATAGCCGGCATCCTCAACGCCAAATATCAGCGGACCCAGCCGCGATCCTTGGAATCTTTATTATTGGGAACCACACATTTCTTCCCTCGTTTGATGAACATCAATATACCCACCTTGTAGAGATAGGGAGAGTAGAAAGCAAGAAAGTGACAGTATACCCACCTTGTGGAGATGGTTCACAAAGTGATCTAATACAGCCACCAATCGCTATACGGAGGAGTCTATTGGACCTAGGCAGATACTGTATTGGTGGCATATTTTTTCAACGATCGAATGAACACGCTCGTTGAGATACAGAATAAAAGGGTACGTATGGACCATCGAGTAACCAGCACGAGTCAGCAGAAGGAACAATGATGTCTATTACTTCAGGCCACTTATAATCAAGCCTGATACGAGTTATGTCATCCCTCACAACCGCAGACGGATAAAACTCTATAGAAAGGTTGCTATTTTCACATTCCTGCTTGGGTGTCTGACCTTGCGTTCAGCCATCACCTTCAAAGTTAAAGGTCGCAGGAAGATAGTCTAAAGCTATGAAGTTTGCGGGGAGGAAATTTGGTCCTTAGGCCATGACTAAGGATAGAATTATTGTAAAGCTGGAAGGGGGTTTGTCTTTTGAGGGAAAACTCTTAAAACTATTTGAAGATCGATAAAAAGCCTCTACAATTACAGCATATATATACACGCCTAAGAGGATTCTTGGATGGGATGCTGAACAATTTTTGTCACGTGGGATCGTAATTATGAGAGATTGTGATTATTGCAATTTACGTGATGTGTATCCTTATAATTACGGGATATGAAAAGAATAGTAGCAGCATTGGGAAGATACGTAGGAAACCACTCCAATCACGGAGGCACACGTCATCATACTAAAGGATTTGCATTCAATTCAATGCATGCAAAGAGACATGGGATTAGTATCGGTACAGTCACACCTTCACATCTTCTATCACGCTTCTTTCACTTCCTGATTGTTTGCGTCAGTACTCAGCAAGTGGGAAGACTGACTGTGTGGGCAAAAAGTTCCACCTACTATTATGGGGATACAAGTCTAGCTGGCGAAACTAGACTTATCCTACAAGTCACCGGGCATAGAGGATACACTCATGTTATACGAGTTACGACCATTCAGGCGGTACATGCATATGACGCAAGGCATACCTCCCACCGCCTTAGGATTACAGTCTCCTAGTCAGGGTTTCGTATATACCACTGCCTTGAGTTTTTAGGCTCATGAGCCTTACTAGTCTTTGTATTTTACCATAATTAGGACTAGGTAATCTCTACTATAGATACCCATCCTACATTGTATTTTACATCAAGTGATTCACCACTGAATCTGGCTATTCTCAAGGAATAAAACTCTTTACTTTCTTGTCTACTATTTTCCTCTCTATTTACTTACTTTTCCGTCGTATTTTACTGTATAGCTTGTGACTCATTCATAATTTAACTGTTTAACCTAGACGTCCAATTTTAGGCATAAGCACTCTATACCTAACTGTTTTAGAGGGTTAAATGCATAGATTCGATCATTAACCATTATCCATAGAAATTGTGTGATTAGATTAGTGTCTAGGTTATTAGAATCTTGTTTAAGTAGGTAAACCCCTAGCTTTCTCTCATTGTTCACAATTCGTTCAATTGTTGTTATTGTTGAATGCTAGTATTTATTGTTCGCTTAACTTTAGTTACATAAAACACGCCAATTTTACTTAGGAATACTCAAACAAAACATTAGAAGTCGATTTATATTCAGTCTATCTTATATCACGTGCTCGCTCCTCTGGAAAATCGATCCCGACTCTTTCGGATATTATATCTTTGACGACCACCCCTCACCATTTATGGTGTAGGTTGAGCGAGGACCAAATTTTGAAAGACGAAAATTTAAAGAAAACTAAGCTAAGACTATATATATGATAGCATGGGACAACCAAGGACAAGTATACCACACCCCTAACATGAAATGTTACTATGTCCCTAAGTAACAAATCAATACAAGTAAATGCATAAAGTAAATAATATAGGGTTGAAGGTGCTCCCTGTAAAGATGGCCAGGATGATGGTTCGAGAGCTTTGTCTGTTGCAACTGGAGTGGATGAAGTTGCCTCTTCTTAAACTTTCTCACTTGGTTCCAAACTTTGGACCGCTCGGGTGGAGCTACTGGTGGAGGTGCACTTGAATTGTTGGCAATGACTTCAGTCTCTCCTTTTAAAACTTCTCAAATTGCACTTGCCTTAATCTTTCCACTTCTCTAGATTTTGCCTCCTCCCTCTTTCTCTCTTCCTCCATCTTCTTCTCTCCTTTGTTTCTCTAGCTCCTTCCTTTTCTATCCCCCTCTCCATTCTTTCTCATCCCCTCAAGTTCTCTCTCTTTAGTCACATTCTCCTCTTTTTTCTTCTTCTCACTCTCTCTTCTCTTTCTCTCATCCTCTTATTTCTTTGTTGCTCCCTCTTATTTCTTTGTTGCTCTCTCTTCTTTCTTTGTCTCTCCCTCAATTTTCTTTCCACTTCTTCATTCTTTCTCTTTCTTGAATATGACTTTTCTCTCCCTCTTGCCTCTCTTTTTCACTCTCCTTCTTTTTCTCTCACTCATTTTTCTCTTTCTCACTCACTTTCTTTTCTTTTTCAACTTCTCCTAAGTTTTTCTTTTTCAATTGAGGCTCATCTTTCACTCCTTCTCCTTTTGCTTTCTTCTCTTCTTGTTTCTTTCTTTTCAACTCTTGCCTTTATCTATGCTTTCTTTTTCTCGACTCTTCATAGCTCAACAAGTATCTCCTTTGGGGTCTTTTTCACTACCTCAGTTGAGGGATCATGCTATTGTTTGTTTTCTACTTCAATGTCATCTTTCCCTTCATCTACTTCTACCTTCATTCCCGTTCATCTACTTCTACCTCTATTGGTTGCTTTTCTGGGGCTTTTGTTGTTGTTCCAAATGAAAGGCCAAATAATTCACTTGTCCGAATTTTCTTCATCTCCTCGGTCGTCCCCATTATTTGTATTCTTGTATGAGAATCAGAAACTTCAAGCAAAATCAGCATTGTTTTCACTTCCTGAAGTGCCTTTTTGTTGTCTTACAAAGCTTTGGTGAGCTTGGAAATAGCATCGACCATTGGCTTCAAAGCTTTCTCCAAGTTAGTAGAGGGTGCTTTCACATACTTCAATTAGGTATCAAGCCCCAAAAGTTGATGTCTAATGTGTCTCAAGGCATCAGGGATCTTAAAAAGTTCAAACTGCCTTATTGAGACTTCCTCCACTGTTGGAGGAGGAGTTGGAACCTTTTTCTTGGTAGAAGTAGGTGCTTGTTTTTGTTTAGCTGCTTCATGCTCTCTTTTCTTGACCTCATCATCATGAATTCTCTTCAGATCAACAGTACCAGAGGCTTCTTCCATTTTGTCCAAATCAAGCAAGATACGCAGTATGTTCTTCATAAATTTAGTCAGCAAGCAAGGGAACCCATAACTAGTGGTGTCCTGATGAGCCTTGGGGTTGACACTGCTGAATATCACATTTCCCATAACAATGTCCATGTTATCCAGGATTGCGCAATGAGAATGGATTTGTCAACTGTGATTCTAGTGTCATTGAGAAATAGGTAAAACCTGCTACTTATCACAGCATTCCAGGCCTTGGCTAGAAAACTCAGAGTATACCTTTTGATCTCACAATCTCCTCGTAAAAGTCTTTACAATACTTCTTAGCCCATTAAACTTGAATCATCTTCTCAGGATTGAGAGTCCTATTAGGCACTTTGTTGTACATAGCCTTGGAATCTTCATTGACAAACCAATGTTTCTTGATTCTTCTTGTCCTGTCGGGGTCTTTCAATGGGTCAAGATATATTTGAACACCCTCATCAGCCCAGTCTCTCACCTTAGATCCAGACTCAGAGCTTGAGCCTATAGGACTAGAGGGGCCTTGTTCGGCAACTCTCTTTTGGGATGGCTTTGGAACCACCTTGGCACTTCCTTTCCTTTGTGCCCTTTCTTCCTCACTCGCCTTGATCAAGGTTCCTCTACCTGTATTTTAGGTTCCTCAGCTTTTGTCCTTGCCTCCTCTTTCTTTTTCTTTTTATCTTCAATTGTTTTGGATTTATCACGTACTTTTCCTATGTAGACTCCCCCCTTTTTGGCTTGATGTTTCACCATTTTTAAAATCCGAGGATAACATTTATCAACAATGGATTAGCACATGCCACACATAAAACAACTACTCCAAGTCCAAACTACTCCTAATTTATCCTAAAACTACTACACATGAAGCCTAAAAAAGTTGACGAACTATTGGAGTAACATAGGAAGTATCAATCCAACAAAAAATTTGGCGGTTGCCGATCTCATTCGGCCGGAGCAGAAAGCCAATCGGCGGTTGCCGATGGTCTCGCCGAATAGAATTGGCGGGTACCGAATGATGGGCCAAATGGAGATTTCCGAAGCTCCAAAAATTTGAGCTCATTGTAAACCACCGGCGGAACTGCCGAAGCTTTGGCGCATGCCGGCTGCTTTAGGCGGTCAAAATCGACAGCAGAACCTCATCGGCGGGTGCCCAATCATCCGCTAAATCCAAGCCAAACTTAAAAAATTAACAATTTCCAATCTCACTTCCATTAATACCCCCCAAACACACTTTTAATTGTTCTTTTCAACTTCTCATCACTTTTAGTTTTACTCTAAAGAACGAGATCAATTTTTAAATCAATTACAAGGGGATTTCAACCATGAGATCACTTTTTCAATCAATTACAAGGGGATTTCAACCACGAATCATACCGAGTTCAAATTTTTTTGCAAGATCCAAGCATAACAAGGTATGTTCATTAGTTTTCAATTTTCAAGAGTTTTAATTTAAGTCCTCACTTCTTCTACCCCTTTCTTCACTCAACAATATTTCAAAATTAAATACTCACGCAATAAGATTAAGGCAAGAATTTCTCAAGAATCATGTTCAATACTAAGGTACTCAGATTTCCCTAAGTCTAACATGTGAAAAAGCATGTACTATACTAACCCTCACCCCAACATGATGATTTAACGTAACTCTCAAGTTAACGTAATGAAAAGTAGAACTAGACTTTTAAGTCTTACCAGATCTGTGGAGAGATTCGAAACAGGGGCAGGGATTGTGCGTAGATAGTTGAAGAGTGATATGAGTGGGTGAACTTGTGTGTGTTAGTGAGTTTGGGAATGGCCGGAAATAGGGTCGTCATCGAGTGGGTGTGTGAGTTTCCAGATTTAGAAGTGTAAAAAGTTAGTGAAAACTTACTTGGGGTCTTTTAAAATTGGTTGACCCGACTTTGACCCAGTCGATCAGCGGCCCGTTGATTTTTTGGCGCCCGCCAAATGGATAAATATTACCTTCATTTTTGATCGGCGGGTGCCAATATTTCAGCCGAATAAGGCTTTGGTCTTTTTACCGTTTATCTTCCATCGAAATAAAATGCTCAATATAAGCACCGGCGATCCTGCTTATGTTTAGGCGGTCTGCCGAAGGCATTTCGCCCTTTGTTCGACGGGTGTCGATCTCATTCGGCTGCCTTCATTTTTCAAGTTCTTGTGACCAAGTCCCCAACTTTTGCACACTTCCATGCTTTCAATCCTGCACATATACCACTCAGCTAAGATCAAATGCAATCAAAGAACTTCATGTGAAATCTAACACTTAATTAATGTGGAAAAAAATAAAACTTGGGTTGCCTCACAAGAAGCGTTTGATTTAACGCCGCGACATAATGATGTTACCTCAATTCACCTAGGGTTTCATTAGAAAGGTGCAAGTGACGTCTCTAGGCTCGGATTTTGTATCCCAAGTAGTGCTTCGCCCGTTGACCATTCACCCAAAAGGTCTTGGAACCATCCTTCATTTGCAATTCAACCCAACCATAAAGGGATGTGTCCACCACCTTGTAAGGTCCATTCCACTTGGATTTCAATTTCCCAAGGAACATGTGCAATCTTGAGTTGAACAGTAACACCAAGTACCCCGGTTTGAAGCTCCAGTTCCAAATCTTTGAGTCATGGGTCATTTTCATCCTCTCCTTGTAGAGTTTGGCATTTTCATATGCATGAAATCTCATTTCATCAAGTTCATGCATCTTCTCAACCCGTGACTTGGAAGCTGCATCCCAATTCATGTTAAGCTTCTTCAAGGGCCATAAAGCCTTGTGTTCCAGCTCAACACGGAGGTGACATTCTTTTCCAAAGACCAATCGATAGGGCGACATTCTGACTGGAGACTTGTAAGATGTCCGACATGCCCATAAGGCATCATCTAACCTCTTCGCCTACTCCTTCCGGTTCACATTCACCATCTTGGCTAATTTTGCTTGATTTCTCGATTTGACACCTCAACTTGGCCGCTAGTTTGGGGATGATAGGTTGTAGCAACCTTGTGTCTCACCCCATATTTATCCAATAAATAACCAAAGGTCCGATTGCAAAAGTAAGATCCCCCATCACTTATGATTGTGCAAGGAATGCCAAATCTAATGAATATATTTTTCTTGAGGAAGGCGGTGATACTCCGAGCTTCATTGGTAGGCAAAGAAACCGCATCAACCTATTTGGAAACATAGTCCACCGACACAAAATGTATTTCATGCCATAGGAACTTGGGAAGGGGCCCATAAAGTTGATTCCCCAAACATCAAAGAGCTCAACTTCTACAATGGGTTTTGAGGCATTTCATGCTTCCTCGAGATACCCTCACATTCTTTGACATTGGTCATAATTCTTTCTAAAAGAGTGGGCATCCTTATACAAAAAAGGCAAAAAAAAAAAAAAAAAAAAACTGCAATCAAGCACTTAGTTACCGTTCTCACACCATCATGATGTCCTCCATAAGGAGTGGAGTGACATCCTTCAAGACTATCCCCTTGTTCAGATTCGGCAACACATATCCTTATCACTCCATTGACACATACTTTGAACAGAAAGGGATCATCCCAATAGTGGTGTAGGATATCCTTCATCAACTTCTTCTTTTGATTGTATAAGTAATCCTCCGGGACCTCTCCACATACCACATAATTGGCTAAGTCTGCGTACCAAGGGATTACTTTCCAAGATACCGTCAATATTCTTTCATCCGGAAATGATTCATTTATCTTGAGGGTTTCAAAGAAAAGAAAAGAAAAATGAGAAAAATAGCAACGAAAAGAAAAGAATAGAAGAAAAATAGAAAAGATAAAGCGAGAAGAAAATAAGAGCCACATAGAAAAATCAAAAGTGAAAAATCATTAAATAAGAGCTAAAATGAAAGAAAAACTAAAAAGAAATGAATTGAAAAAGTAGTGTAGTGCCCAAGGATGGAGATTAGACACTTCTTAATCCAAAAGGATATCATACCTTGGCTCAAAAGCCTACATTACAACCTTGTCCTATTTGATCATTTGTTGAGTGATGTGAAAAGAACAATAAGTGACACTATGGCCAAGCCTATGACATTGTGTGTGCATTACTTTCATTTCATTTTGAGAGTGAGAGGTTAGACTAAGGGTCCCATGTTTGTATTTCATTGTGAGATGGGGACCCATTCTTTGTGGCGAAGGTGCTTGAGACTTGAGATTATAGAAGATGCAATATCATGAGCCTAGAGTGAGTTGAGAAAGTGTATGTGGTAAGCATGATTTAGTTACAACTAGAAGCTCTTGGGATATAGACACAACTTTGGTTCTTGTGATTGTTTGGTTGGATTGTCATATGTACTATTAAGTGTTGGTACCAACCGAAGTCATAAACTGTCTCGTCTAATCCTAGCATTTGAATTCAAGTTTGGCTTTTAAATTGAGCATAAGATTGGTCTTAATTATTGCTTGAGGGCAAGCAAAAGCTTAAGTTTGGGGGAGTTGATGTGTTGGAATTTTATGCTTATGTTTGACTCTTTAGGACTAGCTTTTTATATCTTTTAGCATTGATATACGCGTAAATTTTATGTAAATTTCCATGTTACAGGTAGTACTTGGTATTCAATGTTACAAACCAAAAGGAATGAAAAATGGACAAAATACAAGAAGTTTGACTACAAATTGAAGAACTGGAGGATATGCGGCCGCAAAACAAAGTCGGAACCAGCCAATTCAAAGGCTAAATGGAAGAGACCTCAGCGGGTAGAGTCAATGAGTTCAAAAGCTAGATATTGAAGAACTTCGGCAAGCCACAGATTGGAATGGGCGGCTGCCGATTCATGGACTGAATCCCCTAGGAAGGCAGCCGAACCATCGGCTATTCCGCTGGTACTCACAGTGATCTCCAGAGCAAGGGCGATGGAGAATGTCAATTCCGCCGCTTGATAGGTGCCTGTTGAACCTGAAAAGCAGAAGACAAAGAGAAAGTCAGAAACCAGCTATCGGCGACAGTCGACTGTAAAGGGCGGGAGTCGATTGATCGGCTGAATAAAGAAAACAGAACGAAATGGCAATTTTGTAAATAGATTTTGGCTTCTCAACCCAAGACTATAAATAGACTATTAGGCCTCCAAGGCAAAATATCCTCTATTCCACTACGCTTTTGAATATTCTTGTAAACTTGGAAGGCAAGTAAGAGTTTAACATCAATATTGTAAGGATCTTTGACTTTAATCTTATCTTATTACATGAATTCTTACCATTTCATTACCTTGTTAGACCCTAGTATGAGTAGCTAAACTCATACTAGGGGTTTATCTATGATTATTTTAACTTAGATACTTAATTTGATCTTACAAAAATCTATGAGTTAATGTTAATCTAGTTTCTATTGTTCTTAAAAATCAAAATGGTTTAAGGTGAGGATTCACTTGACCAAAACTCCACTTTGCTTTCATCTCCCTAATATGGTTGCAGGTGTGAGTTTATAGAAACTAGTAAGGATTTGGGTTATTTTGGCTCACGAGCCTACTCATCTAAAAGGAACAACCAAAAAAGGGTGTTTCTACTCTAGTCTTGGAACTAGGTCTTTATGTGCCTCGTTATTGACCCTATCAGGCTTAACTTGATAGATCCTCTATATACCTAACATTTTTACAGGTTTAAATGCGTAGATTCGATCATTAACCATTACTCATAGAAATTGTGTGATTAGATTAGTGTCTAGGTTATTAGAATCTTGTTTAAGTAGGTAAACCCCTAGATTTCTCTGATTGTTCACAACTATTCAATTGTTGTTATTGTTGAATGCTAGTATTAATTGTTCGCTTAACTTTAGTTACATAAAACACACCAAGTTTACTAGGAATATTCAAACAAAACATTAGAACTCGATTTAATTCAGTCTATCTTAGATCACGTGCTAGTTCCCTTGGGAAAGTGACCGCGACTCTTTCGGGTATTATATATTTGATGATCGCCCCTCACTATTCATGGTATAAGTTGAGCGAGGACCAATAAACTTTCTCCTTCATCTAATGAAACAAATAAAATACAGGGTCGTTTGATTAGAAGTAATTTTATGCAGTTATTGGCAATACATATATTGCTAATACTACACATATCGTTCTACATAAAATAATACGCAAATTCATCCATAACTTATGCACTTATTATTCATGAAGATTGGGTCTCCTTAAAATGCAACCAAATATTATATAAATGTAAAAAAAATCGACAACCCTTAAAGTTGTCCATACTTTCTACTCGGATACTAAACACTCCAGTCACACTTAAAGTGTGTCATTTGGACACCTAATATGTTAATGGCACAAGAAGTGTTTTGCATTTGATGACTAGTGCATGAAATATGAGTCATTTATTTTATTTTATTTTTTTGTTCTTTTCTTTTTTCATTCTTTATCATTTCTTCTTCACATGCTTTAGGCCTTATCTCCATCCCCGAGTGTCAACCATGCTCGGACCTAACACCCGCAGTCATCCCCTATATTTTTTTTCCTCTCACCAAACGCCTCCTCTGAAAAGTCTCTCTGTATTTTTCCATAGCTCTCCATCGAATGTTTTTTTATGAAGAGCAAGAGCAAGAATGTAGAGAAGAGCTTTATGTATACTCTCATAAAGACCCTTTTCCTCACAATCTGAGGTAAAATCCCAAGTTTGTAATCCTTTTTCTCCAACCTTCATTTTTTTCCTTAAAAAGAACCGAACCACCTTCTACAACTCTACTAAAACCCCAAGATCAATCCCCACTTACCTTAACACAAGAACACAAATCCAATCTTGAATCTACCATAAAAACTAATAGAACAGTGAGGCATGGAAATTATTCAAGAACATATTTTTCATTTCTTTTAGTCTCTAGGGTGATATTATTATTATAGATATTTGTAGGGTAGTGGGGTTTTACAAGTTTTTAATGAGAATTATGCGATTGCTATTGATGAGGAGTTGCATTTCTTGAGACCTAGTTTGTGCATATTCATGTATTTTGAAGTTTCTTCATAAACTAATTTCAAATTGAATTAAGATGATGATTAAATCATTACATTTCTTGGCTAAATTGTGTGTGGTGTCATATATGAGGAAATTGTTGCATCTGATTGTGTTAGTGGGTGTTGGGCACCGAAATATTTTGGAAGAAGATGACCGGCTTATGGAGAGTAATTTTGTTTATTTAGCTTAGAAGCTTTTGAAGTAGTAAGACTAAAATGCCAAATGACTTATTTTTATTTTCAGTTTTGCCACCTCACCTCGAGTGTACTTCATGCATTATACCCTTTTGACTTGCATGTCCCGAGGTGTCTAAATGTCATAGTTTACATGTGGCTAGATTGTTTAAGTGGAAGAGACTTAAAATGAAGTGTCTAAGTGAAATGTGTGGACAACTTTAAGCAAAAAATTTCACCGGGTGCCCTCAATAAGGAATGGTTTTGCAAGATTGTCTGCATTTGATAATGTCTTAGCAAAATACACTTATGTTGGCACGGAGTCAAGACTTCAAGGCAAAAATTTATTAGTATTGGCACGAGGCCAAGACTTCAGGGGCAAGTTTTGTCTTGCAAACACTTTAAGTTATGTGGGGGGAATGCATGAAGAGATTGGAAGGGCAAGTCTTGGCCTTTTGCCAACACTTACGACCAAGTGCAGCAAGTGTTTCCTTTTGCCAACACTTGAGGGCAAGTGCTGGAAAAAGAGAGGAGTCAAAAGTAAGTCTCGGCCTTTTTCCAACACTTACGACCAAGTGCTGTCAAGTGTTTCCTTTTGCCAACACTTGAAGGGGCAAGTGTCGGAAAATACAGAGGGGTCAAAGGCAAGCCTTGGCCCCGTGCCAAGAGTTTGACAGGGATGTTTCCGTCTAGAATTTATTCATTAAACTTAACAAGAGTATTTTTGTAAAACCACTGTTAGCACGGGCAAGAAGGCAAATCATTGTTTATGGTGTTATATTTCTGTAAATGACCCAACTTTAAGGGGTAACAATGTGTTTTGCCTTACATAAAGTTATAACAATTTCTATGTTGGTATCATAATCCCCAATATTCAAACAAAATGACCCCTAAGTTAATGGTGCACTAAATCTGTTGAATTTTCTCTATATTATATGTTAAATGTTGCTCTCTTTTTAAATACGGTATTCGTTCTCACAAATTATTGAAATTTGTTACTTACGTGCACTTATGCGCCTAATGACTACTGTTGGTGGACATCTAAGTCAAAAAATAATTATTCTTGATCATTGTGTAATTGTAATGGATTTGTTTCCACAGTGAGAGCCGCGCACAAAAAAGGTAAGAAAACAAGCCCCAGAGGTTTTGACGTCCTATATGGATATTTCACATATTTTTCTGGAATTTCCTATAACCTCAACCTTTTTGAGTGATTTATATATTTTTTAAAATTATTTATTTTGATTATATTAAATTTATAAATGAATAAAAAATAAAGATCCATGAGGTTTTCGTGTAGCATTTGGGTCTGACACCTCGTATCACGTAAAACGCCTCATGCTGGCGAAAACAAATTATCCGACTATTTCTCAACTATTTTACAAAAGTAGAAATGCCCTAATTAGCAATCCTCAAAATGGCTACTTGGTCGGAAAACTATGCAAAGATATGTTATATTTGTAACGGCCTAGTCTGTTAGTGATATTGTTAGCTTTGGGCCTAGACTTGCACCAGTTTATAACGCATCACTGGGAAGGTATTCTCACTTATGTACCCAGTATTTCTCATGTGTTCTACCGATGTAGGATACTACTAGCTAAGGTGTCACATACACGCCCTTTTATGGGTTCACGTCCTCGCTGAAATTTGTCTCGCCTTTCCGGAAGTCACCTAGACTCTGCCTGAGGGTTTCCTTGCCTTCCAGGATTATCTAAACTCATTTGAACTCTGTTTCATATCAACAATGCTGATACGGAGTGCCTCTGATAGTATCTGTAACATCCCTGCTAGCGATATATATAGGGGCGGACCCACAAGTAATTTTAGGTGCTCGAACACCCATTAACTTCGATATGGAGCGTATATAGTTGTTAGAAATATTAAGGCAACATATATAAATGGTTGATGAGGGCCCATGAAATAATAAGTTTGATGAGTGATTTGGTTAATGGGAGGGTGTTAGGATCTAAGACATGCTTACTCATATACACGATATCTCTTCTTCATTTGCCGAGGTAGGATACTTCCAGTTAAAGTGTCACAATATTCCAATAGACAGTCCAAAAAATAGCTACTTGGTCGGTGAGCACAAACACGACCTGAAGCCTTTCGTTAATGCCTAATATAAATAGCAGTGCAAAATATGACACTACTTTGGAGTTCACTTGTATAAGTCTCAAACTCGACTTCACAATTATAGAATCCACTTGTGTAAGTTTGAACTTTTGGACACGTTTTTACGCTGTAATTTACTATTTTTCAACTTATTCACAAAAATTGACTATAATCCAATTAACAATCCTAAAAGTGGTTCCTAAGTTGACAAAAAGGCTATATTTCAACTGACGAATAAAATTGGCTACTTGTTCCGAAAGCACATAGAATGACCCGAAGCTCCTTTCGGTTGCGTTTATATAATTGAAGTTTAAGCCAATGAAAAATAACCCCAAAAAGAGTCACAACCATAAAACTCAACAAAACATTACTCTCTGAATTCATACACTATTAAAGTCCTTGAAGTGAAAGTTTATAAAATTAGCCTCCGTCGTATTCAATTATGGTCACGTCCACTAGATATTGATGTTATAATTTGTTGGAAATTTGGACTTTGAGCATCCATGTGGGTCAACCCAAATTCATATCCAAATAAATTCATATATACAATTTGTTTTATATATATATTACAATATAAATAAATAAAAGGGAAGAGACACAACTATTATGATTATTCTTAAAAGGTTGTGTCTCTTAAGAATTATAAATTGTGTCTGTTAAACACAAACTAATTTGAATCCTCTCCCCTTTTTTTCTATTCCAACTATGTGGGAAAAAGAAGGTTCTTTTCTTCTCCCTAACAAAGAAAAGCAAAACTCTCTTCTTCAATGTTGAAGAACTTCAATGGAAGATTCCAAGAAGAATATGGATGATCTTCTACGAATTGGAACAGTCTTCTGTAATAGGTACGACCTTAGACTGTGAACCTTTGATGTAGTTCGTGTTTTATTGACATGTGATTGCATCTCCGACTAGTGAAATAAATACGGTTAGACTCTGGGCAAATTGTATGTTCTTGGATTGTATGTAATCCTTCATTGGTATCAGAGCCAGGTTATTTCTTTCCTAGGCACGATCATTTGTTGTAAAAACTGTTATGGTCGAAAGATTGAATGCTTGTTAGAAAGTGTACTAGCACAAGAAGTTGGAACTATACCGTTCCCATAATCAAGATAAATTATATATAATCTTGTACTACAATCATACCGATGGTTTTGTCCAATTTCCATCTTAGATTGCGAACACTACTTCATTATTTATAAGAACCGATGATTTAATCTTCCGTGTATAAGCTTGGCTCTACACATTAAATCAACTACTGTATAAATAGTAGGACACACATGACACAATTGATCTAAATAAATAATACTTTATTATATTTAATAAATACATAAAGCAACAATTGTTTAACAAGAAATAATCTAACTAACAACTGCATGGTTATTAGTATATTTTCCAACAGTTGTTGCATTTTTTTCCTGAGATTTTTGGCATAAACCCAAGTCTGGAAGAAATTGTTTTTTGCTTTGCTTGCTACGTGTTTTACTGTAAAAAGAAGTGGTACCGTTATTCCCTTTTTTTTACCTATCATAAAGAGTCCTTATATGAGCAGTACTTCAAAAGCTTGTTATTACTGCTGTTTGTCTTCCGCAAAGGACATTGCACCATTTTTAAAGTCTTAAAAAGAAAGGAATGGTATATAGCACAGTGACTGGAAAGATTACTTAAGCAGTAGAAAATATTTTTTTTTGTGACATCCTGGAAACAATTATTTTTTATTTTGGTTGATGATTTTTCTTATGCTTTGACGTGAAAGTATTCTTTAAATCCAAAGGTAATAAAGTAAGATGGAACAAAGTCACACGTTATAGATTAAGAAGAGATAAATGAGACATTTTATGGGTGATGAGACAATTTTGTTTTGTTTATGTATCAGTATACACCTTCAATTCAGGCGCTGATATGGTTGAATAAACTTGTCTCCATCTTCTTCGTTTTTTTTTTAAAAGTTTGCCACTATGATTTTTGAACTGATTGGCCAAAAAGATGATTAACCATCTCAAATATCTTGTTGTTTTCGGAATAAGCCATAGAAGAACGCATATACAAATGGCCAATGATCAATTTCAAATTAATAATGGAAGTAGAATACAATTTGAACTCCTCTTTGTTCCCATCAAGACCGGAAGGGTCAATGACATTACTGAGATCGCCATGCACTTATGGTATAATTTTTCCATCGAAATCCTCTTATTGTTTTTGGTACGAAGCATGAATTTCAAAGTGTGTTTTTTGAAGAACGTGTTTTTTGTTACTCCAGGGAATAAAAGATTTGTTCTTATTTCCCACAATTAAGAACTTAAGCATGGAGAACAATAGTGGGCTTCTTATTACGAAAAAATTACCACGGAAAGATTTGTTCTTGTTTCCACAGTGATGGCATAAATCGTGATATGGTGTGCGGCACTTTCACTCTTTATTGAGAATTATTAGTGTTAATTAGTTTAACATTAAAGTATTATTATTATTTTTTAACATGTTATAAATATTAACTAGTTTAATATTTAAAATATTTGTTAGTTGGTTTAACGATTACATAAATGTTAATTAGTTTAACATTTGACTAATTTTATTTAATATGTTAAATAAAATTTTAACATCAATTAAGTTAACTTAGATCCATATGGGATTATAAGATCATGAAAACAAAATATTGTTTTAAACATGATTAGACATTAAGCTAAGTAGTTGACTAGGTTAATTTACATGTATTTTTATTTTTGGACGATGACTGGGAACATAGTGAACTTTCGACTCCATTATTAATATATGTGTTTATTAAATTAATCAGCTTAGTGCTTATTGTCCGAATATGTACGTTGAACATAGTACTTGCGTTTAGAAATTCCTTCTTTAGATCCTCACTATTTTTTTATTATTTTGTTAAAAGAATGTCTACTGTTGGTAAGAACATTGTTGCTGAGCTCAACAAAGAGTTGAAACTCAATGGTGACAACTATGAGACCTGGAGCTTAAAAGTCCAATATGTGCTTGAAGAGCAAGAGGCTCTGGAGGTAATTAAAATCGTCATGGATGAGCCTGAGGAAGGCACCACGGCTTAGCATAGGCGTGACCGTGCGGTTTATGACGCTTGGAAAAAGAAAGACTCCTTGGCTCGCATTACGTTTCTGAGGACCTTAGATGATGATATCTTAAGGAAATTTAAGTATCACCAAAGAGCTATGGGTCT
The DNA here is from genome assembly GCA_029990175.1 of Petunia secreta. Classification (NCBI taxonomy): domain Eukaryota; kingdom Viridiplantae; phylum Streptophyta; class Magnoliopsida; order Solanales; family Solanaceae; genus Petunia; species Petunia secreta. The sequence goes on along the minus strand of JARKIP010000085.1, from coordinate 3,650,352 downwards.
TTGAGTTTCTTTAAAGAATAGGTTTGGTACTTGTTCTATTGAAAGGCTACGATTCTTAACAATCAAGTTTGACTCAAACAAGAAGTGCCCAGAACATTCAATGAGAACTCATATGCGGCTTATGACAAACATGATTGGGGAGTTAAAAGATATTGGTCATGTGTTGACCGATGAGTAACAAGTTCAAGCTATCATACGGTCCTTACCTAATTCTTGGGATCATAAGAAGATGCATTTGACCCACAATCAGCTAATCAAGACTCTGGAAGATGTCCGGAGATCTCTTGAGCTAGAAGAGGATCGGCTTGAGGCTTCTAAGCCAACAGCTGAGTTGCATATGACAACATCCTCTAAGGCCAAAGGTGGCTCAAAGAAAAAGAATTGGGTTAAGAAAAGAGGACCAACTCAGTCTCAGCCCGCTAAAAGAGCAAGAGCAGAACAACAAGGCAATAACAAACGTTCCAAACGTGTCAATGTTGCAAAGGTGAAATGCTTTAACTGTGACAAAAAGGGTCACTATGCTAAGGATTTCCCTGAGCCTCCTAGAAAGGTATTTCACAAAACTCAAACTAGTGAACTTTGTGTTTCTAGTTCAGTATTTTTGACTGAATCTAATCCTTTGTGGATTGTCGACTCGGGAGCAACGGACCACATAACGAGGGAACGCAATTCTTTTGTGGAGTTTCGGCGTATTTCACGTGGAACAAAGTGGATTTATGTGGGCCACAACAATAAGGTTGCTGTTGAAGAGATCGGCACATGCAAGTTAGTCTTGCGTGGTGGTCGACACCTACTACTACATGATGTCCTCTATGCTCCAGGAATTCGCCGGAATATTATTTCTGTTATTGTTTTGCTTAGGCTTGGCTTTAGCTTGTTTTTCCATGACAATTCATTTAAATTGACTTTAGGTTCAACTTTATTTGATTTTGGTCATGTGACCGGAGGTTTTATTATTATGGATTTGGATTATGATTCATTTAATAATAATGCTAGTTTTTCTATGTTTACTTCTTCATATAAATATGATAGTGATGTAAACATATGGCATGCTAGACTTGGTCATATTGGCCAACAAAGAATGTAAATATTAGCAAAACAAGGTTTGCTTACTGGCATTGAACATGTGGAATTGTCCACTTGTGAAAGTTGTCTAGCAGGAAAATCTGCAAGAAAACCTTTTGGCAAAGCGACTAGAGCTGAATATCCCTTGCAATTAGTCCATTTGGACATCTGTGGGCCTATGAATGTCAGGGCTAGGCATGGATCGTACTATTTCATCACATTTATAGATGACTACATTCGTTTCGGTTATGTCTATTTAATTTCCCACAAATCAGAAGCAATAAGTTGTTTCCAATGCTATATGAGCTTAGTGGAAAATCAATTAGACAAGAAGATAAAAGTTCTTCAAACTGACCGAGGCCGAGAGTACTTGTCAACTCAATTTAACGAGTTATGTGATGGAAAGGGAATTGTTCATCAGACCCAAATACTCCACAACAAAATGGTGTTGCGGAGAGAAGAAACAGGACGCTTCTAGAAATGGTTAGGTCACTGATGGCACAAGCTAACCTCCCAATTAGTTATTGGGGTGATGCATTGCTTACTGCTATCTATGTACTTAACCGAGTGCCTACAAAATCAGTTGCAACCACTCCATATGAGTTGTGGACTAGAAGAGCACCCAACCTAAGTGTATTAAGACCTTGGGGTTGCGCTGCCTATACACATGATTCTTCTCACAAACATGGAAAATTAGGCCCCAGAAGAAAGAAAAGTATCTTTATAAGATACTCAGAAACTTCTAAGGGTTATGTGTTTATAGGTCAGTAAGACAGTGGGAGCGTAACTGAGTTTGAATCACGAGATGTCACATTCTTAGAGGATGAGTTTCCTAAAAAGTGAGAGGTAGGTCAAGACCTAACCTTGTCTGAGATAGAGGATCAAGATGTACAAAGATCACTTCATTCGAGTGGGAGAAATTTAACTGATGATGAATTAGTTTCACATTAACAACCTCCTTCATCATCGGATGCGAATGTAAGTGATCATTTGACATCAAATAGTGACCAAATGGATCTTGTTCCAAGTGAGAGCGAGATGGTCACTGATCTTGTTCCAAGTGGGAGAAGGATAGATGTTCTTGATCCAAGTGGGAGCAACGTTGATCCAAATGAGAACAACGAAGAAGAATCACAAAAAGTACGTGGTTTACGTAAAAAGATTCCCCGTCGACGATTTGATGTCGAAGGTGCTGAACTTTTTATATAGTTCTTACAACTAGAAAACGAGCCTAAAAATGAAAAAGAGTCTCTCTCATGCCTTTCTAAGGAAAAATGGATAAAAACAATAGAAGATGAAATGGAGTCAATTAGAGTCAACAAAGTCTGGGAACTAGTTGATCTCCCAAAAGAACGCAGAGCTATTGGGAGCAAATGGGTTCTCAAGATTAAGCTCAAGGCTGATGGCATAGTTGAGAGATATAAGGCTCGACTGGTGGCGAAAGATTATACACAACAGGAAGGAATAGACTACGAAGAGACTTTCTGACCTGTTGTGCGATTTAACTCAATTCCCCTGATTCTAGCTATAGTAGCAAGTTTAGATCTTGAATTACATCATATGGATGTAAAGACTGCCTTTATCAATGGAGAATTAGATGAAGAAATTTATATGGACCAACCTGAATGTTTCATTGAAAAAAGCCACGAACAAAAGGTTTGTAGACTTTTGAAGTCTATTTATGGCCTCAAACAATCTTCAAGGCAATGGTATATACACTTTCAAAATATGATCATATCCAATGGTTTTACTATGGTTGATGAAGACCATTGTGTTTATACCAAGAGATCAAGAAATAAGCTTGTAATTCTGACATTGTATGTCGATGATATACTTATAGCTGGAAATGATAAGGAGTTATTAAACGAGGTAAAGGCCTGGTTGTCATCTCAATTTGAGATGAAAGATATGGGTGAAGCTGCATATATTCTCGGAATCAAGATTTCAAGAGATCGTCCTAAGAAACTATTGTATCTCTCTCAGGAGAATTACATTAAGAAAATTCTTGAATGATTTAATATGCAGAATAACAACCCAATTGACACTCCTATCAGCAAAGGCCATAATTTAGGAAATCATTTGTGTCCTCAGACTCCTGAAGAGACAGAAAAGATGAAGCGAGTGCCTTATAGAAGTGCAGTCGGATGTCTAATGTATGCTATGGTGTGTACTAGACCTGATATTTGTCAAGCAGTTGGCTTGGTAAGTAGATATCAATCCGATCCAGGTCCAGCACATTGGCAAGCAATAAAGAGCATCATGAGATATCTGAGAGGAACAACTGAAAGTGCTATCAAGGCAGCAAAGATTTGCGATTAGTTGGATACACTGATGCTGATCATGGAGGATATTTAGACGAGAGGAAGTCTACCTCAGGATATGTCTTCTTACTTAGTAATGGTGCCATATCATGGAAGAGTAAGAAACAATCATGTGTAGCACTATCCACAATGGAAGCCGAATATGTGGCTCTGTAAAGCAACACAAGAAGCTGTTTGGTTGAATAGGCTCTTGAAAAGCTTATTGGGTAACACTGACAATGAACCAGTGTTGGTCTACTGTGATAGTAAGCCTGTAGTTGATGCAACCAAGAATCCTAAGCATCATTGTGATACTAAGCACATAGATATCAAGTATAACTATGCTACAGACATGTATAAATGCAAGAGGTTGAACCTGGTGAAAATATCTATAGAAGATATGGTAGCAGACACATTGACCAAGCCTTTAGCTAGAGATGCATTTGTGAGACACACTAGGTCTCAAGGCTTGCGTAGACTTTGAGTGATTTTGTATTATTCTTTGTTTTTCCAGTTGTTCACAAAACTATGTTCTTTGATAATCAATAAAGTTGATTTACTTACATACATATTCATGATTTATTGAGTGTTTAGTACATTCTTCAATTATATTTTAGTATGTCGAGTAGACAAGAGGTTGGCCTTCTCACACAGGCAGCCGCCTCCTTATCATAGTGATAAGTGGAGATGAGACTTGATTTTAAGAAAAAATTATCAAATGGATAATTTGAGAGCGATATGCTTAAAATCAATACGGTCGTTTAAATAATAACATAAGGTTATTAAGGTGAAAGGACGTTCACCTAGTCTACTTAGTGAGCTAGATGTGAGTTTAAGAAACTCGAATTTAGATACGTACGATGTCTGAATTTCATCTATACAGCATTATTTATAAAGACATGCGTTCCTTAAGGAAAGGAAAAAAATGTTGTAGCACGTGTTTCATACCATGTGTGCTAAATGACGACCATGGGTTAACATAAGTTTAATCTCAACTTTTTTGTTGCGTGAGACCCAGAGCCTTATGATGGCTCAAAATGATGTACCCTCAGTGACTCCGATCAGATATTTGAGACTTAGTCTAACGTTAGCTATCTTAGTGTGTTTCGAAAAGACCATGAAAATGGATGCGGCCTGACGGGACATATCTAGAAAAGCAGTTGAGCTAATGTTAAGAGAATTGTGAGAAGAGGAAGATCATTAAAGGAATCTCATTAATTTTGTATTCACAGGTGCACCAGTTATAACTTATGAGTTATAATTGTGAATATATAAAAATGATATTTGAGATTTTGAGAGGATATTAAAATGTGATTCATATAATCTAGGGTATTGCATACTTATAATCTACTTGTAGGTTTGCACTCGACGAGAGGCTATATACTCCTAACAGATGTATAGCACGTAGCTCTCACAGTATGCTGGTCGCACGGTCGATTTCACTGTATGAATATTTTAAGAGATGAGATGAGAATATGTTTGTCATATTGTACGAGCACTCCCATTATGTGTGAGTGGGAGATGTTGGATTTATCTGAATAAAAGAGTCCACCCATAAAGGGATGCTCTTAATGTCTATCCAGGTAAAAAGATATATTACCTGATAGAGTCCTATAAGAGGACAACTACTATATTATACAGTTATAAATACAGTAATAGGCTCAGATAAAATATACTGATTTCACTACTGCTCTTCCTATCTCTCTCTCAAATAAACTAGTGTTTAGACTGTGGATAAAGGGGTTGATCTGTCAAGCACGTGGAAACTACCGACGACCACTAATTCCAGCCACGGTTCAAGATCCTACCGCTTCCACTTACGAGAACAACAAGTAAGTTCTCGGTTTATGTTTAAACAATCTATTTAGTATAGATTTGTGTTATATGCATATATGTATCCTTTCAATTAGTTATTCTCAAAGCAAAGTTAAAAGTTTGGGTGCGTAATCAGATGGTTATATATTTTTTGTAAATGCTACAGAGAAAAAAAATGGAGTTTACACGGTAAAGTAAAGTTTTTTGCGGAACTTTGTCATCGTCATCAGTTTTTACATATACAAACATGTCTATATATAAAGATGTATGTATTTAATTCTTTTTATGTACACATGTGTGCAGTGGCGTAGCCAGAAATTTTAGCAAGCTTGTTCAAAATTTGAACATATAAATAATAATTTTTTTGATGAGTAGACTATTAAGATCAATGAAGCCGGGTTTGCTATGGATGATACTAATTTTTTTTCTACCAAGTACACACAAATGAGTTGTGTAACTCTAAAAATACAGGGACTACTATACAAGCTGAAAAACTCTTTGAGTTATAGTATAAGACCTCTATATTATATGAATGCCTATATCTATTTATAAAATTGATCCAAAATAATAAATTGCAATTTGCAAAAGAATTTTAAAAAAATAAACTAAAACTCTACTTTATTTAAAGGGTTAACACTTACAATAAAAAATGTGTGTTAATGCTTACAATAAAAAAACTGAGTGCTCCATTCCCATGACCACAAAGTTAATTACTCCAATTTACATGGACTTTATACCCAAAAGAAAAACAAATAATTATGTGGCCTACACAGGTTTCGATCACAAACCTCAAGGCCATTGTAAACGTCTGTGACCAACTTGGCAAAAGAAACACTTGTGTCAAGGTTGTTCAAGCCTTTACATATATTCATTTTTAACAGAATTTGGCCTCTATATATGATATAATTTTCCAACGAAGGTTGTTCGCCTGACCACCCTCCCATGGCTGTAGCTCCGCCCCTGCATGTGTGTATATAATATAGCACATAAATGTATACGAATATATGGTGAAATCTATTTTTGTATGTGTTACAAAATAATATTACCATGTCAGAAGAAGCTGATCAAGTATGGAACATGAACAGTTGGTGAGATATGTTTTTGCTTTTACCATGAGTCTTTTGGTATTATCTTTAGTGATAATTGAAGGAAAAGGACTTCATAAACATTACGCCAAATGAAATTCTGACTAACAAATATTTTCGTCCAATGAACATTCTGTTGGTTGGGTCTTGCATAGCCAGTATCTCTCATATAAAAGCTGAGTAATTGTAAGTGTGGCATAATTTACATAAGTATGTATGATTGTTTACAACTTAACATTTGTATTTTGCTATTAGATATCTCTATATCTAATATAAAATTTATGCATGCTTATTTAGTCTTGAATTAAGAAATTTAAGATGAGTGTTCCTTTAATATTTGATTATGTTAGATTTATTGAATGTTAGAATTTGGATGATGATTGGGAACATGGTGAACTTTCGATTGCAAGTCTAATTTGAAATAAATATTGATATAGTTAATTATTTTAAGGAATAGTATGTGTGTGAATTTTAGGCTCTAAGAAAGTACATAGATATCTCCCTAAGTTTATACTAGTTTATATCAATGTGCCAATTACTACAAGACTATTGTCCCAAGCTTAACAAAAGTGTTAACAGTGACAATAAAATCAAGTATGTCCTAAAAGAGCAAGAGGCTCTTGAGACTCTATATATATCTGTGGCGTCTCCCGAAAGCCGCATTACATTCCATTGTAGATAGTACATTATATTGTGATCCAAATTATGAAATTATTTTAAGTCAATTATTTATATTCATATAAGTTATGGATAGATGAAAACTCAATTCTTTTTTACTCTTGAGTTTGTTCTGCTTTTCTACATAAACCTTTTCCCTCATGGAAAACTGGTTCCAAAGGGAAGGATGTGTACACTTCTATGATACTCGATGAAGTCTAAGATTTATATGTTCATATGTGAACAAGACAATAGTGGCACTGTAACTAAAATTGAATCATAATGTATTTAGATAATATTTTTTCTAAGTAGGGTGAGATAAGTCGAGACTTGTCTCTTCATGAAGCTGTGGATCAAATTGCTTCCACTATTGACAGTAAAATGGATTCGAGTAAAGGTTCACTTTGGTAATAATGGATATGTTCCGTGTAGTACCAAAATGACTAAAAGAATTCATTTAATATTGCTGGTCCCAATGGGAGTAACTATCAACTGATAAATCAATTTTATCAATCTCAACCTCGACGATTAGTCGTCGATATTGCCCGTCGTCGATTTGAGTCGAAGGAAAAACATATATAGTTACTCCACACGATGAATAAGAGCAACAAAAAGTAAATGAGGCTCTTAAATACCCTGCTAAGGATAAGTACCTAGAACAATGGAACATGAAATGAAGTTAGTGAAACCAAACCAAGAGTTGGATTGGTTGATCTACCTTTTGAGCCTAACGCCATTGAAAAAAAATGGGTTCTCAAAATATGCGAAAGACTTATTGTGGTATTGAAAACTATAGGTGAATTCTTAAAGTTAAGATTTTAAAAAATCGTTCCAAGAGATTGTTGTCTCTTAACAAGAATCTTATATGAAGATAATTCTTGAGTGATTTAATATGCAATAGTGCAAACTCATCAATACTTCTATTTCTAGAGGGGAAGTTTCTGAAACGACCTCGGTAAGTTGTTTCAGAAGTTAGGACTCCGATTGGCGTGCCAATAATTTTAAAATATTTGTGAGGTCCATTGAGACTTGTCTGTAAAATTTGAGCTAAATCAGAACTCGTTTGGTAGGCATCGGAAAAAGATGTCAGTTTTTATCGTCGATAAATATTAAAAAGAGATTTACGAGCTCGGTATTGGTGAATGAGCTCTGATTCGAAATCCGAAAGCGCCGTTAGGTTCGTATGATTATTTATGACTTTTATGAACTTTCGAAAGAGAATTTCGATGTTGTTCGACTAGTTTCCGCTAAAATGCCGAAAGTTAAATAATTTGACCTTTCCCATTTAAATTCGCATCTTGAGTTTCGGGAGTCTGATTTGAGATCCGCCTTCGTGAGTATATTACATATATTTTGTATAACTCGTATGTAAAAGTTGGAATTATTTAGAATATCGTAGGGTACTATTTTAATTTTCGTTAAGAAAAGAAAATAAAATAAAAGAAAACAAAAAAAAAGAGAAAAAGACAAAACTTATAAAGAATGAAAGAAAAGGAAAATGTGATGGCGGTTAACGTTAAGATGAGCTTATATAAGCTTATCTTTTGTAGAAATAGAAAAACAACACAGAATGTGAGAAAACGAGAAACAGAGGAGATTATCAGGAAAAAATGCGAGAAAATGAGAAAAGGGACCGGGAAAAAGTAGAATTTTCACCCTGAAACATTCAGGTAATGATCCTAATATATTATTTGAGTTTATTACGTGTGTTTAAATGTATTTTAACGGTAGAAATTGAGATATTAGACATCATCCTAATAAGTTCAATTAATAGTTTAAAGGGTCAAATGGACCCCGATAATGAAATTGAATATATATTCGTACTCAGTGAGTTATGGGCAACATATAAATGTAATTTATTTGGGGTTTGGTTATGTGACCTTAAACCCCGTATATAGGCCTGGCCTGCGTATTGCGTATACGAATAGGGTATCAGGTTCCTACCTGGATTGCACTAAGATGTAAGGAATGAAGCCTTTAGCCTAATTTGATATATTTTTCTGCTTGTTGAATAGAGTGGGATTATTTGGTAATGAATTCAAAGGACAAAGCGGTTGTTGAGTAATTGTGCTAACTTTGTAACGAGGTAAGTGACTATATACATTTCTTTGGAGGCACCTGGCCTCGTGGATTTTCTACCACGCGTTCCTTACATGTGTAGCTGCCGATAGCCGTACTCATTACGTCTTAACTTTTGATTTACATTCTATATTATATGTTATGTCCTGTTATTGGTATTGCATTGAGAATCTGAGTATTGTACTTTGGCTTTGAGTTGGCATCTACTTCCTGGCTGTCCATGAGAGTCCCGCGCCGGTGAAGGGTTATTATTGCATCACATTGCATTCATATGCATTATATGTCATTCATATGCATTACATTGCATATCATATTGGGTGCAGGAGTATTCCGCCCCAGGAGCAGGAGTATTCCGCTCCATTGTATCATATTGAGGGTAGGAGTATTCCGCCCCAGGAGCAGGAGTATTCCGCTCCATTGTATCGTATTAAGGGTAGGAGGATTCCGCCCCAAGAGCAGGAATATTCTGCTCTCATGTCAGATATTGAGTGCAGGAGTATTCCGCCTCAGCTTTACATTATATCGGGTGCATGAGTATTCCGCCCCAGGAGAGTGCAGGAGTATTCTGCTGGTTTATATTATATCGGGTGCAGGAGTATTCCACCCCAGGAGCAGGAGTATTCCGCTCCAGTTAGTTATCAGATTGGATTCCCCTCGAATGCAGGATTATTCCGCTTCGAGATGGGATTATGGGCACATGTGACCCTTCGCTTCATTTCATTTCATTTCATCACATCTCATTTCATTTCATCTCAATTCATACCATTGTGTAGACTTGCGGTACATGACTACTGTTCTGCTTATATTTGCATTGCTTATTTGTTGATATGTTTCTGGCACGCATCCTTGGTTGAGTTTATAAGTTTCTTACGTGTTTCCGGTTGTTATCTGGCTCTGCCTTTTTATAATTTAAATAAAAGGAATTTGGTCTATCTATTTCTTCTCCCTGGCTAGCTATCCTATTCTTTGAGGTGGCTAGTCTGCCCCACTTATTGAGTCCTTTTGACTCACCCTTGTTTGTTATTTGTTTCTTGTCTATCTATTTCGTTCCGGCAGGTTCGCTCCAGGATCGGGTTGGCCACGTTGTGAAGGAGCGAAGACGACTTCAGCTGTCAGGGTGAGCCAGCTTTTATTCCGGATGGCCACCAGTTTATTGGTTATTATTTCAGTTGCATTCTGCTCCCTTCAGGAGGTATCTGTCTTCTTTTGTACTCTTAGATGTCTAGTCTGGATAGCCCTAAACCTAGTATATTGGTTAGTCAGCTGTAATTTCTTTTGTACAGCTTAGAGGTATCAGTATATCTGTGCTTTTTCTAAGTCTTGTTTTTATTTATGAATTGGATTATATTTATTTTCCTAATTTAATTGGTAAGGGTTCGTCCGACGGGTCTAGGGGAAGATGTCGGGTGCCCGCACGGCCTAGCCGGATTCCGGGTCGTGTCAGTTTCAAGTGGGAGGATCTGTCCTCGTGAATCCGCAAGAATATGATTTGACTCATGAAGCTTGATATCTGTTATTCTAGCTAGCAGATAAAAAATCTGACTTAGAAAATGAATACTGGAAAGCAGTTAAAGGATACTGAGGTATCTCATAAGCACAGTCTATTATCCTCGTGTTGTTAAGGAAAGGATCTACAATTCAAAGGCTATGCGTATGATGATTGGAAGGAAATTTAGATGAGAGAAAATCTAAATATGAGTATGCCCTCCTTGCTAAACAATGGTGTCGTGCATATTGTTGAATAGTAAGAAATAATCATCAACCTTAACACAATGAAAGCTGAATTTGTAGTGGTTTCAGCAACTGTGTAATAAGCTATTTGGCTTAAATATCTTTACGATAAATTTAGGTGTGTTTGATATTGCTATTGAATTAGTGACAATCAAGTGTGATAGTCAAGTCTCAATAGCTTACACAAAAAAGGTCCCAAGTATTGTTGAAAGACAACACATATTGATAAAAGGTATAATTTCCTTAGAGACATACTTGTACATATAAAAGTGAAGATGAAATACATCTCTACACATTATTTGATAGTAGATCCGGTAATGCAACTCATAGCATTTGGTGCTTATGAGTGATATGTGAAGGCATTGAGTTTGTGTAGATGTTGATGTATTTATATATAAATTTTTTCCAAGCATGTTCACATAAAATTTCATTGTTGGAGTTAATGTAGTTTGAAGCCTAAATTGTTGTTGTTGATTCATATACATAGAATGATTTTATGTTTAGTACATAAATTTAAAGTATGTCGGACAGACAAAAAGATTGGCCTATTCACACAGTCAATCGCCTCTATTGTCTAGGTGATTAATAGGGATGGGACAATTATAAACTTATTATTATCTGAGGTGATAATAATAGAGAGCTTATTTATAATAAGAATGTCGCTTGTTTTTGGTTAATCATATTTGATTAAATGTGAGTCTGTCTTAATGCCATATGTGAGTTCTGAAGAATAGAATGTATGAGTAGATTTGAGAACTCAAAGTTAGACATAGGTTGTCTGAACTATCATCTGTACAGTATTTAATTCGCAAAAGACATACGCTCCACGGAAAAGGAGTCAATACTGTGATACGTTATTCATACAACGTATGCATAGTGTGACCTATGGACGATACAAGTTCAATCTCTACTTGCTTATCGTGTGAAGCCCTGAAAATTATAAGTAATTTTATTTCTTTGTACCCTCATGACTTTGACCAGTTTTTCGAGATTCAATTTGGTGTTTGCTATCTTAGGGTGTTGCCTATAGATCATGGATGATTCGGTCTGGCGGGACATTTCTAGAAAAGCAAGTCAGATTGAGATTAAGAGATTCTTGAGATGAGGAAGATCATTGAATATTATCACATTAATTGTGTTCATTGGTGCGCCCATTATGTTCGTCTTTGAGACTAGAACATAATAACAGAATGATGAACTCAAAATTAATACAAAGAGATTGTGAGAGATGCGAATGTGATAAATGATCTAGGGACTTGCATACTGCAATCTACTCCAAGGTTCCGTTAATCGAGATGCTACATATTCCTAACAAATGTATAGCAACTAAGCTCTCGAAGTATGTACTGGTCACACGGTCTAGTCGTTATGTATGGATGTTACAGATTGGGAATGAGAGTTGACCCACTATGTGTGAGTGAGTGATGTTGAAAATTTGGACTTTGGGCACCCATGTGGGTCAACCCAAATTCATGTCCAAATAAATTCATATATACAATTTGTTTTATATATATTACAATATAAATAAATAAAAGGGAAGAGACAAAACTATTATGATTATCCTTAAAAGGTTGTGTCCCTTAAGGATTATAAATTGTGTCGGTTAGACACAAACTAATTTGAATCCTCTCCCTTTTTTTTCTATTCAAACTATGTGGGAAAAAGAAGGTTCTTTTCTTCTCCCTAACAAAGAAAAACAAAACTCTCTTTTTCAATGTTGAAGAACTTCAATGGAAGATTTCAAGAAGAACATGGAAGGCCTTCTACGAATTGGAATAGTCTTCTGTAACAGGTACGACCTTAGACTGTGAACCTTTGATGTAGTTCATGTTTTTATTGACATGTGATTGCATCCCCGACTAGTGAAAAAAATACGGTTAGATCCTGAAAAAATTGTATGTTCTTGGATTGTATGTAATCCTTCATAATTTCATACCCAAAAAAATAAAAAATAAAAGACCGTACATTGCATATGAAAGGGGAAGCATAATAGCTTGTGCAAGCTACTCATTATAAGAGAATGAAAGCAATACAAAGTTGGTTTCACCAACGAGTGGACATTCTTGGTTAAAAAGAATCCGGACATGGAAGCAGAGAAAAATGTATTATAACTAATTGTTTTGCACGCACTTTGTCTGTGGTATCAAGTTTTCAAATATGAAATTTAAAAATATATGTGTACAGCTAAAATATAAGGACAACAAAGAGTGATTAAAAAGATAGAGAGATAGCAATCATCCTTCAACGATCACATATATAAAAACCTAGAGCTCCTGAAGAAATGAATTTTGTACTTTTTCTTTAAAAAAAATGGTGCAAACCTATACGTGGCTTTTTGTATATTTGTTGGGAATACTACAAAAGAAATCACAAGTTTCTAAAATTCACCCTTTTCTTGTACATTGTACTTTATATATTCATGCAAAGGATAGTGCAAGAGGCTCAATTTTAATGAATTAGTGTTGAGTTTAATAAATAATTGGAATGTAGATGCACTTTGTGATGCGCTCTGTTATGAGAATCTTAAAGTTACTTGTTACTTCTCATTTTAATTGTCACTTTCAATTTTTTCATTTTCAGTAAGAAAATTATTGAATATGGTGTGTATTTTATTATGTTATCCTATTTAATGCTATTAACTTTTTTGAAAATTCTTTTAATTATTAAGGATATAGTTGAAAAGAACTAATAAATTTGGTCTTGAAATCCTAAATAAACAACTAATTTGAGATACACCATTTTTGCTAAAATGAAAATTAATTTGGAACGGAAGGAGTAGATATAATACATGAATGAGAAGTTTTACCAATAACCATTCGGAAATTGAGATTTAAGATCATAAACCATAATAAGTTCATGACTATTTCAAAGCAAACTTTAAAATAACATGTATTACACAAAGTATAATTTTATATCTTTGTACAAAAAAATTAAATAGAATAGTTCTTACTTGAAGGAAAAAAGGTCGTTCACTTCAAAAAAATTCTCATATTTATACGTGTTTTCCATGTGTACCCAATTCTTATGTACACACAATTGTAGAAAATCACATAGATGCATATTAAGAAGTATGTTGAGTTATATTGCTGTCTATTTTTTTTAATTGAAAGATAAATTAATTTTTAGTGCCAAAATTATAGGCAATAGCATTTATAGTAAATTGAAAGGTAAAATAGTCACTCACTTTTTAATTTAAAGAATTTCTATTTTTATATTAAAGTACAAATATAAATAGATATAGATAAGATCAAGTACAAAAGGCACTTCTTCAAAGAATTGATCGATGAACACGAGCGTAATGAAAGCCATCCATTTTTCAGTGAAAATACATTAACATTATTGTAGAAGCATGAAATAGTATTAATACCTCCACAATTCTCCACTTTTGGAGAAAGAGCAGAATCGTACCTACAGATAACAAACCTCAATATTAATAGCAAAACCATAAAATTGGTTGAGGATTTTAAGAGTATATCATCACTTACAGTTAAATCTTATCTGAAAACACCAATCAGGCAATTAATGCTACACACATCAAACTTGATGCAACACCTCATATTCTTGAAATGTACACTGATATAGATATTATTGCATAGGTTATTAAAGTGGAAGAATAAGAGAACATCGAGGGTGAGATCCCACAAATAGAGTCTGGGGAGGGTGAGATGTATGCAAACCTTATCCCCGCCAAGGGGAGAGTCGGAGAGGCTGTTTCCGATAGACCCTCGTTTAAAAAAAATATTTGGAAATTTTTGAAGAGAAACAAATATTTTGAAAATAAGATTAAAAAAAAAGGTAAGAAACGCCATTAATACTCAAGTTCTCATATAAAAACTACCATAACCAGGGCAAACAGAAGTCGCCAATAGCGAAAAGGACAAGATAAAACTACTATGCATAAGAATAAAGCAGCTAAAATGTCAACAATCAATTGCCTTCTACCTAACCTTCTATCCTAATCCTAGACCTCCACGATTTCCTGTCAAGGGTCATGTCCTTGGTGATCTGGAGATGAGTCATATTATGTCGAATCAATCACCTCGCCCCAATTCTTCTTTGGTCTACCTCTACCTCTCCGAAGACCCAGCACATCCAGCCGCTCACATCTCCTCATTGGCGATGGCCCTTCTCTTCACATGGCTGAACAATCAGAACTTCACTTCTCGCATCTTATCCACCACTGAGGCCACGCCCACCTTATCACGAATGACCTCATTCTTAATCTTATCCAACCTTGTGTGCCCAAACATCTATCTAAGCATACGCATCTCTGCTACGCTCATTTTCTGAATATGTGGTCTTGACTAGCTACACTCTATGCCGTATAACATAGCTGGTTTAACGACTACTTTGTAGAACTTAACTTTAAGTCTAGGTGATACTTTCTTATCGCATAGGACACAAGACACGAGTCTCCACTTCATCTAGCCTGCCTCTATACGGTGGGTGACATTATCGTCAATTTCTCCATTATCTCGAATGATTGAACCAAGGTACTTGAAGCTCCTCTTTTGGGGGATTACCTGAGAATTAAACGTAACTTCCACCTCTGACTCTTAAGACGCATCACTAAGCAAATATGAAACAAATATTATCTCAAATTTTAATATCGATATTATTATCCAATCTCACCTACCAACGATACCTTAGAGTCTTAGGATTGCATAAAAAAGAATGTTATTGGATACCTTTAGATTTGTGAGACAACATTCAAAATAGACGGGAAGAGCACTCTTTTTTATATTGATTTATTTCATCTCAAGTGTATATCCTAAAAATCGGTTTCAGGCATTACAATTAAATTTATATTTAGTTGAACCTTAAGTGACCGTTTACATCGTGATTCGACCGGTTGATAAGCAATTTCACGTTAATAGGTGTGATCAGTTTAGTGGATATTTAACCGGTGTTAATATGCAGACTACCAATTTGATGACACAAACGAAGACAAATCAAACAACGAGTATAATAACAGATTTAATTCGAAGGCAGTGGTATAGTCGAATGAACGAAAGCAAGTGACAAATTATATTATCGATTACGATGATACACATGATCGATTGCGGGTGATCAATTGAACAATTGCGCAGATGCCGATGATACTATTTAATAAATCGATGGCTTCGTTTAAGATATGCTTGAATGAATACAATAGCAATGAATGCAAAACGAACAAAATAATATAAATCAACAATTGATTAGCAATTTCGTTTAAGCGATGTTAATATTAAGACTAAGACGTTTAATAACAGTTAACGAGATTAACGATAAAGAACGAATGAAACAAGCAATCGAGCAAGCAAACAATAATTAAGTAGTTAATGAACAAATAAACGAAAGCGATAAAGCTTATTGTATTGATTGATTGAAGGCTCGTGCTCCGTTGAAAGAGAAGAATCCTCCTTCCAAAGCTGAAACAAGCGACGATTGCACAAGTACATTGTGATTACAATGATGGTGGTATAACGGTGGTGGAAGTGACAATAGTGGTGGTAAAGTTATAGTAGCAGTGGCGATATTATAGCAGTAAAATAAAGAGGGATGCTTTGTTCAGCAGAACGTATGTAACGACGCTCAAATAGTCGTTACGGGATTCGGGACCTCGATTTGCGTGTCGACAGTCCCAAAAGCTCCGTTAGGTCATTTATGACCCGTCTGTGAAATCTGAGTCGAAACGGAGTCCGTTTGATAGGTTTTCGAGAAAAGGATCCGTTTATGAAATTCCGGAAAGGAATTTGGGGTTTCGATAGGTCGTTTTGAGTAAACGAACCCCGATGGAAAATCCGAGTGCACCGTTAGGTCCTTCTCGTCATTTATGATATGTAGCAACCTTCAAAATTGAAAACGGACCTCGTTTGATAGGACTTTTAATAAAGTCCCCGTTTCGGAAGTTTAAAAGAGTTAAAAGAGATTTCCGAGCTCGATTTGAGCAAATGAGCTCCGATGAGAGATCCGAAAGTTCTGTTAGGTTCGTATAGTCATTTGTGACTTGTAGCAACTTTCGGAATTGGATTCCGAGGTCGTTTGGTTAAATTTCGCTATTTTGGCGAAAGTCGAAAATTGAACCTTTGCCGTGGGACCCACTTTTTGAGTTCTGGAGGTCCGAATTGAGTTCCGTCTTGACGAGCATGTCGCCCAAGTATTTTATGACTTGTGTACAAAATTTGGGATCATTCCGAGCTTCGTAGGGTCCCGTTTTGCCCCTATAACAGTAGAAAATCTGGTGCGACTTTTCTGTTCTGTTTTGGCGCAAACAGCCGGATAAAAGCTGATTTTTCGGCCAATCCGTAAGGAATTAGGAAAAACTCAAAACATGAAAGTTGTAGCCCTTTGAGTTGTGGTTCTAATGGAACCGGTTTCAGGTCATTTGGACATTCCTATCAAAAGTTATGAGTTTTTCAAAAGAAGCTGTCACAGAGGCAAAAAACTGCTATAAAAAGGCAATTTCGGGCCATTTCGGTTCATAACTTATAAAAATCATTTGGTGAGCTCTTGAGGCGATTTTTGGGTATTTCTTGAAGACCCAATCATACTTACACTTAAGGTAAGCCCTTTCAATCCATCTTTATGTTGATTAACACAAGAATCAAAGGGTTGATTCTTGGAAATGGGTTAGAACCCTAGATTCTTAAGAATTGGGGAAAGACATCGAGCAAGGTTCGCATGTGGAATCTAAGTGTACTTTTGGACTCACGGGAGCGTGGGGAGTCCAGAAAAGTACATTTTGTAAATTTAGGGCTCGGCCCTACCCGGGGGCATTTTGGTAATTTTTACCCTAGGATGCCTATAGGCTTAAATAGCTATAATTGAGCACTCATATGTGCTATATCTTGTCTTAATAGACCTAGTGGAGAGTCCTTCGCGGACAAGGCGAGCGGAAAAGGAGATTCTTCCCGATATTTGAGCCCGAATTTCGAGGTAAGTGAGACTTGACCTCTATTGTGCTTGTGGACTCTTCCTTCATGCTAGTATGCTTCATGTACGCATATATATACCTAACAATGGTTAGGATTAATGATGTGAATTATTTGCTATTATTGTTTGTTATAAATAGCGAGATTGTGACTCGACCGAGGTATGTGCCGGTCTAAACGCTACGTCGAGGTAGCTTAAATTTATATCGTAGTAACGCTTGCTACGCCATGCTTAGATAGCAAGAACTTGGGACATGGCCGAGGATGTTGCCGGCATGTCATGATAAATGTCTTGCCGAGGATTTTGCCGGCTTTTGTATGATATTGGTACTTGATTTGTTCACGTGCCGGGTTGGGTAGTGCTGTCTATACGTAACCTTGGGTTGGACGACATGGGAGTAGGGATTGTACCCCCAAACTGTGGTCGGGTTAACCTTCGCCTTACGTTCAGCTAGCATAACCAACCTGGGTTACGGTGACTGTGAAATATTATCGTTATTAATATTTCTGTTATTATTTCTGTTATTGTTATTAATGTCGTGGATATTAATACTGTTAGAGGGACACTTGACAGGGGGTGTGGTGTCGCCTATACTATGAGATGTGTCACACTTGACAGGGGGTGTGGTGTGGACACTTGATCTTTGAGATGTGACACACTTGACAGGGGGTGTGGTGTGGTCACTTGATTTATTGAGATACGACGCACTTGACAGGGGGTGTGGTGCGATCGTAGACAGATTTGGGATGAGCCAACGACTACGGGTCGTTGGTCTACTTATTCATGATTGTGATAGTGACTTCGGGTCACGGTATATGGTTGATACTTAGTAGTGGTGTTGCTAGTCCATCGTAGGTCTAGGTTAGTCGGCACGGGAGTAGATATTGGACCTCCAAACCGCCGCTGAGTTGACCTATGCCTTACGTTGGATGGGCATAATCCTTGAGACTTCTGGTTACTACTTGTGTGTATGTAATGTGTTACATCTATTTGTGATTTCACTACTTTATTGTATGATTACTATAGTATGTTGTTGCTTATGATGCATGTAGCGACTTGTCCCGCAAGGGTACCTTAGCGGGCCTGTCGGTGATCTTACTGGGCTTCGGCTCATAACTTACTCTGCTACGTGCGCAGGTCCTTCATCCAGTCAGCAGCCCGGACGTTAGCGGTTCCCGAGGCTTCTGAGACTTTTGATTGAGGTGAGCCGACCACACAGACCGTGGTGGCATACCGCCGGAGTCACTTAGAGATAGGACTCAGATTTCTTTGATGTATATTCATACTTTATTGAGTCACTCTTAGAATGCTCCAATTCTTTTGTGGATATATTCTTTTGGACTTTACCCTTTTATATTTATATATCCATTTATGATCTTTTCACATTATTGTTCTTTTCCGCATCTTGTTTCATTGGTTCGCCTAGGCAAATATTGTTTAGGTGCCATCACGAGCCCTTGGAAATTGGGTCGTGACAGTTTGGTATCAGAGCCCTAGGTTCTAATTCGAGTCCTAGGAGTCTTGGAGCAGTGTCTGAGTAGAGTCTTGCTTATGGGTATGTTGTCGACCATACTTATGAGCGAGTGGCTACAAGGGCATGTTAGGAAATGTTTTCCCTTCGTTTCATCTCTATTCGTGCTGAGTAGCTTATATAGGTGCTGACCCTTTTTCGTGTATTGTATCAGATGGCGAGGACGCGAGCATCCTCAGCCAGGAGGGCTGCATCTTCTACACCCGCGTCTGCGGGAGAGCCATCAGCACCTACGCAGCCGCCAGCTGCTAAGAAGACTCGGGCAGGTCGCCCGTCAGCCACTAGGCAGGACACAGCTATCCCTGCGGTGTCCGCAGCGACTCTGTCAGCATCTATTCCCCCTGTGCCTGCTGTTGTGCCAGGCACCGTTGTGATCTCTTCAGAGGAGTATATGAGACTGATGGCCTTGTCTAGCCATCAGGTCCCTGTCAGAGATGATGTTGCAGCTCCTGTTTCGGCTCCTCAGCCGACCACACCTGTTATGAGCACGCCTACTTCTGAGGCTGCTCCCGATCATATTGCCCAGCCTTCTGCTTCTGCTCCTCAGGCAGGTCCTGTTATTTCTACTCCTCCTATGGGCACTGAGGAGGTTGCCAAGAGGATGGAGTCATTCATGAAGCTTCAGCCTCCAGAGTTCGACGGTACCTCAGCTACATGTACTGCCCAGAGGTACATTCAGAAGTGTGAGAAGATTTTGACAGTTCTTGGTACTAGAGACACCTTAGGGGTGCAGTGTGCTTCTTTCAGATTATCGAGAGATGCGGAGACATGGTGGGTCTCCATGATGCGGCAGAGGTCTAGTGACCTCCCTCCTTTGTCTTGGGCTGAGTTCGTGTCTATGTTCATGAGCAGGTTCGTGCCCCAGAGTCAGCACGATGCTCAGAGGTGCGAGTTTGAGGGGTTGAGGCGGGGAAACCTGTCTGTTTCAGAGTATGACACCAGGTTCTTGTGGTTGTCTCAGTTTGCGCCGGCTATGGTGGCTCAGGAGAGGGACAAGGTCCTCCGGTTTGTTGAGGGTCTTCATCCCCGCTTGCAGGTAGCTGTTGCCCCTGATATGGGCAACAAGTCATATTTTGAGATAGTTGATGTGGCGCGGCGGATGGAGGATATCTTCGCCAGGGCTGACGCGGAGAGGGCGGCCAAGAGATCGCGTCAGTCTGGTGGGTATAGTGGATCCGCTCAGAGGGGTCAGGGTCATCAGGGCTGTTCTCAGTCTAGGCCCCAGGCTGCTGCTTTGCCTGCCCAGGATTTTTCTTCAGAGACCCCGAGGCCTCAGTCATCCCAGAGGCGGGGTGGCTCTTCGCAGTCTGGTCCGCCGCAGTGCGGGAGGTGCCATCAGAGGCATCATGGGAGGTGTTCGTCTGGAGGTGGTCATGGCAGAGGTGGTAGAGGCGGTAGAGGAGGTAGAGGTGATGGATGTTTTGAGTGTGGGTCTCCAGAGCACTATGTCAGGAATTGCCCTTATGTTTCATCAGGTCGCCAGGGATCCGCAGCTATGGTACCATCTGGTCCTCAGGCCGCCAGGGCCGTTTCTCAGATTCCTCCTAGACAGCAGTCTCAGAGAGCTCCGGGTTCAAGAGGCTCGGCGCAGGTCTATGCTATGACTCGTCAGGATGCTGAGGCATCCAATGATGTCATCACAGGTATTATTTCTGTCTGTGGCCGCGATGCTTATGCTCTTATTGATCCGGGGTCTACCTATTCGTATGTGTCGCCGGGATTTGCCCCTTGCTTGGGCAGGGATCTGGTCTTCTTAGATGATCCCTTTATGGTTGCCACCCCTGTCGGGTCTTCTATATGTGTAGATAGGGGTTATCGGCAGTGTATGATCTCCATCTGTGGTGTAGAGTCCTTAGTGGACCTGATGCTGCTCGATATGTCTGATTTCGATGTCATTATGGGCATGGATTGGCTGGCTTCCTGTCATGCGACTTTGGATTGCCATGCCAAGTCCGTGACGATCGGGGCAGAGGGTGAGTCTCGGGTTGTATGGAGAGGTTCCAGGCCTTCTCCGAAGAGTAGGATCATTTCTTTCTTGGAGGCGCAGAGGATGATATCTAGTGGGTGCGAGGGATATATTGCTTCAGTTCGGGATGTCCGGGCAGAGGAGTTATCCCTTGATAGAGTTCCGGTTGTTTGTGAGTATCCGGATGTGTTTCCTGATGATTTGTCGGGTTTGCCGCCTATGCGGGAGATAGAGTTTTGCATTGATCTATTGCCAGGCACTCAGCCTAAATCTATTCCCCCGTATGGTATGGCTCCTGTTGAGTTGAGGGAGCTGAAGGAGCAGATTTAGGATTTGCTCGATAAGGGCTTCATTAGGCCCAGTGTGTCTCCATGGGGTGCCCCGGTATTATTTGTGAAGAAGAAGGATGGCTCTATGCGGATGTGTATTGATTACCGGCAGCTGAATAAGGTTACTATCAAGAATAGGTATCATTTGCCGCGTATTGATGATTTGTTTGATCAGCTTCAGGATGCTACCTTCTTCTCGAAGATTGATTTGAGGTCGGGGTATCATCAGTTGAGGATTCGGTCCGAGGACGTTTCCAAGACTGCTTTTCGTACCCGATATGGCCACTATGAGTTTCTGGTGATGTCTTTCGGGCTTACGAATGCCCCAGCTGCTTTCATGGATCTGATGAACCGAGTGTTCAAGGCCTACCTTGACTCCTTCGTCATTGTGTTTATCGATGATATCTTGGTTTATTCGAGGAGCAGGGAGGAGCATGAGCAGCATTTTAGAGTTGTTCTTCGGACTCTGAGGGATCAGCAGTTCTTATCTATTATAGCATGTGTCTTCAGAATCTTCTGACTACGATTTAGTTGAATCAATAAACCATTATCGATCGATATTCTTTTCTTCCGACCTCATATTATACTGTCTCCGGTATTTGCTCTCATCTCACCATATTGCTGACTACGTTTCACATGTGTGATCGGACAAAATCCGACCAAAACAGATAGTCTGCCCACTTGCCAAGTGAATGTTCGTAAAACTTAGTAAGTGGCATGAAATTTGTTAGGGGGAAAATGTCGCGTCCTATTTTTTCCCGAACTGGTTAAGGCTCAAAATAGAACTCGACTTACTGGATAACTCACGGGTAAAGAGTTGGAGTCGCCACCTAACATATTTTTTAGCTAGGCGTATTAGGGCACCTATTTTGTTTCTAGCCAATTTTACAATTAACTCCGAAACTTAATCTACGAATCAGAAATCTAGGTAAGGGTTCAAGTTAACTCGAGAGGACGGGGTTAGGCACCTCTCAGGCTCCACCAAATGTAGTTACCGACCGGACTAAATAATCGTGATTCTAAGTAATAACTAGCTAAAATCGATGAATAATTAAATGATCATTTATCTGTGTGTAATAATTAAGATTAAATGGAAAAAAATGTTTAAATTCACTAATTGGCTTCTTCCAAAGGTACCTCGCAATGAAAATAAAAAAGAGTTAGTGCGACAATTAATAATGTTGATAATAATAGTAACGATAATAACAGTGATGAAGGTAAAATATTGGAGATAATAAAATGTTGGAGCGACAGCCAACAGGTCTCGGCAGAAAACTCCGGCGACCTCACCGGCGTCGCTGCCACTCTGAATCTGGTCTTGCTTCTCTCCTTTTCTGTCAACAACACTTAAATATAAAACATTAAAAAATAAATATAGGCAGTGAAATAAAAGGTTAACGACGGGTGTTTCCGTCGACCGGTGTTGTCCCCATTTTGTAATACTCCCTGTTTTCGATCTGTTTTGTGCGATGGTATGTGTGGTGGATTGATGGATGTTCTTGGTGTGTTGAATTAAAGAAAGAAGGCAGAGGGGTCTCCCCGTTTTCTGATCCATTAGTGTGTGTGTGTGTATATGTATATTGGTCTCTCTGTTTTTTATGCCGTGTGTGTGTGGAGAGTGAGTGACAAAATCTAGAGGAAGAAAAAGGGTGTGTATATATGATTGGTATGTATCTGATGGTGTATATGGGTATGTGTTTTGTATCACTGGTGATGATGATGTTGATTGTGTGTGTGTGTCGATATTAGTGTGTGTGAAGTGTGTGTTTTGGCTTTGTGTTGGTATAAAAATGGTGGATGAATGAGACAAGGAAGTCAGTGTGTACTGTGTGATGTTTGTAGAAGAAGGCTGAAAAAAAGGAGTGGGGTCTGCCGTATGTACTGTGTATGTTTTTGGATGTGTATTGGAGTTTTTTGTCCTGTACGTGTGTAGTGTGTATGTACAATGTCTGTTGTATATTTAACAGTGAAGAAGGCCAAAGAGCTGTTGGGAGATTGGAATAATTTAGGGGTGAGATTAAGAAAAGATTAAGGGGGATTGTGGAGAGATTTTGGGGATTAGAAAGTGATTAAAAGATAACCAAAAAAATTAAGGGAAAAAATTTGGGAAAATACTCCTTTCAAAATTCAAATGATAAGGATGAATTTGGTTAGATCTAGCGCCTAGGTTCAAAGAGAAAATGTATTAAATAGAAAAAGGTAAATAAAGATAAATATAAATAAATAAAGAATTTTGGAGAGGATTTTAAAATATGGAGGAATTAATAAAAGGAGTTTGGATATTTTCTTTTTAATTGGCCGATATTTAACTTAAAGGTACAAAAAATAAAATATAGGTATACATATTGTATAAAATGCACAAATAATTATTAAATAAACTCAAATAAAATTATTTAAATATAGATAATCACGTAAAAATTTAGTGTAGGGGCCTGTTTGGCGCGCGTTAATTGATTTGTAGCCGTCAAAAACAAATTCGCTGAGAAATAGCCATCTCCGGACAAATCCCAGTATAAATACTGGGACTTTGAACAAAACTTGTTCAAGGCCCCAGTATTTGTACTGGGGAAGCTTCAGTAAACTAACCCCAGTATAAATACTGGGGCTTTGAACAAGTTTTGTTCAAGGCCCCAGCATTTTGTTATGGGACTATGTATAAAGCTTCAGTCCCATAACAAAATGCTGGGGCTGTGAAGAAAACTTGTTCAAAGCCCCAGCATTATTATGGGACTGAAGCTTTATATATAAAGTCTCATAACCCATAACAAAATGCTGGGGCTGTGAACAAAACTTGTTCAAAGCCCCATCATTTTGTTATGGGACTCAGCTTTATATATAAAGTCCCATAACAAAATACTTGGGCTTTGAACAAAATTGAACAAGTTTTGTTCAAAGCCCCAGTTTTTTGTTATGGGGCTAGTCTGGGGTGTTTTTCCAACGCTAATGGAGCTTAAGTGTGCGCGCGAATTTTTGGCTATTCTTCAATGAATTTTGAAACGGTGGATAGTCCCCATTGAGCGCGTCCAAAAATGGCTAGTGATCAAAATTTCCCGATAATCACAGATAATTGCTAATTTGCACAAATGATCACAAATAGATACAAATGTGACATGTAGCCCAAATGATACAATTATATGATATAGCCACAAATACTATAAATGTACTAAATTGCACAAATAGTCACAGTTTTGACAAATAACCTAAATAATGTAAAATTACGTAATATAGCTATATTTAAGTACGTAGTATATAAGTAGAGGATAAGGCACGTAAATGCATGATTTCTAATGCACATTTTACACAAATAGTCAAATTGCACCTTTAAGTTAAATTATAGCCAATTTTAGAAAAAGAAGGGACAATGTTGGGTGTCAACAGCTGCCCCTCTTTGCCCGAGGATGATGAAAGAGTCTTTCGGCAATGATAGTTGACGGAGTAGCCAATTTTGTCACGACTGGTAGGCAAAATGAAAGAAAGGGGTAAATGAGAGTTTTGGGTTGTTTTGGCCGAACCCCGGTCTCTGAGTTGCCTACATATCTCAAGTTTTTTCACGAGAATCAGGCCGTGTGTAGTTCTAAAATGGCATGTCGCCTGTGTGAGATGTTTATGACGCACGATTTTGGATGTAAAGACTCAACGAATCCAAGTATGTAAAGTTTAGATTTGCGTGTGCTTTGCCTTTTGGCATGATAAATGAAGAATGGGGCAAAGGCGCTAGCGAAGACAAGATAACATCAATAGATCGAGCGTGGGAAAAGAGGCTTACAATCATCCTAATTATGAAGATGTGGCGCGCTACACACCCATAAAGAGGAGTTTATATGTATATAATTTCCACTTCATCTCGATAAATGAGTAATATTTCCCTCAATATTGCCTTGACTGAGATGGAAAGAATTTGAGGAGCGAGTTTTATAAATGCGCACGACTCAAATAGATGGGCATGATTAAGCACGAAAACACGCACGATTGACGCAGATATGCTTGAATGGATAAGGTAGGCCTTAATTGGAAGGAGATGTAAAATGACATCCTAATTTGTGATGAAAGATTAGGCACATTACTCGTGGGAGCACGAGATGATTGGCTTCGGGCGTGTCAGAATTCGAAAAAATAGGTAGTTTGCAAGTGCAACAAAGGCATTGTCAAAAGATGAGATACATCGATAGCTCGAGTGTGGTGAAACGGGCTTGTAATCATCCTAGTTATGAAAAATGTGGTGCACGACATACCTATAAAAAGGAGTTTACACATGCATATTTTTCACCATAACTCGATAGATGAGTCATCTTGGCTTCGACATTGTCTTGAATGAACTGAGGAACTTTGAGGAGTAAAGAGCGATGAATATGCACGATTCAAACAGATAGACGCGAATATGCAAGAATATGAAACTGACACCTAATTGACAAGGAAGGATTAGGTAGACTACTGGTGCGAGTATGAAACTGTGGCTTTGAGCGCTTTGGAACTTGGCAAAATAGGTAGCTTGCGGGTGTAGCAAAAACATTGTCTGTAGGATTAGGCCTTTTCAATTGGGTTTTGGGATGATGATTCGTAAGTGTTTGAGATTTTGTGGTTGCACAATCGGTAGTGATTTTGGGAGCAGGTGTGAGAGTATGGCGCAGGGGTTCGTCGAGAGATCGGAGGGTCCCTATAGAAAAATCAAAATAAATGTAAATCGAGATAAAAATAAAGATAAAGTAATCTTCCCTGTTGAGTTGAGCTCTCATTTGTCTAGTCTGCTTTCAGGTGTTCAGCGCTAGGGAATGTGCGCTTCTTCTCTGGGGGATATCCATTTGTTGAGTGCTCCTCGTCAAGAAATTATTGCTTCGTCATGTCGAGCTGTCGTTGGACCATCTTGCCAGCGTGGCGCCGGATTGTATGTCCTGCTATAAAAGTGAGTTTTGCAAAATAGTATGTATGTAAATACATAAAGAGACTTCCATGTTGGTTGGGTAGTTGTCTTGTCTTATGCTTGTTTGATTGATGTCTCATCCACATATGCGAACTAAATATCTTTCCAATGTTATGCCCACCGATGCGGACCTTATACTTCAAATTGTTGAACTATGTCCACAAACGCGGACCCTATATATCCATCGACATGGATTCTATATTCTCATATTGATGTCATGTCCACCAACGCGAACCTTATATATCCACCGACATGGATCCTATGCTTATCAGATTGGTGTCATGTCCGCCGACGCGGACCCTATATATCCACCGACATGGATCCTATGCTTCTCAAATTGATGTCATGTCCACCGATGCGGACCCTATATATCTACCGATATGGATCCTATGCTTCTCAAATTGATGTCATGTCCATAGTGCGGACCCTATATATCCACCGACATGGATTCTACGCCTCTCAAATTGATGTCATGTCCACAGACGCGGACCCTATATATCCATCGACATAGATTCAATTCCTCTCAAATTGATGTCATGTCCACAGACGCGAACCCTATATATCCAACAACATAGATTCTATGCCTCTTAAATTGATGTCATGTCTACATACGCGGACCCTATATATCCACCGACATGGATTCAACGCCTGTCATGTCCACAGACGCGGACCCTATATATCCACCGACATGGATTCTATGCCTGTCATGTCCACAGACGCGGACCCTATATATCCACCGACATGGATTCTATGCTTTTCAAATGATGAATATTTCTTTGCAAGAGTTTTTAGGTATACTCGGTACATGTGTAAACCTGCAATTAAAGAAAATTTGTGAGTTTCTAGGGGAGGTCGACTTGCGTATTTGTTGTGTTGCACTCTACTGCTATATCTGGTATAACTGTCCCCTTTTCATGCAGTTTTTTCATTGGGCTATCTATCCTTCGGGCTGTATACCTTGCCTACACAAAAGTAAAGTATAGCAAAGAAAAACTGAATGCTTCCCAGTTTATTGCCTATGCCAGATCACCAAGAGAGGGTGGTTGTATTGCAATGACCACCAATGTAGTGGCTAAAATATGCATTCGTCCTTTAACATGATGATTGGATTTATCGACAACTCTGATTATGTGGATATTTGGATACTCAGACTGCAGTTTGGTGTTTGGATTTTGCCAGATTTTGGAGGCCGTCCCAAACTTATGCTGGTCTTGGGTTCTATTAGGATGTTTTCATGCTTTGTGCTTTTCAAAAGTTATGGAGCCAACTTTGATGGATTGGTCCTTAGAGAAAGTGTATTTTTGGTTTTGAGAGTAGTTTGTTTACTGGTTGCAATGTCCTTTGATTGGGCTAAAAGAATAAAGGTGTGAGTTTATATGTCCTTGATTGTGTTGAGCCTGATAAGGTTGTTGTTGAGAGTCTTGACAGGGGGAGATTCTTTTTGTGTAAGTTGGGTGCAGTGTGAGGTTGTGAAGCCAGCTTTGTTAAAATAGTGATTGGATTTCTTTCTTGCGGCTCTTGTACGGGTATAATGCAAGTTGTAGGAGATTGTTTGAATGCTCTTGGTGTCATAAGTTGGTGGTTCATAGGGCTTTTTGAAGAGGAAAGTGTTTTTAGCTTGGCTTGCCGTTTCGACTTTTTCGGAATACAGGTTCTTGACCAATTTCAGTGTTCAAGCGCGAAACAACCTTACCAAAGTGGTGAAATGCACAGAACCGTGTGGGCACATTAGCAAAGACTTGAAGCAAAAATGACACGTAAGCTTAAGAAAATGCACAGACCGCAGACGACGGATTAGCGCTTGAATTTGGAGATCATAGGACGCACAGATATCACAAGAGATTGCCTAAGTACTTTATGTATCAGTCAAGGAAAGGATTTTGGTCAAACGACCGACGCTCTTTCAAATAGGAGATGAGGGTTTGAATGTCAATGAAAAGTGGTAAAGATGTTGTATAAGGAATAGATTGTGTTGTGTGACGGAAAGAAAGGTTGGTTTTTTGTCGAACACTAACACCTTGTCATCCTTTCTTGCAAATTTGTCTGTCATGATGCCTATGTGTCTTGCAAAGAGATCCTTGATGTATTTCATACTTTCCAACCAACTATTGTGATTCAGACTTTGCACCAATTTTCCTTGTTGGATAATATCTTATTGCTGAGCCGTTGAACTCGATGTAGGTTTGTTATGTATCATGTGCATTCTTTGATTGTTGTGTCTTATTCTAGTTGTCTTCATGAGAATTCATAAGCTTTGTAAGTGTCCCAAATAATTTATTCGTCGAGCTTTATCATTGTGTCTTTTCTTCCCTTTTCAAGTTGAATTGGCTTGCCTGTTTTGGTTGTTGTGCACAAGTCTTTGCTACGTCCGTTGCTTTCTAATTCCTTATTGTCTTCCATTATCTTTTGACTGTCGTTTAGATCATGACAGGGGCCGGCTGGGAAAATTTTTGGATCAAGGTCATGTGTTGGAGGTGGTGTGACTGTGTAGACATGAGCAACAACGTAATCTTCGGGTGTTGTGTCAAAAGGTATTGAGGTGAGTCATGTGTGCCTTTGAGTTTGACCGACACCTCCCTTGCCTTGTCAATTTTCGTCTCCGTATGCGTAGTTCTTGTTGTAGCAAACTTTTCTTATTTGACAAGTTGCTAGCAAGTGTACTTTGCTTAACCATATCTTTTGCCTTGGTATTCGATTTAAGCCAAACTTTGGATAATAGGTTTTGAGTTGGTAAAGGGGTAGAGAGTTATCAGAACATATGAAAGGTTTTAGATAGCAGGATGCGGACATAGAATTGGGAGAGTAGGTGCCTTGGCAGGAGATAGAATTTGGGGAAAAGATTCACTTAGGTAGAAAAGAGACCTAGAGCCGCCGAAAAAATCATGCAATGCATACATGCCAAATAAGAAATGTATCCTATAATGCGAAAGACCATTTTACGCGCGATGATTTTAAAAATACCTTTATATAATGCCTAAAGGATAAATGCGTCTTATGTTTCATCCCGTCTATGAAGCGGTCGTTTCTACCTCAAATTGGGCTTTTAATGCCACTTAGGTTAACTTCGTGCCTTTTAACGGCATAAAATACAGAATAATTCCAACTGTTTATGAATAGAACAATCATTTCTGATTTAGTTTGGGGCTTTTAACGCCTATTAGGTAATCTTGGTGCCTTTAAATGACATTGAATGCAGAACAATGCCAATAAACGGTCCACATTTACACGTTCGATCCATAAGTATATACAAATAGATCATATTCAAAGCACTTTGGGGTTTTAAAGGAATCCGTTTGGATTGTTGAACAAGTTGGCCTATTGGACTTGCGAACAAGTCTACTAATAATATGTCATGATGCATGATTCCTAAAGTTGCTACTAAAGAATGGAGTTAGCTAAAACAGGTTTTTTATCTTCCCAAGCGGACGACTCGGGAGCGGGAACGTCTCGGACCAAATAGATTCCAAGTCATTCCCCATAAAGGAACTTTTATGAATGAAGAGGTGGTCATAACCACCGTGT
Organism: Petunia secreta; assembly: GCA_029990175.1. NCBI lineage: Eukaryota > Viridiplantae > Streptophyta > Magnoliopsida > Solanales > Solanaceae > Petunia > Petunia secreta. The sequence continues at coordinate 3,620,439 of JARKIP010000085.1, read as the reverse complement.
TTTCAACGCACGATTTAGAAAGTTGCCAGGAGTGGCGGAAGATATGCGTGATATGCACAAGTTTTAAAAATGTACAAGTTTTGAAAGAAATGCACATATTTTCTAAAAAAGCTTAAGTACTGTACATATGGAGATATTTCACAAAATAAGTTTTAAAAAGGATTAAAAAAAATAAAACAAACACGTTAGCTTCGAAAAATAGAAACTAGATATTAATAATAAAAAAGAATCATTAAGTAAAATTGTTTTAAGGAAAAAGATTTAGTAATTTTATAGAAAGGATGCACATATTGGAGTATTTCGTAAAAAAAATGATTTTGAAAAGGAAGAGTAAAAAGAAAAAACGAAACGATAAGTTAACTTCAAAAAAGATGATAATAGAAACTAGAAAATAAAGAAAATACAAAAAGAATTATGACGTGAAATTATTTTAAAAGAAAAAGATTTAGCAAATTTATGGAAGACTTGAAAATAATTGAAGTATGGGACGTATTGCACTATCTTAAAGAACTTTCCAAGAGTTGAGTAATCTAGACAAGGATATGGTTCCCCTAGGCGGACAACCAAGTGGTGGGAACGTTTGGAATTGTTGGTTGTACCACGGACCAACTATACCCCAACTGTTCCCCCTAAAAGGGTTTTTGAGAACAAAACGGCCGTGAAATCCACGTAACCATTTATGGTGTGTGCAAGTGTAAAACTTTTCAGGAATGGAGGAAGTGTGAATGACATAAACAATTATAAAGAAAATATAACCAAGCAGTTTAAATAATAGAGCGCCAAATTTGAAAATTTAAACACGACCTTAATCCTGCAAAAAAGGAAAGGAAGAAAAGTTAGTATGGCAAGAAAACAAATAAAGAATCCCAATTTAAAGTCCGTTATGGTTTGAACCTTGATATCTCCAGCGGAGTCGCCATTCTGTCGCATCCTATTTTTCCCAAACCGGTTAAGGCTCGAAATAGGGCTCGACTTATTGGGTAACTCACGGGTAAAGAGTTGGAGTCGCCACCTAACATATTTTTTAGCTAGGCGTATTAGGGCACCTATTTTGTTTCTAGCCAATTTTACAACTAACTCCGAAACTTAATCTACGAACCAGAAATCTAGGTAAGGGTTCAAGTTAACCCAAGAGGAAGGGGTTAGGAACCTCTCATGCTCCACCAAATGTGGTTACCGGCCGGACTAAATTATTAGAATTCTAAGTAATAACTAACTAAAAATAGAAGAATAATTAAATGATCATTTACATGTACGCAATAATTAAGATTAAATGAAAAAAGGTTTAAATTCACTAATTGGCTTCTTCAAAAGGTACCTCGCAATGAAAACGAAAAGGAATTAGCGTGACAACTAATACTGATGATAATAGTTGTAATGATAATAACAGTGATGAAGGTAACATGTTGGTGACAATAATAACATTAACGATAATAAAAGGTTATTTTCTTTTAATTTTTTCTTCCAAATCATTTTCTATCAAAATTTTCCTCGCAAAAATATAAAGAAAATACGTTAGTATTGTAATTAATAGCAATAATAATAATAAAAAAAATATTAGTAATAATAATAATAGTAATAAAAGGATTTTCTTCTAATTGTTCTTTTTTCAAACTAGACCGTCGTCTCTCATCATATTTTACCTCGCAAAAATATTAAGAAAATAAGTTAGTATTAATAAATATAATAATAATAGTATAAAATATCAATAACAAGGATATAAAAATAAAATAAAGGGGAAAATGATTTTATAAAAATGTAGGCTCATGTAATTATGAATCGTGTGGAGGTTAGAGATGTCGGTACGACTGCAAACACAGGGGCCCTCCAGTTTCCATGCCAAGTACGGGTCTCACCACCCCATCGTCGGCTCGTTTTGCAATTGAAGCTCATACATGTCATCATCGCCCATTTTGATCTAGGGACGCGGGGATGGGACTATTCAAGTGTAGTATCGTCTTCTAATCAGTCCATAAGACTCAAATTCAAATTAATTATCGAATTATTTTCATTGGCCGTAATTGATGTAATATCCGTCAATTCGTTGTATTTCTGTCAAGTCATTGTGTAGGCCACAAATTAAAATATTTTCATAGGCCTTGTCAGCGTAGTAAATGCCTGGAACTGCAAAACCTCAAAAATAATCAGTAATACTTCATTGTCAATGTCAAAATAACAATTTAGCATGAGAAACAAATTAGAATGATAATTTAGTCTCATAAGAAGTGCTAAACCCAGTCAAAAATATTTGTGAATAAGTCAGTGTAACCAAAAAACAGAGTCAACAAAAATGACCGGAGGAGCAATAATGCTCGAAGAGTCAGGCGATCATGGGAAATATCAATATTTCAACAGCCCAGGCCAAACGATGATGGAGATTTGCGAAAAGTCAAGCGGGGTCTGCAGAAAACAACAGCAGTGACAATGACCAAGACGGAGGAGCGACAACCAACGGGTCTCGACGGAAAATTCCGGCGTCGCTGCCAACCTGAATCTGGTCTTGCTTCTCTCCTTTTCTGTCAACAACACTTAAACATAAAACATTAAAAAATAAATATAGGCAGTGAAATAAAGGGTTAACGACAGGTGTTTCCGTCGACCGGTGCTGTCCCCATTTTGTAAACTCCCTGTTTTCGATCTGTTTTGTGTGATGGTATGTGTGGTGGATTGGTGGATGTTCTTGGTGTGTTTAATTAAAGAAAGAAGGCAAAGAGGATCTCCCAATTTTCTGATCTGTTAGTGTGTGTGTGTGTGTATATGTATATTGGACTCTCTGTTTTTGTGTCGTGTGTGTGTACAGAGTGAGTGACAAAATCTAGATGAAGAAGAAGGGTGTGTATATATGATTGGTATGTTTCTGATGGTATATGGGAGTATGCGTTTTGTATCATTGGTGATGATGATGTTGATTGTGTGTGTGTGTGTGTGTCGATATTAGTGTGTGTGGAGTGTGTGTTTTGGCTTTGTGTTGGTATAAAAATGGTGGATGAAGGAGATAAGGAAGTCAGTGTGTACTGTGTGATGTTTGTAGAAGAAGGCTAAAAAAAAAGGAGTGGGGTCTGCCGTATGTACTATGTATGTTTTTGGATGTGTATTGGAGTTTTTTGTCCTATACGTGTGTAGTGTATATGTACTATCTCTGTTGTATATTTAACACTGAAGAAGGCCAAAGAGCTGTTGGGAGATTTGAATAATTTAGGGGTGAGATTAGGAAAAGATTAAGGGGGATTGGGAGAGATTTTTGGGATTAGAAAGTTATTAAAAGATAACGAAAATAAATCAGGGAAAAGATTTGGGAAAGTATTACTTTCAAAATTCAAATGATAAGGATGTATTTGGTTAGATCTTGCGTCTAAGTTCAAAGAGAATATTTAATTAAATAGAAAAAAGTAAATAAAGATAAATATAAACAAATAAAGAATTTTGGTGGGGATTTTGAAATATGGAGTAATTAATAAAAGGATTCCGACATTTACTTTTTAATTGGCCGATATTTAACTTAAAGGTACAAAAAATAAAATATAGGTATACATATTGTATAAAATGCACAAATAATCATTAAATAAACTCAAATAAAATTATTTAAATATAGATAATCACAGATAATTGCTAATTTGTACAAATGATCACAAATAGATATAAATTTGATATGTAGCCCAAATGATGCAACTATATGATATAGCCATGAATATTATAAATGTACAAAATTGCACAAAACGTCATAGTTTTAACAACTAGCCTAAATGATGTAAAATTACGTAATATAGCCACATTTAAGTACGTAATATATATAAGTAGAGGATAACGCACGTAAATGCATGATTTCTAATGCACATTTTACACAAATAGTCAAATTGCACCTTTAAGTTTAATTATAGCCAATTTTAGAAAAAAGAGGGACAAAATTAGGTGTCAACAGCTGCCCCTCTTTGCCCGGAGATGATGAAAGAGTCTTCGGGCAAAGATAGTTGACCGAGTAGCCAATTTTGTCACGACTGGTAGGCAAAATGACTGAAAGGGGAAAATGGGAGTTTTGGCCGAACCCCGATCTCTGAGTTGCCTATATATCTCAGGTTTACGAGAATCAGGCCGTGTATAGTTCTAGAATGGCATGTCGTCTGTGTGAGATGTTTATGACGCACGATTTTGGATGTAAAGACTCAACGTATCCAAGTATGTAAAGTTTAGATTTGCATGTGCTTTGCCTTTTGGTATGATAAATGAAGAATGGGGCAAAGGCGCTAGCGAAGACAAGATAACATCAATAGATCGAGCGTGGGAAAAGAGGCTTACAATCATCCTAATTATGAAGATGTGGCGCGCTACACACCCATAAAGAGGAGTTTATATGTACATAGTTTCCACTTCATCTCGATAAATGAGTAATCTTTCCCTCAATATTGCCTTGACTGAGCTGGGAAGAATTTGAGGAGAGAGTTTTATAAATGCGCACGACTCAAATAGATAGGCACGATTAAGCACGAAAACACGCACGATTGACGCAGATAGGCTTGAATAGACAAGGTAGACCTTAATTGGAAGGAGATGTAAAATGACATCCTAATTTTTTATGAAAAATTAGGCACATTACTCGTGGGAGCACGAGATGATTGGCTTCGGGCGTGTCAGAATTCGAAAAAATAGGTAGTTTGCAAGTGCAACAAAGGCCTTTTCAACAGATGAGATACATCGATAGCTTGAGTTTGGTGAAACGGGCATGTAATCATCCTAGTTATGAAGATGTGGTGCACGACATACCCATAAAGAGGAGTTTACACAAGAATATTTTCCACTATAACTCGATAGATGAGTCATCTTGGCTTCGATATTGTCTTGAATGAACTGAGGAACTTTAAGGAGTAAAGCACGATGAATATGCACGATTCAAACAGATAGGCGCGAATATGAAGGAATACGAAACTGACACCCAATTGGCAAGGAAGGATTAGGTAGACTACTGGTGTGAGTATGAAACTGTGGCTTTGGGCGCTTTGGAACTTGGCAAAATAGGTAGCTTGCGGGTGTAGCAAAAGCATTATCTGAAGGATTAGGCCTTTTCAATTGGGTTCTGGGATGATGATTTGTATGTGTTTGAGGTTTTGTGGTTGCACAATCGGTAGTGATTTTGGGAACAGGTGTGAGAGTATGGCGCAGGGAATGTGTGCTTCTCCTCTGGGGGCTATCCATTTGCTGAGTGCTCCTTGTCAGGAAATAACTGCTTTGTTGTGCTGAGCTGTCGTTGGACCATCTTCCTAGTGCGGCACCGGATTGTATGTCCTACTATAAAAGTGAGTTTTGCAAAATAGTATGTATGTAAATGCATAAAGAGACTTCCATGTTGGTTGGGTAGTTGTCTTGTCTTATGCTTGTTTGATTGATGTCTCATCCACATATGCGAACCAAATGTCTTTCCAATTCTATTCCCACCGATGCGGACCTTATACTCCAAATTGTTGAACTATGTCCACAAACGCGGACCCTATATATTCATCGACATGGATTCTATATTCTCATATTGTTGTCATGTCCACCGACGCGAACTCTATATATCTACTGACATGGATCCTATGCTTCTCAGTTTGATGTCATGTCCACCGACGCGGACCCTATATATCCACCGACATGGATCCTATGCTTCTCAAATTGATGTCATGTCCACCGACGTGGACCCTATATATCCACCGACATGGATCCTATGCTTCTCAAATTGATGTTATGTTGACAGACGCGGACCTTATATATCCACCGATATGGATTGTATGCCTCTCAAATTGATGTCATGTCCACATACGCGGACCCTATATATCCACCGACATGGATTCTATGCCTCTCAAATTGATGTCATGTCCACAAAGACAGACCCTATATACCCACCGACATGGATTCTACGTCTGCCATGTCTACAGACGCGGACCCTATATATGCATCGACATAGATTTTATGCTTGTCAAATAGATGAATATTTCTTTGCAAGAGTTGTTAGGTATACTCGGTACCTGTGTAAAGCTGCAATCAAAGAAAATTTGTGAGTTTCTATGGGAGGTCGACTTGCGTATTTTTTGTGTTGCACTTTATTGCTATATCTTGTATAACTTTCCCCTTGTCATGCCTTTTCTTTATCGGGCTATCTACCCTTCGGATTGTATACCTTGCCAACACAAAAGTAAAACATACCAAAGAAAAATTGAATGCTTCTCATCGGGAGATGTTTGCCTGTTACGTCGGACAGTATATCCTGCAAACAAAAGTAAAGTAAAGTGCGACAAATAGAATGCCATTTTTACGTCATGCAATGTGCTAAGAAGGCTATCGTGTTGCTCCTATAAGGACTTTCTTGAACTCAAAAATTTCTGCCCCAGTGTCAAGCTTGCGCCTTTTGGAATTTTTGAAGGAATTCTCAAAAATTATGTCCCAGTTTATTGCCTATGCCAGATCACCAAGAGAGGGTGGTTGTATTGCAATGACCACCAATGTAGTGGCTAAAATATGCATTCGTCCTTTAACATGATGATTGGATTTATCGACAACTCTGATTATGTGGATATTTGGATACTCAGACTGCAGTTTGGTGTTTGGATTTTGCCAGATTTTGGAGGCCGTCCCAAAATTGTGCTGGTCTTGGGTTCTATTAGGATGTTTTCATGCTTTGTGCTTTTCAAAAGTTATGGAGCCAACTTTGATGGATTGGTCCTTATAGAAAGTGTATTTGTGGTTTTAGGAGTAGTTTGTTTACTGGTTGCAATGTCCTTTGATTGGGCTAAAATAGTAAAGGTGTGAGTTTGTTTGTCCTTGATTGTGTTGAGCCTGATAAGATTGTTGTTGAGAGTCTTAACAGGGGTAGATTGATTTTTGTGTAAGTTGGGTGAAGTATGAGGTTGTGAGGCCAGCTTCGTTTATATAGGGATTGGATTTCTTTCTTGCGGCTCTTGTATGGGTATAGTGCAAGTTGTATGAGATTGTTTGAATGCTCTTGGTTCCATATGTTGGTGGTTCAAAGGGCTTTGTTGCAGAGGAAAGTGTTTTTAGTTTGGCTTTTCGTTTCGACCTTTTCTGAATGCAGATTCTTGACCAATTTCAAAGTTCAAGCGCGAAGCAACCTTACCAAAGTGGTGAAATGCACAGAATCTTGTAGGCACATTAGCAAAGACTTGAAGCAAAAATGACATGTAAGCTTAAGAAAATGCACAGACCGCAGACGACGGATTAGCGCTTGAATTTGGAGATCATAGGACGCACCGATATCACAAGAGATTGCCTAAGTGCTTTATGTGTCAGTCAAGGAAAGGATTTTGGTCAAACGACCGACGCTCTTTCAAATAGGAGATGAGGGTTTGAATGTCAATGAAAAGTGGTAAAGATGTTGTATAAGGAATAGATTGTGTTGTGTGACAGAAAGAGAGGTTGGTTTTTGTCGAACACTAACACCTTGTCATCCTTTCTTGCAAATTTGTCTGTCATGATGCCTATGTGTCTTGCAAAGAGATCCTTGATGTATTTCATACTTTCCAACCAACTATTGTGATTCAGACTTTGCACCAATTTTCCTTGTTGGATAATATCTTATTGCTGAGCCGTTGAACTCGATGTAGGTTTGTTATGTATCATGTGCATTCTTTGATTGTTGTGTCTTATTCTAGTTGTCTTCATGGGAATTCATAAACTTTGTAAGTGTCCCAAATAATTTAATCGTCGAGCTTTATCATTGTGTCTTTTCCTCCCTTTTCAAGTTGAATTGGCTTGCCTGTTTTGGTTGTTGTGCACAAGTCTTTGCTACGTCCCTTGCTTTCTAATTCCTCATTGTCTTCCATTATCTTTTGACTGTCGTTTAGATCATGACAGGGGTCGGCTGGGAAAATTTTTGGATCAAGGTCATGTGTTGCAGGTGGTGTGACTGTGTAGACATGAGCAATAACATAATCTTCGGGTTTTGTGTCAAAAGGTATTGAGGTGAGTCATGTGTGCCTTTGAGTTTGACCGACACCTCTCTTGGCTTGTCAATTTTCGTCCCTGTGTGCGTAGTTGTTGTTGTCGCAAACTTTTCTTGTTTGACAAATTTCTAGCCACTGTACTTTGCTTAACCATATCTTTTGCCTTGCTATTCGACTTAAGCCAACATTTGGATAATAGGTTTAGAGTTGGTAAAGGGGTAGAGAGTTATCAGGACATATGAAAAGTTTTAGATATCATGATACGGATATATAATTGGGAAAGTAGGTGCCTTAGCAGGAGATAGAATTCGGAGAAAAGATTCACTTAGGTAGAAAAGAGACCTAGAGCCACCGACAAATTCATGCAATGTAGAACAATGCCAATAAATGGTCCACATTTGCACGTTCGATCTCTAAGTATATACAAATAGATCATGTTCAACGCTCTTTAGGGGTTAAAAAGAACCCTTTCGGATTGTTTGAACAAGTTGGCCTAATGGACTTATGAACAAGTCGACTAATAATATGTCATGATGCATGATTTCTAATGTTGCTAGTTGCTACTAAGGAATGGAGTTAGCTAGACCAGGTTTTATTATCCTCACAAGCGGAAGACTAGGGAGCGGGAACGTCTCGGACCAAATAGATTCCAAGTCATTCCCCCTAAAGGAATTTTTGTCAGTGAAGAAGTGGTCATAACCACCGTGTTTTCAACGCACGATTTAGAAAGTTGCCAGGAGTGGCGGAAGATATGCGTGATATGCACAAGTTTTAAAAATGTACAAGTTTTGAAAGAAATGCACATATTTTCTAAAAATGCTTAAGTACTGCACATATGGAGATATTTCACAAAATAAATTTTAAAAAGGATAAAAAAAACAAAACAAACACGTTAGTTTAGAAAAATAGAAACTAGACAATATTAAAAATAAAAAAGAATCATTAAATGAAATTATTTTAAGGAAAGAAATTTAGATATTTTATGGAAAGGATGCACATATTGGAGTATTTCGCAAAAAAGTAATTTTGAAAAGGAAGAGTAAAAAGAAAAACGAAATGACAAGTTAACTTCAAAAAAGAGGATAGTAAAAACTAGAAAATAAAGAAAATACAAAAAGAATTATGACGTGAAATTGTTTTAAAAGAAAAAGATTTAGCAAATTTATGGAAGATTTGAAAATAGTTGAAGTGTGGGACGTGTTGTACTATACTAAAGAACTTTCCAAGAATTGGGTAATCTAGACAAGGATATGGTTCCCCTAGGCGAACAACCAAGGGGTGGGACGTTTGGAATTGTTGGTTGTACCACGGACCAACTATACCCCAACCGTTCCCTCTAAAGGGTTTTTTGAGAGTGAAACGTCCGTGAGATCCACGTAACCGTTGGTGTGTGCAAGTGTAAAACTTTCCAGGAATGGAGGAAGTGTGACTGGCATAAACAATTATAAAGAAAATATAACCAAGCAGTTCAAATGATAGAGCGCCAAAATTTGAAAATTTAAAAATGACCTTAATCCTGCAAAAAAAGGAAAGGAAGAAAAGTTAGTAGGACTAGAAAATAAATAAAGAATCCCAATTTAAAGTCCATTATGGTTTTAACCTTGATATCGATTCGTCATTCTGTCACATCCTATTTTTTTCTGAACCGGTTAAAGCTCGAAATAGGGCTCGACTTATTGGGTAACTCACGTGTAAAGAGTTGGAGTCGCCACCTAACATATTTTTTAACTAGGTATATTAGGACACTTATTTTGTTTCTAGCCAATTTTACAATTAACTCCAAAACTTAATCTACGAACCAGAAATCTAGGTAAGGGTTCAAGTTAACCCGAGAGGAAGGGGTTAGGCACCTCTCATGCTCTACCAAATGTGGTTATCGGCCGGACTAAATAATTGGGATTCTAAGTAATAACTAACTAAAAATAGACGAGTAATTAAATGATCATTTATATGTATATAATAATTAAGATTAAATGAAAAAATATTTAAATTTACTAATTGGCTTCTTCCAAAGGTACCTCGCGATGAAAATAAAAAGCAGTTAGCGCGACAATTAATAATGATGATAATAATAGTAATGATAATAACAGTGATGAAGGTAAAATGTTGGTGATAATAATAACATTAACGATAATAAAGTATTATTTTCTTTTAATTGTTTTCTTCCAAATCGTCTTTCATCCAAATTTTCCTCACCGAAATATAAAGAAAAAAGGTTAGTATTGTAATTAATAGCAATAATAATGATTAAAAAAATATTAGTAATAATAATAATAATAATAGTAATAAAAAGATTTTCTTCTAATTATTCTTTTTTCAAACTAGACCATCGTCTCTCATCCAATTTTACCTCGCAAAAATATAAAGAAAATAAGTTACTATTAATAAATATAATAATAATAGTATAAAATATCAATTATAAGGATATAAAAATAAAATAAAAGGGGAAAAGGATTTTATAAAAATGTAGGCTCAGGTATGTATGAATCAGGTGGAGGTTAGAGACGTCGGTACAGCTGCAAACACCGGGGCCCTCCAGTTTCCAGGCCAAGTACGGGTCTCACCACTCCATCACCGGCTTGTTTTGCAATTGAAGTTCATACATGTCATCATCGCCCATTTTGATCTAGGGACACGGGGATGGACTGTTCAAGTGTAGTATCGTGTTCTAATCAGTCCTTAAGACTCAAATTCAAATTAATTATTGAATTATTTTCATTGGCCGTAATTGATGTAACATCCATCAATTCGTTGTATTTCCGTCAAATCATTGTGTAGGCCTCAAATTAAAATATTTTCATAGGCCTTGTCAGCGTAGTAAATGCCTGGAACTGCAAAACCTCGAAAATAATCAGTAATACTTCATTGTCAATGTCAAATAACAATTTGGCACGAGAAACAAATTAGAATAACAATTGAGTCTCATAAGAAGTGCTAAACCCAGTCAAAAACATTTGTGCATAAGTCAGCGTAACCCAAAAACAGAGTCAACAAAAATGACCGGAGGAGCAATAATGCTCGAAGAGTTAGGCGATCATGGGAAACGTCAATATTTTAACAGCCCAGGCGAAACGACGATGGAGATTTGCGACAAGTCATGCAAGGTCTGCAGAAAACAACAGTAGTGACAACGACCAAGACGGAGGAGCGTAACGGGTCTGGGCGAAAAATTCCGGCGACCTCACCGGCGTCGCTGCCACTCTGAATCTGGTCTTCCTTCTCTCCTTTTCTGTAAACAACACTTAAACATAAAACATTAAAAAATAAATATAGGCAGTGAAATAAAGGGTTAACGATGGGTGTTTCCGTCAACCGGTGCTGTCCCCGTTTTGTAATACTCCCTGTTTCCGATCTGTTTTGTGCGATGGTATGTGTGGTGGATTGGTGGATGTTCTTGATGTGTTGAATTAAAGAAAGAAGACAGAGGGGATCTCCCCATTTTCTGATCCGTCAGTGTGTGTGTGTATGTATATTGGTCTCTCTGTTTTTGTGTCGTGTGTGTGTGGAGAGTGAGTGACAAAATCTAGAGGAAGAAAAAGGGTGCATATATATGCTTGGTATGTATTTGATGGTGTATGGGGGTGTGTGTTTTGTATCACTGGTGATGATGATGTTAATTATGTGTGTGTATTGATATCAGTATGTGTGGAGTGTGTGTTTTGGCTTTAGGTTGGTATAAAAATAGTGGATGAAGGAGACAAGGAAGTCAATGTATACTGTGTGATGTAGAAGAAGGTTAAAAAAAAGAGTGGGGTTTGCCATATGTACTATATATGTTTTTGGATGTGTATTAGAGTTTTTGGTCTTGTACGTGTGTAGTGTATATGTACTATGTCTTTTGTATATTTAACAGTGAAGAAGGCCAAAGAGCTGTTGGGAGATTGAAATAATTTAGGGGTAAGATTAGGAAAAGTTTAAAGGGGATTGGGGAGAGATTTTGGGGATTAGAAAATGATTAAAAATAACAAAAAAATCAGGGAAAAAATTTGGGAAAATACTCCTTTCAAATCTAATGATAAGGATGTATTTGGTTAGATCTTGCGTCTAGGTTCAAAGAAAAAATGTAATTAAATAGAAAAAGGTAAATAAAGATAAATATAAACAAATAAAGAATTTTGGTGGGGATTTTGAAATATGGAGGAATTAATAAAATGAGTTCGGACATTTTCGTTTTAATTGGCTGATATTTTACTTAAAGGTACAAAAAATAAAATATAGGTATACATATTGTATAAAATGCACAAATAATCATTAAATAAACTCAAATAAAATTATCTAAATATAGATAATCAACGATTATTACAGAAGGATTTTGGCCCGGAAAAACTATACTCGGAGATTCTTCCAAAAAAGTTCACTTACGAAAATGATTGCAAGATTAATCCTTAGAGAGACACTGAGTGGATGATGCAGGGTAAACGGAAGAGATAATAAAAAGATAGAAACAAGACGAGGCTGGAACTATCCTTCAATGTAGTATCGAGGAACTAGTCTAGATACACCCTCAAATCAATGTCAAGAATCACCTATGCTAGACGAACGTTCCTCAAGAGACACTTGGCTCTTGCAAAGGGTTCGGTCGGGTTTGGAATAAGGTTGAATTAGTTCTACCAATTGATTCAAGCCAAAAGAAAGGGTTTCATTCATTCAAGAGATCATGTCTCTAATTTGTTCTTCAATATTCAAAAGCTAGGTAAGTGAAATAACAGAGGCTATTGAGGTATTTATAAGGTTTTCTTCAAGCCTAAGTAATGACTAAAACACCCCACAAGTTGAGTAAAATAGATAAGCCACATAAGGTCATTTTAGGAAATGTCTAGGCAAATTTTCTGGAATTGGCACAGCTGGCGGAGCGCCTGGAGAATACTGTTGAACCCCCAAAAAAATTAAACCCGAAGGACTAAATTTCAGGAATATCAACGGGATGGACTAACTCTTTTGGAGTTTTTTAGAGTCGCCACCCAATTTAAGGAAAATGGGGAACCAAATAAGCAAATGCATGCAAAAACTCCGTTTTTAGAAAAAGCAGTCTTTCAGAGATTCTAAGTAAGAGGTTTTGTTAATTTCGAAAGAAGGTTTTTAAGGCACTTTCAAAATTCCGTTAAAAAACGGTTAATCCGACAGGTTTCCAAAATATTTACAAGTGCGATTTATGCGTTTTTCTAAAGATAATTAATTGAACCATTAATTAATTCAACTAATTAAATTTAGTAAGTTTTCAAAAGATTTACAGTTTATTTGAAAGCTTTAATTATTTTTCAAAATTAAAAAAAGTAAAATAAAAGCGCATTTTCTTTTGAAAAAGGAGCGATTTGATCGTCCTAATTTCTTTGCCAACTTATATGTGATAGCGCATAAATGGCACTTGCTTAATTTCAACTTTAAAATCTAAGTATCAAATCGCTTTTTGCAAAGTTGTTTCGGGACATTTAGAAGTTAATTAAAACTTCTTTATGAATTTTGACTTTTTAAAGAAACTACTTCGTATCAATAAGATAGAAGTCTTTTCTTATTGTCACTTATTGAGCGGGGGTTTTTGAATATTTATGAAATTTTGTACGCATTTGCTTAAATTGCCTGATTTGCAATAAATTAAATAACGACTTCAAAATAAAAGATAATGAACATAAAGTGAATCAAATAACTCAAATAAATTTTATATATATATATATATATATATATATATATATATATATATATATATATATATATATATATATATATATATATATATATATAATATTTCTACAAAGTTTACATAAATATTCCAAAGGGAAAGGAAGGATAAGAGTTAAAAGATAAAATCCGAGAATTTGACAAACTCGTGGGAGCCTTGAATTTTCTAAAATTTATAAAGTCTTGAGAACTTGAGCCCGAGCTTGACCCTAATGCGACTCCAAGCCAAACTATCCCCAATTGGTGAGTTTTAACCAACTCGTCCGAAGTGTATTCATGCAAAGAGGATAATAAAATAAGGATTAGTACCTTGAATGAACCTGAGTTCAAGACAGTCCAATGCTCTAACAACTAAATCAACTACCTTGAATGAACCTGAACACACACACACTTCCAGCCTAAACTCCTATACACCTACCTGCATAAACCACTAGGCAAACACCAATTCGAAATATCCTACTCATTGGCCCCTGCTACATTAAGAAAAGACCCTGAACTCTCTCCAAACTCCCTGACTCTTCACAAACACATACCAACTGCTACTGAACTCCAAATCAAGTAATAAACAGAGACAACATCACAATGACTTCCTGAAGCTAACTACAAACCAACTGAACTACCTACAACACCTTCAACTAACTGAACTAACCTACTCACTCCCTCAGCTCCCACAACTTCCAGGGCACCTGCAATCTTCCTACACCCTGAACAAACTTAGAACTCCTCTGGAACCTAAGCTAACTGCCTGCAGCCCACCTACATACTTCTAAATGCCCCACCACTTCCTGAAACAGCCTGCACACTCTGACTTCACCTTTAACCCCTTGGGAACAGCCTCTAACCTAAAAAATCAACCCCTGCACTTACCCAGACTTCCTCACTAAACTACACAGCCGCCAGAACATTCCCTTGAAACTCATAAAGATTAGAAACTGCTCCTATACAATTCCAGAACCTGCAGCTCCTAAATACACCCTTATATCACCTGCAGACCATCAGACCAGACATGCACACACTACCTCCAAACTCTCTCGCTCACAGAACACTCATCTATGAACCTTCGCATAACCAGGAAACTCACAGGACTCTACCAACAGAGGAAGATCAAGGAAAACACCCTTGACCTCTTCAGCATACCAGAATGAAACTACACCCCTGAACCTATAAGCTAACAACCTGCCAGAACTCAAAACAGCCCTAATACACCCCCACAGACCTGCAGACTAACTAGAAGCCAAACAGAACAATGGCAAGAAGCCTGAACTACCCTGAACTATCACAAGACTAACTGGACAGAACTCTCTCACTCCCTGAAACAACTACCAGGCCCCTGAAACAACTGCAGCTTCTAATATCAACCTCACACCACCTCCCCACACTCAGACCTCACCAGAGACAGCTTTAAGCATTCTCACACACATCTGGAAATCCCCTAGGCAAACTAGCTGAATCCTCAGGGCTTCTGAAACATCATCCCAGACCTGGCAGCACCTCTAATCCCCTGCTGCCTCACTGCAGTTCTCAGAAACAACCAGCAGAAACTCTCCAAGCAACTTTACTAGACTACTGCACTTACCCAAGCCCCTAACAGCTCCCTACTACTACAAACAACAGCTTCAAAATACCATGGCACACACACAAACAACTTGAATACCCTTCACAATTCATGTTTACAGCAACAATAAACTCAACTTTATAACAGAGGATTGGTTTTCAGATTTAGTATCAATATGCTAACGACACTGATCTGAGAAAGTACAGGCGATAGGCATGACTTAAAAAAACAACAGTAAGCTAAACGGAAAAAGCTAAAGCTTTGATCTCAAGACTACACTTGGTTAACAGGGAAGGCAATATTAACTGAGCTCAATCAGCGCTTATACACAGTGTTTATGCAGAAATGAACATCATAATATCAAGTAGCATTTTTTAGTAACAAAGATAAACAACAGAAAAGACCCTTAAAGAGAAATGCATAAAGGAAAGTGCAATTACCTGTTTTGACGCAGCGAGCTAGGGCGAGAATCCGAAGAATACGACTCGACCAAGCGACTAGCGACGTCGACGACTCGAACACCAAAGCGACAAATAAAAATTCCTAACAGAACTAGAGATAGTGATGCAATGTAGATTCTCTTTTTTTTTTTTTTTTTTTTTTTTGAATGAAAGAACTTAAACTACAAATTGGAACCCTCTCTGCTTTTTCCTAACCGCTGCTGCCCCCTCTTTTTCTTCACCATTCCCCGCTGCTTAAAAACTGAAATTTTAAAAGGCTTTTATAGGAACCATTTTAGGGTTCTTGAGGGTGCCAAAACTAAAAGACAATGACCAAATAATCCCTAACGATACAAAATGGATAAGGCTGTACAAGAATTAGCTGGGGATTCCTCATTTGTTGGTACTACGATTGGGTGAGCTGGAGGAGGGCACCAGGGTTTTGAATCTTGGGTCGTCAGCTTTTCAAACGGGTTGGGGAATGGAAAAACGGGTTCTACAAATGTTTTGGGTTAGGGATTGTAAAGCATATGTAATACTTGCAGAAATAGGCTGGATTTTAGGGTATGTCTTGCAAATTTGGCCTATTTTCTTCCAAATTAATTAATAGCTTTTGATTTTTAAAATTAGCCTTATTTAAAATAATTAGACATTAATACGAAAATTTTGGGACAAAATTGGGTGTCAACAGCTGCCCCTCTTTACCCGAAAAGGATGAAAGGGTTTTCCGGGTAAAGAAGTTGACATAAAGCCAATTTTGTCATGATAAAGCCAAGGACTTATGATTCCATGGACCAAAAGTCGAGGCTTATGGGTATGGCCGAACTCCGGTTTCTGAGTTGCCTACATATCTCGGGCTGAAAGAGAATCAGGCCATATGTAGTTCAACGATACTTAGACTCGAAAACTCGCACGATTGACAGAAAAGGACGCACGAATAGGAAAGAATCTGACTGACCCCTAATCTGGAATGAAAGATTAGATAATACTTGCTTGTTCGAGTGCGATTCTTCAGATCCTCGTTGACGAGTCTAGCTCATATCAATGATTGCCCCAGTTCACTGCTAAGTAAGAGTTCCACGTTATGCTCCAAATGCTGCTGCGGTGCTGCTAAAATCCTGTAATAAACTTGACAAACGGTAAGCGAGTAACTGCAAACAAGACTTGGTAAATAGAGTAATAAATAAATAGCGATAGTAAAACTTGTAGATGCTGGTTGCAATATCAATGACAAGCCTGTCTTCAATCAACTTGCGAAGAAATTCAGCTTTGTGAGGCAAGATGACTTGGGGGCCGTTGGTAGACTAAACTAAAGCAATAAAAAGCTTCAATTAATAGGAACATTAAGTGAAATTTAAATATAATGATAAGGGTAAAAAATGCCGCCTTTTCGGCAATAAACCATGATAAAGCATAATGCTTTGAATCATCAGGAGTCAATTTGAATGCAATCTTGGATTGTACTCCAACCAAAAGTAAGAATACGTCAGAAGTATTCACATTATCCTGCATGTCTTAACAAACGTATTAGCAACGTAAGGCTATTAAAATATATATGTGAAATATAAAGACGCTTATCGAAAGCGTAAACTTATAAAGACGCTTCTCGAAAGTGTGAACATAAAGATGCTTATCGAAAGCGTAAACTCATAAAGACGCTTACCAGAGGCGTGATATATAAAGACGCTTATCGAAAGCGTAAACAAATGAAGACGCTTACCGGAAGCGTGAAATATAAAGACGCTTATCGAAAGCGTAAACACACATAAAGACGATTATCGAAAGCGTGAACACATAAAGACGCTTACTGGAAGCGTGAAATATAAAGACGCTTATTGAAAGCGTGAGATATAAAGACGCTTATCGAAAGCGTAAACACATAAAGACGCTTCTCGAAAGCGTGAACATAAAGACGTAATTTGTGGGTGGAAGGACCCAAAATATCCTGTTTGTGGGCATAATGACCCAAAGTATCCTATTTGTGGGTGGAAGGACCCGAGATATCCTATTTGTGGGTGGAAGGACCCGAGATATCCTATTTGTGGGTGGAAGGACCCGAGTTATCCTATTTGTGGGTGGAAGGACCCGAAATAATTAACACCTTCGAGGTGACACAAATACGTTTATCGAAAGCGTGAACACATAAAGACGCTTACCGGAAGCGTGAACACAAGGACGCTTATCGAAAGCGTGACATATAAAGACGCTTATCAAAAGCGTGAACACATAAAGACGCTTACCGGAAGCATGAAATATAAAAGACGCTTACCGGAAGCGTAAACACATAAAGACGCTTACCGGAAGCGTGAAATATAAAGACGCTTATTGAAAGCGTAAACACATAAAGACGCTTACCGGAAGCGTGAAATATAAAGACGCTTATAGAAAGCGTAAACACATAAAGACGCTTACCGGAAGCGTGAAATATAAAAGACGCCTATCGAAAGCGTAAACATAAAGACGCTTACCTGAAGCGTGAAATATAAAAGACGCTTATCGAAAGCGTAAACATAAAGACGCTTACCGGATGCGTGAATTATAAAAGACGCTTATCGAAAGCGTAAACATAAAGACGCTTATCGAAAGCGTGAACACATAAAGACGCTTACCGGAAGCGTGAAATAAAGATGCTTATCGAAAGCGTAAACATAAAGACGCTTACCAGAAGCGTGAACACATAAAGATGCTTACCGGAAGCGTGAAATACAAAGACGCTTATCGAAAGCGTGAACACATGAATACGTTATACTCTTTGAACTCTTCCGCGGAGGAATGGTCCTGACTAAAAAATAAAGTGAGCCCCCAGGATTGGCAATATCTGTAAATCATAAAAAAATGGAACTTTAGTAAGCGCTCTCATAAGGCGAATGTGAAATGAGACGGATATGTTTAACAATTTGTAATAATTATGGGAAATAGAAATTTCGCTTTTCGGCAATGACTCATGATTGAGTCTCCCGTTTTCTACGGTAGGCTTCTTAACAATAGCGCCTTCGATTGTTTACGATAGACTTGATGTTGATACTTGTAAAATAAATGGTAGAATAGCCTGCAAAATAAAGTTTTCATTAAATTCATATAGACAGAAAAATGTCAAAGATAAAGGAGATATAAAGCGAGAGTTTAAGCCGTCCGGCTTATATTTTGGTGAAACCATAAAGAGTTGAGTGTTATCCTTGAGAAAAATTGAGTTAATGCTTAATTCCTGCAAATTGTAAAGTAAAGTTGTCAATAAAGCAATGAATTTTGATTAGGCAAAGGCAGAAATAGAGAGAAAAATAAAGTCGTTTCGCGTATGCGATGAATCAGATAACGCTTCCAATCTCGGTCGGTTATCTTGGCAATATTGTTTAATGTGTATGATAAATACTCTATGAGGAATTGATAGTTGCTAGTTTCCTCATCTTGTTGCTTTCAAAATTCCTGCACTCAAAGAAAAATCGTTAGTTTTGGGGAGGGAGGGGGGAGCGTTTGATTCATGCTGACTCAAGCCTTCATCATTCAACCGCTTCCTTCTTCTCCCATTGTCTAGATTTGCAATCCGTCTTTTGAGATTTGGCCAACAAACTCTGTCGTATTCCAGATTGTGACATATATTTGAACAAATTGAACGTCCTTTATCTTTGCAACTCTGCATTATCCCCCAAATAACTCTCGAAACTTCGCCAACTTATCTTTGTCAAGCAATACGGCTTTTTGCAAAATCTGTCCCAGTTATAATCTTTAAGCCTTCAACTCGCTTTGTAAAATCTGCCCCAGTTGCTATCTGTCAAATCTTTAACTTGCTTTGCGTAGTTCTGCTAACAGTCAAATCGTCCATTGCTTATTTCGCTTTGGATCAGACACTTAACAACTCGGGAGTCAACACGAATCAAACTTTCTTTGGGGAATAATCAAAACAAAAGAAAAATTTAAAATGTAACTATGTTAGTTTGCATGTCATTTGCAAAAATTGCACACAATCACGTAGCACGCATCTTTGCATTTTAAATAAGTTGTCATGTGACAATCACAATTAGTTGAGCATAAATGAAAATACGAGCGCATCCTACCCTGTAAAGTGCCTCATTGCGCCAGAGGTAGGCCTAATCGTCAAGTTGCACGCACATGTGGTTATTATAACGACACAAACCATTTTTCAATACAACATCTAAGATATAAATAAACCGACATAATTGTCAACTTCTCAAATTTGACATGGCAAATAGTTTGGGATTCGTTATAATATCCACACGATCACATAATATGCAGTGTCGTTGGGATTCAATAACCCTTCGACCAAAGGGCGGTTTCTTAATTCCTAAAAACGGTACCAAGGACCGGGTCCAAACTAAGGTGTATATGCATGCATGTCCTAAAATCTCCTTCTAAGAGTGGGCTAACGGTTGAGGCTTAATTGACCTATGCGGGATAGACCTGGCCTCACAACGCAGTAGAACTGGCCATGACAAAACCAGGCAACATCAATATCCCAAACTAACTTTTGGTGACACGAAAGAAGTTTCAAAGAGTGAGGTAAGGGCAATGCCCTTCCTGCGTAACTACCGTCAAGCGGGTGCCCCGTGATGAAATCGAGGAGGTCAAAGAGAATTGACAGGCTGCATGAGGGAGGAAATATGAACGGAATGCGGACTATGCACAAATAAAAATGTAATACATGCTTTCTATGACAAACCAAACAAACAAATATAATAAAGCAAATAAATTAGGCATGCTAGTTGCAAATAATTGGAAACCTTTATGGTCAAAACCTTTATTGCTCCCCAGCGGAGTCGCCATGCAGTTGACCCCCAAAAAAATTAACCCCGAAGGGCTAAATTTCAGGAATATCAACGGGATGGACTAACTCTTTTGGAGTTTTTTGGAGTCGCCACCCAATTTAAGGAAAACGGGGAACCAAATAAGCAAATGCGTGCAAAAACTCCGTTTTTAGAAAATGCAGTCTTTCAGAGATTCTAAGTAAGAGGTTTTGTTAATTTCGAAAGAAGGTTTTTAAGGCACTCTCGAAATTCCGTTAAAAAACGGTTAATCCGACAGGTTTCCAAAATATTTGCAAGTGCTATTTATGCGCTTTTCTAAAGATAATTAATTGAACCATTAATTAATTAAACTAATTAAATTTAGTAAGTTTTCAAAAGATTTACAATTTATTTGAAAGCTTTAATTATTTTTCAAAATAAAATAAAGTAAAATAAAAGCGCATTTTCTTTTGAAAAAGGAGCGATTTGATCGTCCTAATTTCTTTGCCAACTTATATATGATAGCGCATAAATGACACTTGCTTAATTTCAACTTTAAAATCCGAGTATCACAACATAAGATGGAACTTAGATTTCAAGTCGCTTTTTCCAAAGTTGTTTCGGGATATTTAGAAGTTAATTAAAACTTCTTTATGAATTTTGACTTTTTAAAGAAACTACTTCGTATCAATAAGATAGAAGTCTTTTCTTATAGTCATTTATTGAGCGGGGGTTTTTGAAAATTTATGAAATTTTGCACGCATTTGCTTAAATGGCCTGATTTGCAATAAATTAAATAACGACTTCAAAATAAAAGATAATGAACATAAAGTGAATCAAATAACTCAAACAAATTTTATATATATATATATATATATATTTCTACAAAGTTTATATAAATATTCTAAAGGGAAATGAAGGATAAGAGTTAAAAGATAAAACCCGAGAATTTGACAAACTCGTGGGAGCCTTGAATTTTCTAAAATTTATAAAGTCTTGAGAACTTGAGCCCGAGCTTGACCCTAATGCGACTCCAAGCCAAACTATCTCCAATTGGTGAGTTTTAACCAACTCGTCCCAAGTGTATTCATGCAAAGAGAATAATAAAATAAGGATTAGTACCTTGAATGAACCTGAGTTCAAGACAGTCCAATGCTCTAACAACTAAATCAACTACCTTGAATGAACCTGAACACACACACACTTCCAGCCTAAACTCCTATACACCTACCTGCATAAACCACTAGGAAAACACCAATTCGAAATATCCTACTCATTGGCCCCTGCTACATTAAGAAAAGACCCTGAACTCTCTCCAAACTCCCTGACTCTTCACAAACACATACCAACTGCTACTGAACTCCAAATCAAGTAATAAACAGAGACAACATCACAATGACTTCCTGAAGCTAACTACAAACCAACTGAACTACCTACAACACCTTCAACTAACTGAACTAACCTACTCACTCCCTCAGCTCCCACAACTTCCAGGGCACCTGCAATCTTCCTACACCCTGAACAAACTTAGAACTCCTCTGGAACCTAAGCTAACTGCCTGCAGCCCACCTACATACTTCTAAATGCCCCACCACTTCCTGAAACAGCCTGCACACTCTGACTTCACCTTTAACCCCTTGGGAACAGCCTCTAACCTAAAAAATCAACCCCTGCACTTACCCAGACTTCCTCACTAAACTACACAGCCGCCAGAACATTCCCTTGAAACTCATAAAGATTAGAAACTGCGCCTGTACAATTCCAGAACCTGCAGCTCCTAAATACACCCTTATATCACCTGCAGACCATCAGACCAGACCTGCACACACTACCTCCAAACTCTCTCGCTCACAGAACACTCATCTATGAACCTTCACATAACCAGGAACCTCACAGGACTACCAACAGAGGAAGATCAAGGAAAACACCCTTGACCTCTTCAGCATACCAGAATGAAACTACACCCCTGAACCTATAAGCTAACAACCTGCCAGAACTCAAAACAGCCCTCATACACCCCCGCAGACCTGCAGACTAACTAGAAGCCAAACAGAACAATTGTAAGAAGCCTGAACTACCCTGAACTATCACAAGACTAACTGGACAGAACTCTCTCACTCCCTGAAACAACTACTAGGCCCCTGAAACAACTGCAGCTTCTAATATCAACCTCAAACCACCTCCCCACACTCAGACCTCACCAGAGACAGCTTTAAGCATTCTCACACACATCTGGAAATCCCCTAGGCAAACTAGCTGAATCCTCAGGGCTTCTGAAACATCATCCCAGACCTGGCTGCACTTCTAATCCCCTGCTGCCTCACTGCAGTTCTCAGAAACAACCAGCAGAAACTCTCCAACCAACTCTACTAGATGTTGAACCCCCAAAAATATTAACCCCGAAGGGCTAAATTTCAGGAATATCGACAGGATGGACTAACTTTTTTGGAGTTTTTAAAGTCGCCACCCAATTTAAGGAAAAACAGGGAACCAGATAAACAAATGCGTGCAAAACTCTGTTTTTATAAAACGACGGTCTTTCTTTCAGAGATTCTAAAGGTAAGAGGTTTTGCTAATTTTGAAAGAAGGTTTTTAAGGCACTTTCGAAATTCCGTAAAATACGGTTAATCCAACAGGTTTCCAAAATATTTGCAAGTGCTATTTATGCGCTTTTCTAAAAATAATTAATTGAACTATTAATTAATTCAACTAATTAATTTTAGTAAGTTTTCAAAAGATTTTACAATTTATTTAAAAGCTTTAATTATTTTCCAAATAAGATAAATAAATAAAGCGCATTTTCGTTTGAAAATGAACGATTTGATCGTCCTAATTTCTTTGCCAACTCGTATGTGACAGTGCATAAATGACACTTGCTTAATTTCAACTTTAAAATCCGAGTATCTCACCATAAGATGGAACTTAGGTTTCAAGTCGCTTTTTGCAAAGTTGTTTCGGGACATTTAGAAGTTAATTGAAACTTCTTTATAAATTTCGACTTTTAAAGAAACTACTTCGTATCAATAAGGTAGAAGCCTTTTCTTATAGTCACCTACTAATCGTGGTTTTTAAAAAAAATATGAAATTTTGCACGCTTTTGCTTAAATGGCCTGATTTGCAATACATCAAATAACAACTCAAAATAAAGGAAATGAATATAAAGTAGACAAATAACTCAATCAATGAAATATTCATTCATAAATAAATTGATAATAAATTATTCTACAAAGTCTACATAAATGTCCTAAAGAGGAAATGGAAGATAAGAGTTAAAAGATAAAACCCGGGAATTTGACAAACTCGCGGGAGCCTTGAATTTCTAAAGTTTTCTATAATCTTGAGAACTCGAGCCCGAATATTGACTCCAAATGCAACTCCAAGCCAATGAGTCAATCCCAGTGTGCGAGTTTTAGCCGAACTCAATCCCAAGGTTACCAAAGAAATAAGAGGAAAAAAAATTAGCAAATACACATAATAACTAACAAGTGCAGATTAAGCTTAAAGAAAAGAAAGCCAAAACAAGTAGCTAAGCCAATGAATTAAATATCTAAATCAGAAAATGCTAAAACGTAACAGAAACATGAATTTGATCCATGGCCATGAAAGCAAACAAAATTGATATTTCAGCCATTCGAGACTTTCACATGCTGAATAAGAATCAAGATTCCGAAATATAGAAGGATTCCAGCAACTGAACAAGATCTTATAGTCGAGGCAAATGCAGATTATTATACCAAACATCTAATTTATGCTAATCTTCATGCCATACTAAAAAGGGTCAAATTTCAAATAGGAGTCTTGAAGAAACTAAACACGTAAACCAACACTAACTTGAGAGAATCAAACTAGATTATCACCAACTAGATTAGTCAAAGAGATGGAACAATAATCTTTTTAGCTAACCATTTGAAATGTACTAGAAGAAATCAAGCAGGCCTTATGCTAGTTCAAAAATCGAAACAAGACAAGAAGAAGACTTCATTCTATATAAACTTCGCAAACCAAGAATTATACTAATAGCTCAACAATAGGACAACCTTCATCATGAACAAAGTTAAACCCACAACCTGAAAATTACCTAACAACTGCACTTACTAATTTGCAGATTCAGCCATAGCTAATATATACCAATTATCACTTGGAGATTTCTAAATTAGATCAAGAAATCTTCAAAGCTATCTATTGAAATCATTGCAATAACTTAAACATTGGCCGCTCATTTAATTTTCAGATTTCAAAGGTCAACTATTTTCTATTAAATAGACACTTCCTACATGATACTAGAATCAATAAACAATTCCACACGCCAACTCCTTCCCACAGACTACTCCCTCTTACCTTTAAGTCAGAGCTCTAGGAACTCTTGGAACTTCATTTCACCGAAACAAAAATGAAACCACCTTCAAAACAGCTGAACTCTAGCAGAACCCCTTTACTACACTTCCAGAATTGAATAAGAGCTATCGGACCTGAATATTTACCCTTATACCTGCAGCCACTAAAACATAAACTTTATACTACCTGCATACCACCAAGACACCCTCAAATACAACCTATACAGATCTACAAACTCCAAGGACTGCCTCTACCAACATGCAAGCCACACGACCTCCTCTAGACAAACGCCCTGCCTCCTAAAATAACTAACAAACTGCAACACACCAAAGACTCCCACCAAGAACTATCAACACCACTCTCACACTCACAGATCTTCAACACTACTCTAGGATTGGACAAGAAACAAGAAAGAACCTTCATACACTGCTCAACCGCCTTTAGATCCCTCTTGAACACCCCTGCACTCCTTCACACAGAACAAAACAACCACTCCACCCTGAAACTCCTGCTACAACGCAAACTCCAACACCACCAGACCCTATCACTGCTACTCCTCCTTTTGGCTGCCGAAAACCAGGAGAATAGACTCCTGCTACTGCCCCTAGACAAACCTTATATAAACTGCAGCCTAACAACCAAATAACCGACCCTCCTATACTGCAAAACAAGATCCTACACAATAACTATACACCCCTCTGACAAACTCACACACACCCTGCCTTCATTTCAACCAACTATCCATCTGCACACACTTCTAGAGACAGAGAATAGGATACAAACTGAATATAGTATAAAGCTTGCATCTTTTCATTTACGTCATTTATTATAAGTCTAGTTTAGACCAAAGTCAAAACAACCGAAAATGTATATAGTTTAACCACCAAATAAGGTCAAGTTTGAACCTAAACCAATAATAGGCAATCCCGAAAAACAGCTTGGGGCTTTCGTGACTAACAATATCTTGCTATGCCGAACAGGGCTTTCAACTGAAACAGAGATTCGTACACAAGACTATGTCATACGAGCTAGCATTGACAAAATAATAGGAACAGGATTTCAAGTATGAAAGAAATCAGCTTGAGGACTGAAGC
Organism: Petunia secreta; assembly: GCA_029990175.1. Lineage (NCBI taxonomy): Eukaryota > Viridiplantae > Streptophyta > Magnoliopsida > Solanales > Solanaceae > Petunia > Petunia secreta. The sequence continues at coordinate 3,594,672 of JARKIP010000085.1, read as the reverse complement.
TTGGTTCTGAACTGTATCAAAGTCTATTAAATGCCAACATATTTAAATTTATTAAACTTATAACTTGATTCAAGACTTTCAAGCAAAGAACATAAAGCAGAAAAATCATATTTAAGAAACTGAACAACCGAATCAGAATAACAAGCTTAACAACATTAGAATTGAAATAAATAGAAGGAAAAAGTATTACCTCTTGCGACGCAGTGAACTGGGCGTAAATCTGAGAATAACAACTCGAACAAGATCGTCGAGTCGACCAAGGTCAATGACTCGAAAGGCGAAGCGACAACTTAACCGAAATCAAACGAGAACAATGACCACGTGTTTTGTATGGACTGAAAAACAAAAAATGAGTGTATGTTGTAAGCTCTGTTCTTTGTTCCTATTTCCCCTTAACGGCTGCTCCCTGTTTTCCCTATCCCCATTAGCGGCTCAAATTTTGAACCCTCTCTGCTCTTACCCCTCCCTCTATGCTTTTGCCGCTGCTCCTTACTCTCTCCAACGGCTGCTGAAATCCCTACTGTTGCTGCCTCCTCTTACTGAACCCAAATTCTTAATTATATACCTCCACATTTAGGGCTTTTTGGACTGGGAAAAATACCCAAATGACCCTCTAACGTTCACAAATGGATAAGGTTCGTACCAATTTCCAGCTGGAATTTGGACTGATCTCTTTTTGAACTGGGAATCGCGGGTCAAAAGTTGGGATCGGGTAAGGGGTTCTCTGGAAAGCGGGTTCAGGGGGAAAAAAAATGGGAACTGAAGATGGGTAGGAAAGGATATGTATCTATGGTCTTGCATAGATAGGCTAGATTTTAGCATTAGGAGCGATTTTGGCCCCTTTTAAAATAAATTAAGGAAATAGAGTAATTGCACGAATAGGTTCAAATTAAGGCCATATTTTATACATTTAACCCTTTTCTTTGAATTTACTCAATTACTTTTGACTTTTTCAAAATTGATTTTATTTTTAAAAATGATTATACTTTAATTAAAATTTTCTGGACAAAATTCGGTGTCAACAGCTGCCCCTCTTTACCCGAAAAGGATGAAAGTGTTTTCAGGGTAAAGACGTTGACGTGAAAACTAATTTTGTCACGGTAAAGCCAAGACTTTGATTCCAAGGACCAAAATGTGAGGCTTATGGACATGGCCGAACTCCGGTTTTCGAGTTGCCTACATATCTCGGGCTGAAAAAGAATCAGGCCATATGTAGTTTGATGACATTTAGATACGAAGACTCGCACGATTGACAGAAAAGACGCACGAATAGGAAAGAAACCAAATTGACACCCTAATCCGAAATGAAAGATTAGGATAGACTTGCTTGTTCGAGTGCGATTCTTCAGATCCTCATTGACGAGTCTAGCTCATATCAACGATTGCCCCAGTTCACTGCCAAGAAAGAGTTCCACGTTATGCTCCAAATGCTGCTGCGGTGTTGCTGCGGTGCTACTAATATCCTGTAATAAACTTGACAAATGGTAAGCGAGTAACTGCAAATAAAGCTTAATAAATGAAGTAATAAAGGAATAACGACAATAATACTTGTAGATGCTGGTTGAAATATCAATGATAAGCTTGTCTCCAATCGACTAATGGATAAATCTGGCTTTGTGAGGCAAGATGACTTCGGAGCCATTGGTATACTGAAAATAAAACCATAAAGGACTTCAATCCATAGAAACGTAAAGTAGACTTAAATAAAATATAAGGATAAAAATGACGCCTTTCGGCAATGACTCATGATCAAGACTCCAGTTGTCTATGGTAGGATTCATAACAATAGCACCTTCTATTGTCTACGATATACTTCATAAAAGGCTTCCAATTGTTTATGGTATGCTTCAAATGATAGTGACATCTTCGATTGTTTACGATAGACTTAATAATGAGGCACCCGATTGTTTACGGTAGGCTCCATAACAATAGCGCCTTCGATTTTCTACGATAGACTTCATAAAAAGGCTTCCAATTATTTATGGAAGGCTTTAAATGATAATGACGTCTTCGATTGTTTACGATAGACTTCATAATGAGGCCCCCCGATTGCTTACGGTAGGCTCCATAACAATAGTGCCTTCGATTGTCTACGATAGGCTTCATAAAAAGGCTTCCAATTGTTTATGGAAGGCTTTAAATGATAATGACGTCTTCGATTGTTTACGATAGACTTCATAATGAGGCCCCCCTGATTGTTTACGGTAGGCTCGATAACAATAGCGCCTTCGATTGTCTACGATAGGCTTCATAAAAAGGCTTCCAATTGTTTATGGAAGGCTTTAAATGATAATGACGTCTTCGATTGTATACGATAGACTTGATAGAGAAACCACGCCTCCGATTGTCTACGGTAGACTTGGTAAATGTGATGTCTCCGATTGTTTATGGTAGACTTCATAATAAGAGTCTCTGATTGTACACAGTAGACTTAATGAAGTAGCTTCTTCGGTTGTATACGATAGACTGGATTATAAAACTATCATAATAAACCCGTTGAGATAATAAAACCGATTGCATACGATTAATCCGATATAAACACCAATTGTATATGATGGATCCAATAAAAGAAAGCCATTAGAATAATATCACCAATGGTATATGATTGATCAAATATAATAAAGTCATTGGAATAATACCACCGATTGTGTACAATAGATTCCAATATTGAAAGTCATTTGAATAATACCATCGATTTTGTGCGATGATTACAATATAGAAAGCCATTGAAATAATATCATCGGTTATATACAGTAGATCTAAAATAGAAGGCCATTGAAATAATACCATCGATTGTGTACGATGGATCCAATATAAAAAGTCATGTCTTTGATAATAACATCCTTGATGGTCTGCGGTACCAATGATACCTCAATCAAGTGTCTATGACAAGTTTTGATAACAATTTTGTCAAAATAATATCACCAGTTGTCTACGGTAAATAATGACAATAAAGTGATGTCTTCGGTTGTCACCAATAGACTTGATGTTGATACTTGTAAAATAAATGGCCTACAAAATAAAGTTTTCATTAAATTCATATAAACAGGAAAATGTCAAAGATAAAGGAGATGTAAAGCAAGAGTTTAAGCCGTCCGGCTTATATTTGGTGACGCCATAAAGGGTTGAGTGTTGCTCTTGAGTAAAACTGAAGTTAATGCTTAATTCCTGCAAAGAGTAAAGTAAAGTTGTTAATAAAGCAATAAGTTTTTGATTAAGCAAGGGCAAAATAGAGGGAAAAATAAAATCGTTTCGCGTATGCGATGAATCAAATAATGCTTCCAATCTTGGTTGATTATCTTGGCAACATTGTCCAATGTGTATGACAAAATGGTTGGAAATTTTCCTCAGTTTGCTGCTTTTGAGAATTCCTGCGCTCAAAGAAAAATTGTTAGTTTTGGGAGGGAGGGTGAAGCGTTTGATTCATGCTGACTCGAGCCTTCATCCTGCAACTGCTTCCTTTTCTCACTCTGCCTAGATTTGTGATCCGTCTTTTGAGACTTGGCTAATGAATTCTGTCGTATTTCAGATGGTGACATATATTGAACATATTGAACGTCCTTTATCTTTGCAATTCTGCATTATTCCTCAAAATAACACTCGAAACTTCGCCAATTTATCTTTGTCAAGCAATACGGCTTTTGCAAAATCTGCCCCAGTTATGATCTTTACGCCTTCAAATCGCTTTGCAAAATCTGCCCCAGTTGCTATCTTTCAAATTTTCAACTTATTTTGCAAAATTTGCCCCAGTTGCTATCTTTCAAATTTTCAACTTATTTTGCAAAATTTGCCCCAGTTGACATTTAGGGGGGAAACTAAAAATTTTATTATTATAGAGTCGAGCCCATTGAGAGCGCCTACATATCCCTCCTTGGGAATCAGACCGTGCGTAGTTCTACTTACATAAAGCTTTAGGGAATATGGCAATCTAAGTACGAAGCCGAATCCGAATTGGAATGCCTACACATCTGCCCAGATGCGTAGTTCGGAATTACATCATCAAAGATAAACAGGCCCGAAGCATTACAATAATTTGATCGAGTCCGATGTGAATTGCTTACTTATCCCGTTGCGATTCCAGGAATCAGACCAAAAGTAGTTCAGAATTACATAAAAGAGGAAATAGGGGAATCCTACGCTAGTGTAACCGAGCTCTATGTGAGTTGCTTACGTATCCCGCCTTGGGAATCAGGTTACGCGTAGTTCGCATTACATAGAAAATTACATTGAAATGAAAAGACTGATTTTGCCACTTGTCAAATGTAGTATCTCTTGATTGTTCTTGATTTGATATTGGCTAGGGATTTACTTTACCTTCTTTGGCAACAAAAACTTCTTCAATAAAATCTGCCCCAGTTTGGGTTTGTCTTGATTTGTCCTCTGCGTTGAAAGCTTTTGGTCCTCCCGACTTTGTAAGTTCGAGAGCTCTTCTTTGTTGTTTGGCTCATTGGGATCACAATGGTCCCTTTTTCAGCCTCATCAACTGATATCAAGTGTATGCCATACTCATCATCTACCAAAGGGTTATTATCAGCAGGTGTATTCCCAATGAGTTGAATCGAACCTTCTTGGATTAGAGTTTCAACTGCATTTTTTAGACTGTGGCAATTTTCAGTGTCATGCCTTGGAGCCCCTGAATGATAGGTACAATGTTTGGTTCCATCGAACCATTTTGGAAGAGGATTAGGAGTTGCATCAGCAATAGGGTGAATCATTCCAGCTGCCCTTAGCCTTTCATAAAGCTGACTGTAAGGTTCCGCTAAAGGCGTGTAGGTTTTATATGTCTTCTTGACAGGATTAGTGCGTGGCTTTGGTATGGCTAGGCGATTTTGAAAAGTGCGGACTTGGGGATTGGTAACTTCTGATTGGTGGCCAAATGATTGCTGGTAGTAAACGGGTTGAGCATTGTAGCCTGGATGTGGATAGCTTTGGTGAGTAGGCTGGGATAATGAGTTCTTGGTAGTAATAATGCCAACTTCCTTCTCTTTTTCCTCTAGATTTCCCAAACCAGTCTGGATGGCTTGCGCAGTTGCTTTCACTGTAGCAAAACTTACAATTCTCCCCGTCTTAATCCCTTCTTCAACCATTTCTCCCATCATAAGAAGTTCAGAATAGGGTTTACCCATCATAGGGAGCAAGTGCATGTAATAAGAATCATTTTGGGCTCGGATGAAGTACTTCACCATGTCTTTCTCAGTCATTGGTGGTTGCACCCTTCCAGCCTGTTCTCTCCATCTCAGTGCGTATTCCCTAAAGGTTTCTGTTGGTTTCTTCTTCAGATTGTACAAGGTTATAAGGTCAGGAGCCACCTCGACATTGTAATCAAACTGCTTTGTAAAATCATTGGCTATGTCATCAAACTCACGCCACTTGCTTATATCCTGTCTTGAAAACCATTCAGCAGCAATACCTTCTAGACTATGACTGAAGAAGGCCATCAGAAGTTCCTCTTTACCTCCCGCAACCCTCATTCGGTTGATATATTTGGTCAAATGAACAAATGGGTCACTATGACCATCATACATATCAAATTTTGGCACTTTAAACCCGGGAGGAAGAGTAACATCAGGGTATAGATAAAGATTGCGGTAGGAGATGCTTTGACGCCCTCTAGACACTTGCAAATCCTTAATGGATTGCTGCATGATTTTCATCGTTTGGATTATCTCCCCTTGCTCAACTGTCCTTCCCCGCTTTTTCACGGTTACGGGCATTTCACTTTGTGGCACATAGTTAGTGAAATCCACGTTCTTGCCATTGGGGCCATGCTCATAGTATTGGGCTTCAGGATATTCTTGTCTTGGATCATTGGCATTTTGAGGAGCAACAGCCATAGAAATAGGTGCTTTGGATTGTGGAGGACGAGGAGTATCTTTGGCAAGTAAATATTGATAGTGAGGCAAGTTGTTCTGGTTAATGAATGCATTTGGGATGTCGTTAACTGGTGCAAGCATATGAATGACACTGGAATTTAAAGGCGTGTTCGGATTGGCAGTTTCAACATTGGAATTCAGAGTTGATAGCACGGCTGGCACGTTTCCGTGGCTCGACCCTTTCATTCTTTCTAGTTCAGCTTGCATACATTCAATCTGCTTAGCCATTCTAGCAATTTGTTCGTCAGGAACAACAACTGCTTGCTCATTAGATGATTCAGGGATACCAGTCTGATCATTAGTCAAATCAGTCATTTTCTGCTTCACTTTGGATTAGACGCTTCACCAACTTGGGAGTCAACACGAATCAAACTCTCTCTTTTTGGGGAATAATCAAAACAAAAGGAAAATAAATCAAAAAGGTAACTATGTTAGTTTCCAGATCATTGGCATAATTGCACACAATCACGTAGCGCGCGTCACGTAGCGCTTTGCATTTTAAATAAGTTTGACATGTGGCAATCACAATTAGTTGAGCGTAAATAAAAATGCGGGCGCGTCCTACCCTGTAAGGTGCCTCTTTGTGCCAGAGGTAAGCCTAATCGCGCAAACAAGTGGTAACGAAAAATAGTTCATGCCAGTTCTGAGCAATTCAGATTTAGAGTCCTTTACACTGCAATTCCGTAATCCCAACTACCTTCCAAAGTTGGTATCAACTCGAAATTCCAACACAGCTCATGCTCTCCACAACATCTGCACAAAATTCTAAACCCAAATGCCTAAAACCCGAAACAATCCTCCATAGCTTTTGCAAACATCCACACTCCTCCAAGCACAACTCCCAATTGTTTTACAACATCCAGGGAGAAATTTTCAACTGCCTCCATAATACCAGACTGCAAATCGTGAAAGGCGCCAACTGGCCTTTTAAAATAAAACCTCGCTGGTCCTCGGCTTTGGACAAGCCTCTCAGCTTCCTAGGTTTTGCAAGGCTCACAGACCTTGTTCATAGGGCTCCTCATTGGTCTTCGGCTTTGATCAAGCCTCTCAGTTTCCTAGGTAGCCAAGACCGCACTGGTCTTCAGGGAGGGACCCCACTGGTCATTCAAAGACATAGGGGCTTCGCTCTCCTAGTATGCGACAAGCATACTTCAATTTTATAAAGTTGCAGTTGGATAATCAACATAGGCCTGCACACACGCACAGCCATTCACGAGAGGGACCCCACTGATCCTTTCAAAGATACCAGGGGCTTCGCCTCTTAGATCTCACTACACCAGGCCATCTCCAAAACACAAACCAACCAAATCTGCCGAACTTTCCCCCGGACTGCAATTTTGTCTATGATCTCAATTCTGCTAAATTCTTCCATTTTTATACCTAAAGACAACATAGGAGACAAAATTCCAAATCTGATTTTGCTCAAAACATGGTTAGGACTGAGGATTCGTTATCACACAGCACATAATATGCATTGTCGTTGGATTTCAAGAACCCGTTGACAAAAGGGCAGTTTCTTAATTCTTGGAAACGGTATCAAGGACCGGGTCCAAACTAAGGTGTATATGCATGCATGACCTAATCTCCTTCTAAGAGTGGGCTAACGGTTGAGGCTGATTCGACCTATGCAGGATAAACCTGGCCCCATAAACCAGTAAAACCGGCCATGACAAAACCAGGCAAACCATATCCCAACTAACTTTGGTGACACGAAAGAAATTCAAAGACTTAGGAAGGACAATGCCCTTCCTGTATTATTGCCCGTCATGCGGGCCCCCCGTGATGAAATCGAGGAGATGAAAGAGAATTGACAGGCTCCATGAGGGAGGAAATATGAACGGAATGCAGACTATGCACAAATAAATAATACATGCTTTATAAGGCAAACCAAACAAACAGATATATAAAGCAAATAAATTAGACATGCTAGTTGCAAACAATTGGAAACCTTTATGGTCAAAACCTTTATTGCTCCCCAGCGGAGTCGCCAAGCTGTTGAACCCCCAAAAATATTAACCCCGAAGGGCTAAATTTCAGGAATATCGACAGGATGGACTAACTTTTTTGGAGTTTTTGGAGTCGCCACCCAATTTAAGGAAAAACAGGGAACCAGATAAACAAATGCATGCAAAACTCCAGTTTTATAAAAAGACGGTCTTTCTTTCAGAAATTCTAAAGGTAAGAGGTTTTGCTAATTTCGAAAGAAGGTTTTTAAGGCACTTTCGAAATTCCGTAAAATACGGTTAATCCAACAGGTTTCCAAAATATTTGCAAGTGCTATTTATGCGCTTTTCTAAAAATAATTAATTGAACTATTAATTAATTCAACTAATTAAATTTAGTAAGTTTTCAAAAGATTTTACAATTTATTGAAAAGCTTTAATTATTTTCAAAATAAGATAAATAAATAAAGCGCATTTTCTTTTGAAAATGAACGATTTGATCGTCCTAATTTCTTTGCCAACTCGTATGTGACAGTGCATAAATGGCACTTGCTTAATTTCAACTTTAAAATCCGAGTATCTCACCATAAGATGGAACTTAGATTTCAAGTCGCTTTTTGCAAAGTTGTTTCGGGACATTTAGAAGTTAATTGAAACTTCTTTATAAATTTCGACTTTTAAAGAAACTACTTCGTATCAATAAGATAGAAGCCTTTTCTTATAGTCACCTACTAATCGTGGTTTTTAAAAAAAATATGAAATTTTGCACGCATTTGCTTAAATGGCCTGATTTGCAATACATCAAATAACGACTTCAAAATAAAGGAAATGAATATAAAGTAGACAAATAACTCAATCAATGAAATATTCATTCATAAATAAATTGATAATAAATTATTCTACAAAGTCTACATAAATGTCCTAAAGAGGAAATGGAAGATAAGAGTTAAAAGATAAAACCCGGGAATTTGACAAACTCGCGGGAGCCTTGAATTTCTAAAGTTTTCTATAATCTTGAGAACTCGAGCCCGAATATTGACTCCAAATGCAACTCCAAGCCAATGAGCCAATCCCAGTGTGCGAGTTTTAGCCGAACTCAATCCCAAGGTTACCAAAGAAATAAGAGGAAAAAAATTTAGCAAATACACATAATAACTAACAAGTGCAGATTAAGCTTAAAGAAAAGAAAGCCAAAACAAGTAGCTAAGCCAATGAATTAAATATCTAAATCAGAAAATGCTAAAACGTAACAGAAACATGAATTTGATCCATGGCCATGAAAGCAAACAAAATTGATATTTCAGCCATTCGAGACTTTCACATGCTGAATAAGAATCAAGATTCCGAAATATAGAAGGATTCCAGCAACTGAACAAGATCTTATAGTCGAGGCAAATGCAAATTATTATACCAAACATCTAATTTATGCTAATCTTCATGCCATACTAAAAAGGGTCAAATTTCAAATAGGAGTCTTGAAGAAACTAAACACGTAAACCAACACTAACTTGAGAGAATCAAACTAGATTATCACCAACTAAATTAGTCAAAGAGATGGAACAATAATCTTTTTAGCTAACCATTTGAAATGTAATAGAAGAAATCAAGCAGGCCTTATGCTAGTTCAAAAATCGAAACAAGACAAGAAGAAGACTTCATTCTATATAAACTTCGCAAACCAAGATTTATACTAATAGCTCAACAATAGGACAACCTTCATCATGAACAAAGTTAAACCCACAACCTGAAAATTACCTAACAACTGCACTTACTAATTTGCAGATTCAGCCATAGCTAATATATACCAATTATCACTTGGAGATTTCTAAATTAGATCAAGAAATCTTCAAAGCTATCTATTGAAATCATTGCAATAACTTAAACATTGGCCGCTCATTTAATTTTCAGATTTCAAAGGTCAACTATTTTCTATTAAATAGACACTTCCTACATGATACTAGAATCAATAAACAATTCCACACGCCAACTCCTTCCCACAGACTACTCCCTCTTACCTTTAAGTCAGAGCTCTAGGAACTCTTGGAACTTCATTTCACCGAAACAAAAATGAAACCACCTTCAAAACAGCTGAACTCTAGCAGAACCCCTTTACTACACTTCCAGAATTGAATAAGAGCTATCGGACCTGAACATTTACCCTTATACCTACAGCCACTAAAACATAAACTTTATACTACCTGCAGACCACCAAGACACCCTCCAATACAACCTATACAGATCTACAAACTCCAAGGACTGCCTCTACCAACATGCAAGCCACACGACCTCCTCTAGACGAACGCCCTACCTCCTAAAATAACTAACAAACTGCAACACACCAAAGACTCCCACCAAGAACTATCAACACCACTCTCACACTCACAGATCTTCAACACTACTCTAGGATTGGACAAGAAACAAGAAAGGACCTTCATACACTGCTCAACCGCCTTTAGATCCCTCTTGAATACCCCTGCACTCCTTCACACAGAACAAAACAACCACTCCACCCTGAAACTCCTGCTACAACGCAAACTCCAACACCACCAGACCCTATCACTGCTACTCCTCCTTTTGGCTGCCGATAACCAGGAGAACAGACTCCTGCTACTGCCCCTAGACAAACCTTATATAAACTGCAGCCTAACAACCAAATAACCGACCCTCCTATACTGCAAAGCAAGATCCTACACAATAACTATACACCCCTCTGACAAACTCACACACACCCTGCCTTCATTTCAACCAACTATCCATCTGCACACACTTCTAGAGACAGAGAATAGGATACAAACTGAATATAGTATAAAGCTTGCATCTTTTCATTTACGTCATTTATTATAAGTCTAGTTTAGACCAAAGTCAAAACAACCGAAAAAGTATATAGTTTAACCACCAAATAAGGTCAAGTTTGAACCTAAACCAATAATAGGCAATCCCGAAAAACAGCTTGGGGCTTTCGTGACTAACAATATCTTGCTATGCCGAACAGGGCTTTCAACTGAAACAGAGATTCGTACACAAGACTATGTCATACGAGCTAGCATTGACAAAATAATAGGAACAAGATTTCAAGTGTGAAAGAAATCAGCTTGAGGACTGAAGCTTGGTTCTGAACTGTATCAAAGTCTATTAAATGCCAACATATTTAAATTTATTAAACTTATAACTTGATTCAAGACTTTCAAGCAAAGAACATAAAGCAAAAAAATCATATTTAAGAAACTGAACAACCGAATCAGAATAACAAGCTTAACAACATTAGAATTGAAATAAATAGAAGGAAAAAGTATTACCTCTTGCGACGCAGTGAACTGGGCTTAAATCTGAGAATAACAACTCGAACAAGATCGTCGAGTCGACCAAGGTCAATGACTCGAAAGGCGAAGCGACAACTTAACCGAAATCAAACGAGAACAATGACCACGTGTTTTGTATGGACTGAAAAACAAAAAATGAGTGTATGCTGTAAGCTCTGTTCTTTGTTCCTATTTCCCCTTAACGGCTGCTCCCTGTTTTCCCTATCCCCATTAGCGGCTCAAATTTTGAACCCTCTCTGCTCTTACCCCTCCCTCTATGCTTTTGCCGTTGCTCCTTACTCTCTCCAACGGCTGCTGAAATCCCTACTGTTGCTGCCTCCTCTTACTGAACCCAAATTCTTAATTATATACCTCCACATTTAGGGCTTTTTGGACTGGGAAAAATACCCAAATGACCCTCTAACGTTCACAAATGGATAAGGTTCGTACCAATTTCCAGCTTGAATTTGGACTGATCTCTTTTTGAACTGGGAATCGCGGGTCAAAAGTTGGGATCGGGTAAGGGGTTCTCTGGAAAGCGGGTTCAGGGGGAAAAAAAAATGGGAACTGAAGATGGGTAGGAAAGGATATGTATATATGGTCTTGCATAGATAGGCTAGATTTTAGCATTAGGAGCGATTTTGGCCCCTTTTAAAATAAATTAAGGAAATAGAGTAATTGCACGAATAGGTTCAAATTAAGGCCATATTTTATACATTTAACCCTTTTCTTTGAATTTACTCAATTACTTTTGACTTTTTCAAAATTGATTTTATTTTTAAAAATGATTATACTTTAATTAAAATTTTCTGGACAAAATTGGGTGTCAACACTAGACTACTGCACTTACCCAAGCCCCTAACACCTCCCTACTACTACAAACAACAGCTTCAAAACACCATGGCACACACACAAACAACTTGAATACCCTTCACAATTCATGTTTACAGCAACAATAAACTCAACTTTATAACAGAGGATTGGTTTTCAGATTTAGTATCAATATGCTAACGACACTGATCCGAGAAAGTACAGGTGATAGGCATGACTTAAAAAAACAACAGTGAGCTAAACGGAAAAAGCTAAAGCTTTGATCTCAAGACTACACTTGGTTAATAGGGAAGGCAATATTAACTGAGCTCAATCAGCGCTTATACACAGTGTTTATGCAGAAATGAACATCATAATATCAAGTAGCATTTTTAGTAACAAAGATAAACAACAGAAAAGACCCTTAAAGAGAAATGCATAAAGGAAAGTGCAATTACCTATTTTGACGCAGCGAGCTAGGGCGAGAATCCGAAGAATACGACTCGACCAAGCGACTAGCGACGTCGACGACTCGAACACCAAAGCGACAAATAAAATTTCCTAACAGAACTAGAGACAGTGATGCAATGTAAATTCTCTTTTTTTTTTTTTTTTGAATGAAAGAACTTAAACTAAAAATTGGAACCCTCTCTGCTTTTTCCTAACCACTGCTGCCCCCTCTTTTTCTTCACCATTCCCTGCTGCTTAAAAACTGAAATTTTAAAAGGCTTTTATAGGAACCATTTTAGGGTTCTTGAGGGTGCCAAAACTAAAAGACAATGACCAAATAATCCCTAACAGTACAAAACGGATAAGGCTGTACAAGAATTAGCTGGGGATTCCTCATTTGCTGGTAATACGATCGGGTGTGCTGGAGGAGGGGACCGGGGTTTTGAATCTTGGGTCGTCAGCTTTTCAAACGGGTTGGGGAATTGGAAAAACGAGTTCTACAAATATTTTGGGTTAGGGATTGTAAAGTATATGTAATGCTTGCAGAAATAGGCTGGATTTTAGGGTATGTCTTGCAAATTTGGCCTATTTTCTTCCAAATTAATTAATAGCTTTTGATTTATAAAATTAGCCTTATTTAAAATAATTAGACATTAATTCAAAAATTTCGGGACAAAATTGGCTGTCAACACCTACACGTAGTGCCTGTCTCCTTAGGCAGTAGCTCAGCCAGGTGGAGCGCCTGCTGAGGGAGGCGGAGTGCCTTACTCCTTTGTATCTCGGGCGGAGCACCTAGGGTCTTGGGCGGAGCGCCTGGCCCTAGGTCCTCTTGATGCTTCTTCAAATCGCTCCTAAAGCCCTCGACTTCTCGTTCTTCGCATCCTTCAAGCTTGGCACTCGTTGATTGGCATCTTGGCTCGATTTTCTCTGCATCAGAGGAAGAAGAAGAAACATATCCCTATTGACTCTGTGTTCGGTGCAATCACTCTTGAGTTGATATCAAGAGTCCGGGAAGAGTGCGGTTGGAAAGAGGGTGAAGTCGACGTGGTATGTCCTCCGAGGAAATCCACATTGGCCACTTACCATGAGGGCCATTCGGTACTATTAACTTATCCGTTTACAATCGGCTTTACTCTTCTGATGGATTCGTTGATCGAAGATTTTTGTCGAATGTATAAGTGTGTGTTAGGAAACTTTCCCCAGCGATATGGTGAACGGTGGTCATGATGCGCTATATCGCGAGGAAGGCTAAAGTAGAGCTAACACTTCGCCATAATTTCAACATTTACTCTCCTCGGATTTACAAAACCGGGGTGATTAACCTTGCAAAATGAGGTCAAAGGGCTTTGATCTCCGACAATGACGACGATCTCCAAGGATGGGATCAACACTTTGTTTGCATCCCTATGGATCAACTGACTGCCCCAGGAGCAGAGCCACTTCCTGATGCATGGAACTGAACTTGTAAGTGTTTGACCATCTTATGCTTTAATCCATCTAACCTTCTTCTAACTTTCTTACGTCTTCAGCCGACAAGGTTTTGTTCGAGTTGGTTCTTGACATCGAACAATGGCTGATCAAAGTCTTAAAAGAGACCACCAACGATGAATGAGCTTGGAAGCCGATTGTGGCTCTGTTAACGTTGAAAGCTAAAAATCATGGTATGCCTTGTTCTTTTAACAACATTTGTATTTAGCTGATTCCCTCTACTAACAGACAGAGATTTACATAGGCATTAGGGGTGCCGGAGGCGAATCCAGTGATGAAGAATATAAAGTCGAGGAGGAGGAAGAAAAAACCGATGATGCTTCTCTTCCTCCTCCTCCTCCTCCTCCTCCACTGATGTCTTACAAAGATCTCAAAAGAAAGTATCTTCCCAAGGATATGGCAAAAGAGTAAGGGGATGGCACATCGGCCAACCCCAATCCATCGAGGAAGTAATGGCTGAGACGACTTCAGCTGTTGCAGCAGCGAGGACTGCCAAGGAAAATGTGCCTGTCTGTGTGGTCCTCGAAGATGAGGCGGGAGAGGAATCGGGTCCGAACAGTTGGTAAGGCACCCCCAGAAGTCAATGGGAGAGAGGCTTCAAGAAACAGCCATTCAACTTAGAGTGGCTGAACAAGTCGAGGAGTCTTCAGCTGATCTTGGGGGTGAAGGTCACCTTCCCTTGTCTCCAATAGATGAAGGCTTAGAAGCCACATCGGGGTTCGGGGGTTTGCCTAGCAGAGAAGGCGCCATCGTTTCTCTAGGTATTGTCCCCGAAATGGGGGACACGGTCATCGAAGCGATGGACCAAGGATCTCGAGGAAAGGGACCTGAAGAAAGGGAAAATGCTGGTTCTAGATAGGCCAGTGGGCATGACAAAGTCCAAATACAATGAGAGTTCTAGTTCGTCATTTTTTGTCGTGGACCATGCTGATCCATTGGTCCCTTTCCCTCGAGGTGAAGATGTTGCAGCCTTCGCTGCTTCAGATGCTGCCGGGGAATTGGGTGAGAGGTCAGTAACTGTGACCATGCCCGACAATGTTGACTTGCTTAGATGCCCACGACGCCTTTCTGACTACCTCTTCGAGGTGATGGGCCCAATGGAAAAGGCTCGATTGAATACTCACAGCGATTTGAGTCTTCCTTCGCAATTGCCTTTGGTTCTTTCAGGGTAACTTTTTCGACTCCTCTTTTCATTTCTTCGAATACAATTATAGCTACTTAATTCTAACTCTAGTATAGATTCAAAACACCATATTTGCTATCAAAACAGCTGATCGAATTCGTCAACTCCAAGCTGGAGCCACAGTTCTGAATGAGCAAATTGCCCAACTTACCTCGGCTGGGGAGGAGTGGTATAGAAAATTGAAGGCCTTGGAGGTGGAACATGCTGAGCTCGAAGCCGACTTCGACAAGAAAACGAAGGATTATGCCCTTTGTGAATTTGAATTGGAATCTCAGATTCAAGCTTTGAACGAGCAGCTCAACCAGCACGAGGCCAGGATGGAAAGCAAGTGTGCCGAGCTGAATTCTTCTTTAGAAAGCAAGGATCGAGAGCTTTCTAAGCTATCCGAAGAATTCCAAACTCTCCGTGGAAGCAATGAATATTTAAGCGCTCAAGTCAACAGATTAATGGAGAGGAATCAGGTTCTTCACTGGGATTTGGGCACCTAGAGGCGCGACCTTGAAGAAGAGTTTGAGAAAAGGAAGGATCTCATTCTTGCTGAATCGAGGCGCAATGTGCTAAAAGAGACGCTCGAGCCAGTGTTGATGTTCTCACTGAGTTGGCTGAAGCCATAGCCATTGTGAGGCTTTCTCGTGAAGACCTCGGCTTCCTTCCAAGCTCCTCCGATGAAAGCTCTGATGAGGATGACGAATGAGAGCTTCAAGACTTGGTTTTTATTTTGCTTAAGTTTTAACTTTTTCGACCAGTAGTAAAGGTCGTTTTTGTTTAGGAGTGACGAGGTCGTTGGCCGATTAATGTAAATGTTTCGTTTGAATGAATGAATTTTTCTTTCCTATTTAGGAATTCTTCTTTTCCATTTATTTCTTTAAGTATTCATTTTCGAAGACGGAGTTTTGTCTTAGCTTTTTTGAAAGACAAGTTAATTCAATTGTTCGAAGTTTCAACGTTCTAGCAATAGTTATCAGAAAAGGGTGAAACGATTGGGGCCCAATGTACTTAGCGCGTAGTGAAGAATGACGTTTCATTTTCATGTGAATGCACTCTTCGAACATTTTGAGTTTGGGAAGTTTCAATTTAATACTTAAGTCGTCAAAATCAAAATAATTTAAGAATCGACAAGATAATTGACAAGAAGTGTTGTGTTTTATTGAAGTATTGGCCCCTATCGGACGCTTGATACATCATTCGATCAATCAGGTCGATCGATTACAAAATTTGGCCGTTTAAAGGCGCTGATACTTAAAAGATTCTTTGGTCGCTAATGGACCGTTTACATTTCGCCTATGTTTTGATCTAAACGAATAGTCCCCAGTATGGGTGTTCGTTAGCTGCCGATCATGTTTTTGAGCAGTCCTCGGTGTGAGTGTCTGCCGTCGAAAACATTGGAGCTTAAACTTTTTCTTTGGATTCGAGTTGTCCCCAGTTTTTTTTTTTTTTAACAATCACGATTTTCATCTTCGAAAGAAGTCCTGGTTTTCTGGGCAGTCCCATGTCCTGTAGTGCGCAACCATCTTACTACCTCCATCCCCCCAGTGTTTGGGTGTGAAGTATGAGCAGTCGAACACTGGACTTCGTTTAACGATATCTGAAACAAACACGTCGAAAAAGAAACGAAAGGAAAAAGCCTTAAAGATGAAGACCACGTTAGAGTATTCATCAGACTTATCGACTCCAATTGGAGCATTTCGAGCTCAAGTATTCGTGGGTGATGTTTGTCATCATTCGATTCCAACTATGCCTATCATCTAAAAGTGTTAGTACCAAACAATCAATAATCAAATCTGCCCGATAGATGGAGAAAGAAATTTAAATAAAGAGAGAAAGTAAAATTTAATCATACGATACCGTGGCATTTTTAGAAGTAGTACTTCTTCAGTTGTGTAACATTCCAATTGAAGTTGACTGACTTTGAGTCTATTGTTTCAAGCTGATATGAGCCCTTTCCGACCACTGCTTTGACCCCATAAGGCCCTTCCCAATTTGAGTCAACCTTTCCATCGTTAGGCTCATCTTTCTTGGCCGTTTTATCTTTAACACATAGTCACCTACGTTGAAACTTCTTCACTTAAGCTTTTTGTTGAGATAGTTTTCTGTCCTTTGTTTTTGTACCTGTATTCGAACCAAGGCTAGATCCCTTTTGCCTTCGAGCAGATCCATCTCTATTGCCTCTTTGTTTGACTTATCGATTGAGTGTGAAAACCGTAGACTTGATTCACCCACTTCAACCGGGATCAAAGCTTCTGCACCATAGACAAGTGAAAATGGAGTCTCACAAGTGCTGTTTTTCACCATTGTTTGATGAGCCCACAGTGCACCTGGGAGTTCATCCGGCCAATTACCCTTTGATTCATCCATTCTTTTCCTTAACTATTCCATTATTGTCTTGTTCGAAGACTCATCTTGTCCATTTTCACTTGGATGATATGGAGTTGATGCAATCCACTTGATCCCCCATTTTTTGAAGAAAGCTGTAATTCGCCTCCTAATGAATTGCTTTCCGTTATCACAAGTGATTTCCTTCGGTATTCCAAAACGGCACATTATGTTTGATGGAAGAATTTTATAACTTCCTGCTCCCGTGTCTTCGCTAAAGCAACTGCTTCCACCCACTTAGAAAAATAGTTAGTTAAAATTAATGTAAATTTTACCCTACCGGGTGCTGTTGGTAGCAGCCCGACCAAATCCATCCCCCACTTCATGAACGGCCACGGTGATGTGACCGAATGAAGGGACTCTTCTTGTTAATGTATGAGGTTTTCGTATCGCTGGCACTTGTCACACTTACGAACGAAGTCTGTTGCATCATGTCCCATCGTTGGCCAATAGTACCAGCTCTGATTAGCTTTCGTACCAATGACTTGCTTCTGGAGTGATTACCATACTCGCCTTTATGGACTTCCTTCATCACATAATTTGTGCCATCTGGTCCGACATACTTTGCTAAAGGGCTGCTGAACATTCGCCTAGAGTTGGTTGTCTACGAGGCAATATCTAGTCGCTTTAGTGTTGAGTGATCGGGCAGCTTTTTTGTCTTTGGGTAGAATACCTGCCTGCAAATAAGACAAATACTTGTTTCTCCAATCCCAAGTGTTTACCTCTTTAATACTTCGATATAGTGGTGACTCGAACAAGTGCACGACTATTTCATCGAGTTCTCCTTCAATGACTGCTGCAGAGCCGAGTTGGCCAAGGCACCTACTTCGATGTTTTCTTCCCTTGGGATTTGAGCTATCTTCCACTCCTGAAAGAAGCTAAAAGATTTTGTACCTTGCTGAGTAATTGTTGCATCCTTATGTCCCGAACACCGAAGTCTCCTTGGATTTGGTTCACCACTAGTTAGGAATCGCTTTTGATGTCCAACTGCTCGATTTTTAAGTCCTTAGTAATCTTTAAACCTGCAGCGTGACATGTAGTTTGATTGCATACCTTAGTTTTTCACCGATTGGCGCTATCAGCAAGACTCCGAGGCCAGTTCCTTTCACATTTGATGCTCCATCCGTATACATCATCTAGACTCTGGGGTCTGGATCCCTCATCATAAGCTCCTTCTTTTTTGCTTCCGGAAGAATGTTAGCACTAAAATCTGCTACAAAATCAACCAAAACTTGTGATTTGATGGCGGTGCGAGGCTGATAAGTGTATCGTACTAACTCAGCTCGACCGCCCACTTCATCAATCGTCCTGAGAGATCCAGCCGATGTAAAATTCTTCGTAAAGGAAAAGTAGTTACGATAGATATAACATGGCATTAAAAATATGGTCTTAGTTGTCGTGCTGCTATAACTAGTGCAAGTGCAAGTTTTTGTAAGTGTGGATATCTTGTTTCGGCATCAAGTAGTGCTTTGCTAACGTAATAAATAGGAAATTGTTTACCTACGTCTTCGCGAACGAGGACAGCACTCACAGCTACTTCGGACACAGCCAAATAAATCAGCAATACTTCTCCTTCAAGTGACTCAAATGATCTTTTTCCTTCAATGACTTTACCAACATGTCATCAATGTACACTTCCATCATTTTTCCAATCAAGTCATTGAACATAGTGGTGACCAACCGTTGATAGGTAGCTCCGGTATTTTTGAGACCGAAAGGCATGACCGTATAACAGTAAGTTCCCATATCCGTTATAAAAGAAGTTTTTTCTTGATCTGCTGGGTCCATTGAAATATGATTATAGCCCGAGTAGGCGTATAAAAAAACTCAACATTTCATGTCCTTCCGTCGAATCGATCAGCCTATCTATGTGAGGCAGCAGAAATGAGTCTTTCGGGCAAGCTTTGTTTAAATCCGTGTAATCTATGCACACCCTCCACTTTTCATTCTTCTTCGGTACAACAACAGTGCTTGCTAACCACTCCAGATACTCCTTGATAAATCTATTCATTAATAACTTGTCTACTTCGTCATTAATAACTTTCCTTCGAAAACCACCATTCGGTTGCTTCTTCTGTTTCACCGGTCGATGTTTTGGATCGACATTTAACTTATGCGTAGCAACTTTGGGATCGATTCCTATCATGTCCGCGTGGGACCAAGCAAATCAGTTAGAATTATCTTTGAGGAAAGATATGATCTTTGACTTCATTTTGGGGTTTAACTCTACCCCGACATACACTTTTTGATCTGGCTGGTCATCGAACAACACTACTTCTTCCAATTCCTCAATCGTAGATTCTCCTGCTTTTTATTTATTCGGTTCCCTAACACATGCCGTAATCGTGGCGAAATCCTTATCCGTTGGACTTGGCTCCGTTTCATCATCTTCGACTACAGATTTCGATGGCCGTAATTGCTATTGTTGAATGCTTGAATTAGCGCCTCCCTTGACGGCCACTAATTAGCATTCTCCCGAAGTCTGATGTTCACCTCTAATTTCGCGCACTCCCCATGGAGTGGGAAATTTCACAACTTGATGTAAAGTCGATGGAACCGCTCCCATAACGTGGATCCATGGTCGACCAAGTATCACGTTGTAAGCCATATCTCCTTTCATCACTTGGAACAAAGTTTCATTTTTGACACCTTCTGCATATGTCTTTATCGTAATTTTCCCTATAGTTATTTCGCTTGAATTGTTGAATCCAAACAAGACTGTCGATCGAGGTACGATTGTATCATTCAACTGTAGCTGCTCCACTACTCGTGAGTGAATTATGTTGACCGAACTGCCTGCGTCGATCAACACTCTTCTTATATCGGCATTATCAATTCTTATTGCAACTATTAAAGCATCATGATGGGGATGAATCCTCTCATCAAAATCGAAATCCCTGAACACGATGTCGTTGTTCATATCCTCTCGAGTCCTCTTATCTCGTGTAAATGAAACCTTTGCATACTTCTTCGTGGTATAAGTTACTCCACAGACATCAGCCCCTCCGATGATGACATTCACTTTTTTCATCGGAGCAGGAGGTTTTGGTGGTTGGTCGTCTTTCTTCTTGTTGAAATTATTTCATCCCCTTTCAGTTAAGAATTCCACCAAGTGCCCCTTTTCTAATAAATTGGCTATCTCATAACGCAATGCTTTACATTCTTCGGTTGTATGACCGTGATCGTGGTGAAAAGCACACCATAAATTTTCATATCTTGTGTTCGAATTCGTTTTTATGCGGCCGGGGAATTTCACAATTTTTTCACCCATTCCCTTCAAATGATTCACTAAATTGGCTGCCGACACACAAAAATTATACTCTGAAACTTTAGAAGGCAGTGGTCGATCCCTTGGAGCCAAGGATGGACCCAACTTCTCCTTCTTTAGTTGATTCCTCGAATTACCAGCTTCGTGGTTGTTTCCTCCTGGTCGAGGAAAACTGTAAGGTTCCCATCGTTGATCCCTGTAGTTTCGCCTATCGTTGTTGACTCTCCGTGGTGGTCGTTCGTAACGTCTATTATACTCAGCTAACAATAACTCCTCCTCTTCAGCTCGAATCTGTGGGTCGCATTCGACGTGAAGAGCAACAAACATCGTCAGAGTGACTTCCCTCATACGCTCTCTCAGCTTCCTACAAGTCTCTGAAGCATGCATGCTTAGATTATTTTGGAACGCTAAACAAGCCCACCTTTCTTCGACATGTGGTATGTTACACTTTTCGGCGTTAAACTTCTTCATGAATTCTTTGATTGTTTCCTTCGGGCGCTGTTTGATATTCAAGATGTCCTCGACCCTACGCTCAACCTTTTTAGCACCCGTATGGGCCCTAATAAACTTCTCCATCATCTCATCAAAACTCATGATCTCGTTTTCGTGCAACTGCATGTACCACTTCAATGCTCCCCCTTTGAGCGTTTCAAAAAATTTCTTGAGACTCACCGAATTTATCTCATCAGCTATCAAGTCATTCGCCTGCACTGCGACCGTAAAAAAATTGAAATGATCTGTTGGATCCGTGGTTCAATCATATCGGAGATTTTTCGGTAACTTGAAATTTTTGGGAATCACCAAAGGAGCTGCACTTGGTAGGAATGGTTATTTCGATATCCATTTCGATGAAGAACTGCTCGTTAACTTTGGAACCCCTGATAATCTCTCCATAAATGCTTTTATCTCTTCGAACTTTCTTTCAACTGAATCATTCACAACTGTATTCAAATTAGCATCATCCTTACTTCTGCCATAACGGAGGCCGGAGCTCCCATAGCCACGGCGGCCGTACCTGATCCTCCGGATCCAAGGGGCAGGTCCCCGTTACGGCGTCCTGAGGAGCCGAGATCGGAATGCCTGTGGGAGGTGTGATCGGGGAGGTAGGCGCTCCATGTCCGATAGAGCTAGACAGAATTTCCAACTGCTTGTGTATCAACTCAAACTGTGCATCGTGTTTTTTTCAAATATTCCATCAATGTCATATTAGTATCCACCGATGTAACTTCCACCATGGGTTCCTTGCCGGGTCGACGTCCTCGAGGCGCATTCAACTGTGAACCGGTAGGAATGTGGTCGTGAGGCAGATCGTGTTCTTGGTGGGTCAATTCACCAGCCGCTAGAGCTTAAATCCCGTCATTAGGATTAAGCTGTTGTGTGTCGTCCAAAGCGGCGGTGCCATCAACATTGTGTTCATCTGCCATTGCAAAACAAGAAAATGAACGTAAGTAATATCAATGATCAAATCTCGGAACAAATCGATTGCCTAGGCCCCACGGTGGGTGCCAAACTGTATATCCTAAAAATCGGTTTCAGGTATTATAATTGAATTTATATTTAGTTGAGCCTTAGTCGACCGTTTATATCGTGATTCGACCGGTTGATAAATAATTTTACGTTAACAGGTGTGGTCAGTTTAGTGGATATTTAACTGATGTTAATATGCAGACTACCAATTCGGTGACACAAACGAAGACAAATCAAACAGCAAGCAGAATAACAGATTTAATTCGAAGGCAGTGGTATAGTCGAACGAACGAAAGCAAGTGACAAATTAATGTTATCGATTACGATGATACACGTGATCGATTGCAGGTGAGCACAGATGCCGATGATACTATTTAATAAATCGATGGCTTCGCTTAAGATATGCTTGAATGAATACGATAGCAATGAATGCAAACGAACAAAATAATATGAATCAACAATTGATTAGCAATTTCGTTTAAGCGATGTTAATATTAAGACGTTTAATAATAGTTAACGAGATTAACGATAATGAATGAATGAAACAAGCAATCGAGCAAGCAAACAATGATTAAGCAGTTAATGAACAAATAAACGAAAGTGATAAAGCTTATTGTATTGATTGATTTAAGGCTCGTGCTCCGTTGAAAGAGAAGAATCCTCCTTCCAAAGCTGAAACAAACGACGATTGCACAAGTACACTGTGATTACAACGATGGTGGTATAACGGTGGTGGAAGCGACAGTAGTGGTGATAAAGTTATAGTAGCAGTGGTGATATTATAGCAGTAAAATAAAGATGGGTGCTTTGTTCAGCAGAACGCAAGCTTACAAGTGAGGGATTAGGGAACTATTTATAGGGGGAGAAGTACTAACAGTCTAACCCTAGTACAACTCCACTCTCACACGTTTCTCCATCAGAGAAGTATTTGCCCACGTCTAACAAACTTCGTCGAACACGATCCAGTAAAAGCGGGATAAAATCAACCGTTTTTATCTATTGTAACATGTGTCTTCGAAATCTTCCGACCACGATTCAGTTGAATCGATCAACGTTCTCTTCTTCCGACCTCATATTATACTGTCTCCGACATTTGCTCTCATCTCGCCATGTTGCTGACTACATGTCACATGTGTGATCGGACAAAATCCGACCAATACATCAAGCTCAATAAATTGCTAGGAGAACCTTCGACTTTACAAAATTATTTACATTTTTTCGGCTGATTCTGTCACCATATTTTTTTAAAAAAAAAATTTACACCAGTTGACAACCCTAATAGCTAAATTACAAAAAATAACGATATTTTTACACATTTACAAAATATACTGATAGTTTTACACATTTTTACAAAACAAACCATTTTTCACTTTACACTCACCCTCAATCATAAAAACCTAGATTCTTCCTCTCTCCTTCTCTTCCATTTTCTACCCATCCACCACCCACCCCCGCCGTCGTCCCTCCCCTCCCTCCGGCGAGCAGATCTGGCAAGCCCGTCACCCCCCGACGTTTCTCCTCACTTATCTCCGGAGCTGCAGCCGCCGCAGTGCAGCGGCGCTGCTGCATTGCAGCGGATGTTGCTCCGATTCAAGTTTTCCGGTGAGTTATTCGATGAGAGTTTTTAGATCTGTTTTTGTTTTCCCCTTTTCCTTTTTGTATGTGTGTATTATGTATATTTTTGTATTTTTTGAATATCTTTGTATATTTTTGTATATTTGTGTATTTTTTATAATTTCTAGTGTATTTTTGGCAAAATTGTGGTTTTGTATTTTGTATATTTTTGTAGATATTGGTATTTATGTGTATGTATGTTTCATATGTATGTGAATAAGTTTTCTGTATATCCACATATTTATTTTTATGTCTTTGTATGTTTGAGGTGTATTGAAGTGTATTTTGTATATTCTATTTTGTATAAGTGTATATCTTGTATGAATGTTTAATTTGTATATTTTATTTCTTTTTATATATTTTTCAGATTTTTTTATTAAAAAAAAAAATTCTGTCTACCTACCGCCGCCGGCCGGCCACCGGCGGCAACCCTGTCACTGGGAGCAGTGGGTGTGGGAGAGTTAAAACCTTCATTTGTATGGTTTTAATGGAAGTTGTATATAATTTGTAAAAAAAGTATTAGTATGTTTTGTAGTATAGTATTGATATTTTTTATGAATTTGGTATTAGAATTGTATATCTGTGTAATTCTCCTCCTTAAAAAAACTCATATATTACCTACAAAAGTTTACTATAATTTGTAAGTAGTGACTGACGCACTTGTGATCTCCCCAACAAAACTCTTTTAAATTGTCCTTTATGTCCCACATCAACCCCAAAGCCAAAACTCAAGATTTCCCAGCACACTACCACTACGCCAAGAAGAAGATGGTTACTGCCGGTGCCAATGCCTCCTCCCTGATCAAAGACTTCCTCCATAAATGCGGCGGCGTTGCGGTGATCGACGGCGGCTTTGCGACGGAGCTGGAACGTCATGGTGCTGACCTTAATGACCCTCTTTGGAGTGCCAAATGTCTTTTCACTGATCCTCACCTCATCCGCGCCGTATATATGCCTCTCTCTCACTTTGCTTAATACTCTAGTATTTATTTGTTTATAGCCTTATACTTAGCTGAATACTTTTAATTATTTAGTTCAGGGACCTTTTAATATTGTAATTTGATTAGCTTATTCAATAGAGTCGATAAAGATTATCCTTTTCAGATATGTTAGCTTACAGCATGGGTATGTTGATAACTTTGGACCACCATGTGGATTTTTTATGCAGAGTGGGTCTTGTAGCTTTCTTGATTCTTTTAAAAAATTACTATATACTTTTATGGGTAAGACATATGCTTTTGTTTGTAACCAGCTTCCCTTTTTTGATAAAAGTTTGTGGGATTTTGTCTTTTCTAGGAACCATCTCATACAAGTTGTTAGAAACACATTGTTATACTGTAATAAATTCATATGACTTACTGGAAAATTATTCTTTCGAGCTTCTCTAAGCGTTCCACTTTTCTTTTTAAACCCTTCTAGCTTCTTTGGGAACTCATTCTTGCTCCCAGGGCTTTGCTCCAGTGATAAGACCGCAATGCGTGATGCATGGCATAGGTGTAGGCGTATGTCACACGTTCGAACCTTGCCATAGACAAAAGTCTGGTTATATAAGTGGATAAGGGTAGGAGAGGGGACCATATCACCGAGTTTCAAACCAAGAACCCCTCAGGGATTTCTCGATTATTAAAAAGAAATTCGCCCAGAAATCCTCAATTTTTTTAAATAAGCAGAGAAGGATATCTTAAAATGTGAGATTTGAGTCAAAGCTATATTTTGCTA
Source organism: Petunia secreta (assembly GCA_029990175.1). NCBI lineage: Eukaryota > Viridiplantae > Streptophyta > Magnoliopsida > Solanales > Solanaceae > Petunia > Petunia secreta. The sequence continues at coordinate 3,569,185 of JARKIP010000085.1, read as the reverse complement.
ATGAAAAGAGTAGCTGAAATAGTTCTTACCTCTCATAAAACTATCTGGAAAAACCAAGGAGGATGAGCAGGAATCCTAGTAATTATCCTCCATCTTGTTGTAAGTCTTGTAGCACTAATGCAAATCCAATAAGAATGAACTGATGATGATTACAAAGAGATAAATGATAAAATAGAGAAGGAAGCTATAAGATACTCTGCTAATCATTGGTTTTATATGTTACTTCAACAAAATTAACCGAATTAGTTCTCTATCTATCCGGCTTCCTTATTCCTTTTATCCATCTTTTCAGTCTAACGATCCCCTACAAGCATTCAGTAGACCTAATGGAAAAGCTTAATACCTCCTCCTCTTGTTGTTTTTTTTTTTTTTCCTTTCATACTCTTCTCCTTCTTCATTTGTTGCGAAAATGCTGTAGAGGAATTATTTATCTCTTCTTTGTACAAGGTGAACCCTTTCAACTAATGCATGCTGATGGAGATGTTCTTATTTCCATTTATGAATTGGATTTTGCCTATTCTTTATTCTTTACGGCGAAATAGGTAGAGGCATTTTATTAGAGAAAATACTTTGATCGTTTTGAAGTAGTGTGCTTTAAATTACAATTGATAATGAAGGAAACACTTTTTATTTTGAAGAAGGTAAAAGTGAAGGAAACACTATTTTGAGTTTTAACAATGCTGGAACTGTAATTTATAGGTGTTAGAGGAAATGAGGAATGAATATTTTTGTTGGAATGCAAAATTGTTAACAGCATTTATAGTACCTTTACCAATATTGATAATATGGTCGGTTTTGTTGCCATGCCCTTGAGTTTGTTGATTTAAAAACTTATGTGGTACTGGCACGAAACTTCAGCAGAAGTCTGTGGTTCAGTGAACTATTGTCCTTTTAAATGTTACCATGTCTACAATCTCCCATTTGACTTTGAATGTGATGATTCTCATCTTTACGACTAGTTAAAAGCTGTAGGCTCTTGGCAAAACAAACTCAAATGGATAATAGATCACAACAGCTGGCAATTGGCTACTTCTCTTTCATTCTTTCCCTCTTTTGGTATCCTTTATGGCTTTTGTTTTAGAGTTTGGTCTATGAATATTCATCAGATTTCAGAAGCTTTGCTGGAAAAGGTTGAGAAACTTGTGTAATTTCACCATTCCCAAATATTTGATGTGCGTGAAGTTCTCTGCTTGTACTGCTACATGGCTCATCTGTGTACTAAATTGGGCAGGTACACTTGGATTACCTTGAGGCTGGTGCGGATATAATACTCAGTTCATCTTATCAGGTATTGCATTTGTCATTTGCAATTATTCTTCCTCTCTCTGTCTCTTATATATGATCAATTGTGTATAGATGCATCCTTGCAACTATTTTCATGGTTTCTCATATTTGAACAGGCAACCATCCAAGGGTTTAAAGCAAAAGGATATACTCTAGAAGAAAGTGAATCCTTGCTCAAAAGGAGCGTTGAGATTGCGTGTGAAGCACGGGATGTCTACTATAGTAGATGCTGTGAATCTTCATCTGATCATAGTGCTGATGGAAAGGTTCTCAAACAGCGTCCTATCTTAGTTGCAGCATCTGTTGGGAGTTATGGGGCGTATTTAGCTGATGGTTCTGAATACAGGTAGTCTTCAGAAGAATTAGTACTTTATTCCTCTTTCTTTTCTGGTCTGATGTGTTTATGGTGCTAGGAACCTAAGGATTTTTATGGGATGTAAGATGTCAGCTAATTGCCCTTATAGGCATTTTATGAGAATCTGCTCCCTTATTAGCCTTGCTTCTTGTTATGCCCTATGTAATCATTGTGGAAAAAAAAGTAGAAGCTCTATGTCATAATTGTTAACTTTTGATATTTTCGTGCATTAAAATGCATTCTGGGATACATGCCCCAAATATTGCACAACTACTCTTTAGTATGTAGTCAGATCAAGGTTAGAGCACAAAAGTTGTCTCACTAACATTCATGGTATGCTGCTGACAATTCTCACCCGGTGCCATTAACATTGTCCCTTCATTTTAAGCGCCAATTGTTAGTAGCCTCTCACGCACGTAAAAATGGCTTGCTTTTCAATCTGCAGTGGGGAATATGGTGATGCAATTGATCTCAAGTTTCTAAAGGATTTTCATCGAAGAAGGGTTCAGCTTCTTGCAGACTCTGGTGCTGATCTGATAGCTTTTGAGACTGTGCCAAATAAACTAGAAGCACAGGTATGGTTGTTGTTGTTTTAAGTTTTGATAATCTTTTCCAAGTACTTATTGCATATACTAGAAGTGGAAATCAGTATTATCCCTTCTGTTCGTTCTTTATGAATTGCTGTGCCACAACAATTATCTACAACACAGCTGTTTGTAAAAAGTTAGCACCACAGTATAATGTGGTCAGGCTGAAGCCTATTGTGATCTAGTAGCTTGTATTATTGTTAAGATCTTGAGGTTGACAGCTATTAGCACCTATCCAGGCTTTTGTCCAACTTCTTGAGGAAGACGACATAAAGACTCCGGCCTGGTTGTCCTTCAACTCTAAAGATGGTATACATGTGGTCAGTGGTGATTCTTTATCCGAATGTGCTGCAATTGGCGAATCATGTGAAAAAGTTTTAGCTGTTGGAATCAACTGTACCCCTCCAAGATTCATTCTGGATCTTATTTTATCGATCAATAAGGTACTTTCTATTTACAGTTTCTCTACTTCATCCTGTTTTTCTTTTCACTAGAATTGTCCATCAATTTGGGGTTCTATACAGACACTCTTAGTGGCTGCTTAGCTAACTAGAGAAGAGAATATCTGTAACAATAAATTAGTTGATTATTTTGTTGTTCGAATCATTTTTTTTTTTAAACTCAGACTGGATCAGCCGGTTCAACTGAGAATCTCTTCCAATCTGTTAGAAGCTGAACCTGCCAGACAAGTGAAATGATCAAAACAAGTTAAACCTGGGCTCAGGGAACCTGATATTTGCTAAAAGCCATGACTTTTAGTTCTTCACTTATTCTATTTCCAAATCAAGAAAGGAGCTCATCAAGTCCACCTATCCAGAGGTTCATTTATTTCGGTCTTACCCTTAGTTTCACAGACCACCAAACTGTCCCATACAGAGCTGAAAAGGGAAAGGAAGAAAGAAACTGCGAAGAAGAAAGTAAAGGAGAGCTGGTTTTTCCTACACACAGAAACACAAGTTTCTGTCATATTTCATTTGTGATAGTAACATATTCAGTAAGTTTGGGCCTATAACACCTGCTTGTCTTGGAGTATAATGCCTTCATATTCAGTGGCCGTGGAGCTATATGTGTGCCCTTGAAGGTTTACTCTTGGATGCTTCTCATTTTTTATCTATGAATACGTGTGGTTAGGGAACTCCTCTTGGGGACTGGGTAATTGCAGATGTTAGGTCTTGCTATGCTAGCAGCTCAAAGATGATGGATAGCTGCATCAGACAAGTGATTCCAACTTTAATCCTTACTAAGGAAATAAAGGATATGGAGGAAAAGCAGATTGAGTTAAAATGATTTTTCTAAATTTTTCTCGTGTTTCAAGGAAAATTACAATAAAATTGTGATAATTATTTCAATTCTTCTCTTAACTCTCGTCTCCCAGATGGAAGAATTAGTAGTGAGTCCTTCCCTTTTCTTTTGTCAAACTAGACAAGACACAAGTCAGGCTTACTTGCTTGTAATCATCCTGGATTATGTTTTATTCTTTTGGCTGAACGGTGGCTATCTGTATAAAACTATCTGTTATAGTCTTGTCACTTTTTACTTGCATTTCTCAGGTAACAACAAAACCAATCCTTATATATCCCAATAGTGGTGAGAGTTACGATGGCGATCGGAAGGAGTGGGTGGTGAGTACTTCTCTTCACCACGTTCTGCTTCTTAACTGAACCTATAAAGTCACACTGACAGTTGATTCTCTTTGATTTAAAACATAATTACATGCTTCTTATTACTAATCAGTGGTTTGTAGGAAAGAAGCTGACATTACCTTTCTTGATGAGTTTCTTTCTTTTAATGTGAACTTTGAGTTAGCAAAGGTCAATATCCTTGAAGAAGGCCATTTTCATCTTCCCCATCAGGCTCGTACTTGTTAAGTGATAATATTATAGTCATAATCACTGTCTATCTCGATGTTCAAGCATTAATGTAAAGAAAAATCTAGTATTAAATGAAACTTCTCCATTTCATACTTAATGTAAGTAGCTAAGTTTCTGGCTCAAGCACAAAAGAAGAATAAATATGTCCAAGAAAGCAATTAAAAATCTGAATCTGAAACTTCAAGAAGTAAAATGAAAAGCTCTGTTCATGAAAATAACAAGGGAGAGCCACTTTTTGTTTCATTAGTTTATGTGACCTCCTTCAGGTCCAACAGTTTAGGCCCTAAGGTACAACCATGAACTTCTACAGGACTTTGTGCCCTGTATGTAGTTAATTAAATCCAGATCTATTAGTCATGAGCTGTCTAGTTTAATGGTTTTCAAATGTTCTTACTAGTACTTATTGCTGTCACTGCTTCGCATTTATCCTCTTAATATTCTTTTCTTTGTGTTGCAGAGCAATACTGGGATAGCAGATGAAGATTTTGTTCCTTACGTTAATAAATGGTGCGAGGCAGGAGCATCTCTAGTAGGAGGTTGCTGTAGAACTACTCCAAATACTATTAGAGCAATACATCATGCACTCTCCAGCCGACGTACTGTCTAATCTGGAGCTTGAAATAGAGGCATCTAACTTACGAATGAGACAAGATCTTGTTGAGGAACTAGTTCTGTCTCTAGTAGAACTGGATGGCCTAAAATCCAGAAGGGGTTTTTGCGTGACTGGTGTTCGGGGCCAGAAATCGTTCATCTGATCGACCTAAGTTGCTTGTCACTGGTGTATCATATTTGTGGTACGTTCAGGATATTCGATAGATCTCAGAATTTGTGGTGCTGAATGGATGTACTAGTTTCTCTACTTTACTAGCTAACAAGAACCATAGCCATCTTAGTAGGAGTATCTACTTTTGTATCATTGTGTTTAGAATGTCATTTTTCCAAATTGGAAGTTCTGAGATTTACCTACTGTGAAACCCTAACTTATGTGATAGAACCTGGCAACTATAAGCTACTGGTTGTGTGGAACAATATACTTGGAGTAATATGTTCCATCTTTATGTGCTACCATTTGATTTGGTTAAATAGTAGAGTACAATATCCAACTTAAAATTAGCCTCACAAACTATTAACACTACTATATTACTCACATAGTTGGGAAAAGGCTGCCAGAACTTGCTTCTTAGCGCAAGTGGGAAGGAACCCACTATTGATAATTTAAGGTAGTTCGATAGGAAGATGCCTACCAAATCTAAAGAAGCTGAACTCTAAAACTTTGTGAAAACTTACTGAATGATATTGATAATTGTCAAATAATCTGGGACATCCCAAAATTGCAAGTGTCAGTGTCTGAGAGGGAATAGTTGTATCGAAATAAAAAGACTATAACTTGAGCCAAGGGTAGCTACTTTTGAAGAATACCTTGAGCTACACAAAGTGCTACCCCTTCCTTACCCCAAACACCCCTACCGTCAACTGTGATCAGATTGAACAGTTGATATTCTAACTGATACTCATGCAATGACAATTTACATGATAAAAATGCTACAAGAACAGCTTGGGATCAGGAATCAAATCCGGAGTATACACCATTATCCCTTAGCAGCCTCTTTTCCTCTTCAACATAGCTCTTCCCTCTGCTAGCCTGACCGAGATCTCTCTTCCTCTTTTCCTTCTGTGAGAAAGAAAAGCTCTTCTCTTTCTTAGTTCGTGCGTGCACGAGTTGTTCTCCTTCCAAAAGTGCAGCTCTTGTCTGCTGGCGATCCTCGTATGTTTCTTCCTTCTCTTTTTCCCGAGATTCCTTCCCACTTGACCAAGACCAATCCTGTTCTTGATCTGGTTCCTTGGGTGGTGGAACCTTCAAGACAGATAATCCACCTTTATAGCCATGGCGGCTTAGAGCTTCAAAGTCCACACCTTTGCCTTTCCGCTTTGCAGACCCAGCTGAACATAAGCAAAGTCGAAACGTTATGCATCAAGTAATCGACTTTTGGTTGGAGTATTGGAAGGCAGCACTATAGTAAAAGACTTGTAGAACCAAAGCAAGTAAAACAAGAAGGATGCTCTCTCAAGTCTATACACAGTGGTGGATGCTCTGTATGCATATTTGAAAATGCTTTTAAAACATATATTTACTCTATCACTGCACCATTGTCACAAAATGATTAGTAGGTGTTGTAGGAATTTCTACAGACACGAGCTTAAATTGCCTATGCTAAAACCAGAACAATAGAGAGGCTAGAATTCAAATTGATCCTCGCGAGAATTTGGAAGAAGACAATTCTAAGGCAAATTCAACTACGTCAAACGAAATGTTCTCGCAATTTAATCCATACATCTATATCTTTCTACATCTCCACAATAAAATACAACAACTACTATGCCTCAATTCTCCAAAAAAATTGGGGATGGCTATATGAATCCACACTAACCGTGTTACTCTATTTAAACTCATCCCATGCCAATGTTACACAAATCAAAACAAAAATAGTGGTAGAAGTTTAACAAGATAATTCCTTACACCCAATGAAGGGATCGAAGCAACTCCAATATGCACCAAAGAACTCAAAAATAAACAACTTTCAGCAGCATATTGGAAAATCCAAACCGATGGAATACTCCGAGGTGTGCTCAAGCTCGCCCGCTCACCACCATTATTAAAAAAGATATACTACTAGAGTATCCATTATATACCCAAAGCAAAGAAGAAGATAAAATCATAATTGGGCACCCTTGGGCTTGGGCCTAACTCCACCACAAAAACTAGCTCAAAGGGAGGAGGATTGTCTTAGCCCTATAAAGGGAAAAATTACTCCATCCAACGACCGATGTGGGATTCATTGAACACAGAAGACAAAATGATCCTAATTTGGGGATTCAACTTAAATAAATCAGTTTCATAAAAAGTAACCTTGAGAAGATTTATGTTTAGAAGAGCCAAGATTGTCCTGAGTATCAGAATCATCATCAGAGGATGTATCATCCTCTTCTTCATCACTCCATGGCATTGTCCTCTTCATCTTTACACTCTACAATTAACTAACTGCAAATCACACAAAGGAATCTTGATTAATGGATTAAAAAATAGACAATTGAAGCAAATGGGTGTTAAAAGAAGATTACCTTTGTAGCTTTATAGGCTATAGCTCGAGAGTGATGTTCAAGATAGATACAAAGGGTTGGGCTTTGTCTGTTGAAATGGGGATGACGCTGTAATTCTTTTAATTACACTGGCGCTCCACAAGGTTTTGCTTAATTACAATTAGCCCCAACCTAAAGATAAGGAAATATTTCACTTTTGGTCCCTGAGTTAATGCTTTTTCCCACTTTTGGTCATTCTATTATCTCACTTATCACGTTACAGTCTTAATGTTTGCCTTTGCTCTCATTTAGTTTCGTTTGTTTGCAAGTTAAAACCTCATTGAACTTTTAATACAAATACTGACATTTGACAAATGCTAAACTCGTTCCATACTTTTTCTAGAGTTTAGAACAGATTTGGACTTAAATTTTTAATTGTCATTCTTACTAGAAGCTCGTGAAACTATAATCTTGGTTCATGGATAAGATTGTGATAAAAGTATAATGCATTGATTTTAATATTTAAATTAATAATTCTCAAATTATTTATAACGTATGATATGTTTAGTTTAGTGTATAAAATATGAGGTACATATATACTCCAGTGTATTACAATTGTAATGCTGGATAAATTAGATAATCTTGATTTCCAACTTTACTCTTGAGAATGAGACTTTTGACATATAAATGATTTTTAATCACATAAATTTTAATGGCTTATTTTAAATCACAAATCTTCAATTTTTCTTTAATTCCATGTCAAACCCAGCACCACCCCATAAGTGGAGTAGTTAACTAAGCTAAAGTCGGGGGTGTTGAAAGGTCGAGAGACGACGGCGTTTGATTTGTGTCTTTGGAATTTTGGAGTCATGTAACCCTAACGAAATATTGGAACTAAGTAAGTGACACCGGGACTTGGTTTGGGATATCATCCAAGTAGCCACATGTCAACATCGCAGGGCTTCATTTATTCTTGTGTGTATTGATCTACACCACACACTTTTGGTGTGGTACAACTGTAAATAGTCATAGTAGTCAACTAGATATTTTTGAGTTAGTTAGTGGGTCCACACAGAAGTTAGTTAGAAGGGACCACATGTATATATATAGTAGCTTGTACACAAAGTAATTCAGTTAATGAGAATGGGAATATTTTCCTTTGTTTTCCCCTTTTGATTTCTCTCAATGTTTAGATCAATTCTCACTAAAATTTACATGGTATCAGAGCAATATTAGCTCAATTTAATCCAATTTCGATCCTGTTTTTCAATAGATTGTTCTAGAGGCTTCCACAAACTTTAAAGATACAACGTTCTATACAAGTTCTTTACATAATTCATGGTAGTTTTCTGCATTTTTGCTGATTTCCTACTCTGAATCTGCTTGGAAATGGAGAAGATTGACAGTAATCACCCGTACTACATTCACCATTCTGATTCCCCAGGTATAGGTCTTGTTACGCATGTCTTTGATGGAACTGGTTATGGAGCATGAAGAAATCAGTTTTGATTGCATTGTCGGCTAAAAATAAGCTAGGGTTCATTGATGATACCTTGCCAAGGCCAAACGAAAATGATTTGAATCTGAAGCTCTGAATTCGTTGTAATGACATGGTGTTTGCATGGTTGATAAACTCATTGTCCAGGGAAATTAAATTCAGTGTGATTCATTCCAAATCTGCAAAACTTTTGTGGAAACAATTGGAAGACAGGTATGGTCAGTCCAATTTGGCACAATCTTTTGAATTACAAAAGAAATTGATAGATACAGTACAAGGAGCTGATAGTATATCAACATATTTTAATAAAATAAAAGCAGTTTGGGATGAGATTGATTTGTTTGATGCTAGAACAGTGTGTATGTGTGGTGATTGTGAATGTGGAGCTGATGAGAAGAATAGAGCTTTAGAAGAAAAGCAAAAACTAGTACAATTTTTAATGGGATTAAACGAGTCCTACATTACCTGTAGAGGAAACATTATGATATGAGCCCTTCTCCTAGTGTTGATCGAGCCTATCACCTGCTTCTTCAAGAAGAAAGACAGAGGAGCATTCAAATTCTGGGAAATCATCCTGCTGAATCTAGTTCTTTTGCTGCTCCTGAAGCAGATACCCCCAGAATACAGGGCCTGCAAATAGAGGCAACCAAGGTCAAGGCAGGTCTAATTATAATGGAAACAATTTTGGTTATTCTAATGGAAACACTGGTGGAAATAGGGGACAGTATAAGAATAGGTGGTGTAACTACCGTAAGAAGACAGGTCACACTATAGAATTCTGTTTGAAGCTTAAAAGAAATCAAGGTTATGCAAATGGAAACAGTTATCAAGGCAGGCCAGGCAACAATGCACAGGGGAATGCAGTTGCCTCTGATGATCATTTCAGTCCATTCAACCAAATACCACATCAAGTTCATTCAATTTGCACCCTGAGCAGATTTCTGAGTTGATGGAGATACTACAACAGGTTAAGGTTGGCCAACAAGCTGCATCAAGTTCTGAGGTCCATGCTAATGTCAACTGTGCTGGTATAGCTTCCACTACCATTCCTAACTCTTTTCTTCACTCTAAGAGTCATACTTGGATCCTTGACTCTGGTGCCTCAGAGCACATGTCATTTGATAACTCTATTATGTCTAACATCCAGTCCCTTTCCAATCCTGTTACCATCAACTTACCTAACTCTCAACAAGTAAAAGTAACCTATACAGGGAGAATTACTATATAACCAGACCTTACACTGGACAAAGTTCTTCTAGTGCCTAGTTTCAGATTCAATTTATTATCAGTTCAGAGATTATGCAAACAATTTGGACTTACTCTTACCTTTTCCAGTTCTTCATGTTCATTGCAGGGCCTTTCTTTGAGGAGGCCTCTGGTTCTTGGTGATACACAGGCTGGACTCTACATCTTCACTTCTCAACATCCTTCTACTGACTTCCTGTATAAAAATAAAAATGAACCAGTGACACCCATTATTGCTAGAACTTCTCATGCTTTACCTAGTTTTTCTAATGTGAATTCATGTACTAATCTGTGGCATATTAGACTTGGGCACACGCCTTTTTCAAGCGTGAAACATATCTCATCTCTATCTTCTCATGATACATGTGCTGATGATATCCCTTGCAGTATATGCCCTTTGGCCAAACAACACAAATTACCCTTTCCTAATAGCACCAGTTTTACCTCACATATATTTGAACTCATTCATATAGATACTTGGGGCCCATACAAAGTTCCTACTCATGATGGTTTTAAGTATTTTCTTACTATAGTTGATGACTATAGTAGGGGTACTTGGACATATCTTTTGAGTACTAAGGGTAGTGCTTTCACCATTCTACAATCCTTTATTTCCATAGTTGAAAGACAATTTGATGTGAAAGTTAAAACAATTAGGTCTGATAATGTCACGACCCAATTTTCGGGGCCGTGATGGCACCTAAGTGTTACATCCTTAGGCGAACCACGAATAATTAAACTGACTCATAATGATAATTTAGATAGAAATATTTTAATAAAATATAGGTGTAAACATCCACCCGAAATACAGTGTCAATAGAGCATCTACGAAATCTGACAACCGATATATATATATATATATATATATATATATATATATATATATATAAAAAAAATACAAGATGTAGGAAGCGTCTAAGCACTAAGGTGGATCAGACGGTATGCCACCGCGAACCATGCGGTTGGCTCACCTCAAGCAAAAATAGTCACAGCCTCGAACGGATCAGATAAGTCCAGCTGTCTGACTAGTAGAAGGATCTGCACATTTAAAACAGTAAGTTATGAGCCAAAGCCCAGTAAGATCATCGACAGGCCCGCTAAATTACCCTTTCGGGACAAGTCTTTGATAATGCATAAGCAGATAACTGAAGTACAATCCACACCTTTACAATAACCCATAAACATTACATACGATAATATAATTATACAACAACACAAGCAATAATACGCGAATACATAACATAGTCAATAATATAAAGATACATAATATAGGCAGCATATACAATATTATATTGATACTATGGCATAAGCAGTAATAAATTAACACACAGCATGGCGATGATATATCTCATACACCACATAGGTAATGATATACCTAGCACATAGCATAAGCACACACCCTGTGCGGCTTTATTTATAGGTCATAACGCGCCACAGGCCTCTGTCCCTATAAACAACTTTACTTATAGGTCATAACGCACCACAAGCCTCTGTCCCTATAAGTCTCCACATCTAGGTCATAACGCACCACCGGCCTCTGTCCCTAGATGGAATTTCGCTTCTAGGTCATAACGCACCACCGGCCTCTGTCCCTAGAGCATATCAATAACACACCGGCACACAACATCGACTATACACGAGTCACGTTTGTGCTTCACCTTTTTGTATAAATATAACGAGTAGTACATAATACTATCTATTAGACAATGCTAGTCAATTAAGTACTCGACATCTTACTTAGCAAGATCAAATCTTATCCGCAAGCAAAATAGAGGTCAAGTCTCACTTACCTCAAAATCGGCTCAAGTGGCTAAGGAACGACCTCCTTTCCCAAACGATGTGCCTCCGAAAGACTCCTCTCTGAGCCAAAGAAATAGTGTCGCACTCGTAAGCATGTGAGGAAAGGATTCTAAGCCCTTACGCAATTTAAGAGGCAATTTACCAAAATACCCCCGGGTCGGACGTACCCAAAACCCGTAAAATTTATGTTTCCGGACTCCCCATACTCCCACGAGTCCAAAAGTACCATTATTGTACATACCCGAGTCCAACTCGGTCATTTTTCCCATTTCACAAATCTAGGGTTCAAACCTCTTTCCAAGGATCGTCACTTTGATCCTCGGATTAAAGCGTTAAAAATGGGTAAGAATAGTTACCTTGTGTTTAGGAATGATTTTGGTACTTCAAATTCCCCTTGAAATCACTTTTAGAAGCTCAAAACATGAAAATAAAAATGAATGCCCGCCCTAGAATATATAGCAGCCCGCAGCTTTAAAGAGTTGTACCACATGCTGTCCAAATTGTACCTCACTGGACAGCTTTCGGTAAAATACACATAACTTTTCGTACAAATGTCCAAATGATACGAAATTGGTGGCATTAGAACCACAACTCAAAGAGATACAACTTTCATGTTTTGACTTTTTTTTAATTCCTTATGGATTGATCTGAAAAATTGATTTCTTTCCGGCTGAACAGTAAAAAAACAGATTTCAGCAGCTTTTTGGCTTCGCACCAGGTCAGCCACTGTTTTTGGGTCCAAACGGGACCCTACGAAGCTCGGAATGACCCCAAATTTTGTACACAAGTCATACAAGACTTGTGTGACATGCTCGTCAAGACGGAACTCAATTCGGATCTCTAGAACTCAAAAAGTGGGTCCCAGTCAAATTTCGACTTTCGCCAAAATAGCGAATTTGAATCAAACGACCCCGGAATCCAAATTCGAAAGTTGCTACAAGTCATAAATGATGATACGAACCTAACGGAACCCTCAGATCTCTCATCGGAGTTCGTTTACTCAAATCGAGCTCGAAAACCTCTTTTAACCTTTTTAAACTTCCGCAACGGAGACTTTATCAAAATTCCTATCAAACGAGGTCTATTTTCACTTCTGAAGGTTGCTACAGGTCATAAATTACCATACGAACCTAACGCAACTTTCAGGTTTCTTATCAGAGCTCATTTGCTCAAATCGAGCTCCGAAACCTCTTTTAGCCTTAACGAATATCCGAAACGGATGTCTTTCTCCGATACCTATCTAACAAAGTTCGTTTTAGCTAAAAAAATTCAGGCATGTCATAATGGACCTTACGGAGCTTTTGGGATTGTCGATACGCAAATCGAGGTCCCGATTCCTGAAACGACTATTTTGAGGTCGTTACAATGCCATTGAGTTGGGCACCAGTGTTACTGCCTTAGCTTATTTTTCTGCCAAGGTATTTTTCGTCAGACCAGCTGTGTTGCCACCCCACAACAAAATGGTGTTGTGGAGAGGAAACACAAGCATTTGTTAGAGACTTGTAGAGCTTTACTCTTTCAATCCAAACTTTCTATTTTCTATTGAGGGAATGTCCTGATTATCATTTTTTGAAATGTTTTGGCTGCCTATGTTATGCTTCCACTCCATCCCATGGGAGAAGTAAGCTTGATCCTAGAGCAACACCTTGTATTTTTATTGGGTACCCACATGGTAAGAAGGGTTATAAGCTCCTAGACCTCACCTCCAAGGAGGTGTTTGTTTCCAGGAATGTTGTGTTCTATGAGAAGGTTTTCCCTTTTGCTGCTAGTCAGACTTCACCTTTTTCTCCTTCTACTTCACAATTCTCTCCTCCTTCACACTCATCTCCCTCAGTTTTGATGACTCATTTCCTTCAGTTTCCACCCCTGATTCTTCTACTTCATCTCCTATAGACTCTACTGATCCAGTTTCCATATCTCCTCCCAGTTCTGTCTCCTCTCAGCCTGTGCTACCATCTAGTGTTCAGCCTGCTTTACGCAGGTCCCTCAGGGACTCCAAGGCTCCTTCTTATTTAGGAAATTATATTTGCAATGCCTTTTACCTCACAGATATTTCCTCTTGCTTTGACTCCCCTGTTTCCCCTCTACACATTCCTATCCATGCCTTTTCTTGTGCTAACCAGACTTTCATGTCATCACTATCTACTGTTCAAGAACCTACATGCTACTCTCAGGCAGCTATGCATCCTGGTTGGCAGGCAGCTATGACTAAGAAACTTGATGCTATTAAGGCTAATGACACTTGGGAGGTTGTTCCCCTACCTGTTGGGAAGAAAGCTCTTCCTTCTAAATGGGTTTATAAGGTGAAGCTAAAGTCTGATAGTAGTGTGGAAAGAGTCAAGGCTCGGCTTGTTATTGGGGGGGATATACAGCATGAAGGCATTGATTTCATTGAAACGTTTTCACCAGTGTCAAGATGACCACCATTAGATGTATTTTAGCCCTTGCAGTCAAGAAAAATTGGGGCCTGTTTCAGCTGGACGTCAACAACGCCTTTTTACATGGCGACCTCCATGAGGAGGTCTATATGAAGTTCCCTGCTGGATTGCAGTCCCCAGCCCCTAATCTGGTGTGTCGCCTGAAAAAAGTCTTTATATGGTCTTCGTCAGGCTTCACGTCAGTGGTATGCTCGTCTCACTGCAGCCCTCAATTTCAAGGGCTTCACTCACTCGCTCAATGATTACTCTCTTTTTTTATAAGCGATCCGGCGACTCAGTTTCTTTGGTAGCAGTGTACGTGGATGATATTTTGCTAACATGCAACAATTTACAGGAGCTCACTGATTTAAAACTATTTTTGGATCAAGAGTTCAAAATAAAAGATTTAGGGACTGTTTCTTACTTCTTAGGTATGGAGGTTCTTCGTAAGCCTCAGGGTTTGATCCTCACCCAGAGGAAATTTGCCATGGAACTCCTTAGTGAATTTGATTGCCTTGGGTTGTCTCCCGTCTCCTCTCCCCTTGATCCCTCTTGCAAGCTCCAGTCAGGTGTAGGCTCCCCTCTTCCTGACCCTTCTTTTTACCGCCGTCTTCTTGGTAAACTCAATTTTCTAACACATACTCGCCCAGATCTTTGCTTTACCGTACAACATCTTAGCCAGTATATGTCAGATCCACGTGCCCCATCTTTCTGCTGCTCTTCACTGTCTTTGTTACCTACTTCGCGATCCTAATTTGGGTCTTTTCATGTCTGCCTCACCTTCTTTTGACCTCCTCGCCTTTTGTGATTCCGACTGGGGGGTTTGCCTTGACCCCCGTCGATCTATTAGTGGATTCTTTATTAGCCTTGGTGGCTGTCCAATTTCATGGAAGTCCAAGAAACAGCCTTCAGTCTCTTTATCTTCCGCCGAGGTTGAATACACGTCTATGCGTCGTGTCGTTGCTGAAATTACTTGGCTTGTTCGCCTTCTTGATGATCTCTCGATTCCTACTTCTCTTCCCGTTCCTCTCCACTCTGATAGTCAAGCCGCCATCCATATCGCCAAAAGCCCCATTTTCCACGAACGTACCAAACATGTGGAACTGGATTGTCATTTCGTTCGCCAGTGGTTCCAATTCGGTCTGATTTCTCTCTCTTTTGTCCTTTCTCACTCTCAGCTCGCTGATCTCTTTACTAAACCCCTCTCTGGTCCTCTCCATCGCGATCTTTTGAGCAAGTTGGGGGTCCTTTCGTCACCCTCCAACTTGAGGGGGATGTTGAAAGGTCTGAGACGGCGGCGTTTGGTTTGTGTCTTTGGAATTTTGGAGTCACGTAGCCCTAACGAAATATTGGAACTAAGTAAGTGACACTGGAACTTGGTTTGGGATATCATCCAGGTAGCCACGTGTCAACATCGCAGGGCTTCATTTATTCTTGTGTGTATTGATCTACACCACACACTTTTGGTGTGGTACAGCTGTAAATAGTCATAGTAGTCAACTAGATATTTTTGAGTTAGTTAGTAAGTTCACACAGAAGTTAGTTAGAAGGGACCACATGTATATATATAGTAGCTTGTACCCAAAGTAATTCAGTTAATGAGAATGGGAACATTTTCCTTCGTTTTTCCCTTTTGTTTTCTCTCAATGTTTAGATCAATTCTCACTAAAATTTACAGGGGGAAAAGTTTCAGAGTCCAAAAAAGATTTTAGTTAACTGCTGTTCACTATTCAAGTTCTTCCTCACTAGTTGTTGCTGAAGTTAAGGGTTTGTTGTGGAGCCATGCTAATCTTCTTTACATTTATTGTAAGTTGCTAGTAATAAACTTGTTTCATTCTTGGTCTTTACATGGTTCAATATTTATTGTCAATCTTTCTTTACATTGTAAGCTGCTAACTGAAACCCAACTTAGCAAATTGGCTTGTATACTTAACAAACCGAACCTCTCTTTTTACTACAATAAACATAAATTTCTTCATTTTCCTTTTATGTTTGAAGTATGATGTTATTTTAGGTTCCTGCACTGCATGAGGATGTTCTAGAGACAAATATTAAATCCCTCCTCACCTAGTTAGTTGGAGGATGTTATATGAATTTGTTCCTATAAACAACATAATCGAAACCAATACAAATAGAAACAATCCATGACTATCCAATTATTAATACTTGATAAGTTGTCTTTCCTCCAACAATGCTGGAATATGATTAAAGGATAGCTGATGGGAATCATTGATGCATATTAAGTAACTAGAGAGTTCGAAAGAAATGTCAATGCTCCTTCATAGCATTTGTACCAACAAATGAGGGAGCAATGAACACCAAAGACAACAAGTCTATTTGTCGGTTGGGAAGCATCTATAAGATAAAGTCGGCTAATAAAGGTCTTGAACGACAAATTGTCCCTCATCGGTTAAAAAGATAAATGTTAATGACTTTATAGGCTAAGTGGGCTCTCACACCTTTAGACTAGTCTTTTAGGTTGAACTCTTCTGTTTGATCTATAACATCGTCTAACTCTCAAAATACTTAAGGAAGAAGAAAGAGCTAGAAATTTGGGTTTTTTACAAAAATATACAAATTTAAACACTTAATTACAAAAAAAAATAGCAATATTTTACAAATTACAATACATAGCAATATTTTCCTAACACATTATTACTCAAATTTCATTTTTTATAGTTACACTTACACCCCCACTCTTCTAAAAACCCTAAAACACTTTCTACACTTCTCCAAATAAACAAGCCGTCACCCCATTCCCTTATCTTAGATCCAAACATACAACTCATACCACTGCCTCCACAATTCCACCCCCGACACCATCGAAAAAACAGAGGGAAAAGTAAAAAAAAACACCATAGACGAGGGAATAGTAGCAGCGACGCCAGAGTCGGAGTCGCAGCGGCGCCGCTGCTTGATCGCTGGCGGTCTTGAGAAGCAGGAGCATCAACAAAACAGGAGCATCATCGCCATAATACCGATGGCATAAATCTCAATAGAGACGCCGAAAGTGTCGCCTGAGATGAACTCCGGCGAAACACGGAAAAGGAATTTATCTCCAGTAGAGTTTTCGAGCGCCATTAGATAATACACACAATCACAAAATGAAAAAGGTGATCTGGTTAATTGGTTACTGTGAGCAGAGTGATGTGAGGAAATGTTGACTTTTGTTGAAGATAAAGCTCATGAGTGTGCTGAGGAATTGAAGACGTCATCAGTATCGATATTAGTGATACCACATTTATTTACTTTCTTTGTGCCTTCATATTTAAATTTATGGCTGATTAATTTTTCACAGCAAGTAATTTCTTTTAATCAACGGAGTTGAAACGGTATTGAAACACAATGATATAGTTTGAAACGGAGCTAAAACGGTCTGAAACGATGTTGAAACATTCTGAAACGGTATTGAAACACTATGATACAGTCTGAAACGGTATTGAAACAATCTAAAACGGCATTGAAACAATATGATACAGTCTCAAAACGACATTGAAACACTATGATACAGTCTCAAACAGAGTTGAAATAGTCTGAAACGGTGATGAAATGATATGATACAATCTGAAAAATTCCGAAATAAAATATAAAAAATAATCTGAAACAGTGCTAAAACAGCGTAGATACAGTTGGATACGGTGCAGAAACAGTTAGATACGGTGTTGCAGAAACAGTTGAAACGGTGCAGAAACAGTTGAGATACGGTGCTGCAGAAACAGTTGAAATGGTGCAGAAACAGTTGAGATACAGTGAGATACCACGAGATACATCGAGGATGAGATGAGGAAAAGTGAAATTGGGGGAAATGATAGGAATAAAAGTGAAATTGGGGGGAAATGGTGGGAGGAAAATTGAAATAGGAAGAAATGGAGGAGCAAAAGTGATAGTGGGGGAAATAGGAGGAAGAATGTAAGGGTTTGGTATGTTATGAAAAAATATTGCTATATTTTTGCTATATTTGTAATTAACTTGTGTTTTCCTCTATATCTATATAGGGTTATTTTGCTAAAATGTGTATAACCATGTTAATTAGGACTTAGGAGCTTCTGAACATTATCATGATGAAGATGTGATTTAGGAACAAGTGGAGAAGGTGAAACAGATTCTACATCTCACCGGTCAAACATTCTATCCATGACTGGGAGTCCATATGGATTTTTTGGCTGTTGGAGGGGCTTGAAGCAGGGCAATTTGGTATCTCTTACATTATTTATTTTGGGAAATTGTAGCAGGGAGCAAAATTGTTATGGAGCAGTAATTACGGTATTCAACAAAATTCTGTTATTGAAATTGCTATGGAGATTCGGGAGGGAGGAGCAGCCTTTATGGAGAGACATGATAGCAAAAAAGTATGGCGTTGTGGATGGGAGATGGAGCACTAAAAAGTAACACTTCCATATGGGTGCGAATTACGGAGAAGCATCATGAAGGGATAAAAAAGATTTCAATAGCTGCATTACATTCAAGGCAGGGGGTGAAAGCAAGATATGTTTGGGTCATAGGTTGTTTAGAGAGAATATGTGGAGGCTTTCCTTCCTTAGCTTAAAAAGAATTTTGAGCTAGAGAGATGATGGTACAATAGATCCGAAGGAGACACATGAGTCATTAGAATCTGATGTTTAGAAGGAACCTTAACCCTTGTGACTAGGTATTTGGGATGAGTCCCAGAACCTTGTGGATATTTTATTTCATACAACGTAAGACGTCATGGAGATGGTAGGTGAGAAGAGATGGAAGGTTTTTAACTAGATCTCCAGGACGCCTCAGAAGGTATGCTTCTTCGCTTCATTGACAACTAGAGAGCGATATTTAATATTGAGGACCTGAGGAAGAGGAGGATCACTTATGTCTGTTGGTGTTTTATTTATGTGTTCGTGAGAATATGTAGATCATCTCCTGCTGCATTGTCTAGTGGCTGCGCCCGCTTGTGGTGGGTGGTCTTTAACCTATTTGTAGTACGATGCGCAATACCAGGCACAATGAAAGAGGCGTTGTAGAGGTGGGTTTTTGGAGAAAGGAAAAGATGACCCAAGAGACATTTCCCATCTTGCCTTTATGTGGGTAATATAGAAGGAGAGGTAGTAGAACGTTTGAAAGTGTTGAAATTGATTTGTACATTTCAGAAATAACCTCTTGTTTCTAATTTCTTTTTGGAGCACCCATGAGGTCGTTATTTTTTAGATAGAATACAAGGTATCTATTGTAGAAAATCATATTTTTGTTTAAGTTCTTCTACTTTTTGATATATTGCTTCAGGGAAAACTCAACAACAAATTTTCTACTTTTTCAATAAACCGATTTGGTTTCCCCGAGTGTTACCTTGTCATGTATACTGTTTCGTACAAGCTCAAATTTGTACTTAGATTGTGTTACAACTAATGAATTGTTCTTGCTGGAACTTAAAATCTATATATGGATTCATCATTTTTTTTTAAATTTGTTAGTGTAGTTATTTGGAGATATCATGTGATGGAAACAAAGGAAGATGGTAATGATGCATCCGTGGTTTTAGTTCAGGAACTGTGGCTGTAAGTTAATCAGGATTCTGGTGCCATATAACTTCCCACCAAATGTTTCTAATATCTCTCTCCTATCTTAGTGCGACAGGTTCTGCATTCCTCCGTGTCTTTACACTTAAAAGATTAGAAACCACCGTATGCCAGTCTTTCCGCTGATGTTATTTCAGATCGGTATTTATGTTTTATTTGTCCTTTTTCCTATGTTGTTAGCAGAGAGTTTCTGAGTCAATTTTGTGGGTAGCAGGTTCTTCGTTTAAACAGGAATATAGGCATGAACTTTGGATTCATAGCTTGTTTAACTGCGGTTTGGTGTAACTGATGCCAATTCTCTTCTTTAATCTCTTCATACCTCACGGTTGTGTTGCTAATAATTTTGAATGTAGGAGTAGGAGGTGCATAACAAAAGCTAAGGGGCTCGGCTTTGTTATATGCTATTGACACCGCTAAGCATACTCACATCTTTGAGTATGTTAAAAATTTCTTTGTGAAAGATATATTGTTTGCCTCTGGTTTACATGGAATTAATGATGAAATGGATGGCTAATGTTGCAACACTGATTGGTGATGCTATTGGTGAAGTACATGACTGAGGCCTTGCCCATGGAGTTATGATTACATCAAACATGTTGATAAGGAGTGCTGCCAATCAGCTGGCGGGTACTGTTCTTTATTTAAGCGCTTTTTTATTTCTGGTGATTGTGTTTTGTTGGAAGTCCCGTATCAATCCTGGTTAAAGTTGATATTCTGGACAATCCTCACTCTTTGCACCTCTTTATTCCCCTTCGAAAGACTGTCATTCTTAGAATTACTTGGAAATCTGAGATGTTTTTAATACAATCCTCTTCCCTAAGGCATATCAGTCAAGGAACTAGGGGAATTGCTTTGAATATGGACCTGCAAAGATATCCTTTTGCAGAAATATTAAACCATAGTCATGTAAACAAGATTAGCTAAGTCGCATTACAATGCAGAGGGAATTTATTTTTCCACTGTTATGGAGATCACGACTTAAGTAGTAGAGATGGGTTCAAGGCCAGGTTTGCCTCAAAATTCCTGGAACCGAAACATAACATGGTCTATGCATTTAGCAGAACAGTTTGGCACAACTGAAATGACAATGTTTTTGTGCATTCGTTTGTATTTGCATTTTTATCATACAGTTGTTTACTGGGACTATTTTCTAATAGTTCATCAATGGATTTCTAATTGTTTCATTGTGCAAACATGGAACATCAATGGTAGAGGCAGGAGGAGCAGAGCCTGTAGCACTGACCAACATCTGTTTGTTGCAACTTTGAGGTTTCATCGTGATTCTGACTCGTTGTATATGGAATTACTATCATTTTCTGTGATCTTATGCAATTTCGTGATCAGTGCGCAAACTTCTATTTTTTGAGTTGGTAACATATATGTTTTGTGAAGACAGGAGGCTACATAATACAAATAGAACTTTTTTAATGCCATGTGACTACATGTGAAGCAGATCAGTTGAACTTCTACTGTGAAGCAGTACAATTGAGCTACAACTGTCGTCCTAAGGATCATATGTCTTCATAGTTTATAATTCAAATAAATGCTACTGTTACAATTTAAGGAATGATTTTACTCCTAAAGCAGAGGTTATGCTTTCATGCTGGATTAGGTAAGATGGGTTAATTCAGTGCCATTTGAGAGGGTAAAATGGTTTCGCATTAAAGATTGTACATTATTTTCCTTGTCAATCTCTTTTATTATTTTTATCAACCACAGGAAAGGAAGAGAGCTCATTCTTGATATTCCTTTTGCTATTTTATTCTGATTTCGCGTAAATGCTAGAACTTCGTTTGCAACTCTCAAAGATGCACTGCACAAATGTCCAGAACTTGGGATTCTTTGGATTGGAGTCGATGTTAGAATATACACGAAATCACAACAGAAAAGGAAAAGCCAAAGAAGTCTTGTCCTGTAAATTGTAATGTTCACTCCATGGGTAACACAGTTATCTGACAATTGTTTGGCAACTGAGCTCTCTCTATTTGATCATTTACTCATTGAACTTTGAGCAAAAATCATATAGTATGACTTTCATTGGTCAATATATTGGTGAGATTTCACTTTCTATGCCACTTTTAATCTTCTCTTTTATTTTCATTCCTTCTGAGCTATTTTGACAAGGCTATGAAATTTAAAGACTTAACTAACAGTACTTGCACCACCTGAACGGCTGAACCAAGTACGAAACATAGTAGTATATCCTGAGTCAGATTGCATGTTTACGAGCTTAATATTTGTTCTTTTTATCATTTTAAACTTCCAGCTACAAATTTGCCTTAATTAGGTTCGGTGTTAGTATAGCATTTTAAAAAATTGATATCGAGAATTCGAACCAAGCAAAATGTATCAAAACTGTAGGAAACACCGATGAACACCCCAATTTAGCTTTGCAGTTCTATAGCTTAATAGTTAAAGCACTGTGTTGCTACTCAACACATTTGCCAAGTGGTGAAACTTTGAGCATGAGGCCAATTTTGGAATAAGGATACCATGTCCACGTAAGTACCTAAATATAGAGTAGTACAAGATTCTGATTTAAAGAAATTGGAAAGTTAATTTGCTAGTGACCCTGATTGTGAATTTAAAGTCCTGTTTATTACAGAGGTTGAAGAATTCTGATGCAAGAGTTTACACAAATTTAGCCAAACACTGAGAAGTACTCTTCTGACTTTTTGCTTTTTACAGCAAAACGTCAGTCTGATGAAAACTTCAATAATCTTAAGTTCTTTTAGAGTAGCGTGTCGCTTTAGGTGAGAGTTGGAGTCTTTTGATTTCTGATTGACACGAGCACTGGCTGGTTGTGGCCTTTTATCTTTATTTTTTGCCATCAAATTTTTGTGCTGTTCACGATCAAGGCTGAATTTTGTTTCTTTGTTAAAATTTCAATCTATGCGTTCAGCCTTAGAGAGAAGCCTCCGTGCACCACGCACGAAGTGAGAATGTTGGCTCGAGTAATGCGAATTGATGAGAATCTAATGAAAACATCCGCAAGGTCCATTCAAGGAGATATTACTTTTCCTAATTTGAATAAAAGGGTCATATATATATATATATATATAAATCGATCCACTTCAATTTATCTGCGAACAATGAAGCATACTTATAACCCATGTTTTAAAAGGCGGGGCGCAAGGCGAGACGTTTTACTTAAAATGAGGCGAGACGTAAGCCCCGAAACGTGGGGCATAAGTCCCATGGATCTTATTTTTTAATTAATTTTAAATTAATAAAATAACATAATGAGCCAAAAAAATCAAAAGTACAAAAAAAAAATCAAAATAAGTAAAAAGACTATAGAAATAAAAGATCTAACCTTTTTAACAATTGTAAGAAATTGAATAATATTACAGTTTTTATGAGATACAAATAAACCATAAGGCCTTAACTTTCAAACAATTAAAAATAAAAATTTTTTACTATAAAAAGTGAATAAACAATAAATATTTATTACTATTATAATTTAAAACATTAATTATTTATTGATAAATATAAATTGTTTCTAAATTGCAAAATAATTGAAGTCTAACAATTTTGAGTGATAAAAATAAAACATGAAGACCAATAACAAGTGATGATGTTATAAACATCGGCTATGCTTTTTTAGATAAGTTTACAGATGATATTCATCCTTATGATATTCTCAATCATAATACATGTAATATTATATCTCGTTAATTGAGCTATACTCAATTTTTGAATTTCTATAGATGAATATAACTTTATTTTTAACGAAAATTGTGGATGAACAATCTTAATTAGGGAATTGGACAGATCATTTGTATATGTTCTATAAGGCGAGTTTCGAGCATTCGGCGTTGGGCGTGCTCTGGGCGCATCATCGGACGCTTGAGGCGTAAGCCTCACGGATTTAAGCTCCGCCTGAGAGTCTCAGGGCGTTTTGCTAGTGGCCCGGTTCGAGGCGAGTTCCAGAACTGCCTTTTGAAACAGAGCTCATAACTACGAACCTTACGTGAGAATTCGACCTGGCATGGTTACAAACATCTATAGGATAACTTCCATGCATCTTGAAAGTTATGTGGCATTTTTATGTGATTATCTAGTACACATCCGAACCTTGTAGCTACAATATGTTCAATTGAACTTGATTGCTTCTTGACAAGATTATCCCTTGGATATAATAAAATTACTAAGGAAGTCTATTTGCTATCTTAGTGCCTAGTTCCAAGTTTGAAAACCTACTTTCATGACTCAATTCTTCAGAAATATTTGTCTCCACGCCAAGTATTCGCTCAGTGAGAGATCACTGATTCATGTTTTTTCCCCTAACATATCTAGTGTTAGCTTGTTGGTGGAACAAATTAAAGTCTTCAATATGTCTGTCTCATGGACATGCGTTATGGAGTGGTAAACAAGTTTGTAGTCATTATCTAGTTTAGTTAGCAGATGTGGTATATTAACCACTTGGACTAATTTACCTGAGGAATATGCCTGTCATCCCTAATTCTTACGATCAATTTACATGACAATCTCCATCACAACTTGCTTACAAATTTACACATAACGTCTGCAGATATATGTCTTGGCTTACGTTCAATTTATGGTTCTTATAAAAGGAAAAAAAAAAAAAAGCAGTTGTGGGGCTAGGAGAGATTGAGAAGTTAGAATAGATAAACAACGTCTCAAGTTGGAAGGTTGTAGTTATTGACAAGAAAGAGGGTAAATGAAGTGAAGTGGACAACCTCGTGATTGAAAAGGAAATAAGGGCTAAGAATTAAATTTGGAAAACAAAGACGACAATGATAAGCTCATTTGTCATGCTCAATGAAAATAACTTGGATGGAAAACAAATAACCCTTCGGGAACATCCGGACTTAGGCTCTTTTGTTTCATCATCGTTGAATATTAAAAATGTGGTGAATCTATGTGTTTTCTCATTTCAATTTGCCCTTAACCATGATCGGACATATATTCATATGGTTTTATAATTTCATGAATGCGGGTGATGTTTGGCATTTTATGCCCATATTTCCTTAATATTTCCGCATGTTTGAGCTTGTTTTGCCCTCGTTTGATAGTTTATGAATGTGGTTTTACACTAATTTGATGTCGTGCGTGTGTAGGTTGTTACGCAATGGATTTGGAGCTTTTAGGAGCTTGATTGAGCAAGGAATGATTGGAAGTTGATTGAGGATTGGATTGAGCACACGAGAGCACGACACGAGCAAGATTTCGGACCAAAGAAAAAGGCAAAATGGCTGGGCGCTTTGGGGCACGCGGGGCGCCCGTTATAGCGCCCAGTGCCCCAGCGCTTTTACCCACGCGGGGCATGCTAAAAGCGCCCAAAGTTGGGCGTGTTCTGTCTTTCCCAGCGCGTTCCGAGGCGCGGGGCGCCCGTTATAGCGCCCCTTGTGCGCGTTTTTACGTCCTATTTCGTCTAGGATTGGGTCTAACTTATTACTAGGTGTTTGTAAACTCTATAAATACTCTTTTACTTAGTTTTTGAAAAAAGTTCAGACCTTTGGAGCAAGTTTTGGAGGAGAGGGAAGGAGCCCTCGATGTCTTCTACACAAGTTCTTTCCTCTCTTTCTCTTATTCTTCTCTTTAATTCTATAGTTTGTTTGTTCTCGGGTTAGAGTAAATACATGAAGGTTGATGTTTGAAAGTTGATTTCTATATATTGATTTACCATTACGGATGGTTTACTCTTTCTTGATCATAATTGTTTGATTATTGAGGCCTGATAATTGAACACTATCTATGGTTTTTAGATTGAACTCGAAAGAGGGAATTTAATTACGCAATAAGAAAGAATAGGACTAGTTTGTGAACCCGGGCATCGGGGAACCAATTTGTGAGTAGGATAGACATATACTTGCTCGCCTAGTTTAACTCATTACAGAATTCGTTAATGCGTGCACGTGATTCAACCCATAGACATATAGGGATTGGAGTAGCCTGCATAGACCGTGAAGAATCAAAAGGTTTTCATGGGTACATTTAACATGTAGTTAGCAATCTAGGAAATCAAGAAGTAGAATCAACTGGAAAACTCAACTGGATTGTTCGTAACTCTGACCCGGGACCGTCATCTTTTATTGATAACAACGTAGAATTTGCTCTGTTACTTGATTTCAATTACTTGTTTTTATTACTGCATTTAGTTAGTAAATTCTCAACCATTGGAAAAAGATCCCTGAATAGTTTTAGGAAATTGTTTGCTAGAATTCAGTCTGAATAGTCCTCGTGGGAACGATACTCTACTTATCACTTTATTACTTGTCGACCACGTATACTTGCGTGTGCGTTTGGGAGCAACAAGTTTTTGGCGCCGTTGCCGGGGACTAAATTGACTGTTTTCTTTTTGAACAATTTATTATTTTCTATTCAGGTTTAATTTTTTTATTTTATTT
This sequence comes from Petunia secreta, assembly GCA_029990175.1. Taxonomy (NCBI): domain Eukaryota; kingdom Viridiplantae; phylum Streptophyta; class Magnoliopsida; order Solanales; family Solanaceae; genus Petunia; species Petunia secreta. Next base: position 3,543,127 of record JARKIP010000085.1, on the reverse strand, counting down.
TTATTTTATTTTTTTTATTTTTAGTTTATTATTGTATTACTAGTTTACATGGCATCTTTTAATGAAAGTGGGTTGAATGATGGTTGCTCAAATTTTATTGATTCTTTTCTACTTTGTGGAGGACATCACTTTTGGGAAAATTGCCCGAGTCTTCCAATCCTGCGAGACTGGTTATGTGAATTTTCTACCACCTTTGATTGGAATTTTTGTAAATTGTGTGGTGGTCGGTGGAATGATTGTCCTAAGTGTCATGCTCCTTCCCCCAATAATTTTTGTGATGATTCTAATGATATTTGTGAGTTTGACAGGAGCGATAAAGTGCAGGTTGTTAGCGAAACTTGGCTAATGGAGCAAGCCAAACTCTTAGAAGCTTATGGGGATTTCAGGAGTGAACTTACAAATATGACGATGCAATTTATGAAAGAAAGAGTGGAGCTCGGGCAAGAGATCGACGAATTTGGCTTGACTATTCACGACTTGGAGGAGAATTTGAGTGATATGGTTGAGGTGTCTGAAGCCCAATTATCAGTTGTCGTAAATAGTAGATTTGAGATAGAAGAGCTTAGAAGCCAATTTGAGGAGCAAAAAGTGGAATTCCTACCACTCGACCAAATATTAGTTGATGATGCCAAGGTTGAGGAAATCACATTAGAGTCAAGTGAGGAAATAGAAAACATCATATGTGAGGACTCTAGTGTTTGTGCAAGTGAGGGTGTCAAAAGTAATGCAACTTTAGAATTGAAGCGCATTGGACCTCATTCCAATCATTTTTCAACATTGTGTTTGGATGGTGACATGAAAATTGAGCCACCCAAGCCTATGAAGAAACAAAAGGAGGAGGAACAAGGTGCCTATATTTTAGAGTTTGTGATGCCGAGGAGACAAAACGACATCCCTCATTTAAAGGCTAAGAAGTGCAAAATGCGGCATTGTTTACTTGGTCCTGTTGTATTTTTGCCACCACCCCAATACCATAGTTGTAAACTTGAGGCAAAGTTGGGGATTCAATTCATTAGTTCAAGGTGGAGACAAAAGTGATGAAGTTTTCTTCGTCGTGCCACGACGTTAAATCAGGCGCTTCTTGGGAGGCAACCCAATTTGCTTGCTTTACTTTTATTTATTTATTTTATTTTTTATTATTTTTATAGTTGTATATTACTTTGGGTGATTCTTTGGATTGCAGGTTCATGTAATGTCGAGGCTAAGTGTGGGGTATCCTCACCCTTGCCTAATATTGATGACCTGATGAGGGAAGTTTGAGTACCTCATACTATATGGAAGCTTGGAGGATGCTAGCACCAAGGACTAGAATCTTCAGGGAAGTTTTCTTTACCTTGCACTTTCTTATTTTTAGCACTGAATACAGTGCTTAGTTTAAGTGTGGGGTGGGGAACTACCCTTTATCTATTTTTGAGGTTAGGATGCATGTACCGTAGGATTTTTCTTTTGTCACTTGACTTTATTTTTATTTGTTTCTTGCTTTAATATATGAAAAAAAAATAGAAAACCAATGAAAAAAATTCCAAAAAGATTTTCCTTTTAGTCTTTATTAGTGGTACATGTCATCCACCCCGTGGTTTTTCTTATGACCTCGGTTCTTTTCCACGGGGAGGCCTTTGAACCGGGTAGTTTTTTATTTTTAGGATTAGAATAGTTAGTATAGGTGACCCTAGACGAAAGGAATAGGTAGAATGCTAGGTGCCTTTGATTTGTTTGATACCGGTGGACTTGGACTTGATTGCATGTACTATTTGTGGTGTCCTTGAGTTTTAATTTTGATGCATGCCTAGGAAAAACATGGAACAACCCCCTTGAGATGCTTGAGCCCGCTTGCTTGACTTGATTGTGAACCTTTGTGCATGAGTGCTTAAATTTCCACAAGTTGCACTCTAAATGCTTGATTGGGAGTTGTTGATGGAGCCATTTTGTGTGGACCATGTGCTATGTGTGTGTGAGGCATATTCTTGTTTACTCCATGTTGCATGTTAATGTCTAGAACTTGCCCCGTGTGTGTGCAAAGCGAAATCCTAGGTTTGCTCTAGTTGGGAAATGATACAAGGCCTTCTTTTGATTTGCCTGCCCTTACATATATACCTTGGAAAAAATTGTTGTTGTGATTTCTTTGACCCTTTTTGTTGGCACCCACACCCCGAGCCTACCCATTTGTTCTAAATTGTCTCTTTTGGCCCTTTACTCCTTAAGCACTTTAGTTGATATTGTGTAGTTGATTGGAGTTGTGGTTGGAATTGGGAGGTTTTTGAGTGGAGCTAATGAAGGGGAATAATTGAAAATTTGTGAAGTAGTGAAAGGCATTGGCAAGGTTGGATGAAATTGAAATAAGAAAAGAAAAAAAAAAAGAGCAAAGTTGAAAAAAAAAATTGTGGAAAAAGAAATAAAGAGAAAAAGATATCCATTCCTTGCTAGTGTGTGCTTAAAAGAAAAAATTGCTACTTGTTGAGAAGGTGTATGTGTAGAAGTTGTTGATTTGGGTGGCTTGATGAGATTGATGATTAATTTAAATTGTGATGTATTAAAGTGCTTAGGGAGGTAGTCACTATTACCATATGTATCCTACCCGCCCCTTAGCCTACATTCCGACCTTTTTAAAGTCCTAGTTAATCCCGATTGGAGTGAGCTTACATTAGTGGAGTCCTACACTACGGGCAAGCCTATGGTACAGTGCGTGTGACGTGTGAGATTTTCATGAGAGTGAGTGAGTTCATTGGTTATTGCCCCATTCTATGCGTGATATTTATTGTTGTGTGGGATATTTGGGGGGCACTCTTTTGCTTCATATTGGTGAGGGCACGTGGTTTGCATGAAATAGGTGAAGTTGGTGGCTTCCTGGTTGAGTAGATAGGTGTGATTTTGTGGGAGCATGGTTGCATTAAGTTGAGTTTGTGCACTTGAGCTATTTTGGGGTGGTTGTTCTTATATTTTTGATGTTGTTAGTTTGTTGGCATGTTGTGGATCCATAGTAGTCATGTGTGCATTGGTTCAATGGTCGGTATCAACCATAGTCAGAGGCAGACCTGTTTTACCTAGGTTGGGAAGTGAGATGTGACTTGCTCGAGGGCGAGCAAAGGTTCAAGTGTGGGGTGGTGATGTTTGGCATTTTATGCCCATATTTCCTTAATATTTCCGCATGTTTGAGCTTGTTTTGCCCTCGTTTGATAGTTTATGAATGTGGTTTTACACTAATTTGATGTCGTGCGTGTGTAGGTTGTTACGCAATGGATTTGGAGCTTTTAGGAGCTTGATTGAGCAAGGAATGATTGGAAGTTGATTGAGGATTGGATTGAGCACACGAGAGCACGACACGAGCAAGATTTCGGACCAAGGAAAAAGGCAAAATGGTTGGGCGCTTTGGGGCACGCGGGGCGCCCGTTATAGCGCCCAGTGCCCCAGCGCTTTTACCCACGCGGGGCATGCTAAAAGCGCCCAAAGTTGGGCGTGTTATGTCTTTCCCAGCGCGTTCCGAGGCGCGGGGCGCCCGTTATAGCGCCCCTTGTGCGCGTTTTTACGTCCTATTTCGTCTAGGATTGGGTCTAACTTATTACTAGGTGTTTGTAAACTCTGTAAATACTCTTTTACTTAGTTTTTGAAAAAAGTTCAGACCTTTGGAGCAAGTTTTGGAGGAGAGGGAAGGAGCCCTCGATGTCTTCTACACAAGTTCTTTCCTCTCTTTCTCTTATTCTTCTCTTTAATTCTATAGTTTGTTTGTTCTCGGGTTAGAGTAAATACATGAAGGTTGATGTTTGAAAGTTGATTTCTATATATTGATTTACCATTACGGATTGTTTACTCTTTCTTGATCATAATTGTTTGATTATTGAGGCTTGATAATTGAACACTATCTATGGTTTTTAGATTGAACTCGAAAGAGGGAATTTAATTACGCAATAAGAAAGAATAGGACTAGTTTGTGAACCCGGGCATCGGGGAACCAATTTGTGAGTAGGATAGACATATACTTGCTCGCCTAGTTTAACTCATTACAGAATTCGTTAATGCGTGCACGTGATTCAACCCATAGACATATAGGGATTGGAGTAGCCTGCATAGACCGTGAAGAATCAAAAGTTTTCATGGGTACATTTAACCTGTAGTTAGCAATCTAGGAAATCAAGAAGTAGAATCAACTGGAAAACTCAACTGGATTGTTCGTAACTCTGACCCGGGACCGTCATCTTTTATTGATAACAACGTAGAATTTGCTCTGTTACTTGATTTCAATTACTTGTTTTTATTACTGCATTTAGTTAGTAAATTCTCAACCATTGGAAAAAGATCCCTGAATAGTTTTAGGAAATTGTTTGCTAGAATTCAGTCTGAATAGTCCTCGTGGGAACGATACTCTACTTATCACTTTATTACTTGTCGACCACGTATACTTGCGTGTGCGTTTGGGAGCAACAAATTTTTGGGTAATTTTTTTTTCCCATAAGCTAGTGATTTTATAATCCTCTAATAAAGTTTGTTGTAACATATCGAATCTAAAGACCAAAAGTATATTTTCCTCAAGGAAGTATGCAATTTGCAAAGACTTTCCACTTTGGTGACTTGTTAGAATATTCGTGCTGCCCTTATCCTTAATTATGTGATAGCTATATTCTATTAGTAACCATTTAACTAGTTCGATGTGCTGTTCTCATAGCTGATATAAAATGGGTAGAGGAGCCATTATATGGTATAACGTGCTTAGCATAAATTGATCAATGCTTGAAATTCTCTGACTTGGTAGGGTAGAATAACTTGGATATACAAAAGTAGAACTTGTTCAAGTCGAGAGTACATATATAAATGAAGCTTTGGTGCTCCACCTTTATCGTATTTTACTTTGTGTCTTTATCCTTGTATATTTTGGTAAATGAAGGAGAGCCTGAGTGCAATATAATTAGTTGTTGACTTCTTGTCGTGTGATCAAGAGATTATGGATTAATGGAAAAATAATCTCTTCCAAACATAAAATGTAAAGCTACGTATAATAAATTTAATATGGTCCAGCTCTGCAGAGCTTAATGCATACTTAGATCACCAAACCCTGCTTTGATGAAGATAAACTTGAGTTGGAACTTTACGGCTTACTGCTCTTTCCTTTTCTTTTTCTTTACTCAATGATGGACTAAATATTATTTTGCCCTTATCTGATTTATACTCACCTGATTTATACTCACAATACTCTTAACTGCTCCATCCAGAAAAGAGATAGAAAATTGTAGGAATAAAAATATTTTGTTTGCCTTGTTTAATTGTTGTCGGTATATAAGACATGATTAAAGGTAAGATAAGGAATTTCTTATGTGATTAGATTAGTGCTTGTATCGGAATTGTTAAAAGGAAGATTATTTAGGACAAAGTGTTGTTTCAATTATGAGCAGAAATTTGTTTTTATTGAGTGTAATTTAATGACTGATTAGGAAGCTTTAATAATGGTAAGTATAGCAGTAGTGTCCACATTCTAGCACTTATTATTTGATCAGCATACGGAAAAAGATGTTGATATTGAAGGTTGAGAAAAGGGTCCTATCCTCTCTCAAAATATTGCAATAAATTTTGTTATACATTATTTGGTATGTTCCAACTCTTACCAATCATCTGAACTTGCTTTTTCATAGTGCATTAAATTATAGTAATTCCTAAGACAAAGTGCAAGAGGATGAAATAAGCCACATTTATCAAAAGGTTGCATTGCCAAAAAGTAGGCATGTTCCAGTTTTTATACCAACTAATCAACGATTATAGTACTGGATTTCATCCAAATGATTGATTTAAGACAATTGACAGCCTTGGTGAACAAAATGGGAGGCCACAATGCATATTCATTAGTGGGATATGCATATTACATTTTAGAACAATACCTGGTCTATTATATGGAAATTTTCGCTGGACAATTAGCTTGAATGGGGCAATCCTCATAACTTATATTCAATTCAACTAAATGGTCGTTTAACTTGAGAACCTTCACCTGGACAGTATACCATTTAGCGTTTGAGCATTCATTAGAGATCGCCTTTCCACATATGTTGGTTCTTCGAACATATTCAAGATTCCAAATGCTACTAATTTAGAGTAAATTTCTCAAATGGTCCTTAACTTTTGGTAATTAATCATCAAAATTGTTTTATTTTGATTGGTCCCAAAAAAGTCACTAACTTAGAAAAAAATATCTCCAAAAGTAATTCTGACCGGTTTTTGCATCGTCACCCACTGAAAATATGACGTGGTCTTTTAAAATATTTTATATTCTAGCAGGTCCCACTTTTTTTCCATGTAGGATTTTTAATAGTAATAAAAGTCTCAAAATATGTAATCCTTACCCATTAAACAACTTTTGGGTTAACATATGTTATATTTAAACAACTAATTATTCTAGCATACCTGTAGTAGCATCGCAACCATACCTGTCAATCAGGCCGGGTTGGCCCAGTACTGGACTGGACCGGTTCATTATTAACTGTCTGGGGCAAGAAGAAAGGGGGGCTGTGGGCCGAGCTGGGCTTAAGAAAAATACCGGTTAGACCAGACTGGTAAAAGACCGATTTTGGGCCCACCGATGAACTGTACTGGACCGGACCGGGTTGGGTGCATACTCTTGCTATTTCTTTTGAAACTGATCCATCGACATATCAATATTAACATGATCATAATGTGGTAGTATCATTTTTATGAATATTGACCGATTGTAAGCTTCTGTCTCACCTAACATTAGCTCTTAGGTTTTTGATACATATGGAAAAGAAGCTCAACCACTTGCATTTATGTCTAGACAAGAGTATTTTCTGGCTTTGTATTTGTGTGTGTGCTTTGCAGATGGTTAAGATGAGCTTCATGTATATCAACTGTTCGTATTCCCATTTCTTTTCATTTCTTGACTCAACTTCTCATACTCATATGTATCTATAAATAGATTGTCTCCTCATTATACAAATCTTTGTAGAATGATATTATCTCAAAGTTGATTTGCTAGGATCAGAATTGATTTCTCATCCTTGGTCGGTATTTTATGTTCAACAGGATAATGATGGGAAGAAGATCTGTTCAACTTGTTTGCTTATTTATTTGTTCTCTGGTCATCATCAAGACTACAACAAATATGCATTATATTCACCTTCCTTCTTTTTAAAAAAAAAAATAATAATTATATGTCCTTCTAATTGCAAGTAAAAAGTGATAGACTTAGCTTAACATGAAAAAGAAAAACGGACCGGACCGGTATTTAATGGGCTAGTGCCAAGCCGAATTTAAATTTTTTGAAAAAAGACCGGTTAGGATCGAACCAGTAACGGCCTAGACCGGACCGGTACCAGGACCGGTGAGCCAACTCTTGATGGGCTGATCCTGGCCCAATTGATGGGTATAATTGCAACACTCAACCATCCTATGTAAACTGAATCTGTAACTAATTCTTCTAGAGCAAAGCTAAAGCATCAACATAGGCAACATTCTACCGTTTAACTTCTTCTTAAAGAATTGCGTCATATAATTGTAATTTAATGGAAGAAGATAATTACTATTGATGAGGATACAAGGTATTTATATACTATATGTAATCCTAACAAGTCAAAGATAATAAATATCCTATAGATTTCCTCTACAGATTTGCTCCTATGAGTCTGCTAGCTATACTAGTAAAAGTCAATATTTACAGCTCGAGAATGTCTACTGCTCATTCCATAATAATTTTGTCATGATGTTTAACACTCCCCCTCAAGCTGAAACATAAATATTGATCATGCCCAGCTTGTTACAAAAGTAATCAACTCGAGTTCCATTCAATGCCTTTGTGAATAGACCCGCCAGTTGCTCTCCTGTCTTCACGTAACCAGTGGAAATCAAGTTCTCTTCAATATTTTCACAGATAAAGTGACAGTCAACCTCAATATGTTTCGTTCTTTCATGATACACCGGATTTGAGGCAATATGAAGAGTGGCTTGATTATCACACCACAGTTTTGCTGATATAGGGTGCTTCATTCCAATTTCAGTCAACAGATGGTGTATCCACATCATCTCACAAGTGGACTGCGACATAGCATTGTACTCGGATTCTGCACTGGATCGAGATACAACACTTTGTTTCTTACTTCTCCATGATACCAAGTTTTCACTAACAAAGACACAATATCCAGTAATAGATCTTCTATCAATTTTAGATCCAGCCCAATCTGCATCTGCAAAACACTCAATGCGAGAGTGTCCATTGTTGCTATATAATATGCCAAGTCCAGGTGCTCCTTTTAAGTAACATAGGATATGTTCCAGAGCTGCCCAATGTTTGATTATAGGTGTAGACATAAACTGGCTCACCACCCTTACTGCAAAAGCAATATCCGGACGAGTTACAGTGAGATAGTTTAATTTCCCAACTAATCTCCGGTATCTCTCTGGATCATCAAATGGATCACCTCATCCTTTATAAGTTGCACATTAGGAACCATTGGAGTACTGCAAGGTTTGGCTCCTAACTTTCCGGTTTCTTCAAGCAGATCAAGAACATATTTTCTTTGAGACAGAACAATTTCTTTCTTGCTCCTGGAGACTTCTATTCCCAAGAAATATTTCAGTTGACCAAAATCTTTTGTTTGAAATCTCGTCTGCAAGAAAGATTTGAGTGACAAAATCCCTGCATAATCACTTCCTGTAATAATAATGTCATTAACATATACAATAAGGATAATAATGCCAGTTGTTGATTGCCTATAAAAGACTGTATGGTCACATTTGCTCTTTTTCAGTCCAAATTCCTAAACCGCCTTACTAAACTTACCAAACCAAGCTCGAGGACTTTGTTTTAAACCATACAATGATTTCTTCAAATGACACACTTTCTCATACTCCCCTGAGCAACAAAACCAGGTGGTTGCTCCATATACATTTCTTCTTGAAGATCACCATGAAGAAATGCATTTTTGATATCTAATTGATGCAAAGGCCAATGCTTAGAAGCAGCCAGAGAAATAAACAAGCGGACAGAAGTGAGTTTGGCAACCGAGGAGAAGGTGTCTGAATAATCTACCCTGTATGTTTGAGAATACCCTTTAGCGACAAGTCTTGCTTTCAGCCTTGCCACAGAACCATCTGGATTAACCTTGACTGCAAGGACCCATTTGTATCCCACTGATTTCTTTCCTTTAGGTAAATCTACCAAATCCCAAGTGTGATTATCATCTAAAGCATGTAACTCTTCAAGCATAGCCTCATGCCATCCAGGGTGATTTAGGGCCTCCTGTAGTGTTTTGGGTACAGAAATGGAGTCTAGAGAAGCAATTAAAGAAGTAGAGGCAGAAGACAAATGGTCATAAGAAACAAAATTAGCCATACAATATGTGGATTTGCAGTGGCGTGTACCTTTGCGAAGGGCGATAGGAAGGTCAAGTTCGTCTGAAGAATTAGGCAAAAATGGATCTGATGGCGAAGCAACTAGTACAGAACATGTATCATTAGACTCTCGTTTCCTAGAATAAACTTGTGTAATTGGTGGTCTTGCTGGTGTAGATTGAACAATATCTGAAGTCACACTAGTTGGTGGGTACTTAATAGAAGAACTAGGAGAGTCGCCAGAAACTTCATCTGATTGTTCGGTCAAAGTATCGGTGACTTGGTAGATTAGCCACTCATTTTTCTCTATATGACTAGTAGAAGTGGGAGGTGCATTAAAAAATGGTGTAGTTTCTGAGAATACTACATCATTTGAAACCACATATTTTCCAAGGTCAATAGAGTAACATCAATACCCTTTTTGAAGTCGAGAGTAGCCTAAGAAAATACACTTCAAGGCTTTAGGATCTAACTTGGTAACAGATGGTCGAACATCTCGAACATAACATGTGCTTCCAAATACTTTCGGTTCAATGGGAAATAATGACTTATTTGGGAAAAGAATACTATAAGGAATCTCATCATTAAGTACAGATGACGGCATACGATTAATCAAAAAACACACGGTAGAAATCGCATCTTCCTAGAACTGTTTAGGAACCTTTGTTTGGAACAAAAGTACCCGAGCTGTCTCAAGTAGAAATCTATTCTTTCTTTCAGCAACTCCATTTTGAGAAGGTATATCAACACAAGATGATTGGTGAACAATTCCATGTTGCCTGATGTAGGATTGAAACGATTCTGACATATACTTTTTAGCATTATCACTACGTAATATACGTGCAGTTTTGTTAAACTAGGTTTTAATTTCAGCAATAAAATCACAAAAGTGAGAAAATACTTCAGACCGATTTTTCATAAAATAAATCCAAGTCATTCGAGAGAATTCATCCACAAAAGTAACAAAATACTTAAACCCAAATTTTGACACAACTAGACATGGTCCCCATACATCAGAATGAACTAATTCAAAAGCAGACTCCGCTCGTTTATTGACTCTAGGACCTAACGTGTGACGGTGATGTTTTGCAAATTGACACGACTCACACTCTAATGAGGGAACATTATGGAACTGAGGGCAAAGTTTCTTCAAAGTAGGCAAAGAAGGATATCCCAATCGACAATGTGCTTCAAATGGAGACACAACACTAGAGCAGGCAACAGACCCAGGCACCCATTTATCAAGGATGTAGAGACCGTCAGATATATTTCCTTTACCAATAATCTGCTTCGTCACAAGATCCTGAAATAGACAATGATCAGGAAAGAATGAGACAGAACAATTTAAATCTTTGGTAAGTCTACTCACAGAGACTAAGTTAAAGGCAAATTTTGGTAGACTTAAAACATATGACAAGGTAATAGAGGAGGTTGGTTTAACTGTTCCAGATCCCATAGCAGTATAGGTCGACCCATCAGCTATGGTTACAAAAGATTGTGATTTATGGGAATGAAAGTTGTCAAAGGTACTAGGATTACCTGCCATATGATTTGTGGCACCAGAATCAATCACCCATCTGTGAGAGGCAGATACAAGACATGTTTTACCTGGCTCAGCAGCAGCGACTAAACTAGATTCCTTTAATGATTCCTGATATTGAGAGAATTTTGCAAATTCATCAGTTGAAACCAGAATCGTATTATCAGAATGTGGGTTAAGAGTAGCTGCAATATTAGCCCTTCCTCGAGCGCTATTTTGATTGTGGTTCTTCAATTTCTTACAATCCCACTTCCAATGGCCTGGCTCATGACAGTAATGACAAACATCCTTGCTAGATTCCGTAGGCTTATTCCTTCCTCCCTTGTAGTCAGAGAACTTTCTTCCCGGATCATTTGCTCCTTTCTTGGCAACAAGGATATTATGTTGAATGGATAATGCATGTTCAGTCCATAGAACCTGACTGAAGACATCCTTGAGAGATGTTATTTCAGAGCTAGAAAGAATTTGAGATTTAGCCGTCTCAAATTCAGAAGGGAGACCAGCTAAAAAGCTCATTATTTCCATTTGTTCTCTCTGCTTTTGTTGCTCCTTAACATCGGTACTGAACGGCAGAAGCATATTCAGTTCCTCATAGATGCTCTTAAAGTCCATGAAATAAGCAGTGAGAGTTTTATCCCCCTTCTCAACACGATAAAAGTTCCTGCATACATCATAAATTCGGGACATATTTCCTTTCCCGGAATATAGAAACTCTAAATGGTCCATTAGTTATTTGACAAACTCACAAGGAGTAGTCAAACCAATAACTTCATTATCAATAGAATTTCTAATTTGCAAGAATAATCGTGCATCATCTCTCATCCATATTTTTTTAATTTCATCAGTAGGTGGTTCATGATCCAAATGATCATCTTTCTCAACACTACGCAGATAGACCTTGATAGTCTTACTCCATTCCAAATAGTTAGAACCATTTAGTTTATGTTCTGTAATTTTAGACATGGCAGGAACTATTTCAGTGACAACAGCCTTCGTGTCAGAGACAACAGATTTGTTTTCAGCCATTCAAATTTGCAATAGCAAATACCAATACTTAAATAATTAAGACCCAACCCACAAACCGTCAAAAAGCCCAAACTCAAACTAACAGAGAGATACCAATCAAAATTGATACCACCATTAAAAGATGATACCAACCAAAGACCTCTAAAGAAATTCAGCCAAAAAGATAGAGATTAACGAAGGAAAGAACCTCAACCAAAATAATGAAGCTAACCGAATTGAGAAGCCAATTTAGATCTGGAAGTACAGAGCATAGAGTGGTCTGCCGGAGAAACCAACAGTATCTGGTCGCCGAAAATTTCTAGGCGATGTTGGAGGCGAAAGTCGGACTGCGAACCGAACCACCACGCGCTCACACGCGCCTCCGGAACTGGTGCAACCGGAAAAATTCAATCGGTGCGTGAGTCTCACACGCTGACTTCCCGGTCACCGGAATCTGGGTACTTGCAAAACAGAGGGAAGCGATCCTTGCTAGCCTGGTGGTGAAGCTTCTTTCGATGTTGATACAAAAGCTTCGTTCTAAATCAGGCTTCTTCTCAAACAAAACAAGTTGGTGAACTGGACAAATGCCGGTGGGAGTACTTTAACCCAATTCCGGCTCTGATACCATGTAATTTAATGGAAGAAGATAATTTCTATTGATGAGGATACAAGGTATTCATACACTATATGTAATCCTAACAAGTCAAAGATAATAAATATCCTATAGATTTCTTCTACAGATTTGCTCCTATGAGTCTGCTAGCTATACTAGTAAAAGTCAATATTTACAGCTCGAGAATGTCTACAGCTCCTTCCATAATTATTTTGTCATGCTGTTTAACGTCATATAATAATACAAGAAGATCATCAATCATCATTCAATCACACGACTTGAGGAAAACTAAGAAACTTAACATTATATCGAAATAAACTACACTATAAAATGTTTTTCTTTTATCTAACTGGCTAGCTAGCTAGTCTCTAGGAATTTTCAAGGAAATTAAGCTTCTCACATATAGAAGTGTTCCTACAATTTCTTCCATCTTAACTGTGAGTAGTTGATGATTACGCACATTGTACCAAACAAAATAAAAGCTCTGGTTGTCACCCAGTAGCGGCGTTCTCCATAATAATGGGATAAAAGGAACTACAACTAAAAATATGCTTGGCAAGCTTCTACAGTATAAAATTGGATTTAGGGTCATATATTTTGGGTCTTTTATACGATTAAAAAAGTCCTACTTGACAAAGAAAGTGGGACCACCAAGAATAGAAAATATCTTTAAAAGCCACAATCACACTTTCGCTAGATGACTGTACAAAAAACGGACATAATTACTTTTGCAGATATTTTTTGTAAGTGGAGTGACCTTTTTTAGACCAACCTAAGCAAAGTGACTTTGGCGATTAATTTCACAAAGTTGAGTGACCATTTGAGAAATTTACTCTACTAATTTATATAACTTCAACTAACATGCTGATAATATCTTGTAGCATGATCTTGTTACAATACATTTTATGTGTTAAGTAACCTTCAAGAGGTTGGTGAAGTATTTTGAATATGGTATTGTACACATACCATTGCTTGGGAGTGAAAATAACTCGGAAGTATGTCTTTACTTTAGACCCATGGTCTAGAGTTTGTTCATGAAAAATTTTCAAATATGCTTTAAAAAGGCTTAAAAGCATGCTCTAAATGTCGTTGCCATGCATATTCTTGTTCATAGGTTGGTTCGTTCTGGGCGAATAGTAGCTTGGTGCCAATCATGCATGTATAGTTCAAAAATTAGGGAGTGACAATTTTTGCTTCTAATTAACATTGTTTTGAGAGCAATAAAAAGTATGGTAACCTAGTATTTGAGAGTAAGCTAATAGGTTCGAACATCTAATTTTTTTGGTTTTGGCTAGTTAAATCATTAATGTTTGATTCTGAAAATGGTTTTATAAGTAGATGTATTGGATAAAATCTGACATCATCTAAAAAGTGACATGTGGCATGGGCAGAAGTTCCGCTGGACAGATATCTAGCGGACAGACAATTACCACGAGCAGACCCAAAGCAGCTATGTAACGCCTCATCAGTCAATACGATCTAAATGAGCAATTATTAACCTAATCATGTGTGATCACTCAATGAATGGTCATAAAGGCAATAATTACAATCCAGCGGTTACGTATCCAACGGATACGTGCCCAACGGTTACAAAACCCAACGGACGCCTATCAGACCTATAAATAGCATTTGTCCTAAGCCATTGTAAAAAGGACAACTTACTTCTTGACTACAATATCAATAAGAATACTCTCTCCCTATGGCTCAAATACTGTTCTTTGTTAACATTTGTTAAGCACTTTTCTCTCTAATCTTCTAAATACGATCAGTACCGAAGAACTCTCACCGGGGTTAAGCAATAGAGCACAGTTACTTCTATCTATTTATACTTACGCTTTGACTTTGTTAATTTCTGCTTATATCTCGTTCCCGTGTCAGTATCGTTGAGAATTACGAATATATTGCTACTTTAGTAATTAACACCATTCATCATTTAAAACTCTTAATCTAAACTATTGATCGTGACTCCGCAAATACAAATTTAATTGTTAATTGGCCTAAAATCGGATCTAGGTTAAACAATTTGGCGACCACAGTGGGAGCCGTTCAATAGCCTTCCTAGGTTAATAGTTTATCTTTTCCAGTATTATATCTCTTTTCGTCGATCTTTTTGTTCCCCTCAGAAAGCAGTTCACAACAAACTATTGTCGGCGGAAGACAGGTACGTACTCCTCCACCCAGTCCCAATTACTCTCTCGATTATTCGTCCGATGGGCAGCAACAATCTTCCCAAGGACCGGTCAGGCAGCGAGATGGGCGTAGGCGCTCTCAGAGCACCACCCCGCCCAGGAGACGACGCCATAAGAGTCTCTCCCCTGGCCAAGGGAACCTCCAGGAAACGCTCTATGCATTTATGCAGGAACAAGCAGAGGTCAACCGAGGGATAAACGAGGCGCTCAACTCTCTCCGAAGAGACAACCCTCCGACTGCAAGATATGACGCTGCAACACCTGGTCGTGACGTCCCTTCTTCACATACCTCAAGGCAAAGTGAAGGACGAAACAACGGAGGGACTGTAGATCCAACAACCCAAGTCAACCAAAATTGGAACGGAGGATCTATGGCATCTACAGAAATGAGCCTTGTCGTGGAAGCTCTCACCAAACAATTCAGGAGAGCCAGGAAGCACTTCAGAAATCTCTCCACGAGAGAATGGATCAGATACCAGGTGCTCCGCCCACGCTGAAGAAAGTCGATGTCCAACGGTATTCCCGGCGGCCTTGGAAGAAAGAGGCAGCCCCAAAGGTGATACCTAAGACGTTCAAGATGCCAAACATTCCGAGGTATGGTGAGACATCCGATCCCAATGATCATCTCATGATGTTCAACAACTTTATAAAGGCTAGCGATCTCACCGACGAGGAGATCGAATCTGTCCAATTGAAGAAATTCGTGGAAACCCTAGCAGATGGAGCTCTACGATGGTACTCAATGTTGCCACCAAACTCCATTGGGTCCTTCGCAGAGATGGCTGAGTTGTTCGTGAAGGCACACACAGGCGCTCAGAAGACGGAAACCTGCGTAGAAGATATCTTCGAAATTAAGCAAAGGCCCGATGAGTCTCTCTGCAAATATGTGGATCACTTCCAAAGAGAGCGTATGATGCTGCCCAAAGTACCAGACAGATAGGCAGCGATCGTGTTTACCAACAGTTTGGATATCAGGAGCTCAGAGGCTACACACAGACTCTACGAGTCTCATCGCGAGCTCCAAACAGCCAGCTGGTCGGACGTCTACAACCGTTACAACTAAAAGGTACGTATTGACGAAGATAAGTTGATTGGAACAGGTACCCGAGGAAGGGTTCAGGCATGCAACGGTGGCTCTGGCGGAAAGGCGGAGACAGAGAGATCAGACGTACGTTACGAACCGTACCCTGACCAGTCACGCAGCAATTCCAAAGGATGCAGCCGCAACAACAAAGGACTATCCCGAAGAGATGATTCAGAATCAAGCCTGCGTGGAGCCCCAAGCCTGCCGAACTTCAACGTGGAAATGTCTGAAGTAGTGGCAGCGCTCAAAGATATGGGAGAGAAAGTCAAATGGCCAAAGGACATGAAGACGGACCCAAGCAAGCGAAACCAGGACTTGTGGTGCGATTTTCATCGCGACCACGGTCATACCACCGAGGACTGCAAGGCCCTAAGGTATGAAATCGCTCATTTATTGAAACAGGGATTCCTGACCGAGAAGGGGAACTAGACTCACGCGAAGGCACAGCAAAACAAACCTGTCCCTCTACGAGCATCTTCTCCGAGGAGGACAGTTAATGTTATCTCAGGTGGAATCGAGGTGGATTCCATCACCTTCACATCGAAGAAGTATGCAAAGGTCTCCATCACAAACACCAAACACCCGAAAGTTCGCAATTCCCACACGCTGATGCGTTAGTGATAATGTTACGCGTGGCGGAATTCGACGTCGAGAGAGTGCTCATCGATGCAGGTAGCTCTGTAAACATTATCTAATCACGAGTTGTAATGGAGATGCAGTTGTCGGATAAGATTGTATCGATATCTCGAGTTCTCCCCGGTTTCAACAACTCAAGTGAGAAGACTCTTGGCGAGATTACCCTTACAACCCTCGCCGAAGGAGTAGCAAAGGAGACGACATTTCATGTTGTTGATGCGGACCTGGCTTACAATATCATCATATGAAGACCTTAGATCCACGATATGCAAGCTGTTCCTTCAACTTATCATCAAGTATTGAAGTTCCCATCCGAATGGGGAGTACGTGAGGTTCGAGGAGAACAACGCTCTATTCGAGATTGCTATTCAGTAGCTCTCAAGCAGCCTGAAGAAAGCAAATAGCAATTACAGCAACCGGGACCAGACATGCCACGTGAAGAAACGAAATACGAGGTCCCGGAATTCATCACAAAGCTGGACGAACGGGAAAGCCATATGCCGACCGTGGAAGCTTTGGAACCCGAAGAATTGTTCGCAGACAAGCCGGAACGGAAAGTCTACTTAAGAACCGAGTTGAGCGAACGCTTACGAGGAGATCTCCTCCAGTTTCTCAAGGAGCGGCATACAATGTTCGCTTGGTCTCACGCAGATATGACAGGTATTTCTCCAGATATTATCACTCACAGGTTGAACGTCGACCCATACCATCGCCCGGTAAAACAAAAGACGCGCCAACAAGGAGCTTTTCGGAACCAGGTCATCAATGATAAGGTCGATCGGCTGTAAAAGATCGGGTCTGTACGTGAAGTCAAATACCCAGAATGGCTAGCCAACGTGGTCGTTGTACCCAAGAAAAATGGTAAATGGCGAGTCTGCATTGACTTCACAGATCTAAACAAAGCCTGCCCGAAGGATTCATATCCCCTTCCCAGGATAGACCAACTGATTGACGCAACAGCCGGGCACGAAGTGCTCACTTTCCTCGACGCGTATTCCGGATATAACCAGATATTGATGGACCCCGAGGACCAGGAGAAAACAGCGTTCATAACTTGCAGAGGTACGTACTGTTATAAAGTTATGCCATTTGGGTTGAAAAATGCAGGTGCAACATATCAACGCCTAGTCAATCGAATGTTCCATGACCATCGGTAAGACTATGAAAGTGTACATCGATGACATGCTGATCAAGTCCAAAAGAGCAGAGGACCATCTGGCGCATCTAAAAGAAGCTTTCCGGATTCTTGATCAGTACAACATGAAGCTGAACCCGGAAAAATGTGCATTCGGAGTCGGGTCAGGAAAATTCCTGGGCTTCATCGTTTCTCAGCGTGGAATTGAAGTCAATCCCGCTCAGATCAAATCCATCGAGTCAATTCTAGACGTGCTCCATAACCGGAAAGACATCATGAAATTGACCGGAAGGGTGGCAGTCCTGCGAAGATTCATTTCCCGATCATTAGACCTGTGCAAGAGTTTCTTCGACGTTTTAAAGCAAAACAAGGAGTTCGAGTGGACCCCCGAATGCCAACAAGCATTGAAGGATTTGAAAAAGTATCTGTCCAATCCACCACTGCTATCTACACCTCAACACGGTGAGCAGCTGCTGATTTATCTGGCAGTTTCAGAATCATCGGTAAGCGCCGTTCTAGTTCGGGAAGAAAAAGGTAAACAACTTCCTATCTATTACATTAGCAAAGCTCTAATTGACGCAGAAACATGCTATCAACCCTTGAAAAAATTGGTATTAGCGCTAGTAACTGCTGCTCGTAAGTTACGCCCTTATTTTCAAAGTCATTCAATAGCTGTGGTAACAACATTTCCTTTGCGAAATGTTTTGCACAAACCTGAATTTTCGGGAAGGTTAGTAAAATGGGCTATAGAATTAAGTGAATTTGATATCACATACCAACCTAGGGTAGCGATAAAATCACAAGCTCTAGCAGACTTCGTGGCAGATTGTAGCATTAATATATATCCTGAGGCAGAAAAGGATGTCGTTCTTTATACTGGGCAGGCTCCTGGCGCATGGACCCTATACACTGATGGCTCCTCGAGTGTCAAAGGGTCCGATCTTGGATTGGTTCTCATTGCCCCATCCGGAGAGACTTTCAGGCAGGCCATCAAGTGCCTGTTTATTACTAACAATGAGGCCGAATACGAGGCCGTTATTGCAGGATTGAAGCTAGCCCGAAGTTATGGAGCAAACATCCTCAAACTCAAGAGTGATTCTCAACTGGTAGTCAACCAGGTAACTGGAGGCTTCATCGCACGAGAGTCTAGAATGCAGGTGTACCTTGCCCGTGTAAAAGAACTCCTGGCCCAGTTTGTTGAATGGGAAGCATTCCAGATTCCACGAGAAGAGAACCATGAAGCCGATGCTCTCGCGAATCTAGAGTCGGTAGCAGAAATGGGGGCGGCCAGCTCTACAGCTGTTGTTCAACTTCTTTACATGACCATAGACCGAGAGAAGTTCGAGGTCAACACCATCAACGCAACTTGGGACTGGCGGAACGAGATAACGAACTATCTTATACATGGGACTCTATCCGTTGATACAAAAGCCGCTCGCAAGCTCAGAATAAAAGCTGCTCGGTATACAATCATCAACGACGATCTCTACCGCAAAATGTTTGCAGGACCTCTCGCAAAGTGTCTCGGACCGAATCAAATCAACTACGTGATGAGGGAAGTCCATGAAGGCTGTTGTGGCAATCATTCTGGGGGCAAGGAATTAGCCCGAAAGTTGATTCGCGCAGGTTATTATTGGGACAAGATGAAGAAGGATACGAACGAATTTGTCAAAAAATGTGACAAATGCCAGAGGTTCGCACATCTTCTCCATCAGCCAGTAGAACCGCTCCATTCAATAATCTCTCCATGGCCCTTCATGAAATAGGGAATGGACATAGTTGGTCCTCTTCCCACACCGCCGAGAGGAATGCGCTTCTTGTTGATCATCACCGACTACTTCACTAAGTGGGTCGAAGCGGCAGCATACGCGAAGGTACAACAAACAGAAGTTGTCGACTTTCTTTGGCGTTTTGTCGTGTGTCGCTTTGGAGCACGTAAGGAAATAGTTATGGACAACGGTCCACAATTCATCGGCCAGAAAGTGACTAGGTTCCTTGACGACTTGCACATCAAGAGGATCATTTCCTCTCCGTATCATCCCGTTGCCAATGGACAAGCAGAATCTACCAATAAAATCATTGTTGAATCCCTCAAAGAGCGCCTCGAGCAGGCAAAGGGATGTTGGGTAGAAGAGTTACCTGGCGTACTACGGGTTTATCGCACGACGATAAAAATGAGTACTGGGGAGACTCCTTACTCATTAGTGTACGGTGCAGATGCGTTAATCCCAGTCGAAATTAGAGAGCCCAGCTTACGGTATGCACATACCACTGAAGAATTCAACTCGGTCAACCTCTCCGAAGAGCTGGACTTCCTCGAAGAGCGAAGGGAACTAGCCCTCGTACGAGTAGTCGCCCAGAAAGAACGAATTGAACAATATTACAATCGGGGACTGCGCGTGCGAAGCTTCCAGGTTGGAGATTTTATACTAAGGAAAGTCTCCCAGAGCACACAAGAAGCAAATTCTGGGAAGCTGGGCCCTAACTGGGAAGGCCCCTACAAGATAATCGCTTCGTTCGGCAAGGGATCTTACCGCTTGGCACGACCAGATGGTTCCGCTGTCCCGAACAGTTGGAATGTGATTCACCTCAAAAGATATCACTTCTGAGTGGTAAAACAGTTAGTTATTTTATGCTTGCCTTTTACTTTTATGACAGTTCTTACTTTTATTATAATTCTTCTAAATGGTAGTAACGGCCTGCACAAGGTCAGATCCGTTTAGCTCAACTGGTAGAGCTCGAAGTTCTTCAACTTCGCGGCTATGGGTTCGAATCCCACAACGAACACATTCCTCATTTGGTTATATGTGTTCTTCTATATGCAGCTTACCTTAACTCTTTTTTTTTTTATGTTATCACTTTCCGTGTTCCAACATAAAAACAAGGAGGGTGGTGAAAGGCCCCTGTAGGCCAGATAAGACCTTCATAATGCAAAAGACCTAAATGGCGAGTTTTTCAAAAACTTTTATGTGACAAACTTCCACGAAAATAAGAGAAGTCGTTCACAAGGCCAGCGACTCGGCCAGAGCCAATCTATAAATTCCTGCGATGACTTTCAATTATCAAGACGATAAGCAAAGTTATGCGCAAAGGGCAAAGAAATCTATCGACCACGACTCAGTCAGGATAAAAATATCTGCGCAGATTACTCACAACTTATGACCTCTTCCTTGGGAAAGGCTAAGTTAAAACATTCGGGCAGACTTTTGGAGACCAGAGCTTAATAAAGTTCAAACTTCAAAAGCCCCTAAACATAAGACACGAAGGCCACAACACATACAAACGAAAGATCGAAAATTCAGGCTAAATATAGTCATTGAATAGATCTAAAGTAATATATGCATAATCCTGTAAAATGATAAAATGTCGAAAACGGCTGACAGAAGTTTTACAGAGTGATCAAAGGCCTAATAGAACCGGCCATACAAGGATCAGAGAGTCCCTACGAGACCTCTGTCCATAACCAATTAATCTGGCTCTCGCCAGATGAACAAACTTGCAACTTAAAGATTAGGGGAGGGCATCAGTTTTTAGGGCTACGATAAGAACCCGACGCACCAACTCCGACGGTTTTGCCATCGTCCCCCGAATTCTCGACATCGTCTTCATCTTCATCCTCATCCTCATCTTCACCTTCAAACTCCTCAGGAGAAAGATTCAGTACTTGTCTTACTCCGCGAACAGCGCTTTTCGTCTTCTGCAACATCTCTTCAACATTGATCTGCTTAGCCTGGACCTTCCCAAGCAATGAACGCTTAGCTTCGAGCACAACAAGCTTTGCCTTAATCTCATATTGGTCACGCAGGTTTGCCAAGTCTTTAGAAAGCGCAATTTGAGCACTCATTGACTGAGCAACCTGGTCCTTAGCAGCTTGGAGCTCAGCTCTGGCCCTAGCATATTCTTCGTTAGCCCTTTGCAGATTCATCTCAAGAGATGCACGATCATCAATAGCTCTGTTCAGCGAAGCCTTGCATTCTTCAAGTAAACTCTCTAGACCCTAGGCGGAGCGTGCGAACCCTTCCTTCTCTCTAGAAAGAAGGTCCTTCTCCTTGGTGAGTTCGTTAATCTGCTCAAGTCGCTCATTGCTAACTTCAGTTTATCGATTAACTTCACCCCCAAGGAGACCACA
Organism: Petunia secreta; assembly: GCA_029990175.1. Lineage (NCBI taxonomy): Eukaryota > Viridiplantae > Streptophyta > Magnoliopsida > Solanales > Solanaceae > Petunia > Petunia secreta. The sequence goes on along the minus strand of JARKIP010000085.1, from coordinate 3,521,475 downwards.
ATGCTCTGCCAGAATCTTGTTCTCCTTCAGAGCATCCAGCAACTCTTTCTTTACCTCGGGTACTTGATCGACGTTGTTGATCCTGGAGCGGAACATGAGTTCGGCAGCCATCATACTTGACTGGAAAAACAAAATAAGCAAAAAATTAGAAATCTAAAGTCAAAGTTACTTCCAACACAAGCGGTAAAACACTTACCCGGGCAGAATCGACAGCAATTGTAAAAGCCAACTCCTCGTCACTCATTTCCCGCATTATCCATTCCTCTCGGGGACCAATGAGTGATGAAACAACCTTGGCTAAACTGCCTGGCCTGGATATGAAGTTGACGTCAGGGGCTAGCCTCATGGTATGCTTCCTCTCACAGAACTTGGGTTCCCAAGCCTGTTCTGAGGGGTAGTTTGGACCAAATTTGTAGCGTATACCCTTAATATCTTTCAACCTGGTCTAACCGTTGATGAACGACCGCCAGATAAGCCTTGTTATTGATAAGTCGGAGTCACCCTCCACTCCAGGATTTATCGTGTCACACTCGTGAAGACCGACATGCGTTGCACCCTCAGTGGCCACATTTTCCAGGTCCTCAAAACGAGAAACACGAGGACCTCGGCCACTCTCTTGGGGAACCTTTTCTCTTGCTTCTTCTTCTTTTTCTTCTTCTTCATTTACTTTCCTTTTCCCTTTGTCCACACGGGAAGGAGCTGCCTTCACCCCGTCATTAACTCGGGGACTCCTCTCCGGAGTACGGCCAGCCTCCTTCTCGACTTTCCTCTTATCGCTCCGGAGATAAGGTTTTCGCAAAAGGGGTTCATTAGTTTCAGTCTCAGTATCTGAAACATCAATCACCACCCTGTCTAAACCTTCTCCCCATGCAGACGGGGACTTCGGCAGTAGTCTTGATATTATCCTCTGCAGACTTTGGTACATTGGCCTTGGCCGAGGACTCACCGCCAGCAGCTGAAGTTTGCCCGGCAGCAACGGAAGTCTTACGTGCAGACTTTTTCCGCGCTCCACCCTCACCTTGGTTCTTTTTCTTCCTCTTCAAAGAACCAAGACCACTGGACAAGAGTTCCTCGCCACCTTCCCTGCCGCGCAGTGCCTCCACTGAAGCTAGTATAGATGCGGCTTCAGCATCAGGATCGGCAACAGACAGGCACGACCTGAGGGGGAGGAGGAAAGAAGTCCCCCTGAGTACCCAGACCTACAAAAGGTAGAACAGTCAGACACAGAGAAGCTACAAAGGAAAGGAATAGTTACAACAGCAGAAAAATTCTCACCGTGAGTCTTCACGGTCTGACTCTTCTACGCAGCAAAGTACGCCCATTCTCTCCTCTCAGGGGAAAACTCCTTCAAAATCGCCTCGACCCACGCCGTCAGCTCATCAACAGATATGAGCCCGTCGTATGGTCGCTTGGCCTCTACAAAAAGGAATCAAAGGGGGTAAGTAAATAAAAAGAGAAGAAGAAGCACGAAAAATTTCAAAAATACTCGGGGACTTACGCTTCTTGTTCCAAACTTCATGAAGATAGGTCTTAGAATTGAAAGTCAAGGCCGAGGTATGCACGAACACATACCGGTGTAACCAACCCCGGTCACCTTTGTCTTCAGAGTTGCGCACCAAGCCCTTGCTCCCGCGCATCCTGGCATTTACATAACCGTCTTTAAAAATTTGTATACTATACAAAGAAATAAAATGTTCATATCAAAAAATTTGGTTGGTTTCCGCCGCAAACCAATCCAATAGTGTAACTATTCTATATACACTAGGGCACAACTGCCCCGGGCAGAGTAAATATTCCCTGCAGAGCCTCTCAAGCACAGGATGCAGGAGCAGTTTACATCCCACTGTAAAAGGGTAGGTGCACATCGCTGTCCACCCAGCCCTATGTGAAGTGATATTCTCCTCTTCGGAAACCGGCAAGAGGGGAACCCTATCGTCCCAGTGGCAGTCCATCTGACTCGTGGGATCAGCTCCGATGTAATTCCAGATTTAAATCTATACGCCCGCCAGTTGCGTATATCCCCATGATGGTTACTAGAGGCTTTAATGTTGTCAATCCTTTTCCAGTTCACCCCACTTCTTAGGGATGACCTCCGCAGCAGTAGCCTGAGCAGCCCTAGGCCTGGGGGTGGCTGCCGAAGAACTACCAGTCTCATCCATATTTTGGGTCTTTCTAGCTCTTGAAGACATAATTCCAGAAGAACTGAGAAGAAAAGTTGAAGGATATTCAAAGAACTCTCAAAATTCAGCGAAAGGAATATGAAAGCAAGTAAAAAGTTTCTCACTCAACGAACCCTATTTATAAGAGCAAAACAATCCGGCCCATCGAGTTCCCCCAAGACACGTGGAAACTATCCGAGAGGCCACAATCAGATCCAACCGTCAAAAGAAGAAGTAGGTTTCACCAAACCTTTACAGTATCATCATTACTCTGAAGTGTAGCGGTCACCTCGCGATCAGTAGTCGACATGATTGAGGCGGTTAAAATCATTACTTTTACTCCTGGAACGCGCAGTAGTCACTTCAGAGCGGACTGCAGACGTGCAAGCATACCAGCTGCAGTTACTTTTTTATACGGCGCATTTAATGCGCACGTCATAGGGATTTGTCACGTAGCTGATGAGATAAAGGCATCACTAAGCTCCGTCATACAAAGATTGGATTTTGCAGAGCAAAAATTCCTGCCAAAATTCATATCCACTCCTCGAACAGATACTCTGCTCGAGAAGTGCGGGGACTATCTGTATTGGATAAAAGCTGACATCATCTAAAAGGTGACACGTGTCCGCCACGTGGCACGTGCAGAAGTTTCGCCGGACAGATATCTAGCAGACAGACAATTACCACGAGCAGACCCAAAGCAGCTATGTAACGCCTCATCAGTCAACACGATCTAAATGAGCAATTATTAACCTGATCATGTGCGATCACTCAATGAATGGTCATAAAGGCAATAATTACAACCCAGCAGTTACGTATCCAACGGATACGTGCCCAGCGGTTACAAAACCCAACGGACACCTATCAGACCTATAAATAGTATTTGTCCTAAGCCATTGTAAAAAGGACAACTTACTTCTTGACTACAATATCAATACGAATACGCTCTCCCTCTGGCTCAAATACTGTTCTTTGTTAACATTTGTTAAACACTTTGCTCTCTAATCTTCTAAGTACGATCAGTACCGAAGAACTCTCACCGGGGTTAAGCAATAGAGCATGGTTACTTCTATCTATTTATACTTACGCTTTGACTTTGTTAATTTCTTCTTATATCTTGTTCCCGTGTCAGTATCGTTGAGAATTATGAATATATTGCTACTTTAGTAATTAACACCATTCATCATTTAAAACTCTTAATCTAACTATTGACCGTGACTCCGCAAATACAAATTTAATTGTTAATTGGTCTAAAATCGGATCTAGGTTAAACAGTAGATAACTTATAAAATATATAAAATGAGATAACAGTGACTAACAAATTATGATATTCTAAATAGATAACTTTGCACCCTCCCACCCCTTCCCATCAACTTCTTTTTCTTTAAATTACTATAGGTATTAAGACTTAAGTAGCATGAACAATTGCAGAACCAGAGAAAAAGGTCCCTAAATTTGCTAGCAGTAGTGGAAGCTTCACTGTTAAAGAAAATACAGTAGTTGTAGAGGGTTGGTTTGTGATACTTATTTTAGGGGGGAAGCAAATGACTATAGATTAATAGGCCTATTTGGAGTATTTTGCTGTCAATAACTAATAGTTTAATTCTTGAACTGATAAATTAATAGTGCAACTGGTCTGTGCTAGTAATTGCATAATTAAAAAAGAACCTAGAAATCCGAACGCAAAGAGCGAAGACTGAGGTTGTAGGGAAACAGACACAGTCTCCCACATGTAGCATGTGTATTAAGAATAGTCAATTCTAATTTCAAAGCCCTGAGAGCTTAATCCAAGAATTTACTTTATTTTTTTCTGGCCTACAAATACAACTGTAACAAAAATAGAGCTTATAAGTAATTCCAATGGAGTTAGCTCAAAATTCAAGGAGATCGCGTGGGCTGCGCTCGTGGGTCTTAGTTCAACTCAAACTCTAAGGGTTGTTTGGTTACAAAAATTAGGAAAATATTTTGTATAGAATTCGTTTTGGTTAACATTTCATTTGCAGTATTAACAGGGGTGGAGGCAGGATTTCCGACAAGAGATTCAAAATTTAAAAAATAAAATTTAGACTTGTGTCAAAGAGGTTCAACATATAGTGTGTATATATAAAAAAATCGATTTTATCCAAGTTACGCAGTGCAATTTTCCAGCGAAGGTGGTTCAATTGAACCCTCTACCCAATGGTGGGTATAAGTATTTTCGGTATAATTTTAAATCGCTATTATGATATTATTGGGAGATTTGCAAAAATATGACACGGGAAGCAATGGTTTGCCTTTTTGCCCGCGCTAAGAGATGGTTTGCAAAAATGCCCCCGTTAAGATTTAATGAGAAAAAACCGGGGCCAAGGCTTCCCGTTATATTTTTCCGCTTTTCAACACTTATCTCTTCAAGTATTGGCAATAGACAATACTTGCCACACTTAGCCGTAAGTCTTGGCAATTGCCATTGACCCTGCTCGATTTTCCAACATTTGCACGGCAAGTATTGGCAATAGGCAACACTTGTTGCACTGCGTCGTTTGTCAAGACTTGGCCCTTCCAATTTTCCCTGCATTCTCGCCATATAACTTTGAAATATTGGCAAAACAGCACTTGCCCTTAAAGTATTGCCAATTGCCAAGACTTACAAATTTTTTGCCTTGAAGTCTTGGCTTGCGGACTAAATAAAGGCATTTTGCTAAAACATTCCTTAGCACAGGTAATTTTGTAAAACTACTCCTTATGGAGAGCATACGGTGAACTTTTTTGGATATTATTCATATCAAATTTGACGATAGCTAATTTATACGGAAGATAGCTTTAGCTAAAGTCCAAGTAGACTTGATTTAAGCTTTGTATTATCTTTTTCTTTAAACCTTTTATACTGTAAATTAAACCATATGTCCATTTTTAAGGTAATGACCAAATATTCGCCAAAAAAAAGAGCACTAGATAATCCAACAACTATAATTCCTGCATAGAAATATTTGTTATCTAGTAACTACAAAAATTTCATATTAGCTTACTTACGAGTATTTAGAGGAGGTGTATACTATTAGATTAGTGTGGCCAAATATATTGGATTATGACGATAGATGCATACCCAATACAATTAATCTTTTCTATTAATTTATATGAATTTATTTGATCGAATAATAAATTTACGAAAGTAGGAAATTTTTTTAAACTTGTGATGTTAAACATAATATCATAATATACTTGTGTGACTTTAAAATTTTTGAAACTTATTGTTGTAATTTTAAAGATATTATAATATGTGTGTTGTTGTAAAAACTACCCACTCAAAACAAAATGAAAGGATTATATTGAATTGTTACTAAATTTATAATCGAGTAGAACTCAAAATAAAATAGGCTCACCTATAATAAATGGATGGAGTATATGTTACATAATAAATAATAAATTAAGTCGGATAAAGTAGTTATGGTCGATGAAGTAGACCTGTCAATGCTAGTATTTCTAAAATCCACTTTTATAAATTCCTCCAACAAGATCCTACCTCAACATGGTTAACTTCTTTTTGTACTATTCAAGTATGACTTTATCTTTGGCTGGGACCTCTTCATCTATTTTCATTTCACCATTTAATTTCGCTATCACTTGTAAATTTCCGATGATATTTCATGAGTTAATTGGATAGAGACTGACCAACTGTTTTATTCAACATCTTGCATATTAAAACCACCAACTATTTAGTGCTGCTATGTCTAACTTGTGAAAGAAATGTGAACTAGGTTGATGGGAACAAAATGGAATCGTGAAATAGATTCATCAAGTTTTATTCTTGGAGGACTAATAGTAAAAGATTTGAGTGACTGAAAGATAAAAGATAACCAAAGTGTGAGTAAATCGATTCATGAAATAATTTTTCTACTAGTATTTCATTTTACCTGACTAATTTGGATCCGAGCGGTGTAAAATCTATTATAATGAACTCCAAGAAACTCACCATATGGCCATGGACGAATACATCATTTAGATTTTGACTCGGATTTTGAAATTCGTGTATGAATAATTTTTTTTTTTTTGAAAGATTTGACGAACATGTCAAAAGTTCAGTTATTCACAACTTATAATGCAAACGCCAAAACTTGTTTATAAACTTTTAACAACGACTCAAATCGTCTATACTTGTGAACAAATAAATTTTTGAGGGATCTGCCAATATTTGTAATGAGATTGTTCACAACTTATGGCACATCCATTAAAACTTCAAAATATGACTACTCTTACATTGATTTCAACAAGATCAAAAGTTAAACAACGCACAAAAAATATCTAGTGCAAATCACCTGTGAACCACGAGAGACACTCATCAACAACAATTAGTCTACCTACTTATCATTGTAGAAAAGCATAGAAGAGACACGTTCGATTAGACGAGTTTGCTGAATAATTTCTATGTAGCAAGACAAGTGAATAAAAGGTGCTGTAAGTAATACTGAATATATTTGATCCCCAATTTAGGGTTTCTTTCATTTTATTTGCAGAGCTTAAGTGAAAGGATCTCATCTATGCAAGTTAAATCCATTCTTACTAGTAGAACGGTTAGAGAAATAGGTTCGCTAATGGCTGACAGTCGCCTAAATCGATCACTTAGAGATGATGGACCATTTGGAGGAAACTCCTTCTAAATTACCGAGTCCATGCATTTAATGACAAGAAAATAGAAACAGAAAACATTTGGAATTATATCAATGAGATGTTTTAAGAACAACGACCCTGAAATAGGGACAAATGCCTTGGCTTCTCAAGACACAAATTTTAGTTTAAACCAAAACAAACCCCTCTGGTTTGTTAAAAATGTACCAAACCAACACATTATTGTTCTTTTGTTTTAAGAAGCCGTCTCAGCATACATTCTCCAATTTTTCTAAAACCCAAAAATCAACATTGGAGACTCAAACAATTCCCATTTTAGTATCAAACACTAGAAAAAAAGCCTATCTTAGCTTCTCCTCATCCAATAAAGTGCCCTTTCTATGCCGTTGAATATACTATTTCAGCTCATACGACTACATTCTATTACACCCAAAATAACATTTTACTTCTAGTAGCAAATATTTTAATTAAAGTTTAAATTCTATACATTAATTATGCAAAAAATATTTATATGATCACACCTCTTATTAGTCAATTACATATAAATCTTCTAATAACCATTATTGGTAATATAAATATTGTAACTAGTCTACTATTACATGTTAAAATTCATTAATAGTAATATTATAAAATCTTTATACTATCACCTCAACAACAATAAGAGCATATTGAGTGATACCATAAATAAAGTTTAGAATGTACGCAAACTTTACCCCTCTCTCGAGCAAGGTTACATTATCAATGGAAGTAGCTTAAATCTATTTTTACTGTTCTTTCCCGGGTTCTTTTATTAGAGAGTGTTGTAGTGGCAAGTTTGGGATATATATTAAAGTGAGAGTCTGATAAGGGACTGTTATTTTGAGGCAAAAAGCCTCTGAGAGAGAAAAGTGTGTGTATGTGTGTGTGGGGGTTGCTCCACTGCACTTTATTCCCTTCAAAATTTGATACTTGTCCTTGTTACCCTTAAACGAGGCATTGAAAATAGAACATTTTACATAGTCCCACAAAAGCTTTGTCTTCTCCTTGTAACAATTCTTGAATCCATTAGTCATTTCATTATTCTCCCCTTTAACTCCTTTCTTTATTTACTCTAATTTCTTTTGGACTAAGCAAACAAGTAAATCTCAACTGGGATTCTTTCAATTTGTATTAAGTGTTTCAATACAATGCATTGCAACTGTCACATTTTCCTTATTAGGAATTGCTTCTTTTCATTACTTATGGAATCTTTGGTCCCCATTTCACTATAATAATCTCCACATTGTTCCTTGTTTTTATCAATTCTTGTTCTTTAAACTTCTTGGCAAGAACATTGTGAATCATTCTTGAAGAAATTAGTGGCAGACTGGTACACAAAGCATTCCGCATTCTCGCAGGTTACGGGAAGGACCAAGGACCAGAAAGATTCAATCTTTATCCCCAAAATCACTGATTTATCCTCATATGAAGTTCTGAAACAATGAGAGATGAGAGCTATAAGAAAACCAAGGTTTGTGTTTTCAAGAATGTGTTATACATTTGTTTGTTTCTTCCCAAATTTGCTAATTTTTGTTTGTTGTTGATGAAGATGTCATGGCCAAAGACTCTTGTAAAGAAATGGTTCAATATCAAGAGCAAAGCTGAGGATTTCCAAGCTGATGATATTGTTTATGGAGGTGATTGATTCAGTCTTTTTTCCTTTGAGAATTTTGCCGTGGAAGCATCCACTGATGTAGGCTGCATACATCACACCCCTTGGGTGCGGCCGTTCCACCACGCACCGGACTGCGTAAATACTTTGCGCATCGGACTGTCTTTTTAATTAAATCTGAAATTACATTTTGATCTTTGAGGTTCTTGAAATTTTGTACTTTGTAATAAACATAAACAAAGTAATGGAGGATTTAAAGCAACTTTCACAGTACTTGTCCTGGTTGATTCTGTATCAATCACTGCATGCTTTTGTACAGTAGTATTTGGAATCTAATTAAGTCTGCCATTTTCATGTGCATTTTGAGATCTAGTCTTTGTTTTGTTTCTTTAATGAATTCTAGTGTTTCCTATTATTTTCCTAGGTTTTAGCTTGTATTCTTTTATTTTTCAAGTATATGGGGGTTATATGTTGTAACAGCAAAATGACACAGCTTTTAACAACTTTATGTCCATGCTTTTTCAGGTGTTGATGATGAATGGAGGAGCAACTTCTCAGAGAGGCAGGCATCCACTATTAAGAAAAGTAAAACAGGTTCAGTATCAAAACCAACCAGTAAAATTTCCCTTTGGACCACTACACTCTTTGAACCACCTGTTTTTACACAACATAAGCAAGGAATCAATAATTTTTTCTTTTTCATTTTTCTCTTTTAACTGGTTTGCTCACCTTCTGAATCTGCATCATTTTTTATTTTAAAAAAATTATAGATAAGTCAGCTAGAAGGAATGCTGATCGTTTCCATCGAAGTAAGATCGACCTTGACACCTCGCAGGTTACAGATGTACATAACCATAGGTGAGCTCTTTTTTATCTGATCAGTCTTCTCTAATCATATTCTGCTCAATTTAAGAGCTGTTTTTTCTGTTTTTATTAAGTATGCTTATCTCTGTATGTATATTTTTCTGGCAACAGGATCTTTGTAGCTACATGGAATGTGGCTGGAAAATCTCCACCTAATAATTTAAGTCTTGATGATTGGCTCCATACTTCACCTCCTGCTGACATCTATGTTCTTGGGTGTGTAACTGCCTATCGTTATGTTTAGAACGAAACTCTTAAGTTGATAATAGAGAATCTTATGAGTCTTATTTGGTGAATTGTTAGGTTTCAAGAAATTGTTCCTTTGAATGCTGGTAATGTTTTGGGCACAGAAGATAATGGCCCGGCTAGAAAATGGCTAGCACTCATCAGAAAAACTCTGAACAGTCTTCCTGGGACGAGTGGTTGTGGTTATCGTACACCCTCTCCCGTTCCTAATCCTGTGGTTGAACTAGATGCTGACTTTGAGGGATCAGCAAGAGAAAAAGCCTCATCTTTCTTCCATCGTCGCTCATTCCAGACACTAAGCCGTAGCATGAGAGTAATGGAGAGTGAAATGTCAATGCCACGGGCTCAACTTGATCGGCGATTTAGTGTTTGTGATAGGGGTGTCTTTGGGGGCAGGCCAAGTGATTATGACCCATATGCCCAATGGGGTGGTTCCTCTGATGATGAAAATGGTCCAGATGATTCACCTATCACAACCCACAATTCCCCAATTTCATATACTGGTTCCATAGAGGACAGAGACAGACAGCCAACACGATCAAGATATTGTCTTGTTGCAAGTAAGCAAATGGTTGGTATATTTCTTACTATCTGGATAAAAAGTGATTTAAGAGATGATGTTCGCAACCTGAAAGTGTCTTGTGTTGGAAGAGGATTAATGGGTTATCTTGGGAACAAGGTAATTTCCGTTTATGGAATCTTTTAAAAGTTTTGATTGCTTAAATATGTGCATAAGTGCTAATTCCACTGTATTTGTAGGGCTCAATCTCAGTTAGCATGTCACTGCACCAGACAAGCTTCTGCTTCATTTGTAGTCATTTAACATCTGGACAGAAAGAGGGAGATGAGCTTCGAAGAAACTCTGATGTGCTGGAGATTCTAAAGAAAACAAGGTTTCCAAGGGTTCATGGCATTGGGGATGACAACTCTCCTCAAACAATCCTAGAGCACGAGTAAAGCCCTTGCGTATATATTGTCAAGTCTATATTAGCATTAATTTTTCATTTTAAATAGATGATACTCAACACATCTTTATCATTTATTTGTTGAAGTTGTTGCTCATTGCTCTGAAGTTGGCCTTTGTCTCGTTTTATGTTCTAACTTTGGTGTTTGTGCTTGTGAAGTCGAATTATATGGCTTGGGGATTTGAACTATCGGATTGCCTTGTCTTACCGAATTGCCAAGGCACTGGTGGAGATGCGCAATTGGAGGGTGCTATTAGAAAATGATCAGGTATGTTTTATTCATATTCTGCAAGAAATTTTCCCATTTATTTTCTTATTTTCCAAATTCTGAAGTAATACAAACAACCAGCTCATCAGTTGTAACCTTGGTCTTTTTGTAACAGCTGCGGATAGAGCAAAGGAGGGGACGTGTCTTTAATGGATGGAGTGAAGGAAGAATATACTTCCCTCCGACATACAAGTACTCCAGTAATTCAGACAGATATGCAGGAGAGGCCACACACCCAAAAGAGAAAAGAAGAACCCCTGCTTGGTAATACTTTGTACAAATAGCAGGCTTCAAACAAAATTAACATGCATGTACAGATCACTTTCTGTTTTTATGTGCATAATGCACAAATGTTCTCCTTTCGTGTGCTTATTAATTTTTTTTGTTCATGTTTATATATTTGGATCTCTAAAACTCAGTGACTTGTGAATGAAGGTGCGATCGCATATTATGGTATGGTCAAGGCCTGCATCAACTATCTTATGTTCGTGGAGAGTCCAGATTCTCAGACCATAGACCAGTTTATAGTATATTCTTGGCAGAGGTCGAGTCCATCAACCGCTACCGTATAAAGAAAAATTTGAGTTGCTCTAGCTCTAGGGTTGAAGTTGAAGAGCTATTGCCCCATTCATATGGATATGGTGGATATTACTACTAAGATGCAGTTCGTCAACGAAATATCATATCTCAGAACTCCATAATTAAGTATGCCGTCCTTATTCATCCGCTTCTGTATTGTTTGACTGTTTGATCTCATATTAATATTTTCCATTTGCTAACATCATCACTCTTTCTGAAGAAGCAGATGCTTTTAGGTCAGAACGTCAAGGTTTGGAGTTTTGGACCTTATGCTGCAAAATGTAAAGGAATACTCTAAGCAAGTGAGTATGTTTACTAAGTGAAATGGATAGAAATTTTTTGTTTAACTGCTTAAAATTGAAGTTCAACAATTCTAAACAGGATGCTGCAAAATGAGAGGAATTCAGAAAGGGTGATTTTGCTACATGATTCTGGCATTTGTTTTGCCTCGAGCCAGGTAAAACCTCATTTTTGTTCTCACCGAGATGATGTTACATTTGTGCTGCCGCATAAAGTAGAGTTTAACTGATTAATGTAGTCATGTCGGTAACACGAGTGATGCTAAGCACTTCTTTTATCTTCTAAGAGATCCTAAGCACCATAGGCTAATTTGCTTAGAATTTTGCAGGAATGGAACAGAGCATCCGCCAGATTTAAGAAGATTCTTGCTGGAATCTGTTGAAGTATGTGGAAATGGGAACAAACAAGCAATAGGAATCTGTTCTCTTGTTCTAGAATGCAGTATGGATCTATTGCTCTGAATGCAGGATATGGTTGTTTCAGGTGATGATTCTGTAATTAAATTAACACATAGGTGGATAATTTGATTCAATAATTATCAATATTTCAATTTAACCATCAAAAGAATCATTATTCACTCCTCTCTCTATTCATATTTATATAGGACAGACAACAAAGACTCTTGAGAAGTGCTATGGCTAAGCAAAGAATCGGCTCCGATGCATAGCAACTTTTCCAGGGATTCTCATCTCTTTTGAGGAAAATTAAGAACATCCTACAAGAAATGATGAAAGTTGATTATAGAGTCCTTCCACTCTTTATTTTTTTTTGAGGTGGGGCTGGGGTTGGTAGGCTCCATATTGTCCTTCATTCTATTTGAAGAAAAAGAAATTTTGGAAGTGTACTCGTTGCTACAGACAAATGAGGAGAGTTGAAGATGTGTTAGGGGGGAGGAGTGGGCATCAATGACAATACTGAAAAGCAAACTATTTTCTGAAAAGAAAAAGGAATCACAGTTTTCTTGAATGCTTATTTCTATTGCTTACTGTTACCTTTCTTTTTTCTTCTGAGTTTGTATATTTGTGGATTGTACTGAATGCAAACTGAAAAAGGGCAAGGAAGTGTTGATTACAACTTAAAACCAGTATTCTTGAAACTCTGTGGAAAGCACAATGCAATATTGTTGCTTTCTCTCCACATGTATGCATTATCAGTTTCTTTATCGGAATGTCATCATATAAAGGAATGTGGCTCTCTAAAAAGACGTCTATGCTCCTGTATAAATCTTTGGTTCCACTTACTAGTTTTTGTCATTGTCATACAAAAATGTCAACTCATTTTTGCTGTTAATGAGGAGTTGCAAGTCTGGAAATTGGATAAAAAAAAGTGTGTGCAGCGCAAATCCTAACGATGCACTACTAGTCTTCAATTATGAGAAAAGATAATTCCACTTCACCGCAGTTATTGAAGTCAGAATTGAAACCTAAGCACTCTAATCTGTCTTTTACTTTACGTAAGTTTCTTGCTTTAGTATGATTGGATAAATCTTGGTTTGAATGTGTTGAGTTGAGTAGTAGAAGTGGGTGTATGAGAATCCTTACAAAAGCCAGCGTCCAAGAATGGAGCCTTTCATGCAGAGACGCACGTCACATTTTTAGTCAATTTTCACTTTTTATCTTCGCATGGGAAATTGTGAATTCCCTTGTTCCTTTCATTACTCCCTTTTCTCTTTTCTAATTTCTTCTTGTTTCGTTTGGGTTGTCTCAGCTACCAAATTTTTCAATATTCTATTCGGAGAGTCAAATTATTTTAATTATGTGGGATAGTTGGTATTTTTTCACCTTTAACAAAAAGTTTGGTATTTTAGAAGATGTTTGATTAAGCATATAAGCTATCAAATTAGTTTATAAATATTTTTTGATTTATCTATTCGTTTAATAAATATAAAAGTGCTTATAAGAAACTTCTTGTAAACTAAAATTAGCGATAAGCTATAAGTTGATTTTTATCAACTCATGACTTTTCAGCTTATAAGTACTTTTAGTTTGACCAAGTATTTAACTATTTTATACCTAAATTATTTTATAATCAATGAAATATTATTTTCAAAAATATAATTGTCAACTCCCTATTCATTTTATATTCATTTTCATTTTTAATATAAAAATATTATTAATTTTTTTGTAAATAATTTGAAGGTTATTTTAATAAAAAACTTTTTTTACCAAAACACACCAACAGTTTATTATCAGATTCGATACTTTCATCCAAACACATAACTCCTTATTTATAAAATTTGTTTCAGCACTTGATGTGTATGAGCCACATTAGATCATCTAACCCAGACGGGCTCTTAATATTTCATTCGAGCAAAGTTGAAGCTTAAATTCAAAATTAACGATTGCTTTCCTTTGATAAGCTAGTCTGAGTCATAGCTAGGTTGTATGCATTATCCTCATAATCAAAAGGCTACAAGTGCCATATCATTAAGTATAATAATCTGAGTACAGACATGTGCAATTCTGAAACACAGGTAAAAAACTTTTTAGATTAAACAAAGGAGAGACAGAATCCGAAGAGAGAAAGTGGAGGGGTGTCCAAGCTGTATCCTTTTGTTCCTTTTTCCCCAGCATCAGATTGATTTGCCTATTTTTTTTATTATTTAACTTAACATATGTTGGTCACATCTCACATACATTATACTAGTACTCTTTTTAGCCTCTTATTAAAAAGTTTTCAGTTTTAAGGTTTCTAAATAGGTACTATATCTTTGTTTCAAACGGAATACTAATTAACTAACTGAGGAGTATATATAACAAATACTAATATTTACATATCGAACAAAAATTCATTTCCCTATTTAAATAAAAAAAAGAGACGAAAAGGCTCGCGTTATGTTGGCCGTCCAAAAATTGCGTCACAATAGAAAATCAAAACTGTGAGATGTTAAAATTAAGGCGCTAGAACAATATATGGTTGAAAGTAAAAGAAAAGTATTTGAAGTTGAAGTTCAAAAAGAAAATATTTGCATGTTCAAATAAATTGTGTTTGGACATGACTTTTAAAAAAGTTAAAATTAGTGAGTGAAGAACTATTATTTCACATAATACACTATATAATAAAATTTCAATATTTTACACACTGATGTTTCATATTTACAAATACTGAAATATTCTCTTTGTCTCAAGTTATGTGATATTGTTCTCTTTTGGAGAGCCAAACAAGAAAAATTTTTACCGCAATATCTTCGTATATAGTATGTCTTTTAAGTATTTTGATTTGTTAATCATCACGACTTATAGTATTTTTTTTTATAAAGTTTCTAGACATGTAAATTATTTTACAAAAAAATTAAAAATTATATGTCCGAATTTACGGTCAAAATAACGCAATTTGACTCTTGAAGTTCGAACTGTATAATACATAAATTGGGACGGAGGGAGTATTATTTATGGTCATATGAAGAATCACTGAAATTTTACGAGTTGTACGGAAACACAATTCTCGTGGAAGGTATGTAAGTTCCAGAGTTCTCATGGCTTTGCCCTGCATAAGGAAAACCATGGAATGGGCAAACCTGAGCAGGTGGGGGAGGGAGTACATAATTCAATTTGATGGTCCATTCAAAAGAGTGCCAATATTTTGGATGATAAATCTTTGTCTTCCCATTTGCCATTACATTATTTACTTACACAGATGCGATTACTAGCTCTTTATTTCTCAGTTCTCACGTGATCTCTGAGGATAACATATATCCATGTCCCCTGATATTTTCCAGAGCATATAGAAGCTACCCTGATATCTTAAGTAAATAAAACTCATTACAGTCTGTCACCACGGACAGTTCAATAATCAGGATAAAGAAATTCGACTATAGTGTAGAGTTCAAATTCTTATAACCTCGTACTCTCTTTTTTTTTTTTCCTTAGTAATGCTCTACTAATACAGATTTAGTCCGCATAAGACCCCTTATTATGTTTTTTTTTTTAAATTTAAATAAATAATTTAAAGTTGAGTTTACGGGTAAATTAACAAATGTGAGGCATTACACTCATGAATGGCAACCATGTTATTACTATTTGCTTAGACGTTTCTTGCTCTTTTGTTCAAGGTTGAGGGGACAATTTTAGGAAAAGAATGGGGAGATTTACAAAAATATGATACTTTCTGGCGTCCATCAGAGATTTGACCCCGTAATTTTTTTTTATAAAAATGACACTTTATTCTTACGGGTCAAAATCTAGCAGCATGCCGAAAGTGGCTATCTGCAAAAACTTCAAAAGAATGCTAGCCAGAAACCCCTTGAAAAGAATGAGGAGACGTTTCTTACTCTTTTTCATCCTAATTTTGTAGTAAATCACACTCTTGTTTTTATGTATTCCAAAAATACTTGACATTGTTCTTTCTATTAATGACTAGTATATGATAATATATGGACCTTATAAATGTGCACATTCCGCTATAAACCTGCTTGATCAGTCAAATGAAAGCTATCAAGTTATGCTCTTTGTTATTGTTTAAGTATTTTTATAAGCGGGGAGCTAGAATAGGCCGAAGTAAACTACTTGTGTGGCCAATTTTGTAAGGTGAATTTTTCAAAATTCAAAAATTTGTCCTCCCACTTACAAAGTTTTATTTTTCTCAAACGAAATGTATGCATGTTCAAAGAAATTCTTACACAAAAGTACAATTTTTAGAATTTAATTACCAAATATAGCAATATATTAGCAAAATAACCCTATATAGAGGAAAACACAAGTTAATTACAAACATAGCAAAAACATATCAATATTTTCTCATAACATACCAAACTCTTACATTCTTCCTCCTATTTCCCCCACTATCACTTTTGCTCCTTTTATTTCCCCCTATTTCACTTTTCCTCCCACCATTTCCCCTAATTTCACTTTTACTCCTCCTATTTCCCCCAATTCCACCTTTTCTCATCCCTTCCTCACTGTACCTCGTTGTATCTCACCGTATCTCGATGTTTCTCAACTACCAACTATCTCGTATCTCATTGTATCTCAACTACTAACCACCTCGTATCTAACCGTATCTCGTCTACCAACCACATCGTATCTCATTGTATCTCATCGTATCTCAACTACCAGCCACCTTGTATCTAACTGTATATCGCCTACCAACCACGTCGTATCTCACTGTATCTCAACTACCAACCACCTCGTATCTCGTTGTATCTTTCCGTATCTCATTGTACATGCATTGTTCTGCACCATATCTAACTATTTCTAGACTGTTATAGCATTTATTTCATCCAGTTTGTGCGTTGTTTCTCACTGTTTCTAAACTATTTCATCTTTTTTGCGTTGTTTCACATCATTTTTTACATTTTGTTTCGGACTTTTTCGCTAGCTGTTTGAGACTATTTCAGCACCGTATCCAACTGTTTTTGCACCATTTCAGCGCTATTTCAACACCGTATCTAACTGTTTTTTCACCATTTCAGGTAGTTTCAGCACCATATCTATCTATTTCTGCCATCGTTTCAGGTTCTTTCATAATCTTATCTAACTGTTTCTGCACCGTATCTAACTATTTCTACACCGTTCATGTAGTTTCATCACTGTATCTAACTATTTCTGCCACCGTTTCAGGTTGTTTCTGCACCATATCCAACTGTTTTTTGCACCGTTTCAGCGTCATTTTAACACCGTACCTAACTGTTCCTGCACCGTTTCAACACTGTATCTGCGTTGTTTCAGACTTTTCCTGTATCGTTTCAGCAGCGTTTCTTTGCCAGCTCCCTTTTCATTGTTTTTGTTGCTACTTTTCCATATACCATTGTCACGTGAGTAACCTTTTTCATTTGTTATTTAACACTAAAGTAGACATGAAACACAAAGAAAAAATGAATCAAAATATAGCAAACGTAGAGGGTACTTGTTGAACGAGAATTATGATGATAAAGTGTTATTTTTCATTTCCATCAAACACTTTCTTCAATTCTTGTAGTTTTCAGCTTGTTTTACTTCATGGAGATTGTATACACTATACAGAATCCATGATTGGTCACTGCCAGCTTCACATAGCTGAAATCTTTTGTAAATGTGTCATATTTACCGTCGAGTTATCGGAGTCGTAGGGTGTTGCCGGAGACGAGACCACTATGTCACTGCCACTGCCGGTGTTTATCAATACCACCATTGTTCTACCTTAAAGAGAGAGAAAAGAGAACGGTGTGAATAGGACAGGTTTGAATAGTTGATAGGGAAGGTTTGGATAAGTACAGCTAAAGACTATTTTGCCTTAGGTCAAATTATATAATGATGGATTTGTAATCAATGTAAGTATTTATGCATTACTAGGAAAAATATTGCTATGCCTTGTAATTTATAAAATGTTGTTATTTTTTGTAAATAAGGGTGAAAATTCGTATATTTGTGTAAAAAACCCTTGTTCAAATACAATTGCAACTTCATAAATGATTTTTCAATTCAATTTGTAACTTTTTTTCATATTTAAACCAAATGTAATGTACAAACGCCTACAAGAAATCTTTTCTTTCTTGGTCTTTAGTCAAGAAGTATTTAAAATGTTGGTTGAAAGTTGAAACTCTTTTTATCTTCAAATATTTGAAGCAAATACCACCTAGGGGATGTAGAACTGATCAGGTGTACTAGATTGGATGTTAACAACACCAGCATATCTGCAAGATTATTACATCATGACCGTAGAAATGGACGAAACCTCAGGAATTGACAGTACAGTAATTACTACAAGTAATACACTCCTAGTAGCTAGGAAATTAAGAGCAACCATGCAACGTGCTCTCTTTCTTTCTCTCTCTCCCTGATGAAGATAGTCATGGTCATAGAGATGGGATTCTTTTTTCATCTGCAAAAACCTGCGTTATGCGCAGATTACGTCATGTTCTAGTAATTTTGTCATTCCTGGTCGTACGACGTACTTTTTCAGTATTATAAAAAATTCAAGTAACTACCAGAAATAATTTGATGCAACTAATGAGATTTTGCTACCTTTATTTAGAGGTATCAAGTATATATTCATTCAATAGAGAAATTCTTTCACCTATAGTTGGCTCCCGTAGCGTGAATTAAGATTAGTTTAGACAGTCACTCCCGAGCTTCATACTCCAATTCATTTTTTTAAAAAAGACACAATTTCATAAGGAGTTTGTTAGTTTAAACTTGAAAACAATACTTAAATTTCAAATCTTTTTTATGTTCACATAAATGTTATCTATAATATTTTAGGCAATAAATTTGAATTTTTTATTGTTAGACCACAAATCTTAAATATATAGTATATTATTTCTTAAATTTCGTGTAATGTGCGTATAAATTGAAACAAAGTAGTTATACGAATTAAGTAGGTTAAAGGGTTGGATTTCTTAACTTGTTAGGCAAGTAAAAAGTCATATGGGTCTGAGCAGTGATAAGATCTATCATCAGCAACTAGGACTCGCACGCTGTCTTCTCTGATTCTTTTATGAATCAGTATTCAGTAGTGACTGACTCACTCAGTTACTCTCAGTCGTCACTTGTAACGTACGCTTTGCACACGAGTGAGCATCATTGACGTAGACACTTAGCTCTACGATTCGCCTTGTCATCGACTACTACAAAACAAGACTTTCCACTTTGGTCAACCTATGTGCATCTACTCTCTACTTGTCCTATGCTGCAGTGTCATTTCTCTTTAAAACAATCACAATTTCATATTATGGAGATAATATTTGAACCGTAAAATGTACAACTCCTATGGGATGTTTGATCGGAGGGATTATCAAAAGTGGGATATCTCATGATTTTGGGATAAATATTTGTATTGGTCGGTTTTCTGTTCGATCATGAAAGAAGCAAACTCGATCGTACGCAACATGCAGATTCACTTCGAAAGTTATGAGATCGGAAAGAAGCTGCTTCGGTTTGGTTTCGTTCGGTTATGCGATGTTGATCGGATAAAATCGGAAACAACATTATTGTAGATCAGGTTAACTGACCCTCATCTCTAAAATATCGGAACAGATAGGGCGAATTTAGTGGAGTAGATGACGACGTGCAACAGTGGGATGAGAAACGTGGGGGAGTGGAAGTCTGCTAGGGTTTGGGGATTCTCCTCCATTTCAACCTATAAAGAGGGCCTCATATTTTCATTTGAGGACACGTTCATCTGAGCAATATTATTCTACTCTCTAAAACCATTATTCTCTTAAAGCTTCGATTTAGCAGTGTCTTTTACCTTTGTCAATTTATTACGTCAAAGATCATCATTGTACTTAAAGCTTCGATCGTGATTTGGTTCAAACGTGGAGGGAGATCTGTTCTTTCCATTGAAGCAACATCCATCGATCCATCAAATACAATAAGCCTTTACTGCTTTGATTATTTATTTGTTGCTTGCTTCGTTTAGATCTACATTCATCTTGATCATAACATCTTTTGCCCGTTATCTGTGTTTAATTTAAGCAGTCTGTTATCGTCACTCATTAAACGACTAAATCGACTTATTCATCGGGTCCATTATTCGATTAAATTTGTTCATTCGCCATCGTTTTACGTTTATTCATTTCACTTGTTTATCATAGTATTGCTGCTATTTTCATCGACTCAAGTATCATAACCGTGTTCGGATAACTGTGCATCTTGATAAAACGAAGTCATCTCATCGTATATCACTATCCTATCACTTAGTTCGAACTTGTTTGACAGCATTTGTATCCCAGCTTGACATCGGATTTATTTGACATCGAATTTACTTGATACCGAATTTACTCGACATCGATTTTAGAATTGCTTCCAGATCAAATTCTTGAGGTCAATTAATTCGTTCACGTAAACTATTTATCAAACGATCGAATTGAGATATAAAACGGTCGCCTTAGACTCAACTAAATATAAATCTAATTGTAAAACCTGATATATTTTTTGGGAAATACAGTTTGGCGCCCACCGTGGGGTCTAGGCAATCGATTTATTCCGAAATTTGAACCGTTTGATACTACTTACGTTTGCTTTCTTGTCTTGAAATGGCAGATGAACGTAACATCGACGCTTTGAACGGTCAACAACAGCTCAATCCCAATGACGGGGTTCATGTTCCGGCCCATGCTGAAGCGGTCGATGAATCTACCAACAACGAACAGGATCCAACTCGCGACAACATTCCTACTGGTTCACAGTTGAATGCACGCCAAGCGCGGCGTTCAGGCGAGGAGCCCGCAGTCGAAACTGAATCAGGAAGCGCAAACGCGGCACTGTTTGCGTATCTGAAGCGGCATGATGCTCAG
The DNA here is from genome assembly GCA_029990175.1 of Petunia secreta. NCBI lineage: Eukaryota > Viridiplantae > Streptophyta > Magnoliopsida > Solanales > Solanaceae > Petunia > Petunia secreta. The sequence continues at coordinate 3,500,648 of JARKIP010000085.1, read as the reverse complement.
TTCGAAATGATACAAGAGCAGTTGAAGGCACTATCTAATTCTATCGGAAGTAAAGCACCTACCTCTCCGATCACACCCCCAGCAAGCATTCCGACTTCGGTTCCTCAGGGCGCCGTAACAGGGGGACTTGCAGCGGGGGTCGGATCAGGGGGATCGGGTACTGCCGCCGAAGCCATGGGAGTTCCGGCCTCGGTCACAGCAGAAGTAAGAATGATGGCAACGATGCAAACCTTGTTGAATGATAATATCGATAAGAAGTTCAGCGAAATCAAGTCATTTATGGAGAAATTGCCAGGCGTTCCGAAATTGGCTGACAAAGGCATTACAAAATCGATCTCAAAACGTCCTTTTCCAGCAAGTGCAGCCCCACTACCTATACCAAAGACTTTCAAATTACCGGAAAGCTTGAGATACGATGGAACCACAGATCCAAGGGATCACATTGATATGTTTTCAGTTGCGGTTCAGGCAAACGACTTGACCGCGGAGGAGATCAATTCGGTCAGCCTTAAGAAGTTTTGTGAGACATTGAAGGGGGCAGCACTGAAATGGTATTTACAGCTGCCCGAAAACGAAATATTAAGTTTCGACGACATGTCGGCGAAATTCATTCGTTCACATACTGGAGCAAAAAAGATAGCACCAAGGGTCGAAGACATCTTGAACGTAAGGCAGCGACCCGGGGAAACCATCAAGCAGTTTCTAAAAAGATTTAACGATGAGAAGATTCATATACCAAATTTCGAAGAAAGGTGGGCATGTTTGACCTTTGCTAACAACTTGCGCACTGATTCAATTGAGGCATGGAAACTGAAGGATCGTCTTAGGGAGATCGATGCATGGACTTTCGATGTATTGTACCTCGAGTGCGAGACATGGATCAGGGCCGAAGAGGAAGAATTGCAGCTAGCCCGAAATAATTATCATTATGATCGGCCAGCAAGAAGAGGTGATAACGACAGAAGAGACTACAGGGACCAACGATGGGGGCCCTACAGTTTCCATCGGATGGGGAGCAACAACCACGAAGCTGGTAGCTCCAAAAATCAGTCAAAGAAAGCCCAGCCAAACACATCCTCGGCTCCGAAAGATCGACCACTGCCTCCAAAAGTAGCGGAATACAATTTTTGCATATCGACACCAAATCTGGTGAATCACTTGAAAGGGATGGGTGACAAAGTTGTAAAATTCCCAGGTCGCATAAAGTCAAATCCAAATACTAGGGATGAGGCTCTGTGGTGTGCATTTCACCATGATTTCGGCCATACAACGGAAGAATGTAAGGCGCTGAGATATGAAGTGGCCAGCCTGCTGGAAAAGGGTCACTTGGTCGAATTTTTGACTGAGAGAGGACGAAACAATTTCAATAGGAAGAAAGATGATGAACCACCAAAACCTCCTGCTCCCAGGAAAACGGTGAATGTCATTACCGGAGGAGATGGTATTTGTGGGGTAACCTACACTACAAAGAAATATGCAAAAGTCTCTTTCACACGAGACAAACGAACACGAGACGACATGACCGATGAGATCGTGTTCGGGGATTCCGATTTCGATGGAAGGATTAATCCCCATCATGATGCACTTGTAGTAACAACAAGGATCGACGACGCCGATGTGAAAAGGGTTCTAATCGATGCTGGCAGTTCGGTTAACATCATACATGCAAGAGTGGTTGAACAATTGCAGTTGAGCGATAAGATTGTGCCTCGCTCAACGGTCCTGTCGGGTTCAACAATTCAAGTGAGGTGACCATTGGGGAGATTATGATCAAAACCTACGCAGAAGGAGTGGAGAGTGAGACATCGTTTCAGGTGATGAAGGGCGAAATGACATATAACGTGATTTTGGGTCGACCATGGATCCACGCTATGGGAGCAGTTCCATCGACTTTACATCAAGTTGTGAAGTTCCCTACCCCATGGGGAATTCGTGAGATCAGAGGCGAGCAACAGGCTTCACGAGACTGTTACTCAGTAGCTGTCAAGGAAGGCTTTCGATTGTAGCAATCACAGCTAGTGGAACCCGTGGTCGGAAGCTTCACTTCGGTTCCGTCGTGCGATCAAACGCAGCTACCGGAATTCGAAGTCGAAGGCGACTTCGCACAGGTTTCACCATGTAAGCTAGTGGGACCCGTGAACGAAAGCTTCACTTCGGTTCTGTCGTGCGATCAAACGCAGCTACCAGAATCCGAAGTCGAAGGCGACTTCGCACAGGTTCCACCATGTGTGAGAGAACCGTATAAACAAGAAGCTGGAGACTCTACGATAGAAGAACTTGAGGAAGTAACATTGTTCGATGACAATCCTGATCGGAAAGTTTATGTTGGAGCTGAACTGGACATCGACGTAAAAGCAAAAATCATATCATTCCTCAAGGACAACTCTGATTGTTTTGCTTGGTCCCATGCAGATATGGTGGGAATCGATCCAAAGGTCGCCACACACAAGTTAAATGTCGACCCGAAACATCGGCCGGTGAAGCAAAAGAAACGGCCAAATGGAGGATTCCGAAGGAAGGTGATCAATGATGAGGTAGAAAGGCTGTTAGCAAATGGGTTCATTAAAGAAGTAAAATATCCAGAATGGCTTGCGAACACGGTTGTAGTACCAAAGAAAAATGGCAAATGGAGGGTATGCGTTGACTATACCGATCTCAACAAAGCTTGCCCAAAAGATTCGTTCCCACTGCCTCACATCGATAGACTGATCGATTCGACGGCAGGTCACGAGATGTTGAGTTTTTTGGATGCCTATTCAGGTTATAATCAAATATCGATGGATCCATCAGATCAGGAGAAGACATCGTTTATTACAGACATGGGGACTTATTGCTACACGGTCATGCCTTTTGGTCTAAAGAATGCCGGCGCTACTTATCAGCGTCTGGTCACCACTATGTTCAAAAATTTGATCGGGAAAACCATGGAAGTCTATATCGATGACATGTTGGTCAAATCTCTTGAGAAGGGAAATCATCTAAGTCATTTGGAGGAAACTTTTACAATACTAAGGCAATTCAACATGAGATTGAACCCAGAGAAATGTGCGTTCGGGGTTGAATCCGGTAAGTTCTTGGGATTCATCGTATCGCAAAGAGGAATCGAAGCAAATCCAGACAAGATCAAGGCGATCGAAAACATCCCTGAGGACCTGACAACGGAGAAAGAAGTTCAACAACTGACCGGTCGAGTAGCCTATCTCAGCAGGTTCATCTCGAGGTCATCTGAACGATGTCACAAGTTCTTTTCAGTACTGAGAAAGAGCAAAGGTTTCGAATGGACACCAGAATGCAAAAGGGCTCTTCGGGAACTGAAGCAGTACCTTTCCAATCCACCGCTTCTGTCAAAACCAATTGAAGAAGAAATGCTGCTGATCTACTTGGCTGTTTCCGATGTCGCTGTAAGTGCTGTCCTCGTTCGCGAAGATGGAGGTAACCAATTTCCTATCTACTATGTTAGTAAAACACTGTTAGATGCCGAAACAAGGTACCCACATCTAGAAAAACTAGCACTTGCACTAGTCACTGTTGCACGCAAATTAAGGCCTTATTTCCAATGTCATTCAATATCTGTTATAACTACGTTTCCATTGCGAAATATTTTACATCGGCCAGATCTCTCTGGTCGATTAATGAAATGGGCGGTCGAGCTGAGTGAGTATGATATCACTTACCAGCCTCGTACCGCCATAAAATCTCAAGTTTTAGCTGATTTTGTAGCGGACTTCAGCGCTAATATTTTACCGGAGGCAAAGAAGGAAGAGTTGATGATGAGAGATCCAGACCCCGAAGTCTGGGTAATGTACACCGATGGAGCTTCCAACGTCAAAGGAACTGGCCTCGGAATCCTATTGATAGCGCCTTCGGGTGAAAAGCTCAGGTACGCGATCAAATTACATGCAAAAACTAACAACGAGGCCGAATATGAGGCCCTCGCTGCAGGTTTAAAGATCGCAAAAGATTTGAAAGTCGAACGAATAGACATCAAAAGTGATTCCCAACTGGTGGTAAATCAAATCCAAGGCGATTTCTGTGTTCGAGACCCAAGGATGCAACAACTGCTCGAAAAGGTACAAAATTTTCTAACTTCTTTTCAAGAGTGGAAAATAGCCCAGATACCGAGGGAAGAAAACATCGAAGCAGATGCTTTAGCAAACCTTGGATCGGCAGCAGCCATCGATGAAAAGCTCGATGAGACAGTGGTTCACTTGTTCGAATCTCCACTATGTCGAAACATTAAAGAGGTAAACAATGTTAATCGTACTTGGGATTGGAGAAGCAAATATTTGTCTTACTTGCAGGCAGGTACTGTTCCCGATGACAAGAAGTCTGCCCGATCACTCAAAGCCAAAGCAGCAAGATATTGCCTCCTAGAAAATCAACTCTACAGGAGAATGTTTGGCGGCCCTTTGGCGAAATGCGTTGGGCCAGATGGAACAAATTATGTGCTGAAAGAGGTTCACGAAGGCGAATGCGGCAATCATTCCGGCAGCAAGTCATTGGTTCGAAAGATCATAAGAGCTGGGTACTATTGGCCAACGATCGCAGATGATGCCAAGGAATTCGTCCGCAAATGTGACAAGTGCCAACGATTTGGAAATCTCATACATCAACAGGCAGAACCACTTCATTCGGTCACGTCACCGTGGCCATTCATGAAGTGGGGAATGGACTTGGTCGGGCCGCTTCCAACAGCGCCCGGTGGGGTAAAATTTATCTTAATTCTTACGGATTATTTTTCCAAATGGGTGGAAGCTATTGCCTTGGCTAAAATTCGTGAACAGGAAATTATCAAATTCATTCATCAGAATATCATTTGTCGTTTTGGGATCCCGAAAGAGATCACATGCGACAATGGTAAGCAGTTCGTGGGGAGACGAATCACAGCCTTCTTCGAAAAGTGGGGAATCAAGCGAATTGCATCAACACCTTATCACCCCAGCGCAAATGGACAGGCTGAATCTTCCAACAAAACAATACTCGAGTACTTGAAAAAAAAGATGGATGATTCAAAGGGCAACTGGCCGAACGAACTCCCCGGAGCACTGTGGGCTCATCGGACAACGGTAAAACACAGTACCGGGGAGACACCGTTCTCACTTGTCTACGGAGCAGAAGCGCTGATACCGGTGGAAGTGGGGGAGCCCAGCCTTCGGTTCGCCCACTCCACCGAAGAAGCTAACAAAGAGACCATGCTAGTAGATCTGAACTTGGTCGAAGCAAAAAAGGGATATGGCATTTGTTCGAATACAAGCACAAAAGCAAAGGGCAGAAAACTACATCAACAAAAAACTCAGGTATCGATCTTTTAATGTAGGTGATTACGTGCTAAAAATCAAAAGACCAAAGAAGGATGAACCCAACGAAGGAAAGCTGGGAGCAAATTGGGAGGGACCTTTCCGCGTCAAAGCAGTGATCAGAAAAGGTTCATACCAACTCGAAACAATGGACTCCAAACCGGTAGACTTCAATTGGAATATCACACAATTGAAGAAATACTATTTTTAAGGTCCTGCGGTATCAACCTTCACCCTTTACTTTTACTTCGCAATTTTTATTATTCCTCCATCGAAAGAAATTGTTTGATCGATTATTTGGTACTAACACTTTTAGATGATAGGCATAGTTGGAATCGAATGATGACAAACATCACCCACGAACATTTGAGCTCAAAACGCTCCGATCGGGGTCGATAAGTCTGACGAACACTCTAACGTGGTCTTCATCTATAACGAGTTTCTTGGCTTTGGTCTCCCAATGACTCCGTTTCAGGTAACGAAGTTAAGAACCAGTGTTCGCCTACTCATTCTTCGCACCCAAACACTGGGGGGGATGGATTTAGCATGAGGGTCATCGGCAGACACTGGAGACTGCCCTATAACCGGGGACTTTCAGTCGGAAAATGAAACGGAATCGATTGAAGACAGCACTGGGGACTCGTTCAAAATTCGATAGAAGCCCCAATGTTCACTCGAACTGGGGACTTGTTCAAAATTTGGCACAAGTTCAAACGTTCACTCGAACTGGGGACTCGTTCAAACTTCGGCAAAAGCTCCAATGTTCATCCGAGCTGGCGGCTCGTTCGAAATCAAGCGTCATCAGTCTCATGTAAACGATCCAATAGTGATCAATGTCTGTGCCTTACGGCCGCATCTTGTAATCGATCGAATCATACGATCCCGAATGTATCGAAGACCCATTAGCGGTCTACTTCAATAATACAACACTGGTTATACTCATTCTTTACATTTGTTCGATTTACGCGATCGTTCCAAATTTTAATCAGATTTTACATCTAAGTTGTTCACCAAGTGTTAAACTCTTCATTCCGAACTCATGAAAATGTTCGAAGAGTGCATTACGTGAAAATGAGACGTCATTCTTTACTACGCACTAAGACATTGGGCCCCAATCATTTCTTTCAACGATTATCGTAAGAATTCTTCGAACGATTAAATTATCTTCGAAAAGCAAAAAACAACACAGCAATAACAAAAGTGATTTCATTCATAAGTCATATATACATGGATGATTTCATTCATAATTCATATATACATGGATGAAATCGACTAAGTACAAAAGCAAGAAAATCATTCATCAGCGTCCCCGTCAGAACCTTCATCGGAGGAACTCGCTGGAAGACCAAGTTCTTCACGAGTCAATCTTACGATTGCAATAGCTTCGCTCAGCTCGGTAGGAACATCGACAGTCCGGTCTAACATTTCCCTTAGGACGTCACGCCTTGATTCGGCAAGGATCAAATCCTTTCTCTTGTCAAATTCTTCTTCGAGGTCATGCCTTAGGATGTTAGACTCCTTCTGAAGTAGCAAGTTCCTCTCCGTTAGACTGGCAGCTTCAGCCTTTATTCCGTCATTGCTTCTTCGAAGAGCAGTCAATTCCTCAGATTGATCAACCAGCTCTTTGTCTTTACTCTCCAGAATAGAGTTGAGTTCGGCCAATTTAAGATCAGAGTTGGCTTCATGATCACTCAGTTGCGCGTTCAGAGCTCGGATCTGAGATTCCAACTCCGATTGACGAAGAGCATGTTCGTTCGCGCTCTCGTCAAATTTGGCTGAAAGTTCAGCATTCTTGGCCTCCGATACCTTGAGTTTCCGATGTAACTCTTCTCCCGCCGAAGTTAGATGAACGATCTGTTCATTCAAGACTTTGGCCCTATCTTGAAGTTGGCGGATCCGATCAGCAGTCTCGATCGCCATTATGCAATTCTGAAAGTCAATTTGAAAGTCATGAAATCTATCCAAAGCAAAGAATTTCTAAAGCAAAAAAGTTCCAAAAATAGAGCTTACCCTAAAAGCACCGTAGGAAATCTGGGAAGGCAGACTCAAATCCTCGTGTGTATTCAGCCGAGCTTGTTCCATCGGTCCCATGACGTCGAAAAAATAGTTCGCCAATTTCCTTGGGCATCTAAGCAGATCGACGTTGGCTAGCACTTCGATCTTGAGCGATCTAACGCCCCTCTTCTCGGACTCGCCTAAGGCAGCAAAAGCAGCGGCTTCTTCACTTCGGGGAAGGGGAACAATTGGATCGGCATGATCTATATTGAAAAACGATGACCCCGTCTCTTCATCGTATTTAGACTTCGTTGTCTCAACTGACCGATCCAAAGCCGGCGCTTTCCCCTTTGCCGGGTCCCTCTCTTCATGCTCACGATCAAAAGCCTCGATCATTCCCTCTTGATTTTCAGGGGCAGCGATTGAAGGAACAAGTACACCTTCCCTACTGGGCAAGCCTCCCGAACCCGAGTTGGCATCTTCGGCGTCGGGGGAGAGATGGTAGTCGTCCACGGAAATATCTCCTTGTTCGGCCACTTTAAGCTGAATAGCCGTTTCTTGGAGTCTTTCCTTAGCTGTCCTTTTGGGACGCTGCACCAACTGATCAGACGCTGACTCCTCCCCATGACCCTCTTCTTCGATGTCGATAACCAGAGCCACTCTTTCGGCAGCTTTTGCCGCCGCGATCGCTGAACTCGTGCCGGCAATCACATCTTCTATGGTTGGGGGCACAGCCGATGAACTACCCCTTTGCCCTTTTTCAACTACTACCCTGGGCAAATACTTGTTCCTCAAATCTTGGAACGATTTCTTCTTTTTCTTTGGGGGAGGAGCTTCATCGGGTTTTTCTCCGCCTTCGGGTTCAACTTCCTCATCGCTTGGCTCGCCCCCAGCACCGGTAATACCTGAAAGAAAATTTTCCTAAGTATCGAAAAACACCAACGAAGACGGAAGTCGTAAAAACAAAAGCAATCTGAAGTTACCATGATTTTTGGCTTTGAGTGTTTTCAAAGCTGCGACCGGCTTCCAGGCTCGCTTGTCATTGGTCGTCTTCTCAAGCACCCTTATCAGCCAGGGTATGATGTCGGCGACTTGATCGAATTCAACTGCCTCAGCTGAAGATTTTCAGAGGAACTTAGATTGTGTTGCTAAAACTCAACTCAAAAGGAAGGTAAAACAAAATACTTACGAGTCCGATTCCAGACATTCGGCAGCGGCTCGCTTCCGGGGGCGGTCAGCTGCTCCGTGGGAATAAAAACGAAGCGCTGATCCCATCCTCGGAGATCGTCATCGTTATCAGAGATCAAGGCCCGCTGACCTCGTTTAGCCAAATTTATCACCCCTCCTTTATAAACTCGAGGAGAGTATATGTTGAGAATGTGACGAAGTGTCAACTCCACTTCCGCCAGCTCTGCGATGTATCGCATAATTATGATCGTTCTCCATATCATCGGAGAAATTTGACCGAGGCAAACTTTGTACATTCTGCAAAATTCCTCGATGATGTTATCGACCGGGAGGGAGAATCCGATCGTAAATGGGTAAGTCAGCACCACGGAATGACCCTCAACGTGGGTCGCCAACGTCGACTTCCTCGGAGGGCACATCACTTCGATGTCACCCACTCTCCAACCACACTCCTCTCGAACCCGAGGAATCGCCTCCGGCGTGATCGTACAATGAACGGAGTCGATCGGGATATTTTTCTTCTTCCCCTGCTCCGCTTCACTGATTTTACAATCGTTCTCATACGTAAATTTTTTCGGAAGGATCTCCGACCATGACTTTTTAGGACCGTAATCTTTCACTTTCCTCTCTTTCCGCTTCTTCCCCTTCTTATCTACTGAAGGGTCAACAATGGCGGAAGTTCGCTCCACCACCGCACCAGACTGCGGCGGGGCCGTGGTAGCAACTGCCGTAGTAGAAATGGTATCAGCCTCTATTATGTTCTGTGATGAGGTAGACATTGCTAGAATTCGTTGTAAAGTGAAGCTTGTAAGAAGATTTGAAGTTTATAGGAAGATTCAAGGCAAAAACAGCAAGAATCAACGGATTAAAATGGAAGATTTCTGGGATTTGAAGGAATTTTTGCAAAACGGTTTCTTTTGAAAAGTTTCAGAAGTTGTAAAGCTGGAGTTGAAACGAATATTTATAGAGAGAGATTCATCATTGCCTCGGAAACCGTCGAAGATTGCTGCCCGCACGATTTCTGACACGTGTATCGATGGGAAGTTGAGGCGACGTTTTGACATTTCAAAATGAAGGGACACGAACGTGCCACGTGTTTTCCCGCTAAAAACTCAAATCCACTTGCCAAAAGCTTTACGAACACACTTGGCAAGTGGGGGGACTATCTGTATTGGTCGGTTTTCTGTTCGATCACGAAAGAAGCAAACTCGATCGTACGCAACATGCAGATTCACTTCGAAAGTTATGAGATCGGAAAGAAGCTGCTTCGGTTTGGTTTCGTTCGGTTATGCGATGTTGATCGGATAAAATCGGAAACAACATTATTGTAGATCAGGTTAACTGACCCTCATCTCTAAAATATCGGAACAGATAGGGCGAATTTAGTGGAGTAGATGACGACGTGCAACAGTGGGATGAGAAACGTGGGGGAGTGGAAGTCTGCTAGGGTTTGGGGATTCTCCTCCATTTCAACCTATAAAGAGGGCCTCATATTTTCATTTGAGGACACGTTCATCTGAGCAATATTATTCTACTCTCTAAAACCATTATTCTCTTAAAGCTTCGATTTAGCAGTGTCTTTTACCTTTGTCAATTTATTACGTCAAAGATCATCATTGTACTTAAAGCTTCGATCGTGATTTGGTTCAAACGTGGAGGGAGATCTGTTCTTTCCATTGAAGCAACATCCATCGATCCATCAAATACAATAAGCCTTTACTGCTTTGATTATTTATTTGTTGCTTGCTTCGTTTAGATCTACATTCATCTTGATCATAACATCTTTTGCCCGTTATCTGTGTTTAATTTAAGCAGTCTGTTATCGTCACTCATTAAACGACTAAATCGACTTATTCATCGGGTCCATTATTCGATTAAATTTGTTCATTCGCCATCGTTTTACGTTTATTCATTTCACTTGTTTATCATAGTATTGCTGCTATTTTCATCGACTCAAGTATCATAACCGTGTTCGGATAACTGTGCATCTTGATAAAACGAAGTCATCTCATCGTATATCACTATCCTATCACTTAGTTCGAACTTGTTTGACAGCATTTGTATCCCAGCTTGACATCGGATTTATTTGACATCGAATTTACTTGATACCGAATTTACTCGACATCGATTTTAGAATTGCTTCCAGATCAAATTCTTGAGGTCAATTAATTCGTTCACGTAAACTATTTATCAAACGATCGAATTGAGATATAAAACGGTCGCCTTAGACTCAACTAAATATAAATCTAATTGTAAAACCTGATATATTTTTTGGGAAATACAATATTATTTTTGAATTAAAGTTTGGGATAACTTATCCACCCTTTATATGGGATAACTTATCCATCCATAATCCCATAAATATGGGATAACTTTTATCCTATTTACTCTTATACAGGTAACTAAATATGGGATAAATCTAATCTTATCCCAATTTTTGTCCCGGGATTATAATCCCAATCCCACCAACCAAACAACCTCCTAGTAGTTTAACTTTGGGATCAGATACAAAACGATGACTAAAGTTTCTTGGGTTAACATCTGTTTGGATATGATTTCGGTTGAAATTTAAAAGATTTAAAGTTGAAATTTATTAAAAAAAAAGAGGCATTTGAACTATGAAATTATGTATGGATATGAACTTCATTAAGAAAAAAGTTCTAAGTTTGAACATAATGTTGTTGAAATTTAAAATTAAAGAGCATCTTAAGTCAATGCTAAAAAAGGAATATATTGAAAGAATTGGATTTGGTTAAACAATGTGTTGTTGATAAACAAGAAGAGTTGAGGTGTTCTTTAATACAAATTTGATTAGGTTCAATTAGTTGACGCTCCTCCGCCTTATTCCGGCTATTGCCTTATATTGGTTAACTTCTTACAACTAATTTACGAGGATGTGAAAGCGTGTGTTTTCAATGCAAATCATCGTGTAGTACAAAGAACTTGATCTGGACTTACCTGTCAGAATTGAGAAATAAGTATATATAGTGAATTTAATATTGTGTATTCTGTTCTTTCTTACCATAGGTTTATTTTGGTGAAAGTCTTCTTTTCCTACTGGCTAGCCCACCAGTCTACCACTGCTTCTATTACGTGTACCATCCCCGTGGGATGATCTTGAAATTTCATAACCATTACTTCAAGTGTAAATATATTCACGTACATTCACAGTTTTAACAATTTTTAAAAGAAAATACCATATGTTCTTAATCTTTCCTACCAATTGTCTGAGAGTAGCAGGATGTAATGCTATGTAATATTTTCCATTACTTAAAATCCTGATATTCGTCACTGGCAAAAATGATTAGGAGCGATTGAACTTTTAGCCCCACATTAAAAAAAAAAGAAAAGAAAAAAAGACCATATATAAGTTGTGGGTATAGATCTCTTTTGTATACGGCACATGAGCTCTTGATATTTCAATTAGCTAAGTTAGAGACGGTGACCCTGCTCAATTAGCCAGAACTTTTGCATCATAAATAATGTTTTTTCCTAATTATTTGTAAGTCAAGAATACTAAAACTTGCCTAATAGACTGCATGTTTGCACTAACTTCACACTTTTTAACCTTTTTAAACGTTTTGAACTTCTGCCTCATGTAGACAAAACTAAGTTCATTACAGCTAGAACATATGTATGATGGGCACCAGCTGCCATATTTAAAGACTTTGTTAAGCAGGGTCAACAGTTCAAGGCCATCCCTATTTCTGCAATTTTTTGTTTCAGTTGTGAATGTCTACGTGCTATTGACATGAATTATTGTGGGTCTTCAAGTTCGACTCAACAATTTGGGGCAACAATTCTGCTGGACGTCCTATATTATTTGTCCCATTTAATTTTAAGTATTTTCTGTTTGCAAATATAATCATCTACTTTCAAAACATCAACGTTGAAGTCATGTATTCAGCTTCAACGCCCCATGGTTTGAAATTCACTCAACTTAATTTTTTGTTCTGAAAAAATGAGCTAAATTTAGATCAACAATATGAAACTGGGTCAAGTTCAAACTAAATTTAAAGAAAAAAACAAAAAAGATTTCGGCTTGGAATTAAAAGCGGTTGAAGTTAGCTTAATATGACTTTAACATCAACCATAATGGTCTGAAATTAAGACAAGCGGCCAGACTATGTAAAGGTACACGAAAAAGTGGTTAAAACTGTAAAGAGCTGTTAATATAGGGAGAATTGAAGAACTATGACACCATAGACAATGGTTTGCCTTTTTGGTCCCGTAATATTGGTTTAGTAAAAATAGTCTTCGTTAAGTTTAATGAATAAATTTCGAACGAAAATAGCTCTATAAATCTTATAACGATGCATCTATCTTCGCCCCCTTTTTCATAAGTACTGCTTAAGAGGCAACACTTTCCCTTTAATCATTTCTCACATTCTCCCAGATTACTTGAAGCGCTGTCTGGGCAGCGCCTGCCACTTCAATCTCTTTCAACATTCTTCCAGGTAATACTTGCCCTTTAATTTCTTCATAAGAGGCAATACTTGTCGATTGATAACTTTAAGTATTGCCTACGGATGATGTGAAGACCATTTTATTGAAACCATCTTAAATAGGGGCAAAAGGCAACACCAATCAATTTTAAGGACGTGAAGTGGAATTTGTTGGTTAATATAGGTTACATGTGCTCTTTGTCCCAATTTGGTGACCCTTTGCTCTTTTGACATAGACTTTTGTGGGCCTTTGGGCTTGACGCCACATAGTCAAAGTTAGTGACCAACAGCGCCATAAGGGATAGTGCATCAATAGCCTTTTTTAACGTACTATTTAGATTTTTGTGATTATGAAATCTATTTAATTTTCAGTTGATAGCTTGAACTTCAAAGTTTGTCATCTTAACTTTAAACCTTCAGTTCTTAACCCCAGTTGGAGATCAACTTGAGACCTTCAAGGTTGAAGTCATGCATAGACCAGCTTCCAACCTCAAGGTCATCTAAAGATTTGAAGTTAGGCATATCAACAGGTTTGAAGTTTAGCATAGCAAACTCACACCTTAAAAGTAGAACTTCAACCCCTAATACTAAAATTTCAACCTTGAGAATTGAATGTCACACCAAAATTTAATACTAGAAACCACAACCACATTTCACAATCCAAATCATGGAAACTGATCTACAAAGACTTGTAGAAACTAGCAAAAATGCAGACAAAGCGTTGTGTTTCAGATAACGGTGCCGAAGAAATTTGTGTTTTTTGGGCGGATAGGGCCAAGATCCGGAATAGATTGTTTCTTAAAAAAAAAAAAATAACTGACTAAAACCCACATAGAGAAGGCAAAACTGGCCGCTAGAATAAATTTTTACAAGCCTGCTTGATCTGTACATTGTTTGTACCATTCTCTGGAAGGCTGGAGTTTTTCTTGAAAGCCTCTTTTATGTTTTCCCAAAAATTTTAATTATTTTTCTTTTAAATATGTTAACGTCCTTTTTTTTTTTTTTTTTTGAGATTTCAAGATCCACCACTATGATAGGATTAGGCTATGACTCCGAACTGCATTTTACTTTATTTTCTAAAATTTTTGATTTACGCGAAGAATGTGTAGTTCATCCTTATATAAAAGATGACCTTTAGAGCTTGCATTTAGTGCAGTCCTATTAGCCTAATTGAGGAGGACTCATCCCTTGCAAATTGATCTTTGAAAGCTTGAAAAAGGATAACGAAAACATGTACTGTCATCATACAATTAGCCATGATCAAAAGTGAAATTCCTTCTTCCACCCCCTGATCGAAAGGTTGGAGTTCCTTTGATATCATTCTTCAAAAAGTTGTTAGCTATCAAAGGTATAGCTAAATTCTATGTAAAGAAAGTGCATTCTTTTGAATATTTTCCAAAACTTACCAAGTACTCAGCTACACATTCCATGTAACAATGATGAAACAACTCTAGTATATCCCTTATAAATACATTACTGCACTCCCTTAAGAATTTCCTTAGCTTCTGCAGCTCATTGATAGAACACACTCCAAAGAAGAGGAAATAGGCCATCACCAACTGACCATTGTCATTTTTTAGATTACCTCCTCCCCCCGCACTGCCTGATTACCCTTCATGCAACTATTAATGTTTAACTTAAACAACCCCGGATTAGGTGTACTCAACTTAATACATTTTATGTCAATCTTATGGATGAACTTCTCAATTAGTTCACAAGCAACATGACGATTGTCATATAGTATTAGAGTGGCATATTGACATCCTTATCAGATAAATAACTTGGTTTATTACTCCCTTCATTGAGCATTATGTTTTCAAGCTTTTAGACCCACCTTGGTTTTCATACTTCCCAACATATTACAGATGGGAGGCATAATAGTAAGGAAAAGTGCACTTTGTTTTTGGCTTTAGTCAGCCACCAAATGATCAGAGTGTTTCTTACATCCCTCTACCTAATGTTTATATCACATTTACCAGATAAAATTCCACACTGTTAGAGCTAGTTCACCTTTCCTAAATACATGATCAATATCTTCCTGAGGCACCATTCCTGCAACAAAAACACTTAGATGACCCATTGATGTAAAAATTGCTGCAGTGCTTGATCCGTGGATACTTTCCTAACTTTAGAAGCAGTAAAGGTAGGTTCTCCTTGGAGCTTTCCAAGCTGAATTACTGTTGAGATGGATATTTAGAACAATGACAAACGAAGGACTTAGTGACTTAGAGAAGAACTTAGTCCTTGATGAGAAGGGCACGACTGATAGAAAAGATGTTGTGGAATGCAAATCCGTGCAGAACTAGGAATAGTGGCGAGTAGGCTTATGCGCATCCTAGTCAGCAAAAAGAAATTGTATCGTGGCTATCTTATTGAAGTATGAACAAGAGTTGGTGCTGAAAAGACAATTCGCGCTATTTAAAAGGAGTCAATTCAAGATATGATGACTAGGCTCACCAAATTCGCGCTATTTAAAAGGAGTCAATTCAAGATATGATGACTAGGCTCACCATTACACAAATAAGATGAGATCCCTAGATATGGAGCTCCCAGAGGTCGAAATGGTGGATAAAGTACTGAATGTTCTTCCCGACGCTTGGGAACCAAAAATGACTGCTATTATTGAGTCAAAACCACTAAAATTTATCAAGTTAGAGGAACTAGTGGGTAGTTTGAAGACTCATGAGATGATGAAGGAGTCGAAGAACAAGTCAGTACCCAAGAAAGAAAAGACCCTTGCCCTTAAGGCAACCGATGAACCTGAAGTAGACCTGCATACTGTTGCATCAGCGATGGTTAGTGCACTTAGACAACAGTTCAATCTTGGGAAGTTCAAAGGGTTCAAGAGGAATACAAAGGACAGCTTTGGAAGAAAGAACATAGTCGATAGTCTAGACTATTCAGGTTCTTTCAAGTGTTTCAAGAAGGATCATGCAGTGATAGACTGTCCCATATGGGATTTAGAGTGGATGAAGAACAGAGCAACAATGGAGAAGGAGAAGGACACTTCCAAAGATAAGGACAATGACAAAAAGAAGTTCAGGCGCCCTCCTAACTTCAGAGATGAAAAAAGGAAAAAGAAGGAAGTCCTCTACGCAACATGGGGACCAACTGATAGTGAGTCTGATAAAGGAAAGGAGTCAGAAAATGAATCACCACTAGCTTTGATAGGGCTAACTGATGGAAGCTCAAAAGAGGCTGGTCGTTTGAAATCAGGGAAGGAAGAAATCACTTCAGGCCTCCATTGATTGAAGGGCTCAACTACAAGAGATGGAAAAAGGAGATGAAAGTATTTCTCCAGGCTATGGATTACAGTCTCTGGTTGATTGTGAAGAAAGGACCCCATGTACCTGTAAAGAGAGCTGCAAATGGATCCTTAGTCCTAGAGCAGGTTGAAAAACTGGATCCACAAGACTTGGATTTGCTTCAAGCAAATGCCAAGGCTATGCTCACACTAAAAAATGGAATTGACTTTTGATGTTTTGGCAAAGGTATCAGATTGAAAATCTTCTAAGGAAATTTGGAAAAAATTGAAGGAGGTCTACAATGATGACAGTCAGAAGAAGGAAGCTGCTCTCATGGCAACCGATGGAGAGGAAACAACTCACTAAGCTGAGGTATGTCTCTCCGAATTGAAAGAAAACTTGCATACATACTCATCTAACAATTTGATACTGATAACTGCCACCTTAATTGAGAGTTATGAAAAGGTAAAGTCTGAGAAAGATCAACTATCTAATGATTTATTTAATTTAAAAACTAGATGCAAGAACCTTGAAGAAGCAAATACTGAACTTGAAGAAATTAATTCTTCTCTAAAGGGAAATGCTCTTGTATCTAACTCTAAGATCTCAGAACTTGAATTTGAACTAAATAGGATGAAGAAATGCAAATGGTAAGCAAGTAATCAGTGAGGTTCAAACTTTTCTCGAGGATGAGCTTAAAAGAACAAATGAGATTCTTAGAGAAAAGGTTGAAAAGGCTGACTATGAACACACCAAATTAACTAAGTGGAACAAATCTTCAGAGAAAATAAATTGGGTTCTTGAAAACCAGGTCCAAGAAAATAAAGGTCTAGGTTATAGGAAGCCGCTGCCTACCTATAATCCCCAAAGCAAATATGTAGGTCTGCCTTGCAGCATACTTTGCACCTTCTATGGTAATACAAATCACTTGAAAGAAAACTGCAAGAAAATGAGCAAGGCTAAATCTAAAAACAAGAAATTTGCCTTACCTGATTGGGGTAAGAAGGACTTAAATTAATCCATTCTCTCATAAGAAGGGACCCAAGCTTGTCTGGGTTCCTAAATCTAATTTATTTTGCACAGGCTGGAGTGAGAGTGAACAACCCAAGCTGGATTCTAGATAGTAGTTTTTCAAGGCATATGACAAGAGACAGAAGAAATTTTCTCCCACTCGCAGCATTTTAAGGAGGCAGTGTAGCCTTTGGAGGAGGAAAGAGTGATCAGATTGTTGGCATAGGAAAGGTTGTGAGATCTCTAGATCATGCCATTGAAAATGTATATTGTGTTGATGGTCTCAGGCACAATCTACTAAGTATCTCTCAACTATGTGATAGAGGAAATGAAGTCAGTTTCTCATCTGTGGGATGTACTTTAAAGAACCTACAGAGTGGAGAAGTTGTCATGAAAGGAAAAAGAGTGAATAATGTATACAAGGCATATTTGGGGTCACTTCCTGAGAACAATCTAACCTGTTTGAATGTTCAAGAAAGTGATTCACAACTATGGCACAAAAGGTTGGGACATGCTAGTCTTTCACAGCTCAATAAGCTTGCATCGAAGGAACTTGTTCGTGGCTTGCCAACAAAGAAGTTTGAAGACATTAAGATGTGTGATGCCTGTGTCAGGGGGGAACATGTGAGATCATCCTTCAAATCAAATAAAGTGGTAAGTACTTCTAAACCACTTGAGTTAATTCATATGGACCTATGTGGACCGATGAGAGTTAGAAGCAGATGAGGGAAAATATTTGTGATAGTGGATGACTATACTCAAGGTATACATGGACTCTGTTTCTTGCATCTAAGGATGAATCGTTTGGTAGCTTCAAGGAGTGGGCTGGTATTGTACATAAAAGATTAAGTTTGGAGCTTGTGATCATCGGATCAGACCATGAAGTTTGAAAATGCTAAGTTCTCTGAATACTGTGCTAAATATAGTATTGATCATAACTTCTCAGCACCAAGAACCCCATAGCAAAATGGAGTTGTAGAGAGGAAGAACAGATCCTCGGAAGATATGGCAAAAACCATTCTGCTGTCAAGTGGTCTTGCAAGGAACTTCTGGGCTGAAGTAGTGAATACAACGTATTATTTGTTGAACAAGTGTTCTATAAGATCTATCCTTAACAAAACTCCTTATGAACTTCTCATAAGAAGAAAACCAAATATTGCTCACTTGAGACCATTTAGATGTAAGTGCTTTGTACACAATAATGGTAAGGAGCCTCTGAGTAAATTTGATGCAAGAAGTGATGAAGCAATCTTTCTGGGTTATTCCACTCAAAGTAAAGCTTACAAAGTGTTCAACAAAAAAACTCAGACATTTGAGGAAAGCATGCATGTGGTGTTCGATGCGTCGGACAAAGTAGTAGCTGAAAAGGAAGGAGATGATCAGGCTATAGGTCTTGCACGAGAAGATCCTGCTGAAAGCTTAGAGAATTCAGAAGGAAAGGAAGAGCCAAGTGATGAAGATGGAGAATCGACTCAGGGGGAACAAAGAGTTAATATGTCAGGTGGAATGGCCGATCAGGATGATGAACGAACTGAGGAAGAAGGACCTACTCAAAATGCAGCTGCAGGTTCTTACTACCAGATAAGCCAAGACCCGGGAAGCATCAAAGCTCACATCCTCTCGAGAATGTGTTATCTGAGTTGGATACTGGGATTATGATCAGGTCTGCCTTGAAGAACTACTGTGCATTCTTTGCCTTCCTATCCTCTATGGAACCAAAGAATGTAAAAGAAGCACTTGAGGATCCAGACTGGGTAATGGCAATGCAGGAGGAGCTGCATCGATTCGAGAGGAGCAAAGTGTGGCATTTGGTTCCTAGACCTAAGGACAGATCAATCATTGGAACCAAATAGGTGTTCAGAAACAAACTGGATGAACATGGCATCGTTACCAGGAATAAAGCCAGGTTGGTAGTTCAAGGTTATAGCCAGGAAGAAGGAATCGACTATGATGAAATCTTTGCACCAGTGGAGAGAATGGAGGCCTTAAGAATGTTGATTGCTTTTGCTACCTACATGAAATTCACATTGTATCATATGGACGGGAAAAATGCATTCTTAAATGATTATTTGAATGAGGAAGTATATTCCATACAGCCTCTTGGGTTTGTAAACAGTGACTTCCCAGATCATGTTTATAAACTGGACAAGGCCCTCTATGGGTTGAAGCAAGCCTCCAAAGCTTGGCATGAGAGGCTGTCAGGCTTTCTGCTAAACAATGGGTTCTCAAGGGCAGCACCGTGTTCCTAAGAAAAAGGGAAAATATCTATTGGTGGTACAAGTGTACGTTGATGACATTATTTTTGGTGCAACTAATGAAGAATTGTGCATGAAATTTGCAGACTTGATGGGCAGTGAGTTCGAAATGAGCATGATGGGAGAATTGGATTTCTTCTTAGGACTGCAGATCAAACAGACTCCTGAAGTAACAATGATTCATCAACAAAAGTATGTCAAGGAGCTGCTGAAGAAGTTTGACATGGAAGGAGCTAAGGAAATGACTACTCATATCTCTCTTAGAATAAAGCTGGATATGGATGAACTCGGTCCTTCTACAAATGAGACTAAGTATAGAGGAATCATTGGGTCACTTCTCTATGTTACTGCAAGTCGTCCTGATATTGTTTACAGTGTAGGACTCTGTGCTAGATTTCAATCTAAACCCAAGAAGTCTCACCTAACTGCTGTCAAGAGGATATTGAGATATTTGAAAGGAACTCAAGACTTATGTCTATGGTACCTCAGGAGTGGTACGTTTGAGCTAATTGGTTTTGCAGATGCAGATTATGCAGGGTATCTGGTGGACAGAAAGAGCACTTCAGGAATAAAACATTTCTTTGGTCCTTGTCTGTTTTCTTAGGCTACAAAGAAGCAGAACTCAGTAGCCCTCTCCACTGCTGAGGCTGAGTATGTTGCTGCTGCATCCTGTTGTTCTCAGCTGCTGTGGATCAAACAGTAACTGGAGGACTTTGGAATCAAATGTGGACCTGTGCCTATTTTGTGTGATAGTACAAGTGCTGTGAATATTGCCAAGAACCCAGTCCAACACAAGAGAACCAAGCATATTGATATTAGACATCTTTTTTTGAGTAATAATGTAGAAAAGGGTCTAATAACTATGAATTCGTGCAGGATTGAAGATCAAGTTGTTGACATTTTCACCAAGGCCTTGAACAAAGTGCAATGTGAGAGGAACAGGTTGGAGTTGGGGATGACCAAAATACATGGATGACCCAGCATCAAATTCATACGCTTGGCTAGTTAGGTATTTATTATTCTGCATGTGAATATTATTTTGATAATCCAGACTAAAATTATACTTTGTAAGTATACATATTTAACTAAGTCTATAGTGTGTTTTCTAATGAGTCCCTACTGAAGAGCCTACTAAGTAAAAGGAGGACCCACGAACATAACAAGGAATTATGTCTAGGTACAACTATGTGGCTATTTTTTAAGTACATGTGACTGAAATTTAATTGTTCTATACGTGCATCACAATATTTTCTTATATATGTGTAACCGCCTCATATTCTTGGACACATTCCTTATCAGTTACATGTTAAAAATTTAAACCTACCCCACTTGACATATAAGCCTTAACAAAAATCCCTCCATAACGGTTACATCATCTGATTTCTCGGTTCCCCAAACACTCAAAAGCTGTTCCACTTTATCCACATTATTACAAACCCTTCCCAATATTCTTCATAACAAATCTCTCTCTATACTTCTCTCTTCACAAACAATCAGAAAACAAAAACCCTTTCTCTCCAAAATTTCCCAAAATCTCCAACAATGTCTCAAGCTCAATTCTCGTCAACATCACCCACAAAGACATCAGAAACCTAAACCTCTCAGAAACCTTCAAAGAAACCTAAAGCAAGTTCCACCACTTTGGCTGAAAGAATTGTAAAAGCTAGGGAAAAGTTTCAAAAGAGGGTTGGAAAGAAAGCACCCAAGAAATCTACTCCTAAATCAACAGCTCCGACTGTTCCACCTACTGTCGTCGATTCACAATATGCGAAGGTAAGACCTGACTTAACTCAAACTAGTACTACTGTTCCTAAATCTATTGTAAGCCCAAGAAAGTTGAATACATAAACCTTAATAGTAGGGATGGATGAGATAATTATAAAATTTGTTAGTATAGTGGAGTCAGGTAGTGAAATTGATAGGGGAAGGCTGTAGAAAAGAAGGAAGAAAATCTTAAAAGACCACTGGTTAAACCTAGGGTAGAAGGTGATTTCACCAGCGTGGTTTTAGGCATAGCTAGTATAGATGCTTTGAAAACTGTGGTGGAAAAGTTAAATGCCGCAGAGGTATTAGAATCTCTAAAGGACCCAGTCGACAAACCTAGTTTGGAGGTTGTTTCCTCAGAGAAAGGGTGTATAAGGGAAGAGGTGAGTGGTCCAGTTGGTGGTGGACTAAGTTCTGCTGAAGTTGGCAAGGAATCTGATAAAGAACCTGTTATTTCCTCAGTTCCCATGGCAAATGATGATGCAGAACTGGAATGGACAGATTCTGAACCTGAAAAGGAAGAGGAGGGAGTGAAAGAAAATGTGGAGTCTAGGAAGTCTGAGGAAATCTCAAAGAAAACTGTAAAAAGAAAGTTTGGAGAAGAAGATGAGAAGATAGAAGAGGAAGAACAAGAGGAGATAGTATTTGTGAGTGAAACAAAACAAAAACAGGAAAAGAAAAGAAAGTTGATGAAAGGGGGAAAAGCTGTAGGAAAAAGTAAGTTGGTGGATGAGAGTAATGATAAGGAGGATTCACAGTCTGAATCAGAGAGTGTGCATGAACCTGTGGTTCCTAGAAAAGTGGCTATAAGATCAGCACTTAAACAACAAAAATCAAGTCTTAAGAAACTTGTTGAACAGAAGAAAGTGAATAAAGAGGCAGAGAAGAAAAAACAACCCCTTTGGTGAGAAAGAAGGCAGTGCAGAGGATGTGGACTTTGTGGACCCAGATGACTCAGATTCTGAAACTTCTGAGGACTCAAAGAAGAAGAAAGAAAAAAGAGAAGAAGTAGACAAGGGTGCCTTCTTTGCTAAGCATCAAGTGCTGCCTCGGAGTGTATGGTGTGATCTGGATGAGCCTAGTATGAGACCTTTGGTGGAGAAGGTAAACGCTCAAGGGTGGAACAAGCTGTTTTCAAGAGAGGGTAGATGTTTGTTTGCTGAACAAGTGACAGAGTTTTATGTGAAATGCAGTGTAGCTGGGAGGAGTGTATACTCTGAGGTACCTGCTGGAGATACCTGCTGAGGGTTATTGCAGGTACTTGAAGTTGAAATGGCCTATGAGAACAGATGGTGTTACTCCTCTAGAGGTAACCAATAAGTTCTCTAGTAATCCAAGACTCAGGAAGAAAAGAAAGGTGGAGAAAAAGGAGATGGAACATGCTCATCAGCTATTCTTTGAGTTTGTACACAGGTTCTTGTTGCCAAGAGGTGAAAGAAACAGTGAGGCCTGTGCACTGGATCTGACATACATGGATCTGCTGGATAGAGGTGTGAAAATTAACATGTTTGGGCTGATCATAAGGCACATTAAGAGGATTGCAGACACTGACAAGTGCTGACACCTAGTTTTGTCCCTCCCGTTCCGATAACCATCATTCGGATACAATTGTACTGATAACTACACAATCACCATATACTCACTCCTATTCTAAGTTATTACTTCATGTACGCACATCAATTAGGCTATTTTAAAGGCATTTGCACAAGCGACTGCAATTTTACAAAATTTGCATATTTTGTCACGCTTTCTCGCAGTTATTCGCATTTCTGAAAAAATTGCCTAAGTTATTTTAAAACTTAAAATAATAGGATTTCCTAATTATTTAGCCCTCAGAATTAATTTTATCATTTTTATAATTTCTATAAATATTTCATACAATTTTCAATGCATTTATACGCATTTTATACACTTATATGCATTTTTATACACATTTATACGATTGTATACACGCATATATATATATATATATATATATATATATATATATATATATATATATATATATATATATATATATATATATATTCACACATTATACCTCACACTTATACACATCAGCTCCATATTGGTCCTACGTCGCGCCTACGTGGCATTATCCCAGCCATCCACGTGTATAATCCAATAGTTGGGAATTACATTACTATTTTTAACTACACACTTCCCCCCAAACCCTAAAACCTTTTCCATTTCCTCTCTCACACTCAGCCGACCCACCCTTTTTCTCTCTCATGAAGCTTCCACTGTTACCACCATTTTCTGGCCATTACCGCGGCAAAACTAGAAAAAAATGGTACTATTATGATCCTTTCACTCTCCGCTACAAAACCTATGTATCGGTTGTCGACGCCCATTTTTTCCTAAACCGGTTAAGGTTCGAAATAGGACTCGACTTATTGGAACTCATGGGTAAAGACTTGGAATCGCCACCTAACATATTTTTTAACTAAGCGTATTTGGGCACATACTTTGTTTCTAGCCGATTTTAATGTTAACTCCGAAACTTGATCTACGAACCGAAAATTCTGAGTAAGGGTTCAAGTTAATCCGAAAGGAAGGATTTAGGCACCTCTCAGATACCACCAAATGTGGTTCCCGACCGGACTAACAATTGAGATTTAAAATAAATTAACTTAATAAAATTGAACAGTTTTCACTATAATATACAAGTTAAATATATAAAATTGCATTTTAAAATAAATGACTTGTTTTCTCGAGTTGCTTTCTTCCTTAGAAAATACCAATTAAATGGACCTTGCAAAAATAAAATAAAATAAATTAGTTAGTGTGCCAAAAATCGAACAATAAGCCAAAAAATATAATAGTAAATATTTTGAAATATTTGTCCCCTCCAATGACGTCGCTTTTAATGAATTTCTTCGGGAAGTATCTCGCAAAAAATATAAAAAAAAAGTGAATTAGTAAAGTAATAAACGATAAAAATAAATAAAGTAACAATAATAATAATAATAATAATAATAATAATAATAATAATAATAATAATAATAATAATAATAATAATAACAACAACAATAGTAATAATAATAATAAAATAAATAGTAGCAATGATAATAGGATAATACTAATTATGATAATAATAATAATAATAAAAATAATAGTAATGACAAAAAGAAAATAAAGGAAAAAATAACTTTTTTGAAGATTTAGGCTCAGATTTCGTCGTATCAGGTAGAGGTTTAAGGACGTCTATACGACTGCAAACAACGGTGGCCGGCCGTAATGCCATGCCAGGTATCGGTCCTACACACTGTATGCTCATTTTGCAAAGTGTATACTCATTATCATCGCATTTTTTGTTTTGTTATTGGGCCATGTAAGGGACGGTAAATACGGGTCGGGACTTGTATTGGCCTCCAAACATCATTGGCCGTGTAGTATTGTTGACACCCGATTTTGTCCCTCCTATTTTCAAAATCAACAGTTCTCGAATTTTGCACACAATCGTGTATTCACTATTGTTTTGTCCATTTCTTTCAAATTACATTCTCGTAATAGCCTGTCAATTGAGGCCATTTTCAAAAGTGTCGTCTCAAATCATAGCTATTTTTACAATTATTGCAATTATCTCTATTATTTTGACAAAATTATCCAAAATTGTTTAAAATCCCAAAATTACAATTTTTATGCATTTCTTAGCCTTCCTAACATTTTAAAATTAATTTCCTAATTTTTCTATATTTTCAAATCTATTTTATACTATTTTTATACCTTTTTTATACACTATTTATACACCATATATGCATATATATATATATATATATATTATATTACACGTCACATACACACTCAGCCATTTTTTTACACGTCACGCCTACGTTGATCGATCTTGATCGTCCACGTAGATGATCCAACGGCCTAAAATTAATTTCCTTTATTCTACACCCCAAAACCCTACTCCCAACCTCATTTCCCCCCTTCACGACCTGACTCGGCCCTCCTTTCTCTCTCTTCGGCGATGCAAATCGCCACCACTCATCGATGGTCTTTCCGGCCAATTTAGCCTGTGAAAATTGGGAAAATTAGCATTTTTGGCTTTCTCTCGTCGTCCGCAACATAGCCCACACACTTTTGATGGTTTTGGACGAAGGAGAGTTTAACCCTATGTCAACCGAATTGCCACCGCCGGGAAACGCCTCTGGCGGGGTTCCTTTCGTGTTTAAACGATTCTACTAACTGATGAAAGGGTAAGATCTTCCTTTACAAACCAAATTCGACACGGGTCGAGTTGAGCCGACTTCAACAAAATGGGTATTCCCTCTCCTTGTTTGTTTTACAGTTTTAAAAAGATAATTATGTGACATTCGTGTTTAGATTGATTTCCTGAAATGATTAGTTGAGATGTTTGTATGATTAATCAGTAGTTGCTGATTAATTAGGGCACATGCGATCACTGGTTTTACCCTATTTTCACTGTCTAAGTGAGCATCATCTTGAACTATTAAATGTTTAAGCCCATGATAATTTCTATATTTGATTAATCTATAATGTGTCTAGTCGACTAGAATGCTTATACTATTGGCTCAATTCGAAATTTGATTGAAACTTTATTTTGCAAGATTAAGAGAATTTGATTTGTGCAAAATTGAAATATTTGATCTTCATGTCTGGATGATAATTTGAATTAGCATGATTAGAGGTATCTTGATCAGCTTTAGTTTGAATTTGTGAGTAGTGGTTGGATGTAAGGGTGGCTAACGGTCCGGTTTCGACCGGTCCGGGCCGGAAATCGGCTCGAATCGGTTGAGACCGGACCATTAACCCCTTAACGGCCTCCGAGCCTGGTTCCGAAACGGTGCTATGAAAAAAAATCGGATGGACCGGTAAAAAAATGAAGCGGAACCGGCCGGACCGGATCAGATCAGTCCAAAAAAAAAAAAAAAAGAAAAATCACAATTTCAGCCCTTGGCAACGGCTCTTTTGACCCCCTAGCCGTTGTCCAACGGCCAAAAACAGCCATTTTGACCTCTCTACCACCCCTAACTATTTTTTTCCTATAAATACCCCGGTATTTCATCATGTTTTTCACACAAATCTTCCAATTCTCTCTATTTCTCTCAAATTTTCTACAATATTGCTATTATTCTACTTTGGCTATTTGTTAAAGGTTTATAATTTGGCTACTTTATCAAGTTTTAATTGGAGTTGCTATCAAAGTTATATTTGGCTATTTGGTGAAGTTTATAAATATCAAGTATTGGATCAATTGGAGACGCTACTTGGTTGAAATATCAATTTGGCTATTTTTACAATTTTTCGATTATCAAGTATTCAACTAATTAATTGATGTAGAGGCTTAAGTTTCAACTTCACCTCAATTATACGGTTATATTTGGTTGGTCGTTCCTACTTCTACTCTTTTATAATTTTTTTTGTCATATATTTTTTTTATTTGCTATTATTATGTCTCAAAGAGGTTCAATTGGAACTAGTGGTGGGGGGGGGGGGGGGGGGGGGGGGGCGGGCACGTGGTCGTAGGGGAAGTAGGGGTAAAGAAGTTGCTGGTAGTTCTAGTCAGTTCACCCACATAGATGATTCTCAATATTATCATAATGTTAGCGTTGATAATATACTTGATCACGAAATGTTAGAAACACCATATGAGAATCAAAGCGGGGTTAATTTAGAAGAAACATCTGAATTTCAAGCTAGTCCACCCGAAGTTCAGTCTGACGTGCCTCATGTACCTCCTACTAGAATACCGGTTAAACGTAAGGAAATATCTGAGGTGTGGGAATTTGCAACAAAGAATGTTGAATCGCAGACGGCCATGTGTGGTATTTGTGAAAAAGTGTGAGTTTTTAAAACTGGGGGTAATGATGGTGGGACGGGTAAACTTATGACCCACTTACAAAAGAAACATCCTAAAGAATGGTAAACAAAAGGATAGGGGAAGCTATTGCTAAACTAGTTGCCCTCGAGGGTTTACCTTATAGTTTTCCTTCTTCTACTGGTTTTGTTCGTTATGTTCAGTCTATATATAATCCCTCTTTTAAAGGTTTTACAAGAACTACCGTTAAAATGATATTATTAAATTTAAGAACGAATATCAGGATTATTTGCGATATATGTTTGATAACATTGACACTAGAGTATGTCTTACTACGGATATGGGTCGTTCTACTAATGGATGTGATTATATTACTGTTACTGTTCACTGGATAGATCCTGATTGGGTATTTCAAAAACGTATTATTGCTTATACAGTTGTTGATGAACCACACATGAGAAATTATATTTGTAATAAAGTTTCATCAATTTGTCGTACATACTGTTTAACTAACAAAATTTTTAGTATTACGGTAGATAATGCTACAAACAACACAGACGCACTTAGGAACTTGATACCTATTTTGAACCCCCCTTTTGCGGAATTTTTTCATGTTAGGTGTGCATGTCATATTTACAACTTAGTAGTAAAAGATGGTCTTGACTTGTTTAACGGCATTATCAAAAAGGTGCAAATAACTATTACTTATATTTTTAGAAATAAAAACCAAGAAAGAAGACGAGAATGGGAATGAAAATGTGTAGAATTAGGAATGCCAATTAGGAGAGTCTCAAAGGATGTTTGTACTAGGTGGAACACTTTATATGATGCATTGAATGTTGCTTATGAATATAGAGTGCCTTCTCAAATGTATAATAAACATTTTATGGAAATCTATCACCTTAAAGATGAGGATTGGCAACTTGTTCAACATCTTCTTCAGTTTTTACAAAAATTTTATCACGCTACTTTAGAATTTTCTGGTCAATATTATCCAACTACTGCTACCATGTTATACTATATAGCTGGAATATCGGAATTATTGAAATTATATAAGCAATATGAAATTTACAAACCGGCGGTAGAGAGAATGATTGAAAAATTTAAAAAATATTTTTTTTCCAATTCCTCCTCTTTTTTTACATTGTTTCGTTGTTGCATGCTGCTTTTAAAATTAAGTTAACTGAACGACTTGTTAGAGAAATATATGGAAATTTAGAAATTACTCCTATTGAAATTGCTACTAATGGGTATCCAAGTGTAGAAGAGACTATTGCTAAAGTTTATGCAGATACCGTGGCTGTTTTTGCAAAGTATAGAGCTTGGGCAGACACTGCTTCACCAACAGAACCAATACAATCCACCGGGAAAAGTTCTTCACAGGCGGGGATGAGCACTTTTGGGGGACTTGATGAAAAGTTGCTTTCAGAACAGGACGAGTACGGGGAGGAATACATCGAGTTCCAAGTGTATTTAATTCAATATCCAAAGAAACTTAACAACTTTGGAACTCATCATTTGGTGGATTATTGGAAGAATCAAGAATCGCAATTTCCAATTCTTTCAAAAATGGTCCGGGATATATTAACAATTCAAGCTTCATTAGTTGCATCGGAAAGCGCTTTTAGCCAAGGAAGATTTCAAATTGGAGATCACAGATATTCGTTGAAGGAGGAGGCAATAGAGACGTGAGTTTTATTCAGGGATTGGATCAGAGCAGAGCGAAGAAACTTTGGTCTACCAGAACTTACTAAGCAAAAAGGCAAAGCATATTTTGATCAAATTTTGAGCGACGGAACAAGTGAAGGGAGTCAAACCGGCTATGAAGAAGAAGAAGAAGAACCAGAAGGAGATAATGAACAAGAACAACAACGGCCAGTTCCTAAAGGAAAGCCTACAACTATCCTCAAGAAACTAGCTAATATGTTTAAAAGAATGTAATTTTCTAAATAAGAATTTTGAAATTACAAGTTTGACGTTTAGCTATTGTAGTATGTGTTGCACTACTTCTGTTTTAAACAATTCAATAAAATTGCTCCAAGCGTTGGAATTCAATCACAACTATTGTCTTCATACTTTATTTTTAATTTATAGTTTGCGCAAAAATACTATAATTAATTACTAGTTTGTAAATTAGTTCAAATTTGATTTTTCTAAAATAAATTCAAAGTTTGAATTTTGAACTTAACAAATTAATTCAAAAGTTTGAACTTTGAATCATCACTTCAAAAATTTCATTACTTCAAAGTTCAAAGTTTAAAAAAATACTACAGGTTTTTTAATTCTAAGTTTAAACTTTAAACATTGAAATAAACTAAACATTCCAAACATATGTACAAGTAAAAACTTGATAATATTTTGTCGTAATATTTTGCAAAGTATCCACCACTTTAAATAAAACTCAAAGGAAAAACGAAAAAAAAAATATTTGGCCGACTACCGGACCGGACCGGACCGGGCCGGCAGTTTGAATGGGCCAACGGCTCTCTTTCAAATATAGCCGTTGGCAAACGGCCAAAAATGGCTATATTTGCCTACCACCCCCCTAAACGTCCCCCATACCCCCAACCTATTTTTATCTATATATACCCTATTATTTCATCATTATATCATACAATTCATCACTTTCTTTTAATTTATCTCTCAAATTACTCTCAAAGGATATTTTCTAAATTTCTTCCAAAGTCCAAAGTCCAAAGTCCAAACAATTATAAATTATAATGGCTGGAAATCAAGCTCTCGCTAATCCTGCTGCTCCCGCTGTTCCCTCTGCTCCACAACGTCCTGAACGAAGATGTCGCTCTGAAATTTGGAAATTTATGGAATATAATAGAGAAGATAACAAAGCTAAATGTAGAATTTGTGAAAGAGAGTGGAGCTTAGTGGGTGGAACCCATAAACTTATACTACACTTAGAAAAACAACATAATTACGAATGGAGTCGTCGGGTGAGGGGCATATATCTGCGTAATAATTGAAGAGATGGTTAAGAAATTTTATATGTCATTTCAATTATGTACTTTCGAATTTCTAGTTTATTTAGTATCTTTGTAATTTTCAATTTCTAGTTTGTTTTTGTCATTTGAATTATGTATTTCCCGAATTTTCAATAAATTGTATGTAGTTCTTTTCCAATCAACGTTTCTTTAGTGTTTATTTATTTACTTTACATTAATAAATTTAAAAATATAATTTACATAATTATTACAAATGGTGTTTACATAAATTGTTAAGTTTTTCAATTTTCAACTATATTTGCCTTAAAAAAACTTAAAAAAAACCGTTAAACAGGACCGGTCCGGACCGGACCGACCGGCTTAACGGTCGCCGGTCCCGGTCCCGATCCGGCTCCAATATTTTTAACCGGATGAGACCGGACCGTAGGCCGGTTTTTAGCCGATTTTGAATTTTTTTTGCCCGGTTCCGGACCGGAACCGGTACCGGGCCGGGCCGGGCCGTGAGTCACCCTTATTTGGATGGAAGCTGGCTATTAGATTGATTTTGTGCTTAATTGAAATCTCTTTGGGATCTACTGAAATATTTCGAGCCTAAAACTTTGCTTGTGCCTTACTTTCTTGAACCTAGACACTATTAAAGTTAGGGGGAAGGACCTAAATTGGTTTGGGGATTGAATTTACCTTAAATGTTGGGGGCTGATTTGTTTATTTTTGGAAGAAGCTTTTAAGGGTGTTTCCTTTCAATTATGAGAAACAATATTCCTTACTTTACCTGGTTCTACCCGTTGGAATTCTAATTCCCACCCTTCACAATATAAAAAGGCTACTTTCTCATTCATAACACACACAAAGCTTATGCGTTGAGCACTAAAAGCATACCACACACATAACATCACCCTGCATAAAGGACAAAGGCTGCAGATTCCTTCTGAAGCCTAAGTTCTTCCTGGTTCTTTTTCTGAGAAAGCAATTGCCTTGTTTGTTTATTTGGTCCTGCACTATAAACCCTGATCAACTTGCCTCTGTTTCTTTGGTTCCTCACTGTCAAAGGTATTTTTTCTTTCCTTTGAATGCTCACTGCACATTGTCTCCTCTGTTTGTCTATGTTTGATTAAATCAGTGTGCTTGGCTTGCTTTAGATTATTGTGAAATACTGCATGTCTAGGCTCTATTCTTACTGAGTTAAATTAATCTTAGAATAGTTAAGAGGATCCAACAGGATCCTACCCATATTCTATCAAAGAACAGGGATGACCTACTGGTCAGTTCTTTCCTTTGAACACAGGCCTCAGTTTAGCCCTTTTCCCCTTCCCCTTTTCCCTACTAACTTTTCACTTGCAGGTTGTTTACATGGTCCTGGATGGACCAAGCTCTGTTACATTGACTACAGGGAGATCTTAAGGACTTGAAAAGTTTCCTGTTAGAATTATCCTTAGGCTGGTTCTGTATGCTGATGTTCTGAGATTATAAGGGGTGATTGCTATGGTAACCTCAGTCCTGACTTTAAAACAGGACACTCTTTTAACACCTTCACCTATTTCTATGCTCTTCCCACCTAGAAACTGTCGTATCTGTGTACATTATTAGGATTTCCTGTATGTATCCTTTAAAACGGGACATGCAGTTTACAAATGCTGCATATGGCCACCCAGGGGCCAATTCTTCACTCCTACTCTTCTGTGCTGTATCATTGATAGTATTTAATAAGTTTAACATGCTTATAGAGTCATAATAGATTGTTTACAGCTTTAGTTAACATTTCTTGAACAGATTTTAGAAGTGGAATTTGAACGCATGCCTGTTTTGTGATTAAATCTGAAAGTTAACTTGAACAGGGGCTATTTTGTGCTATTCGCATCTAATCTGAACTGTTTACGCAAAGCTGCAGTTGCTCCTTTTGCATAAATAACCTGGGCCGAAAATTATTTAAAAAAAAGGCCCTTTATGTGCATAAACTGTTTTTGACCACTTAAAACGCTCCTATACACTAATCTAATAGTGTATAGGGGTGTATAAAGCTTTGGGGTCACTTGTACACTTTAAAATATTTTCTAAAGATATAACTATCATTTAGGTCATATATTTGCATGTATATACCTATATATATTATTACTATGTGCGACAGCCTTTATTTGCTCTTGTATGATTCTGTGAATCCATTTTCGAAAAAAAGCCCTCTTGTCTATATACATATCTTCCAAAACTTGACCCCTACACAAAAAGGCTATTAAGGTTAGGGCTCGATAATTAATGACGAGTCACACCGACCCTAAATGGTCAACATTTTGTTTTAAAACAAACCCCTTTTTGGTTTTCTTGCTAAATCTGAGATTATTTACAAAATGGACTATTTGTGCAAAACCTTCTCGCATGTAGGTTGCATATATGAATTAGAATTGAATACTCATTTGCATGTTAACACTTATCAACGATTAGGCATTTGATATGGCCGTAAATTACGATTAGGCTTAAATATAGGACGAACATGAAAACTATTTTTGTGTGTGTATAGATATGCTACATCTTTAGTTAAAATGTTAAACTAAATCTCCAAGTTAGTACACTTGATGATATATACTCTCTTTATCCCAATACTTAGACTCGGACGGTAACCACTTTTCGTGGGACTCAGGGAAGTGCTTAACACCTTCTTCCCCGAGTCATTTGGACTTCTTACCTATATAGAATCTCTGAAATTGACTAGTTGACCTATTAAACTTGGCTTTAGATATTTCGATGACCTAATACGCCTTAGAATTTATATTAGGTGGTGACTTCAACATTTAAACTCAAACGAGTTACTTAGTCAAATCCGAAACCCGACTCGCCTCGAGTTGAGTCCAAAATCGGGTATGACAGAATGGCGACTCCGCTGGGGATACTCAAAGTCCTAACCACAACGAGTCTTTTCTTTTGGGATTTATTTAATTATTATTTTGTTATTCATTATTATTATTATTGTCGTACTAACTTGGTTTCCTTTTTTTTTCTTTCTTTTATTTTAGTTATTGTATTAAATTATTTATGTGACATTTTGCATACTTCACTCATACTCCCCCACTCCTGAGAAACGACACTTCACACACACACGGCGATTACGTGGATCCCACGGTCGCTTCACCACCAAAATACTTTTTAATAGGGACATGTTGAAATATAGTTGGTCCGTGGTACAACCAATAATTTCAAATGATCCCACTCCTTGGCCGCCCGCCTTTGGGAACTGTGTCTAGAATTACACCACTCTTCTATTGTAATGAGCATGCATCATGCCGTAGGAGGGGCTCCCCGTGAGCCGACTAGTTTTCAACTTTTCCAAACTACCTAAACAGGTTTCCGACCCCAAAGGAACGTTTGGACATGATTATGTGCATTTGAGAGAAAAGATTAGAAAAGAGAGAAGAAAAAAGTGAGACAAGAATGAAAACACATTTTGATTTGTTCAATTATTCTCAAAAGGGACGGGGTTTTAAATTTTATTTCTTCTTTATTTTTAGGTCACAATGAGTCAAAAATTTTATCGTTTTGGAATGACTATGGCCGCACCGCACCTCCTTTGTTAACTAGTTGGTGAAGTAACTTGTCACTGGGATAGCAAACCGATGTACGTCAACACCTGGGTCATTTGGTTTCACTACTAGAAATTGAACCATGTAGGGAGATGATCGAAGCATCAGTGTCGTTTTGGGAAGAAGAATTGAACGTGTTTAGGTTTGGGGATATCGAATTAACACCTTTATTGGAAGAAATAGGGGGGTTTGTGTCACACTTGGGGTTAGACAAACACCATTCGCAAGGGGGTTGCATACTAGCGCCTAGCGTCCCCACAACTGATATTTGCAACAAAAGAAGTACCCTTTTCTTATTTCTACACTTGGTTTGGGCATTTGAGGGCGTACGTTAGTCATAAGAAAGAGTTCGAGTCCTACCGTGATTGGAGGAGAGCTAGACCACTTGCATTTGCTATTTGTTTCTTAAGAGTGATGGTCTTTCCCGAGGGTTCAAGTCATGACATATGTTCAAGACTTGTCATGGTTGCCGATGCAGCGTTCAACGGAATTGATGGTTATCGTTACGCTATAGTTCCTATGATAGTAGCAGACATTTATCGAGCTTTGGGTTGTTGCAAGAGAGGAACAAAATACTTCCAAAGGTGTAATCTTCTACTACAAGCATGGTTCAAGGAACATTTAAGGAAAGCAAGAGGTGTGTAAGCATTGTCAAAACCAGCTGGTCACAACTACTTGATTAGGGAACAGTATGGTGTTTCAAAACTCAAACAGCCAAGCAGCACAGAGAAGTGGGCAAAAATGTTCGAAAATATAACGGAGGACTCGATTCTGTAGATGTTCACTTGGTTTTCTTCATCAGATTTCATCATTAGTTCTAAGAAGGCATCATTTGTGATACTTATGGGGTTAAGAGGCCTTCAACCTTACCAGCCATTAAGAGTAATGAGGCAAGCAGGGAGGAAGTATATCATACCATTGATACCAGACACGAAAGACTATCAGTTTGACTACACTGGATATGTTGTTCCAAGGGTCAAGAGCATTAGGAAGTCATGGGTAGGAAGACAAGTCATGGAAGAAGCATCGCTAGCACCTGATAGATACAACGCTGGATGCGAACCAAACTACAAAAGCTGGTTACGCTCTAGTATAAAAGGAAATGTGGTGGTAGGGCCAAGTCGTGGAAATCACATAAGAGATCGTGAGGCCGAGGATCAAATTCGGTACCGAGAGTTCATGTTGAAAGCTGTCAAGATGGATAAGGAAAACAAAGAAGTGATCGAAGTATGGAAGAAGCGCACATTAGAACTAGAGGGAAAGATAGAGGCATTAAAAACAAAACTTGAGCAATGGAATTCAGAGTGTGCAGAGGTAGACATCCTACACTTATAGCGGCCAAATGATACTTAATCAAAGCTATGAAAGAAGTCAAGGGGATTACACGAGAAGAAAAGAGGGCCAAGATGGAAAGAGAGTCTGCTGCCTAGTCAAAGTGTCATTTTCATTTTTCTATCTTGTACTTTACTTTTTCAAAAGTTATCGTGTATTGATTTTCAAATTTTGGGGAATTTATGAGAATAATTGGCGAGAAAATGTGTATTCATTTTTCTTTGCATAGCGACAAACCTAGGAAGGCTGTACGTCCTTGGCATGTAATAGTCCATTAGTAAACCTACGCCAAATGTCAAAATGGTTTTTAACCCAAAAAAGTGAAAATTTGCATCTCTGAACTGATTCGAAGAAACGTTTGCACAAGACATTGATTGTCTCTTAAACATGATCAAAACTATGAGGATGTTTTAGTCTTTACCTTTTCTTGTTTTGTTTTCAGACTATGGCTGCAAAAGGTACTCTGTAATTTGAGCTCGTTTCCCGACCTCCTCACTTGATCAGACTTTGGTGGGAGGATTTGGCCGTTGTCAGCGAAGCTCATGTTCAAAAGATGTTAGGGGAATTGATAGCTCTCAAGAACTACACTGCCGTGACTGATTTGGTTGAAGCTGCTACACATTTCTGGGACTACAAAAGGGATGTGTTTCATTTCAAGGGTTTCGAGTTGGCACCAATGGTGGAAGAATTCGGAGGGCTAGCAAGGTTAGAGCCTGGACCCGTACTATGATCTACCCCCGAGATGTGTAGCCTGAGGAATTCATTGAATTGCTGGGAGCCCCTTATGATCCATACGTCGAGGGAGTGCAGGAGTGGAATGTCACTTTGGAATACTGGCATTCTAGATTTGGAGATCCAACACTTAGACATGAACAAGCTAGGGCGTGGGAGATTCAAGATTGGGAATGGACTGAATCCAATGCTTTCATCATTGCTTTTCTGGGAAGCATGGTTTTCCCCGAGAAGGGAGGCAATATCGACATAAGGCTAGAGAGAGTAGTAGGGGGGCTGCGCAAAAGGGCTTTCAAACGTCCAGTGAGTTTGGTCCCCATAATTTTGGGAGAAGTTTATAGGGCTATGACTAAATGTAGGAGGGGAGGAGATTTCTTCGAAGGATGTAACCTGTTGCTGCAAATATGGTTGATAGAACACTTGCACAATGTCCCCGTCAGTCCGGTCGCACCAAAACCCTCTTGGCAAGGAGGGATCCGCTCACATAGCACCCGTATGGCTGGAACAGTGGCATGGGAATACCCCGCAAACATTGAAGGTTGGTACACCAAGCTCGAGGAACTGCAAGAGGTGCAATGGGTGATTGATAATTGTTTTGGTTTCGTTGTCTCCATACAAGGTCAAGACATCACCTTCTTGACATTGATTGGATTTCGAGGAACTCATCACTATGTTCCTCTAAGGATCCTTTGACAAGTGGGAATGACACAGCAAAACCCCGTCGTTGACCGAGGGAAGAAGTTTCAACGTTGACATAAGGGACATCGAGCATCCGATGGTACTCACCATATTGACAATGTGGGAGAAAAGTCTTACTATGCAGTTTTTCCGTGGTCGTGACAGTAGGGTGAACCCCACAGCTACCCTGGCTTACCCTCAATGGCTCAGTGAAGATAAGGCAAAGTATCGATCTAAGACTACACTGAAAAGGAAAGCAAAAGCTCCAAATGCTGCTGAAAAATACAAGAAGCTGAAACACGAGTTTGACCAAAGAAAGAAGGAGTTAAGGGTGACACAAGAGAGGGAGATGAGGAGACAATAGAAAG
Source organism: Petunia secreta (assembly GCA_029990175.1). Lineage (NCBI taxonomy): Eukaryota > Viridiplantae > Streptophyta > Magnoliopsida > Solanales > Solanaceae > Petunia > Petunia secreta. Next base: position 3,464,024 of record JARKIP010000085.1, on the reverse strand, counting down.
ATAAGATCAAAGGGGACGAACTCAAGTATTAGACCGGCAAGTTCATGACTGTAAGGCAAGCTGCTGGGAATTTACAAGATTTGCTCAAAGGATGTGGAGAGTATTTTAAGTCAGTACCACTGGAAGAGAAGGAAGCAAGAGGATTAGAAATCTGCGTGTTCCTCGTAAAAGCTCTGGGTGAAATGGAGGCTGAGAAAGACTTGCTGGAAACATTTGATGATACTCCGCTCATTAGTCTGGCTCACAAACCCAAAGAGGAAGCCAAAGAAGAGAAGGAAAAGGAAGACGCTGGAGGTGATGTTTGAACCTGAAGTCTCTTTGCTTGGCACCTAGTCTAGTCGTATCGAGTCAAGTCGTCTTGTCCTTTCTTTATTGTCATTTTCATCTTAATCAAGTCATTAGTGGTTGTAATAAAGCCAATCAAACTAAATAAAATTTTGTTATTTTGGGTTTTAGACTGGTGATGATCTTGTTTATTCAAACGAAATAATGTGTTTGGTGCAAACGTTACTTCGAATCCGCGATAGGCCCACCTCTGGCATAAAAGAGGTCCCATACATGATAAGACGCAATTTTATTCAAACTAATGTATACTCACATTTTCTCTTCTTGTTTTTGATGTGTAAGTTCCAAAGTCCCTGATAGTTTGGTTTGTGCATTCTGGCCGCCCCGCAATACCGGTTGAGGTCCAAAGGATCAATCCCAACACCTCCCCTTTTACCTACGAGGACAAGGACGAGACGAAATATCATGGCTGAGTTCGACAAGGTTGGAACTCCTGAGAAACAAGGCATGGTTGCCTATGAAAACTATGCTAAGCTGGAGCAAAGGCTGCTGGAATTGGAAAATAGGATCCCTCTAGCTCGTACTGATGAGATCACTGAACCGAACCAAACCAAACTGCTCGCCCTCACGACAAAGATCCACTTTACTCCGAAAGAGACATTCCTTACCCTACCTACTCCGCACCATCAAAAGCGCCACAAAACAACTTGCCCGCCTTCCCCATTGAAACCAAAACCATCGCATCACCCACCAAGGACCATGAAATGTACGCATGGATAAAGGAAGACCCAGACAGCACCAAAGAGCAAGTCCAATGGCTGGTTGAGAAGTTCAAACAACTCCAAGGCACTAAGGGAACCCGAGGGTTAGCTTATTAGGATCTCTGCTTGTACCCTGTCTTGAAACTACCTGAAGGCTACAAGACGCCCAAGTTCAACATGTTCGATGGCAGTGGAGACCCAATGGCTCATTTAAGATCTTACTGTGACAAGCTAATTAGGGTTGGACATGACGAAAAGATTTGCATGCAGCTGTTCAACCGCAGTTTGACTGGAGATGCGCTAATATGGTACTCTAAGCAACAAACAAAGGAGTGGACGAACTGGGAAGCAATGGCTGGGGACTTTGTTGAAAGTTTTGGGCATAACACTGACGCTATGCCCGATCGGTTCTACCTAGAGAAGCTGAAGAAGAAGCCCACTGAGACTCTTAGAGTGTTCACAACTAGATGGAGGGCTGAAGCCGCCAAAGTCCAACCTCCCATAGAGGATGCTGAGATAGTGGCAACTTCCATCCGCATACAAGAAGATGTCTATTTTGACAAAATGTTGAATCTGCAAGATAAGAAGTTCGGAGAGTTGATCGAGATTGGTGATATGGTCGAAGATGGACTGAAGACTGGAAGGATTGTTAGCATGGCCGCATTACAAGCCGCTAATAAAGCCTTACAAGCTGGTAGCACTACCACCTCAAGGAAGAAGAAGGACGACGTCTCCTTCGTGGCCGCATCACTTGACCACTCCCCTACTCACAACCATTACTACTAAATACCTCCTCCCTCCTACCCATACATACCACCCATATCCACCTACCCAGTCTATAACACCCAGCCCATGTACCAAAACCCACCACCACAAAGACCAACATACCCACAAAGTCCCAACTACCAAAATACCAACACCTATTCACCAAGGCCTCACGCCAATAATAACCCAAGACCCAAAAGGAACTACCCCCCACTGGCTGAATCTCGCACTCAGTTGTTCGAGAGACTCAAAGCAGCTGGTCATATACAATCTGTGCCATTCAAAATGCCTGATAGGATGACACCCTACTTTGATCAAACCAATACTTGTGCCTATCACTCTGGAGGACCTGGTCACGATACTGAAAAGTGCTACGCCTTGAGAGACAAGATACAAGACTTGATCGACCAAAAGGTAATACACTTGAAGACTCCGAACATGCACAACAATCCTTTGCCTAATCATTGAGACAGTAGGGTGAACCTGATCGAGTTGGATGAAGAATGCAACTTAGAAGGGACTATCGTCAAGGCAAAAGAAAAGGTACCAGCCACTGCTTCAGTCGCTCAAGCCGCTACAGCACCAGAGCCCATTGAGGTAGAAGTGGCTCCCAAATTCTATGTTGACGTGGTTCCATCATACAGCGACAAGGCGGTACTTTGGGACTATGAAAGGGAGAAGAAGAACAAGTCTGTAGTTGAGACTGTTGCCGCGCAAGGGATGACTAGGAGTAGGAGGATTTATACTCCCGAGCATCTTGTTCAAGATATACGAGGCATCAGCGAGGAGGAGTCTGAAGGATTGTGGAAGAAGGTGCAAGCAAAGGAGTACTCTATAGTTGAGCACTTGGGCAAAACTCCAGCACAAATCTCTGTTTTGGCTTTGCTCCTCAAATCGGAGAGCCACCGAAGTTCTTTGATGAAAGTTCTGGACGAAGCACATGTTCCGGTGGACACTTCAGTTGAGAACCTGGCTAGCATGGTTGGACAAGTCATGGAGGTCAACCGAATTGCTTTTCATGGAGATGAATTACCACCTGAAGGGTTGAATCACAATAAAGCTTTGCACATCACTATCAAATACAAATACCGGTTCGTAGGAAGAGTTCTGATCGACGGAGGTTCCGATCTGAACATATGCCCGTTCACCACTCTGAAAAGAATGTGAATTGACCAAAGCAAGATAAGGAAGAGCGAGATGAAGGTGAAGGCGTTTGACGGATCACAAAGAAGCACCATTGGGGAGATTGACCTGACTATCATAGTTGGTCCTGTGGAGTTCACTGCTGAGTTCCATGTCATGGACATCTCTGCTTCCTACAATCTGCTACTGGGGAGGCCCTGGATCCATATGGCTGGTGCAGTGCCTTCTACATTGCATCAAACCGTGCAGTTCGAATGGGATCACAAAGAGGTAGTAGTGTTCGGTGAGGGGAACAATTCCATCTACAATGAGCAAACCATACCAGCAATTGAAGGGAATACTCCTGATGGGTAGAAATTCTATACTGTAGAACTTGTGGGAGCAGTACAAGGCACTCGAGGAGGACGCCGCAAGAACTACAATTTAAGTTGGAATCCCACAAGCACGGTCCAAGGGGGTGACACTGCATACTTTTCTCCTAAGTTGGTCAACACACCACCTGGGATTGAAGAAAGAAAGAGGAACTTTTACAGTGCTTATTGGGATAGCCGAGGTAAAGGCTACGAAGGAAGGAACTTTGTTTGGGAGCCAGTCATGTCTGATTGGGGAGTGCCCTCACGCGAATTTCATGAAATCCTACCAGCTAAGACCGAGAAGCGACCAATGTACTTACCCAATGCTCGTCCCAATCGGAAACGCATCTCTGAAGAAATAAAAGAGAAATAAGTGTGGATACCCAAAGCACCTGAACCTATGGAGGTGGTGATCGAAGAGCCATATGTACTCCCACAGCCTGCAAATTGGCCCGGAGACTGGGTTATAGACATCATGATCAAGCAAGGCTATGGACCGGGCAAAGGTTTGGGAAAGAACTTGGATGCTATGGTCGAGCCAATCAGAATCGTGATAAGGCCCGCCAATGAGAAGGCTGGCATAGGGTACAGTGTGACCTATGAAAAGAGCATGGAAGAAGCGTCATTGGATTTCAAGTTTCTTTAAGAAAAGCACCAAGACTCTCTTGTATATCTTCGTCTCGTCTAGATACTTGGATGGTCGAAAAGGAGAGGTGTCCGCAGCACAAGGAGTGGAGCCGAAAGTAGCCGATGCTGAAGAGGATCTGCTTGCAGGAATGCAAAATCTATTCATAGTTGATGAAGACTGCTGTGAAATCCTAGAAGAACATGCTGAACTTCCTGGACTGAGAAAGGCTGGATCTGGAGCAGCACTGAATAACTGGATCAGCAACCGGGCCCGAGCTTACCGTGGACCTTGCATTCATACTAATAATCCCATTGAGTCCACAATCACAACGTGTAATGAACCAATGGAGCTTGGAGAAGCTAGACCTGATTATGATGATTTTGATGAAACTACACAAAAAGAAGTTGAGAGATTTGAAAACACACCTAAGCCAAACCTCGAGGTGATAAACTTAGGAGATGAGAAAATTTCGAAAGAGACAAGGATCAGTGCACATCTCAATGCCGAGGATAAAAACCGATACACTGAGTTTCTTAAAGAATATGAGGACGTATTCGCCTGGTCGTACGACGACATGACTGGCATAAGCACAAATGTGGTAGCTTACAAATTACCTATCAATCCGGGCTTTCCGCAAATCAAGCAAAAGGTTCGAACTTTCAAGTCATCAGTTCTGCTTAGGGATGGCAATTGGGGCGGGGCAGGGCAGGGCGGGGCGGGGTAAAATACTAAACGGGGCAGGGCGGGGCAAAATTTTATTTTAGAATTTTTGGGGCGGGGCAGGGCGGGGCGAGGCAACATAGAGGCCCAATAATTTTACTTGTTCTTTTTCCACTATTTTCTTATTTCATGATTAAGTTGAGGAAATAATGGAAATATTGTTCCACTATTGACTATTTAAGCTATTAATCAATATAGTAAATACGTAATACTTTTGAAATACTACGAATTTTTTAAAAGCTTCAATTTCTTCAAGTAACTACAAAATCATCAAATTTGAAAATTTCAATAGAAAAAAAGTTTGAGATATGTTAAATGGATTAAAAGTTAAAAGAAAAGTTCAATTTTGATGATAAAAAATAAAAAATAATGACTTAAAAGGTAATTTAAGTGGGGCGGGTCAAAATGGGGCAGGGCGGGTCAAATGGGGTAAGGCAGGGCGGGGCTGAAAGTTGCTTCTTGAGCCTTAAAAGTTTTTGCTTGTCTTTCCTTGCTACTTTCAATCAATCAGAAAAGGAGGATTGAGCAGTGGCTTGGGCACCGGGAGGATCGCCCTCCCAATTCGAAGTTTTTTCCTGGAAGTCCAGGAGTTAGTGCATTGGATTCCTGGGCAACTGCATCTTGACAAAGATCAAATGGGGCGGGGCGGGGCAGGGCAAAACATTGGAAGGGGAAGGGCTCAACCCGCCCCGCCTCGCCCCATTGCCACTCCTAGTTCTGCTGAAAATTGGTGAAGAAGTAATTAAGCAACTCAATGCAGGGATTCTGAAAATAGTCAAATATCCAACTTGGTTGGCTAATATTGTCCCAGTGCCGAAGAAAGATGGAAAACTCCGAGTTTGTGTGGATTACAGAGATCTAAATAGAGCAAGCTTGAAGGATGATTTTCCTCTGCCAAACATACATATCCTGATCAACAATTGCACGAAACATAAAGTGCAATCCTTTTTAGACTGTTTCACCGGTTATCATCAAGTGTTCATGGATGAGGAGGATGTCGAGAAGACAACTTTCACTATATCTTGGGGGATAATTGCTACAAGGTTATGCCATTTGGGTTAAAGAATGCTGGGGCAACTTACATGAGGGCAATGACAACTATGTTCCATGACCTGATGTACAAAGAGATTGAAGTCTATGTGGACAACGTGATCCATCAAATCAAAGAAGAGTTCGGAGCATCTTGACAACTTGCGCAAGTTTTTCAACCACTTGCAGAAGTACAATCTGAAGCTAAATCTGGCAAAGTGAGCTTTTGGTGTTCCGGCAGGGAAGCTCTTGGGTTTCATCTTCAGTAGAAGAGGTATCGAGCTGGATCCATCCAAGATCAAATCCATCAAAGAATTGCCACTGCCAAAAAAGTAAGAGAGAAGTCATGAGTTTCTTAGGGAGGCTAAATTACATCAGTCATTTTATAGCACAATCCACCGTCATCTGTGAGCCAATCATCAAGCTGCTGAAGAAATATGCTATGATAGAGTGGACGGAGGATTGCCAAAAAGTATTTGATCGGATAAAAGAGTACTTGTCTTTCCCGCCTGTGCTTGTACCGCCTGAGCCTGGGCGACCTTTGATCTTGTACCTGTCCGTAGTAGACTCGGCCTTTGGTTGTATGTTAGGACAAAATGATTCAACTGGGAGGAAGGAGCAAGCCATATAATATCTAAGCAAGGAGTTCACTCCTTACGAAGCCAAGTACACATTGCTGGAGCGCACGTGCTGCGCGCTGACTTGGATAGCACAAAAGCTGAGACATTACCCGACATCTTACTCAACGTTGCTGATATCAAGGATGGACCCCCTAAAGTACGTTTTCCAAAAACCAATGCCTACTGGAAAGCTGGCTAAATGGCAAATGCTGCTCAGCGAATTCGACATCACTTTTGTCACTCAAAAGACAGTGAAAGCTCAAGCGTTGGATGATCATATGGCCGAGAATCCGGTGGGAGACGACTATGAACCTTTGCATACCTATTTCCCCGACGAAGAACTCATGTTCATAGGAGAAGATATCACCAAAGAGTACGACGGTTGGAGGCTATTCTTTGGTGGAGCGGTCAATTTTAAAGGAGTCGGCATTGGAGCGGTACTAGTTTCTGAGACTGGACAGCACTATCCTGTCATGGCCAAACTAAGGTTCCCTTGCACCAACAACATGGCGGAGTACGAAGCTTGTATTTTGGATCTTATATTGCCAGTGGACATGAATATACAAGAGCTACTAGCAATCGGGATTCTGACTTACTGATTCACCAAGTTCGAGGAGAATGGACAGCAAAGAATCTGAAGATATTGCCATACCTAGAGTGCATAAAGGAGTTGAAGCAAAGATTCACCAAGATAGAATTCCGGCATGTACCCAGACTGCAAAATGAGTTCGCGGACCCTTTGGCTACCATATCTGCCATGATCAAGCATCCCGACAAGAACTACATTGATCCAATACCCGTGACAGTGAGGAAGCAACCAGCTTACTGCTATCACGTGGAAGAAGAGTCAAATGGTCAGCCTTAGTTCTACGACATCAAAGGGTTCCTCAAGGACAGTAATTATCCTAAGAATGCAACAAGACTCCAAAAGAAGACACTAAGGAGGTTAGCAAATGGTTTCTTTCTGAACGGAGAAGTTTTTTACAAAAGGACACCTGATCTAGGGTTGTTGAGATGCGTGGACGCAAAAGAAGTTGCTAAATTGTTAGAATAAGTACGCTCTGGGGCGTGTGGCCCACACATGAATGGTTTCGTGCTTGCAAAGAAGATCTTGAGAGCTGGCTATTTTTTTATGACAATGGAACATGACTGCATAAAGCACGCGAAGAAATGCCATCAATGCCTTGGCCGTTTGCCGCGTGGGGGATGGATGTCATAGGACCTATCGAGCTAGCCGCTTCCAATGGGCATCGCTTCATACAGGTAGCCATTGACTATTTTACCAAGTGGGTAGAAGCTGCATCATACAAATCAGTAACAAAGAAAGTGGTGTCAAACTTTGTCCGTGATAAGATGATCTGCCGATTTGGCATCCCTGAATCCATCATCACTGAAAATGGGTCCAATATCAACAGTGACCTAATGAAAGCAACCTGTGAGGTCTTCAAGATCAAGCATCACAACTCTATTGCATACAGACCTCAGACGTACGGTGCGGTCGAGGCGGACAATAAAAACATCAAGAGAATATTGCGCAAAATGACAGACAGTTCAAAGCAATGGCATGAGAATCTACCCTATGCCCTGTTAGGGTACCGCACCACAATGAGAACCTCAACAGGGGCTACTCCGTATCTGTTGGTATATGGCACCGAGGCAGTGATACCCGCAGAGGCCGAGATACCATCTTTGAGAATCATCCAAGAGACACAATTGAAAGATGCCGAGTGGATCCAAAGAAGAATAGAGCAATTGGCCCTCATCAATGGCAAGAGATCGAATGCAATATGTCATGGGCAATTATATCAGAGGAGGATGGCCAAAGCATTCAGTAAGAAAGTTCGAGAGAGATTGTTTGAACCTGGGCAATTAGTTCTGAAGAAGATATTTCCGAATCAAGAAGAAGCAAAAGGCAAGTTTGCACCAAATTGGCAAGGACCGTACATGGTTCACCGAGTTTTGAATGGAGGAGCTTTGATACTGGCAGAAATGGATGGAGAAGTCTGGCCAAAACCTATCAACTCAGATGCTGTTAAAAGATACTATGTACAGGGATTTGTACTGATTAGTGATTCTCCATTCTGAAATACATTTTGTAACCTGAACTACGTCACGACCTGATTCCCCAAGTGGGATACGTAGGCAACCTATTCAAGGTTCGGTCGCATAAATACAAAATTTTATTTTTCCCCACAAAGCGAACACTGGGGTGAAATTTTTGAGGACCTCTCAAAAATTTCAAATGCAAACTGGGGCAGAATTTTGAGGGCGCCCTCAAAATTCGTTTGGAACAACATGAAGGACGACGACTTTGGCTTTACACAACGCGACTTGTGACTCAATGGGATAAAATATTTTATTTAATTTTCTTTCTTATAAAAGTTTTTTGAAATCATTGGCATTATATACGATTTTATGCATATCCCTATCAGCTCGGCCAAGAGCCCAGCACTCGTGGACAGAGAATGCGAAACAAGCTAAGAATGCACAAACCAAACCACCCCATACAACTCACCAATCTTTCTTTGGATGCAGGCATGAAAGATACCTAACTCAACAATGCACGAAAGACGTGCTTCAACGAAAAGGTTTGTCATTTTAAATTAGCTGAGGGCACATAACCCGAAGCGTCGGTTGAGGGTACACAACCCGATATTGATTTTCACTTTAAATTAGCTGAGGACACACAGCTCGAAGTGTCTGTTGAGGGTACACAGCCCGATATCGATTTTCATTTTAAATTATCTGAGGGCACACAACCCGAAGCGTCGGTTGTGGGTACACAACTCGATATCGATTTGCATTTTAAGTTAGCTGAGGGCACACAACCCGAAGCGTCGGTTGAGGGTACACAGACCGATATCGATTTAAATTTTAAGTTAGCTGAGGGCACACAACCCGAAGCGTCGGTTGAGGGTACACAGACCGATATCGATTTAAATTTTAAGTTAGCTAAGGGCACACAATCCGAAGCGTCGGTTGAGGGTATATAGCCCGATACCGATTTGCATTTTAAATTAGCTGAGGGCACACAACCCGAAGCGTCGGTTGAGGGTACACAACTCGATACCGATTTGCATTTTAAATTAGCTGAGGGCACACAACCCGAAGCGTCGGTTGAGGGTACACAACCCGATATCGATTTGCATTTTAAATTAGCTGAGGGCACACAACCCGAAGTGTCGATTGAGGGTACACAGACCATTATCGATTTGTATTTTAAATTAGCTGAGGGCACACAACCCGAAGCGTCGATTGAGGGAGTACAGCCCGATATCGATTTGCATTTCTATTTTCTTTGCGGAGGGTACACAGCCTAATGCACCGACGGAGGCATACAACCCAATGTCGATTCTAACACTTGACAGCAAAATACAAGCAATCATGGCATGGCAGAAATAATTTCATACTGCAAGAATCATGGAAAGACAATCCAGCCCGGCGGGAAGGTACGTTTTATTTATATATTATGTTGCAAACAAATCTCCATTAGAGGGTACACCCCAAGCAAAGAAAGCATCTCAGCCTGATACCCTACACCCTCTTAAGTCATAGGATCTTCTATACTCATGACAATATTGACCGCACTGTCAACGTCTTTGCCCGAAGACTCTTTCATCATCCCCGGGCTAAGAGGGGCAGCTGTTGACACTCAATTTTGTCCCTCCTATTTTCAAAATCAACAGTTCTCGAATTTTGTACACAATCGTGTATTCACCCTTTCCTTGTCCATTTCTTTTAAATTACCTTCTCGTAATAGCATGGCAATTGAGGCCACTTTCAAAAGTGTCGTCTCAAATCATAGCTATTTTTACAATCATTGCCATTATCTCTATTTTTTGGACAAAATTATCCAAAATTGTGTAAAATCTCAAAATTACAATTTTTATGCATTTCTTAGCCTTCCTAACATTTAAAATTAATTTCCTATTTTTTCTATATTTTTTACTATTTTTATACCTATTTATACACTATTTATACACCATATATGCATAATATATATATATATATATATATATATTACACGTCACATACACACATCAGCCTTTTTTTTTACATGTCACGCCTACGTGAATCGATCTTGATCGTCCGCGTAGACGATCCAATGACCTAATATTAATTTCCTTTATTTTACACCCAAAAACCCTACCCCCAACCTCATTTCCCCCCTTTCACGACCTGACTTGACCCTCCTTTCTCTCTTTTTGGCGATGCAAATCGCCACCACTCATCGATGGTCTTTCCGGCCATTTTAGCCGGTGAAAATTGGGGAAATTAGCATTTTTGGATTACTCTCATCGTCCGCAACATAACCCACACAATTTTCATGGGGTTTGGAGGAGGGAGAGTTTAACCCTATGTCAACCGAATTGCCGCCGTGGGGAAACGCCTCCGGCGGGGTTCCTTTTGTGTTTAAACGATTTTACTAACTGATGAAAGGGTAAGATCTTCCTTTGCAAACCAAATTCGAGACGGGTCGACATGACCCGACTTCAACGAAATGGGTATTCCCTCTCCTTGTTTGTTTTACAGTTTTAAAAAGATAATTATGTGACATTCGTGTTTAGCTTCATTTCCAGGAATGATTAGTTGAGATGTTTGTATGATTAATCAGTAGTTGCTAATTAATTAGGGCACATGCGATCACTGGTTTTACCCTATTTTCACTGTCAAAGTGAGCATCGTCTTGAATTATTAAATATCTAAGTCCATGATAATTTCTATGTTTGATTAATCTATAATATGTCCAGCCGACTAGAATGCTTATACTATTGGCTCAATTCGAAATTTGACTGAAACTTTATCTGACAAGATTAAGAGAATTTGATTTGTGCAAAATTGAAATATTTGATCTTCATGTCTGGATGATAATTTGAATTAGCATGATTAGAGGGATCTTGATCAGCTTTAGTTTGAATTTGTGAGTAGTGGTTGGATGGAAACTGGTTATTAGATTGATTCTGTGCTTAATTGAAATCTCTTTGGGATCTACTGAAATATTTCGAGCCTACAACTTTGCTTGTGCCTTACTTTCTTGAACCTAGATTAGTTTGGAGATTGAATTTACCTTAAATCTTGGGGGCTGATTTGTTTATTTTTGGAAAAAGCTTTTAAGGGTGTTCGCTTTCTATTCTGAGAAACAATATTCCTTACTTTAACTGGTTCTACCCGTTGGAATTCTAATTCCCACCCCTCACTATATAAACTGGCTACTATCTCATTCATAACACACACAGAGCTTATGCATTGAGAACTAAAAGTATACCAGACACATACACATCACCCTGCATAAAGGACAAAGGCTGCAGAGCTTCCTTCTGAAGCCTAAGTTCTTCCTCTAGTTCTTTTTCTGGGAAAGCAATTGCTTTGTTTGTTTATTTGGTCCTGAACTATAAACCCTGATCAACTTGCCTCTTTTTCTTTGGTTCCTCACTGTCAAAGGTATTCTTTCTTTCCTTTGAATGCTCACTACACATTGTCTCCTCTGTTTGTCTATGTTTGATTAAATCAGTGTGCTTGGCTTGCTTTAGATTATTGTGAAATACTGCATGTGTAGGCTCTGTTCTTACTGGGTTAACTTAATCTTAGAATAGTTAAGAGGATCCAACTTGATCCTACCCACATTCTATCAAAGAACAGGGACATAGTTCTTGACCTACTGGTAAGGTCCTTTCCCTTGAACACAGGTACACAGGCCTCAGTTTAGGCCTTTTCCCCTTCCCCTTTTCCCTACTAACTTTGCACTTGCAGGCTGTTTACGTGGCCCTGGATGGACCAAGCTCTGTTACATTGACTACAGGGAGATCTTAAGGGCTTGAAAAGTTCCCTGTTAGAATTATCCTTAGGCTGGTTCTGAATGCTGAAGTTCTGAGATTATAAGGGGTGATTGCTATGCTAACCTCAGTCCTGACTTTAAAATAGGACACTCTTTTAACACATTCACCTATTTCTATGCTCTTCCCACCTAAAATATGTCCCATCTGTGTACATTATTAGGATTTCCTGTCTGTATCCTTTAAAACAGGGACATGCAGTTTACAAATGCTGCATATGGCCACCCAGGGGCCAATTTTTCACTCCTACTCCTGTGTGCTGCATCAATGATAGTATTTAATCAGTTTAACATGCTTATAGAGTCATCATAGATTGTTTACAGCTTTAGTTAACATGTCTTGAACAGATTTTAGAAGTGGAATTTGAACGCATGCCTGTTTTGTGATTAAATCTGAAAGTTAACTTGAACAGGGGCTAGTTTGTGCTATTCACATCTAATCTGTATTAATTACGCAAAGATGCAGTCGCCCCTTTTGCTTAAATAACCTGGGCCCAAAAGTATTTTCGAAAAAGGCCCTTTATGTGCATAAACTGTTTTTGACCACTCAAAACGCTCCTATACACTAATCTAATAATGTATAGGGGTATATAAAGCTTTGGGGTCACTTGTACACTTTAAAATGGTTTTCTAAAGATATAAATATTATTTAGGTCATATATTTGCATGTCTAGACCTATATATAAGTATTACTATGTGCGGCAACATTTATTTGCTCTTGTATGCTTCTGTGAACCCATTTTCAAAAAACAGCCCTCTTGTCTATATACATATCTTTCAAAACTTGACCCCTACACAAAAAAGTCATTAAGGTTAGGGCTCGATAATTAACAACGAGTCACAACGACCCTAAATGGCCAATATTTTATTTTAAAACAAGCCCCTTTTTTGGTTTTCTGGCTAAATGTGAGATTATTTACAAAATGGACTATTTGTGTAAAACCTTCTCGCATGTAGGTTGCATATATGAATTAGAATTGAATACTCATTTGTATGTTAACACTTATCAACAATTAGGCGTTTGATAAGGCCGTAAATTACGATTAAGCTTAAATATAGGACTAACATGAAAACTATTTGTGTGTATATAGATATGCTACATCTTTAGTTAAAATGTTAAATTAAATCTCCAAGTTAGTACACCTGATGATATATACTCTCTTTATCCCAAAACTTAGACTCGGACGGTAACCACTTTTCATGGCACTCGGGGAAGTGCCTAACACCTTCTTCCCCAAGTCATTTGGACTTCTTACCTATATAGAATCTATGAAATTGACCAGTTAACCTATTAAACTTGGCTTTAGATATTTCAGTGACCTAATACACCTTAAAAATTATATTAGGTGGCGACTCCAACATTTAAACTCAACGAGTTACCCAGTCAAATTCGAAACCCGACTCGCCTCGAGTTGAGTCCAAAATCGGGCATGACAAGTATCTGTTTAGATCAGTCCGTAGGCCTCAACACATATATATGTATTTTTCATAGGCTAATAAAGTGCAATATTAACACATGTAGTATCTGTTCAATATCAATAGTAAAGTTATGCCAATGAACTATAATCTCATCCAAACACCCGGAACAAATGTCTAAACAATTCTAGAAAAATAATTAAATCGTTCAACAGAGAGACAAAATTGCACAAAAAAAATTTTCCACGGTCAAACTTTTGTAACAGCAGAACCAAAGCAAACACAAGAGCTTTATCAAAGAACAATTACGGCTGAAACAGAGATGAAACGATAGCACCACTGACCAAATAAGTCACTGCCGGTGAACTAGGACCATCATTAGTGAGTCAAATGGACGCAGAGAGGGGTAGGCCATCGCTAAGATTTCCAGTGAGATATGGTGAGGCAACGAGAAATATAGCAAACAAAATCAGATCCTTAATCGATGCCTCAATAACAAAAATGCAGCAACAGTAACGCAAAAAGGGAGGAGCAGCTGGCGCTAGGTTTTTTTCGATGAAGACCCAGCCTTCGCCGCCGCTTCAACTCCTCGGCACCGCTGCCATGTTGTTTCTGGTGTATCACTCCCCCATCCCAATCCCCTCTATTCACTGGTGGTGTTTCCACAAATAGAACGGCATTTCAGATCTGTGGGTCCCCTTCCCGACACCCCTTTTTTCATTGTTTTTGACCCTGTTTGTGTGCCTATGTATTGGATCGTACTACTTCCTCTCTGTTTTTGTATATCAGTGAGTGAGGAAGAAAGGTCAAGGGTTGGCGTATGTGTGACAGAGAGAGAGGAAAGAGTAGGCGTAATCTGTCCTCTTCTGAGTGTGAGGGACGAATTGCTATATAAGCCAATTGACAGAGAAAGAGCCGTTGGGTAATTGTGGAGTGAATTTTGGGATTGGAATGTAATTGAGAGATTTGAGGAGATGATTTTGTGGGAACGTGGGGTATGTTCAAGATGGGGAAGGGGAGGGATTAGAAGGGAAAATACCAATTGATTTTATTGGAATTTTCCCTTTTCTTTATAGGAATATGTATTGTAGGAAGATTAAAAATGAGTGTATCTGGATGGGATACTAGCCAGATTCCATAAGTAATTATGAAATTTGTGTTTCAACAAAAATGCTGAATTTATGAAGCAAAAATGGGCGATATTAAAAGAATTGGAGTGGATTTTTTTATTTTTAATTGGTCAAATATTTAACTCAAGGTACCAAAAATATATATACATATTATATAAAATGCACACATAACAACAATTGAAATCAAAAAGAGGTTATCTAAATATAAATAATTGCAAGTAATTACAAAATTATTATAAATGCAGAAATGACCGTAATTTTACACTTATTAATCAACTAACCCTAAATGATGGAATTATATAGTATAGTCACAATTAACATATAACGTATAAATAGCGGATAACACAAATAAATGCATGTCTACTAATGCAAGTTTTGCTCAAACAGCTAATATTGCACCTTTAAGTTAAATATTGCCAACTTTTGGAAAAAGATGAACAAAATTGAGTGTCAACATCGGTTTGCTCGATTGATAAAAGGTAGAATTCGACCCTAATCGTGACCTCTGTCTCCGTCGCTGGAAAATGTTCTGGCACTCCTTCACTCAAATATGACTTTCACCAACAAAGGAAGGAGGGAAATCCCTCGTACATGCGTTGTTGAAGCGAGTTAGAATTGACCCGATGTTGATCCTAAACGGGTAATCCTAAAGCCCTATTTGTTTTTCTTATTTGTTTTCTGTATTTAAGTGGTGTTAAATTCGATATTTTCTGGCCTTTTAGCATGATAACATAATTGATTTGTTGATTAATTGGTAAAGTGCATAAACTGATGATTTTGATTTACTTCACTGTGTTAGCAACAAATACTTGTCTACGTGCCTGGATTTGCTTAATTAAAGCATTGATAATTCGTTATTAGTCGACTAATTAAAAGGGAAGACTGCTTGATTAGTGATTTCACTATTAACTCATTGAGCCAAGTGAAAAAGTTGTCCCTGATTTTGTTTCTATGTTCTGACCTTGACACTCTCGAGACTATGTTCCTTATCCCCATTACTGAAACTTAAATGCACCTTGGACAGTGTATTTCGACCAATACTCTGTTAAGATGCATAATTACCTAGCTAAAACTGGTTTGATTTTATTTAGAGGATCTTTACTAAAGCTTGGTTTTGATTGGTGATTGTAGTGGATTCTGGTAATTGACAAAGTATTAATTAGAGTTGATTGTAATCTTGTTAAGGTGATTGGCTAATTTCTAGGAATCTTAATTAGGTTTGTACTACTAGTTGTGAACCTATATGCTATTGGAATTAAAGGGGAAGGAGTATAGCTGACTATGATTTTGTTTTACCTTAACTTAGGGACTCTGATTAACCTATTTAGGATGAGAACTTTTGTCAATTTCAAAACTGACTTTATTTATGGAAAATATAATGAAAAATTAATTCCCCTTGATTGACTAATCCACTATTTCTTTCTTTGAGTTTTACCAATTTTATGACCCTTTCACACTCAATTTCGAATTTAGAAGTGGCCTATACCAAGCCTATATAAATTGCGATTTGGCAGACCTAGACACACACTTTTACACTAAAAAAGGCTTAAAACCACACATAGCACTTTCGCAGGCCTACTCTTCCCTCTCTCTGCTTGCCTTTTCTTTTGAGGAATTCCTGCTTTGGTTGTGTGCTAGCTCTATTTTGCAAGAACCAGTCTCTTTTTCTTGCACTCCTATTTTGTTTCACACTACTAGAGGTATCTCTACACTCCCAGCTATTATCTGCATCTGTCTTCTTGAACTTCTTTATGCTTGTTTACATTGTCTATGCTTTATTTTAAACTATATATGCCTATCTGCTACCCAACTTCTTGTTTTTGGGTTCTTTCCAGTTCTTATTAACCTTGTGCAGCCATGAAGATGATCTAAAAGGTCATACCAGTATTCATTTAGTGCAAGGGCATTACATAACTTACTGTTAAGGGCTTTTTGATAGCCTAATCGCTACTGGTATTGGAATATGCTCTAAATACCTGTTCTTTCCCCCTCTAGTCCCTTGTTTATGTACATTCATTAGGATTCCCTTTTTGTATTCCTTTAAAACAGGATGCATAGCTACGAGGTTGTGTAAATGGCCGCCAAGGGGCCTTCTCTTATCTTTTTCCTCCTTATGTGGCTGCATCATGCAGTAAAACGAAGCCGTTGCATTTGGATGTTTAAACAAGATTTAATCTGCGAATGTTTGACAGTTTTAAACATTATTTGATAATGTCATCTACATAGAACATGGTGATTTCAATGGCAGACTTAATTCCTAGTTGACTAAGTATCAGTGTAGGACGGATTTTGTACCTAAAACTACATCGAAAGCATGATTTTCCTAAAACGAGGGCTATATGTGCTAACATTGCTTAATACGTGACTGTTTCGGTAAAACCAAGTCTGCCCTCTTTTGTACTAATGATTGAGGCGTAAAAACCCTTTTAAACTTGCCTATTTTGTGAGTTTTTATCAACTCTTATACGCTAATGTAATGGTGTGTAGGGGTGTATAAAATATTTCGGGGTAAATTATACGATATACTATGTACACTTTCAAAGTAGACATCGCTATTATCTCATGTATTTGCACGCCTATACTTATATTATGTGTGGCAGCCGCTATTTGTATTTGTATGCTTTGTGAACATTATTTCTTTCCAAAAACAGTCCCCTACTTATATTTTGAAATTTGACCCCCTAAATCAAATAGCCATTAAAGTTAGGGCTTGACAACTAATGACGAGTCACACCGATCCTAAATGGCTAACATTTTATTTCAAAAATAACCTCAATCCATTTTTCTAGCCAATTCCAAACTATTTTCGCAAAAACTGGCTATTTTTGTAAAGCTGGACACTTTTGCAAAAATTGATTATTATTGCAAATTATAAATAGACACTTGATAATTATACATATAAACTGATCCAAACTATTTCTTGCAAAATTTGGCCTGTTTAACTCAATGTTTATTAATTTGAGGCTAAATGTGCGATTAGGCATATGGCTTGGGCCGTCCTTGCAAATTTGGAAGCCTAATTGCATATACATGTTGCTCTTATACATTATTTTGGACGAATAGACTTAATTCCTTGAGAAATTGTGAATTTGACTCTTTGAGTTGGTAATATGTATATTTGTGAACATTCATAACTTTTCGTGGGACTTGAGGAAGTGCCTAACACCTTCTTCCCCGAGTCACTTGGACTTCTTACCTATTGAATATTTGAAACTAGACTGGTTTAATAAAGACCCGACCTTAGACACTTAGGTGACCTAATACACTTTAGAAATCCATATTAGGTGGCGGCTCCAATTCTCAACTCAAATGAGTTACCCAGTCAAACCTGAAATTTGACTCGCTCCGAGTTGAGTTTAAAACTGGCTTTGACAGAATGAAGACTCTGCGGGGGATACTTAAAGTCGTAACCATAACTAGTCTTTATTTTGGGATTGATTATTATCTTGTTATTTATATTATTATTAGTTTACTAACTTGGTTTCTTTTTTTTTTTTCTTTTTTCTTCTACTTATTTATATGTATATGAAAATTGATGTAATATTGGCATATTTCACTCATATTCCTCCACTCCTGGAAAATGACACTTTACACACACACGGGCGATTACGTGGATCTCACGGTTGTTCCACCTCAAAACACCCTTTAGGAGGGATGTTTTGGAATATAGTTGGTCCGTGGTACAACCAATAATTTCAAATGGTCTCACCCCTTAGTTGTCCACCTTGGGGAACCGTGACTAGAATTACACCACTTTTTGAATGTAATGCGCATGCATCATACCATAGGAAGGCTCTCCGTGAGCCGACTAGTCTTCCACTTGTCCAAACTACTTGACGGCTTTTTAACCCCGAAGGAACGTTTGAACATGCTTATGTTCATTTGAGAGAAGGGGAAAAAAGAGAGATGAAAATAAATATGCATTTTGACTTGTCCAATTGTACTAAAAAAAGGGAGGGGAATTTTAATCATTTATTTTCTTTTTCTTATAGGACATCATGAGTCAAAAGTTTCACCGTTTTGGAATGACTATGGGTGGACCTCCTTCGTTAACTTATTGGTGGAACAATTTGTCGTTGGGAGAGCAAACCGAAGTATGCCAACATTTGAGTCATTTGATTTCTCTATTGGAAATAGAGCCGTGTAGAGAAATGATTGAAGCGTTGGTGTCATTTTGGGATGAAAAACTAAATGTGTTTAGATTTGGGGACGTTGAGTTAACACCTTTGATGGAAGAGATAGGAGGGCTCATATCACACTCGGAGCTAGACAAACATCATTGGCAGGGGATCACATTTTAGCCCCCAGTTTCCCCACATCTGAGGAGTTTCGTGATAAATTAGGGATGGTAGCAAGTGTGAATGTAGAATTTTTACAACAAAAGAAAATAGCCTTTTCTTACTTTCACAACAGGTTTGGGTATTTGAATGCATTCGACGACCGTAAGAAAGTGTTCAAGTCCTTCACTGACTCGAGCAGAGCTAGACCATTTGCATTTGCTTTTTGTTTCTTAGGAGTCATGGTGTTCCCTTAAAGCTCGAATCACGACGTATGTTCGAGGCTTGTCATGGTTACTGATGCGGTATTTAATAGGATTGATGGTTATCGTTATACTATAGTTCTTATGATTGTGGCAGACATTTATCGGACTTTGGGTTGTTGCAAAAGAGGAGCAAAATATTTTCAAGGTTGCAACTTTCTACAACAAGCGTGGTTCAAGGAGCATTTGAGGAAAGTGAGAGGTGCACAAGAATTGTCTAAGCCAATTGGTTCCAACTACTTGGTTGGAGAACGGTATGGAGTTCTAAAATTTAAGCAGCCAAGCAGCACAGAGAAATGGGTAAGATTGTTTGAAAGCATAACGGAGGATTCAATTTAATGGATGTTCACTTGGTTTCTTTCATCAGATTTCATCATTAGCTCTGAGAAGGCATCCTTTGTGACACTTATGGGATTGAGAGGTCTCCAACCCTATTAACCACTAAGGGTGATGAGGCAAGCGGGGAGAAAGCAAATCATCCCACTCATACCAGACACGAAGGCCTACCAGTTCGATTATACTGAAGACATCGTTCCAAAAGTCAAAAGCATTAGAAAATCCTGAGTAAGTAGACAAGTCATGGGGAAGGAGTCATTAGCGTCAGACCGATGCAACACTGGATGCGAAACAAATTACAACAGTTGGTTATGTTCTAGCATAAAAGGAAATGTGGTAGTAGCGCCGAGCCGAAGGAATGATATAAGAGACTGAGAGGCAGAAGCTCAAATTCGATACCGAGAGTTCATGTTGAAGGCCGTTAAAATGGACAAAGAAAACAACGAAGAGATCGAAGTGTGGAGGAAGCACACATTAGAGTTGGAAGGAAAGATAGAGGCATTGGGGATGAAGCTGGAGCAATGGAATTCGGAGTGTGCTGAGGTAGATATCCTACATTTGGTTGCGGCCAAGGGGTACTTAACCAAAGCTATGGAAGAAGTCTAGAAGATTACCCAAGAAGCAAAAAGAGTCGGGCTGGAGGAGGAGCATGTTGCCTAGTCAAGTAACATTTTCCATTTCTTTTGTATCTTTTATTTCCAAAAGTCATCATCTATCGAATTTCAAAAATTATTTTGGGAATCTATGAAAACAATTGGCAACAAAATGCGTACTTATTTTCTTTGCATCATGACAAACCTAGGAAGGCTAGACGTCCTTGGAACGTCATAGCCCATTAGTACACCTACATCCAAATGTCGAAAGGGTTCTCAACCCGAAAAAGAAAAAAACTGCATCCTTCTATAGATTCAAAGAAATGTTTGCACAAAATATTGATCGCTTGTCTAAATATGATCAAGACTATAAGAGTTTTTTTATTTTTACTTTTCCTATTTTGATTTCAGGCTATGGCTGCAAAAGGTACACTTCAATTCGAGACTGTTTCCTGAGCTCCTCACTTGATCAGACTCTGGTGGGAAGATTTGGCTGCTTTAAGGTCCATATTCAAAAGGTGTTGGAAGAACTAGTGGCTCTCAAGGCTTACACCGCCATGCCTGGTTTAGTCGAGGCTGGTACACATTTCTGGGACTACAGAAGGGCGGTATTTCATTTCAATGGTTTGGAATTGGCACCAATGCTAGAAGACTTTAGAGGACTAGTAGGGTTAGAGCCTGGGCTCGAGACCATGATTTATCCCCGAGACGTGGACCCTAAGGAGTTAATTGAGTTGTTGCACGCTTTTTATGATCCATACGTCGAAGGAGTGCATGATGGAAAGGTCACTTTGGAGTATTTATATTCTAGATTTGGAGATCCAACTCTTATGCATGATTGGACTGGGGCATGGAAAATTCAAGATTGGGAATGGACTGAGTCAAATGCTTTCATTGTTGCCCGAGAAAGAAGGAAAGATCGACATAAGGCTGGGAAGAGTACTCAAAGGTTTATGCAAAGGCGCTCACAATTACCAAGTGAGTTTTATTCCGATGATCTTGGGGGAAGTTTATAGGGCTCTAACCAAATGTAGAAAGGGAGGAGATTTCTTTGAGGGGTGGAACCTTTTACTGCAAATATGGTTGATAGAACATTTACATAGTGTGCCCATCATCTAATAGCACCAAGGCCATCAAGAGATGGAGGCATTCACTCATATAGCACCCGCATGGCTGGAACAACAGTATAGGAAGACCCTGCGAACATGCGAGGATGGTACACCAAATTTGAAGAATTACAAGAGGTACAGTGGGTAATTGAAAACTGTGCTGGTTTCATCGTTTCATACAAGGTCAAGATACTACTTTCTTGACGTTGATTAGATTCTGAGGAACTCACCACTATGTTCCTTAAGAATCCTTCGATAAGTAGGGATGACACAACAAACTTCTTATTTGACAAAAGGAAGAAGTTTCAACATTGGCATAAAGGACATTGAGCATCTGATGGTTGGTATGATATTGACGATGTGGGAAGGAAGGCTAACTATGCAATTTTGCCGTGGCTGAGACAGCAGGGTGAACCCAGTTGCTAATTTGACCTATCCTCGGTGGCTCAGTGAAGATAGAAAGAAGTTCCGATTAAAGACCGCACTGAAAAGAAAAGCCGAAGCTCCAAGTGTCGCTGAAAAGTACAAGAAGCTACGACACAAGTTCGACCAAAATAAGAAGGAATTAAGGGTGACAGAAGAGAGGGAGATGAGGAGGCAATACAAGGAAAGGATCAAAGGGGATGAGCTTAAGTATTAAACAAGCAAAATCATGGCAGCAGGGCAAGCCGTTGGGAATCTTCAAGACTTGCTCAAGGGATGGGGAGATTATTTTAAATCAGTGCCGTTGGAAGAAAAGGAAACAACAAGAGTGGAAATTTGTGAATTCTTCACAAAAGCTCTGGGTGATATGCAAGCTGGGAAGGACCAGATGGAGATGTTCGTCGACCCTCCATCAGTAAACTGTGTTCTTCCGAAGGGAAGAAGGAGAAAGAAGATGCTGGAACTGACCTCTTTGCTTGGCACATAGTCTGGTCGTTTTAAGTCGAGTTGTTTTTCTTTCGTCTTTTTCCATTTAGTCAAGTCGTTGTCTCAAATTAGTGATTGTAATAAAGCTAAGCAAATCAAATAAAATTTCGTTATTTTGGGTTTTAAGACTTGTATTGATTATGCTTATGCAAACGAAATGATGTGTTCGGCGCAAACATTACTTTGAATCTTCAATAGGCCTACCTCTGGCACAAAAGACGTCCCTTGCATAATAGGACGCGGATTTATTAATGTTAACACTTGCTCACATTCTTTTCTCTGTTTTTGTTATGTTAGTCCCAAGTCCCTGAAGTTTGGTTTGTGCATTCTGGCCGCGCCGCAATACCACTTGAGATCCAAAGGATAAATCCCAACACCTCCCCCTTTACCTATAAGGACAAGGACGAGACGCAATATCATGACTGAGTTTGACAAGGTTGGAAATGGAACCCCCGAAAAGTAAGAAGTGGCTGGCTATGACAATTATGCTAAGCTGGAGTAAAACCTATTTGAGTTGGAAAATAGGATTCCTCTCGTCCATACAGATGGGATCACTGAACCAAACAAAACCAAGCGCCCGCCCTCACGACAAAGAACCACTATTACCTGAGCAAGACATCTCATACCCTACCTACATTGCACCACCAAAAGTACCACAAAAAAACATACCTCCCTTCATTGTTTAAACAAAAACTGTTGCATCACCCACCAAAGATCATGACATGTATGCATGGACAAGGGAAGGCTCAGACAACACCAAAGAGCAATTCAAGTGCACTACTAGAAAAAAAGGTGTTTTCTGACCGCCAATATGGTCGGACAATGGTCGGCTATCCGACCGTTGTCCGACCAAATTGAGTGGTCGGAATATGGGTGGTCGCACAAGGGTGTCCGACCGACTCGGTCCGACGTTCCGACCGAAAGTCGGTCTGACACCGGTCGCACTCAAGCTTTTCTGAAAACAAAATTATTGAGCTAGGCGACCGATTCGGTCCGAGATTGTAAATTCTGGGTAAACATTTCTTCAATGTTCCGACCGCGTCGGTCGGACATTGTAATTTCTGGGCAAAAAATTACTCAGATCTCGGACCGATTCGGTCAGAAATCTGGGTAAAACCTGCAATATAAAATCTGTAATTCAAGCTCCACCACTTGTAAAAACAGTAAAATACAGCACCCAGTAAACAATATGCTTCTACAAGTCTTAATATTTTTCTAAACAAGGCTTACTGCCTTTAAACTAAAACTTTAACAATTTACATGACATCAACACTTCATAACAATTCCAACAAATTAAACTTAACAACAACAAGTCTAACAATCAAAGAAGTTTATCAAAAACCAACACAAGTCTAACACATGTCTAAAACATCAACAATCCATTATTACTACTCTGTTGCCTCAGAACTAGACTCGGAACTAGACTCAGACGACGAGCTGTATTGACGTTTGCTCTTGCCTTTCCCCTGCTCTTGCTCTTGCTCTTGCTCTTGCCCTTTCCCTTGCCCTTCTTCTTTCCCTTATCCGCACTACCACACACAAAGTTCTGCATCATTTCCCGTATGACTCTCATATTTTCCTCATTACGCAAACGATCTTCTTCACTCTCCTTCTTAAGCTCTTCGATTTCATTGCGCAACGAGACTTCAACCGAGGGATTAATTGAACTAGCAGGAGTGTAAGTGCCAAACAAACATGGATTTAGACGATCCGAGGCATACTGCGATCTAAGGCCGTATGCACTTCCCTTCTTTACCCCACCATTCACCTCCAACCATAGTGTGGTTTCCTCCTCTAGTGTCATTTAAGCTGGGGTATTGCTACCACACTCGGATGCCTGGCTTGCCATCCTTTATTCATAAGTCGCCATAGCCTTTTCCTGAAAATAATTTAATAACAAGAATTAGATTTACAAATATTGACAGATTTAATAACTTTAAAAGTTTGAATTTAATAACTTACATATAGCTCTCTAGCGCGCTCCTCTACCTACACTTCTTCTCTTTTTTTTGTTTCTGTATATATGCCTCTTCTTAAAGATTTCAGGGACACGTACTGGCCGTCCTTCCTTATTTTCCTACAAAATTAAAAAGATGACAAGTTAGATAGAAAATTAATGTGAGTTACATAAAACAATACATATAATAATTAATAAGTTACCATTATCATCCGCTGAGTCGCTGCGCTAATCGAACTCCCGGTGTGCAGCGATTCACCCTTTTCGGAGGCTCGCGCGGCTTTTCCTTGGGCGCTCTTCTTCTTAAATTCATCACTATCCCAGTATTCCAGATATTTTACGCAAACGTGATCGTATATCCAATCGGGCTTCTTTCCTTTGATCCGACAATCATACAGACTACCTTTGATTCTATATGTGCATTTTGTAAGAAAATTGCTTCGGACAATGCTATCAAAAGCAGGATGCCACTTAAACTTTGTCTGAAATAATTAAAAATACAAGATTTTTTAAAAAGTGACATTTAATTAAATTATTAAAAAATAAAATATAATTATTACCTTAAACTCGTCAAACGTGGACAACTTTATGGGGAAGGGTACCCATGGCTCACTCCATCTAGATCTAATGCATACTGTGACTAAGGGAGTATCCACGTGCGAGGGAGTAAAACTAGATAAAAATGACTAGTATTAATAAATATACTAAAAATTTAAACTTTTCAGTAGTATTAAATAGTTAAAAAATAATAAAAAATAATACTTACGCACGACTACCCTCAGGATAAATCCTCACCCTCCCGTCATCATCATATAATCCTGGAGCACCAATGTAAAAAGGCGAGCTCGGATGATAATGTAGTACAATAAGTGGTACCGAAGCGCCCATAGAGCTCAGATCAGAAGGTGGTACAGTAGATCCAAAAGGAGTAGATGATGAAGGGGATGGTAATGGACTGGAAGATGGCGAAGGCATGGATGAGCTCATGCCATGCGGACGAACAACATAATCAGGAGATGTAGGAAGTGGCATGCCAGGGGAAAGGCAACGGGAGGAGTGAAAAAACCTGGAGCATATGTAGACGGAGGATATGTAGGAAGCATATGAAGTGCAGGAGCAGGAGGAGTAGTATGACCTGAATTAGGAGAGGTACTTTGAACCTTTGTTTTCCCCCAGCCTTCTCCGTAGATGCCATATTTGTAAAATAAGCACAATAAATTTGCATAATATAAGAAAATTATAAATTCACATGGAATACATTTATAAAGTAGTGCGAATAATTGTAGTAAAGTAACAACAACAAACTACGAACATGTCAATCGTTATCATTCACCTCAAGGTCATCGGCTATTTCTTCTTTCTCGCCCGTCTCATCGTCGTCAACAAATTCTTCCTCACTTGTTTCAACGTCATCCATATATTCATCCTCCTCGTTTGCTCTAGATGTTCCTTCTCCAAAATTAGTCGTTTTTTTCCATGTCTAACCACCGATTCATCAAACTCTTCATAGATGCCTTCACTATGTTGCAACTGATCGGTTAATTCAGTATCCGCAATCAAGGGAACGGTTGAAACCTCATTTTGATATGCAACATCTAATACATCATCTACTTCCACTCTTCCCACCGGCTTTCCTTTTAGAACAGCCCACCAATTGACCTTGGCTTTGGATTTGGCTTTGTTCTTTGTCGGTGGATAAGGAACGTACCACACTTGCTTCACATTCTGGGCAATGATGAAAGGATCATAATGTCCATATGACCTTCTGTGATTAACTATCTAATATTTCATCATCATTATAGAACAACATGCAACCGTTGACACAACAATGAATTTTCTGTGCAGAAAGGCCTAACGTGGAAACCAACTTCTTAGTGTAGTAATAATCAGTTGGCAATGCCATGTTAGTCGGATTGAGTTCATTCATAAGGCCAATGATGGAATTCATGGCTGCTTGAGATATACTAAAATCAGATTTAATACTTAACAATCTAACAACAACTGACAACTTGGAATGCACTGAGCCTTCATACAACGGACGACTAGCTTCCTCCAACCGTTTATAGAAG
Organism: Petunia secreta; assembly: GCA_029990175.1. Lineage (NCBI taxonomy): Eukaryota > Viridiplantae > Streptophyta > Magnoliopsida > Solanales > Solanaceae > Petunia > Petunia secreta. Next base: position 3,437,828 of record JARKIP010000085.1, on the reverse strand, counting down.
AGCTTTGCCTCATCATTAGGAACATGCTCAATATTTGGTTGCGATGTACCCGGTTGGGGTGGCTCCTCTGGGTACATTTCAAAAGCATCATTAATCATATCGTTCATTCGATAATTATCAAGATCATTCTCCACAAACGGACCACTCCCGCCGACATAAGCATTTTGAAAATTAACATCACCACCCATATCCCTAGACTCTCTATGATAAACCCAAACAGAATAATTTGGCATAAAACCCTTTCTATAAAGATGCATTTCAACATCTTCCAAACTTTGTCCTTTTGTGTACTTGCATTTCACACAAGGACACTTAATCTGGCCGTACCGTATAAAATCATCAAGTGTTTTCGCCTTTTCAATAAATTCTTGAACACCTACTGCAAATTCTTCTCTCATCCCCCGCCTCCCGGGATTATTTCTATTATTCATCCAACTACGACTTTCATATTCCATATCTACACAAACATTACACGTTTGAGATACATATTCAATTGCAAAGATTAAAAGAAAATAATTTATTGTGAAAAACTACCAATTTTCAAAAGATTCACTAGTGTACAACTTACTAGTATTAGTAGTATTATATCTAAGTCAATTACTTTTATATTACCAACTAATTTATTCTCTAAGATTATCATTTAGTAATTAATAACACTTTTTAAGAATCAAATGAAATAGAATCAAAGAATAAAAAATGAACTTTTAAAAATAATTTATTTCATTCAAGCAATTATATGAGAATAATTAAGATATTTTAAGTTGTGTAACTACTATATTACTTATAGCTAATGCCTCTTAAATTATGCTACGAGAAAGTTACATATTTGTCCATTTTTAAAATAAGGATCTCATTCTAAACAAATGGTTAAAAAGATTCAAACTTTAATATCTCAAACTATGGTTCTACTTGAGAATATGGTATTATATTAATGTCTTTACTAATATAATTAAGTTGAATATTTTTTTATTAAGCTATTGTGAACATAATACTAGTTCACTTTGTAACAAAAGGAGCAATTATCTTCTACACAAACCTCACCAAAAGGACAAAGTCTAAAAAGAAGGCTAACGTATCTTCTACGAGATTTAAGTGGAGGAGAATGAAACGACCTCGGTTAGTCGTTTCGGAAGTTAGGACTCCGATTAGCGTGTCGATAATTTTAAAATGTTCGAAATATCTATTAGGACCTGTCTGTAAAATTTGAGCTAAATCAGACCTCGTTTGGTACGTATCGGAAGAAGATTTCAGTTTTTATTGTCGATAAAAATTAAAAAGAGATTTTCGAGCTCGGTTTTGGCGAATGAACTTCGATTCGAAATCCGAAAGCGCCGTTAGGTTCGTATGATTATTTGAGACTTTTGTGAACTTTCGAAAGTGAATTTTGATGTTGTTCGGCTAGTTTCCACTAAAATGCCGAAAGTTAAATAATTTGACCTTTTTCCATTTAAATTCGCATCTTGAGTTTCGAGAGTCCAATTTGAGATCCGCTTTCACGAATATATTACATATATTTTGTATAACTTGTATGCAAAAGTTGGAATTATTTCGAATATCGTAGGGTACCGTTTTAATTTTCGTCGCGAAAAAGGAAAAAAAAAGGGAAAAGAAGACAAAAGTTGATATGTCGGTTGGATAAGCTTATATAAAGCCCAAAATCGATAGGATCAGAGAAAAACGAACAAAAATAAAGAAACACGAGGAATAGGAAACAAAATGGAAAAAATGCCAGAAAATGAGAAAAGGGGCCAGAAAAAAATAGAATTTTCACCCTGAAATATTCAGGTAATGATCCTAATATATTATTTGAGTTTATTACGTGTGTATGAATATGTTTTAACGGTAAAACTTGAAATATTATACATCATTTTAATAAGTTCATATAATAGTTTAAGGGGTCAAATGGACCCCGATAATGGAATTGATTATATATTCGTACTCAGTGAGTTATAGGCAACATATAAATGTAACATATTTAGGGTTTGGTTATATGACCTTAAACCCTATAAAAACCCAAGTCTCAAAGTTTATCACTCAAACCAAAACAAAAAAAAATGTTTATCACTCATCTCCCAAACCTCCATTTTCTATCCAAACCCCAATTTTCTCATAACATCCACATTTTTATTAAAATCCAAACCAATATTCCAAAACGATATTCACTATCACAAAATTCACATTTTCAATCTCATTGGGGCATTTTATCAAATACATAGTGGCCATAACTATAATAAACAAGTTACTACTCTAATTAAATCATTACATAGCTTCCCAACTACGGGATCAACAACATTACATTCTAACCATGACAACATCATCATCCAAACACCATAACAACTACATAAGTCGAGCAACACAATCAATCTAGCATAAAAGTCCCCATTTTTAATTTTTAATTTTTTTTTTTATAATTTTAAGTAAACTAGTTAGCTTTCTAATTCACTATCACAATATACTTCTCACTAATGAAGTAACACAATTCCAACTACTAAAAAACGATGAAACTAACAAAATCCAACTAAACTTCACCACTTATCAACAAATCAAGAAATAGCAACTAAACTTCACCAATTAAACTAACAAAATCCACCAATTCCACCAACTAAACTTCACCACGTATAACAAAATCCAACATTCCAAACTATTTGTATTTTTCAGTTAGAAGCAAAAAAAAGAAAGAAAGAAAAACGTACCTAGGATGGTGCCGTTGTTGCCTCAGGTGGTGGCATTGCTACCTAGGTGGTGCCGCTGCTGCCTAGGTGGTGCCATTGCTGCTTAAGGTGGCAGAGCTATGAAATTGAAGGAAAAAAATTGGGGGTTAGGGTTTGAGAAATTGAAGGAAAAAAAAAAAAAAAAAAACATATAGTGAAATAGAAGGATACTTACCTATGTAGATTGAGAAATTAGTGATTTGTGAAGAAATAGGGGTTGGAGGAAGGGGGTGGACAGATCTATGGGTTTTTGGGGGAGGAGGGTCGGCTTTTTTTTTTTTTTTTTTTTTTTTTTTTTTTTTTTGCTTTAGAAATAGAGAGAGAGTGTGACTGAAATGAAGGCTGGGCGGGGGTATAAAATGTGTTATCCGACCGAAGCGGTCGGATCAATTGAAAAAATTAATATTTTATTATTATCCGACCGCTGCGATCGGACGTCTAAAAAAATATATTTTATAAAAATTAACCGATTTGTCCGACCGCCGCGGTCGGATAGGAGAGTCTGACCGAATTTTGGTCCGAAATTATCGGTGGAAAATCCTCTGATTTTTAGTAGTGGTGGCTAGTGGAGAAATTCAAGCAATTCCAAGGCACCAAAGGAACCAGAGGACTAGCTTATGAAGACCTCTGCATGTACCCTGATTTGAAGCTGCCCGAGGGTTATAAGACGCCCAAGTTCAACATGTTCGACGGCAGTGGCGGCCCAATGGATCATTTAAGGCCTTATTGTGACAAATTGGTCGGGGTTGGACACGAAGAAAAGATTTGCATGGAATTGTTCAATCATAGTCTGACTGGAGATGCACTGGTATGGTATACAAAGCAGCAAACAAAGAAGTGGACAAGCTGGGAGGCAATGGCTGGAGATTTTGTCGACAGTTTTGGGCACAATACACCGACGCCATGCCTGATCGTTTCTATTTGGAGAAGCTAAAGAAGAAGCCCACTGAGACCTTTAGAGAATTCGCAACTAGATGGAGAGCTGAAGCCGCCAATGTCCAACCTCCTATGGAAGATACAAAGATAGTGGCAACCTTTATCCGCATACAAGAAGATGTCTACTTTGACAAGATGTTGAACATGCAAGACAAGAAGTTTGAGGATTTGATCAAAATTGGAGATATGGTTGAAGATGGTTTGAAAACTGGTAGGATCGTTATTTTAGCCGCTCTATAAGCCACTAACAAAGCCATACAAACCGGTAACACTAGTGCATCAAAGAAAAAGAAGGACGATGTCTCCTTCGTTGCTGCATCACTCAATCATTCTCCCTCCCACAACCACTACTACCAAACACAACCTCCATCATACCCAAACATTCCACCCACGTCCACCTACCCAATCTACAACACTAAGCCCATATTCCAAAATCCACCGCTACAAAGACCACCATACTCACAAAGTCCTAACTACCGGAACACCAACACCTATCCACTAAGGCCTCACGCCAACAGCCCAAGACCCAAAAGAAACTATACCCACTGGCTAAATCCCGCACTAAGTTGTTTGAAAGACTCAAAGCAGCTGACCACATACAACTCATCCCATTCAAAACTCCTGATAGAATGTCACCCTACTATGACCAAACCAAAACCTGTGCCTATCATTCTGGAGGACCTGGTCGTGATACCGAAAAGTACTACACCTTGAGAGATAAAATACAAGACTTGATCGATCAAAAGGTGATCCATTTAAAAACTTCGAATGTGCACAATAACCCTTTATCTAACCACGGAGATAATAGGGTGAACTTGATCGATTTGGACGAAGAATGCAACTTGGAGGGAACCATTGTCAAAGCAAAAAGAGCGACACCAGCACCTTCTTCTGTTGCTCAAGTGGCTAAAGCACCAGAGCCTATTGAGGTAGAAATAGCTCCAAAATTCTATGTCGACGTAATTCCCCCATACAGTGACAAGGCGGTACCATGGGATTACGAAACAGAGAAGAAGGATAAATCGACAGTTGAGACTGTTGCTGCACAAGGGATGACAAGGAGTGGGAGGATCTATACTCCTGAGCATCTTGTTCAAGGTAGACGAGGCATCAGCGAGGAGAACTGTGGAAGAAAGTGCAAGCAAAGGAATACTCTATGGTTGAACATTTGGGCAAGACTCCTGTACAAATCTCTGTCCTGGCTTTACTCCTCAAGTCAGAAAGCCACCGAAATGCCTTAATGAAGCTGTTAGATGAAGCACATTTCCCAGTGGATACCACAGTTGAGAATTTGGCTAGCATGGTCGGACAAGTCATGGAGTCAAACCGAATCTCTTTCCAAAAAGATGAAATCCCTCCAGAGGGATTAAGTCACAACAAGGCCTTGCATGTCACCATCAAATGCAGAGACTGGTTCGTAGGGAGAGTTTTGATTGATGGAGGTTCTAGTTTGAACATATGCCCATTCATCACTCTGAAAAAAATGGGAATTGACCAAAGCAAGATATGAGAGCGGCATGAAAGTACAGGCATTTAATGGATCACAAAGAAGCACCATTGGGGAAATCGACTTAACCATCATGGTCGGTCCCATGGAGTTCAATGCTGAATTCCATGTCATGGACATCTCTACTTCTTATAACCTACCGCTAGGAAGGCCTTTGATTCACATGGTTGGAGTGGTGCCTTCTACATTACACCAGACAGTGAATTTCGAATGGGACAACAAAGAGGTGGTAGTATTCGGCGAAGGGAACAACTCCATCCACAGTGAACAAACCATACCGGCAATTGAAGGGAATGTTCCCGATGGGCATACTTTCTATACTGTAGAGCTTGTGGGAGTAGTGCAAGGCGCTCTAGGAGGACATCGCAAGAACTACAACAAAAGTTTGGGTCTCAACGATGCAGTCCGAGGGGGTTATACTGCACACTTCGCTCCTAGGTAGGTCAACACACTGTCTGGGACTAAAGAGAAAAGGAGAAGATTCTATAGTGCTTATAGGGATGCTCGAGGCAAAGGCTATGAAGGAAGAAACTTGGTCTGGGAACCAGTAATATCTGATTGGGGTGTGCCTTCACGTGAATTTCGTGAGACCATACCTGCTAAAACAGAGAAGCGATCGATGTACTCACCTAATGCCCGTCCTAATTGGAAGCGCATTTCTGAAGAAACAAAGGGAAAGCAAGTGTGGCTACCTAAAACACTTGAACCTATGGAGGTGGTGATTGAAGAGCCATATATACTCCCACAACCTGCAAAATGGCCTGGAGACTGGGTTGTAGGCATCATGATAAACAAAGACTACAAACCTGGAAAAGGTTTGGGCAAGGGCCTAGACGGCATAATCGAGCCAATTCAAATTGTGATGAGGCCGAACAATGAGAAAGCTGGCATAGGATACATTGTGACTTATGAGAAGAGCATGAAAGAGGCATCGCTGGACTTCAAATTCTACAAAAAAAAAAAAAGCACCAAAACTCTCCTAAATATTTTCCTATCGTCCGGATACTTGAATGGTCGCAAGGGGGAGGCATCTGCAACAAAAGGGGTTGAATTGGAGACTTTTGATACTGAAGAGGACTTGCTGGCAGGAGTGCAAAAACTGTTTATGTAACGACCTACAAATCTCTAATCGTGACTGATATTTATTAAAGTCCTTTGACAAAAAAATATATAAATACATCTGCACAATGATTGAGAGGTTTTAAGGATATGTAGGAATGTAAAAAATTGATTTGGTATGTTGTGGCATCAATTACGCAAAGAACAAGTACTTCGACGACACAAAATTTAACTTCATAAGATTATAGAGATCAACCTATAATAAATTAGGAAAAGGTCAAAACATAAAACTTGTAGCTCAGTACAAGTTTTATGTACAACTTACGCAGCACAGAGTACAACCAGCACAAGCTGTTGGGCTTGTATAAATATAAAACGGGTAGCTCATTTTTGGGAAAAAATAATGAGCTAGGGCTTGATTTATGGAAGATGTTGAAGCTTGGGACTTTGTCTATCAACTAAGGTGAGTTATTAATTATGTTTTGAGTTGATTACAACTATTACGCATGGAATCTAACATCATTTTAACTTGATAACTCATAGAAGTTTATCCAAATTGGTCAAGAACACCAAACTTTGCTAAAAGATGGATTTTCAATATTTGAATGCATTGAGGTAATTTCAACCACTCAAATTAGCTACTTAAAAGTATTTGTAAAGATTTATAATCTTTAGTACAAGTTGCATTGGTTGAAAGGTTGAATTTGATATCTCTAGTTTGCTCATGAATGGTGGTTGTGAGAAATTGGGGAAGTTGATTAATTTGTTTTGTTTAAACTCAAAAGTGGAATAGTATGGGGATTTGGGGATGTTAACGATATCAGATTGACTCGATTTTCAAATGTATGAACTCGTATTCGAATGAGTAACATGACTGTAAAATTGAATTTGAGATTTGAGGTGTTAATAAATAATTGACTTTCAACATAAACCCATAAATTGATAAATTGGCTATTTGATGATGTAGATGGACTTTGATTGACTTTTGGACTCGTGGATGAATGTCTAATCTAAAAATGTATTTTTTTCTGGTAATCGGATATGTGGGCCCATGATTGACTTTTAGGTTGACTTTTTGACTTGTTTGTCATAACGTTATGAAAATTAGTAGGGTAGTTTATATTGATTGTATTATTTATTGTTTTGCATAAAGTGGACTTATTTGGAGGGATTTGAGTGTGAAAAGATGATCGTGGGCTAGTTAGCAATCGTCGGCTTGAGGTCAGTGGTTTACATCCCTTCTTTGGTGGACTTTCTCCACATTGGATGTCTATGTATGTGTTCTTTACCTGCATGGCTGCTGAAAAATATGACTATAGTTCATTATAGTTTCTTGATTTATTATCGTAGCACGATATAGTTCCGTGCATATTATTATGGTACGATGTAGTTCCGTGCATATTATTATAGCACGATGCAGTTTCGTACATATTATCATAGCACGATGTAGTTCTGTGCATATTATTATGGTATGATGTTTCGTACATATTATCCTCGTACGATGTAGTTCCGTGAATATTATTATGGTACGATGTGGTTCCGTACATATTATCGTAGCATGAGGTCATTCTGTGCATATTATCGTAGTATGGCGTAGTCCCATACATATCATTAAGTCCTAATGGGAGTGTCTTGGTACTTTAATGACTGGATATGAATATTACTTGTTTTCTAATTAAATGATTTTGGCTTTACTTTTTGTTACCTTGGATTTGTTTGAGTTTTCACATATTTTCAACTAGTTATTCTACTTGGAGCCCTGTCCGTGCTTACTGAGTCCTTTTAACTCACCCACTTTCTTTGTTCTTTCGTATTGTTTTATATTCGGCAGATTCGTTACCATGTGTTTAGAAAGCATTGTGGTAAACGGAGTTGCTCATCCTTTAATCTAGCGGTGAACAACTTTTGTCCTGTAGTGACATCTTTCCTTATTATTTTTATGTTAGTATTAATGGTTAGATTTCTTTATATTCGGAGATGTATAACCTTATTGACTCCTTAGATGTTCATGATTTATTGGAGGACTTAGAACATGGTTGTAAAGATCCTAGTTGCATATTGGGTTTATATATCATACTCCACTATTCTTTTCATAATTTTTTTTAGTTATTTCATATGCAAGTGAAGTATTTTTCAAGAGGGGTTCGCCTAATGAGTTGGGTTTGGGTGCCCGCACGTCCTGTAAGATTTTGGGTCGTGACAGTTTATATCTTATGAAGATTGCTGTGTGATCGTAGAAGAGCATGTTGACCCCTCTGGGTTGGCAAAAGCTGAATCTGGAGCTGCGCTGAGCAACTGGATCAGCAACCGGGCCCAAACTTATCGTGGACCTTGGTAGAGCTGGGGGATAGAGTTTATGTCATGATTTCAAAAATAAAATCCGACCTCGAGTCGTGGAGCTTGCATTTCTTTTTCTTTTTCACATGTCTCCCTATAAAGTTTGTTTTGCAAGGATTCATAAATAAAATAGTGTGCTATTTCTTTTTAGTTTCATTTTATTCTTTTAATTACACAACGTTTTATTTGTTAGCATTCAAATTAATAATTCCATTGAGTCCAAAACCGCAACGTGTAATGAAACTATGGAGCTTGAGGAAACTGATTTTGACTATGATGAATTTGATGAATCCATGCAAGAGGAAATTGAGAGATTTGAGAATAAGCCCTAACCAAATCTAGAAGAGACTGAGGTGATAAATCTAGGGGATGGCAAAACTGTAAAAGAGACAAGAATTACTGTACATCTCTCTGCCGAAGATAAAAAGCGGTAGACCGAGTTTCTTAAAGAATATGAGGATCTATTCGCATGGTCGTATGATGACATGACTGGCATAAGCACGGACGTGGTGGCTCACAAATTGCCCATCAATCCGGGCTTTCTGCCAACCAAGCAAAAAGCCCGAACTTTCAAGTCATCTACCTTGCTGAAGATTGGAGAAGAGGTAACCAAGCAGCTCAATGCGGGAATTTTGGAAAGGGTCAAATACCCAACTTGGCTAGCCAACATTGTCCCAATGCTAAAGAAAGATGGGAAACTCAAAGTTTCTGTGGACTACAGAGATCTGAATAGGGCAAGTCCGAAAGATAATTTTCCTTTGCCGAATATATACATCCTGATTGATAATTGTGCGAAACATGAACTACAGTCTTTCGTGGATTATTTTTCTGACTATCATCAAGTGCTCATGGACGAAGAAGATGCCGAGAAGATAGCTTTCACTACGTCTTGGGGGACCTACTGCTACAAGGTCATGCCATTTGGGTTAAAAAATACTGGGGCAACTTACATGAGGGCATTGACGATTATGTTCCATGACTTGATGCATAAAGAAATTGAAGGATACGTGGATGACGTGATCATCAAGTCAAAGAAGAGCTCAGAGCACCTTGACAATTTGCACAAGTTTTTCAATCGCTTGCGTAGATATAACTTGAAACTAAATCCAACAAAGTGTGCTTTTGGTGTTCCAACAAGGAAGCTTCTGGGTTTCATCGTCAGTAGAAGAGGTATCGAGTTAGATCCATCCAAGATCAAAGCCATTAAAGAATTGCCACCACCAAAGAGCAAGAAAGAGGTCATGAGTTTCTTGGGAAGGCTCAATTACATCAGCCGATTCATAGCCTAGTCCACAGTCATCTGCGAAGCAATCATTAAGCTGTTAAAGAAAGATGCAGCGATCGAATGGATGGAGGATTGCTAAAAAGCATTTGATCGGATAAAGGAGTACTTGTCTTGTCCGCCTATTCTGGTTCCACCCGAACCTAGGCGACCTTTGATCTTGTATTTGTCTATGGTATATTTAGCATTTGGTTGTGTGTTGGGACAACATGACTCAACTGGAAGAAAGGAGCAGGCATTATACTATCTGAGTAAGAAATTGACTCCCTACGAAGCCAAGTACACACTACTGGAATGCACGTGCTGTGCGCTGACCTGGATAGCACAAAAGCTGAGGCACTACTTGACGTCCTACTCAACTTTGCTGATATCAAGGATGGATCCTCTCAAGTATATCTTGCAAAAGCCAATGCCTACTGGAAAATTGGCTAAATGGCAAATGCTGCTCAGTAAATTCGACATCACTTTTGTCATCCAAAAGGCGGTAAAGGCTCAAGCCTTTGCAGATCATATGGACGAAAATCCGGTGGGTGATGATTACGAACCTCTGCACACTTATTTCCCCGAAGAAGAAGTCATGTTCGTAGGAGAAGATATCACAGAGGAGTATGACCATTGGAGACTGTTCTTTGATGGAGCAGTGAATTTCAAGGGAGTTGGCATCGAAGCAGTGTTAATTTAAGAGACTGGTCAACATTATCCTATCACAACCAAACTGAGGTTTCCTTGCACCAACAACATGGAGGAATATGAAGCTTGCATCCTGGGTCTTAGAATGGCGGTAGACATGATCATACAAGAGCTGTTAGAAATTGGAGATTCTGATTTGTTGATTCACCAAGCCCGAGGAGAATAGACAGCAAAGAATTCTAAGATATTGCCATACCTCGAGTGCATAAAAGAACTGAAGCAAAGATTTACCAAAATAGAGTTCCGGCATGTACCTAGGTTACAAAACGAGTTCGTAGATGCTTTGACCACCATATCCTCCATGATCAGACAACCCGACAAGAATTACATTGATTCAATACCCGTGATAGTGAGGAAGCAACCAACATATTGTTACTATGTGGAAGAAGAATCGGACGGACAAACTTGGTTCTACGACATCAACGGATTTCTCAAAGATGGTACTTACCCAAAGGATGCAACAAGCCTTCAAAAGAAGACATTGAGAAGATTGGAAAATGGTTTCTTTTTGAACGGGGAAGTCTTATACAAAAGGACACCTGATCTAGGATTGCTGATATGTGTAGACGCTAAGGAAGCTGCTAGGTTGTTAGAAAAAATACAATCTGGAACGTGCGGCCCATACATGAACGACTTCGTACTTGCAAAGAAGATCTTGAGTGCCGAATATTTCTAGATGACAATGGAGCATGATTGCATAAGGTACGTGAAAATATTGTCATCAATGCCAAGTCCACGGAGATATGATTCGAGTGCCTCATAGTGAATTAAACGTCATGGGATTACCTTGGCCTTTTGCTGCCTGGGGAATAGATGTCATAGGGCCAATTGAACCAGCTGCATCAAATGGACACAGTTTCATACTGGTAGTTATTGATTACTTTACTAAAAGGGAAGAAGCTGCGTCATATAAGTCAATGACAAAGAAAGTGGTGGCAAACTTTTTTCGCGATAAAATGATCTGCCGATTCGACATTCCCGAGTCCATCATCACCGAAAATGGGTCCAATCTCAATAGTGACTTAATGAAAGCAACTTATGACGTTTTCAAGATCAAGTACCATAATTCCACTGCATATAGACCCCAAATGATTGGTGCGGTCGAAGCAGCCAACAAGAACATCAAGAAGATATTGTGCAAGATGACACACAATTCAAAGCAATGGCATGAGAACTTACCCTATGCTTTGTTAGGGTATCACACCACATTGAGAACGTCGACAGGGGCTACTCCCTACTTGCTGGTATATGGCACCGAGGCAGTGATACTAGCGGAAGTTAAGATACCACCTCTGAGGATCATTCAAGAGACACAGTTGAAAGACGCCGAATGGGTCAAGGGAAGAATGGAGCAATTAGCACTCATCGATGGCAAGAGACTGAATGCAGTATGTCATGGGCAATTATATCATAGGAGAATGACTAAAACATTTAACAAGAAAGTTCGAGAGAGATCTTTCGAACCTGGACAATTAGTGCTAAAGAAGATATTCCCCAATGAAGAAGCGAAAAGAAAGTTTGCACCAAAGTGGCAAGGGTCGTACATGGTTCACCGAGTTCTAACTGGAGGAGAACTGATACTGGTAGAAATGGATAGAGAAGTTTGGTCGAAACCAATCAACTCAAACGCCATCAAAAAATACATAAGGGCCCGCATTAGTTAGTGGTTTCATCATTCTGTAATGCATCATGTAATCTGCAACTACGTTACGACTTGATTCCCCAAGTGGGATACGTAGGCAACCTACCCAAGATTCGGTCGTATAAATACAAAAAATTTCATTCTCCCATAAAGCAGACACTAGGGCAGAATTTTGAGGAACTCTCAAAAATTCTGAAAGGAAAAATATAATTGACACTGGGGCAAACAAACTGGGGCAGAATTTTGAGGACACCCTCAAAATTCATTCAATAGAATTTGGAACATCAACGCCATGACTTTACGCAATACGAATCGTGACTCAATGCGATAAAATATTTCGTTTCATTTTCTTCTCATAAAGTTTTTCAAAATATTTGCATTATTTACCGCTCTATACATATCCCTATAAGCTCGGTCGTGGTCCCAGCACTCACAAGAAGCAGGCACAAAGTGAGCCAAGAATGCACAAACTAAACTACCTCACACAACTCACCAATCTTTCTTTGTATGCAGGCATGAAGGGTACGCAACCCGACGCCACATGACAAACATATCCCGACAAAAGGTTATCCAATTTCTCTTACTACACTTTCATTTTTGCAGAGGGTACACAGCCCGATGCATCGACGGAAGGTACACAGCCCGATGTCGAATTTAGCATTTTCATTTTTTTGTGGTTATTATTTTGCGGAGGGTACATAGCCCAACGCATCGACTAATGATACACAGCCCGATGTCGAATTTAGCATTTTCAGTTTTTGGGGAGGGTACACAGCCCAATGCATCAACTGAGGGTATACAGCCCGTTGTCGAATTTAACACTTAGCATCGCGAAGGGTATACAGCCTGATGTAACAAACACAACTGCATGTGATGAGGGATCTTGGCAAAATTATCCAGCCCAACGGGAAAGTACATTTTATATTTCCTTATACATACATTATTTTGCAAAGCTCACTTCTATTATAGGATATACAATTTGACAATGCGAACATTACGATCTAGCACCTTGTCAATTCCCATAATCCATAAGCACTTCTCTAGAGTCACGAAAAAATTAGTTGTTCTGTCAACGTCTTTGCCCAAAGACTCTTTCATCATCCCCGGATAAAGAGGGGCAGCTGTTGACACCTAATTTTGTCCCTCCCGTTTTGATAACCATCATTTGGAAAAAATTGCACTGATAACCAAACAATCACCATATACTCACTCCTATTCTAAGTTACTACTTCATGTACGCACATCAATTAGGCTATTTTAAAGGCATTTGCACAAGCGACTGCAATTTTACAAAATTTGCATATTTCGTCACGCTTTCTCGTAGTTATTCGCATTTCTGGCAAAATTGCCTAAGTTATTTTAAAACTTAAAATAATAGGCTTTCCTAATTATTTAGCCCTCAGAATTAATTTTATCATTTTTATAATTTCTATAAGTATTCCATACAACTTTTCCATGCATTTATATGCATTTTATACACTTATATGCATTTTTATACACATTTATACGATTGTACACACGCATATACATATACACACATTACACCTCACACTTATACACATCAGCTCCACATTGATCCAACGTCGCGCTTACGTGGCATTATCCCAGCCGCCCACGCGTATAATCCAATGGTTGGGAATTAAATTACCATTTTTAACTACACACTTCCCCCTCACTACTGTGATCCTCTCACTCTTAGCTACAAAATCTATGTGTCAGTATGCTCGTTTGACAAAATGTCGAATTCGACCCTAATCGTGACCTCTGTCTCCATCGTCGGAAAATGTTTCGACACTTCTTCACTGAAATACAACTTTCACCAACAAAGGAAGAGGGAAATCCCTCGTGCTTGCGTTATTGAACCGGGTTAGAATTGACCCAATGTTGATCCTAAATGGGTAATCCTAAAGCCCTATTTGTTTTTTCTATTTGTTTTCTGGATTTAAGTGGTGTTAAATTTGATATTGTCTGGCCTTTTAAGCATGATAACATAGTTGATTTGTCGATTAATTAGTACAGTGCATAAATTGATGATTTTGATTTACTTCACTGTGTTAGCAACAAATACTTGTCTACGTGCCTGGATTTGCTTAATTAAATCATTGATAATTCGTTATTATTCGACTAATTAAAAAGGAAGACTGCTTAATTAGTGATTTCACTATTAACTCATTGAGCCAAGTGAAAAAGTTGTCCTTGATTTTACTTGTATGTTCTGAACTTGACACTCTCGAGACTATGGTCCTTATCTCCATTACTGAAACTTAAATCCACCTTGGACTGTGACGTTCCTCAAATTTCTAAGTTTCAAAACTTTGTCGAAATGGAGAATAATTTAATTAAGCTTGTTTTGTGTGCAGAAGACTCGAGTATGAATTATACGTAAAAGTATGTTATGTATTATCGTGGATGAAGTGTGAATATCCAATGAAGTTGAAGGTAGGAATGGCAAAGGGCCAAAATTTAAACGATATTATATTGTTAAGACTTAAAGCCTCTAAAAAGAGGGTTATGTATAAAATTATTAATGTTGGAACTCAAAACATAATCTTTTAAGCTTTAGACGTGGGCCTAGTTGGAACTACGGGTGGCTAATGGTCCGGTTTTGACCGGACCGGACCGGAATCGGGCCGAAAACCGGCTCGGACCGGTTGAAACCGGACCGTTGGCCACTAACGGCCCCCGATCCCGGTACCGAACCGGTGCCTCGAAAAAAAACCGGGAGGACCGGATAAAATTGGGACTGGAACCGGCCCGGACCGGACCGGTCAAAAAAATAAAAAAAAAAACAAAAAACTGCCCGTTTCTAGCCGTTGGGCAACGGCTATTTTGACCTCCTAGCCGTTGTCCAACGGCCAAAAACGGCCAAATACACCCCATAACCACCTCATAACCACCCCTAACTATTTTTTTTCTATAAATACCCCCATTATTTCATCATATTTTTCACACAAATCTTCTAATTCTCTCTAATTCTCTCAAATTTTCTACAATATTGCTATTGTTCTACTTTGGCTATTTGTTAAAAATTTATAATTTGGCTACTTTATCAAGTTCTATTTGGAGTTTCTATCAAAGTTATATTGTGCTACTTGGTGAAGTTTATAAATATCAAGTATTGGGTTAATTGGAGGCGCTACGTGGTTGAAAATATCAATTTGGCTATTTTTGTAATTTTTCGATTATCAAGTATTCAACTAATTAATTGAAGTGGAGGCTCAAGTTTCAACTTCACCTCAAGTATACGGTTATATTTGGTTGGTCGTTCCTACTTCTACTCTTTAATTATTTTTTTGTCATATATATTTATTTTATTTGCTATTATTATGTCTCAACGAGGTTCAATTGGAACTAGTAGTGGGGGGCGGGCACGTGGTCGTAGGGGAAATAGGGATAAAGAAATTGCTGGTA
This sequence comes from Petunia secreta, assembly GCA_029990175.1. NCBI lineage: Eukaryota > Viridiplantae > Streptophyta > Magnoliopsida > Solanales > Solanaceae > Petunia > Petunia secreta. The sequence goes on along the minus strand of JARKIP010000085.1, from coordinate 3,422,253 downwards.
GTTCTAGTCGGAATACCCACCACATAGATGATTCTCAACATTATCATAATATTAGCGCTGATAATATACTTGATCACGAAATGTTAGAAACACGATATGGGAATCAAAGCGGGGGTAATTTAGAAGAAACACCTGAATTTCAAGCTAGTCCACCCGAAGTTCAGTCAGACTTGCCTCCTGAACCTCCTACTAGAAGTAGAATACCGGCTAAACGTAAGGATAGATCTGATGTGTGGGATTTTGCATCAAAGAATGTTGAAGCGCAGACGGCCTCCTGCGGGCTTTGTGATAAGGTGTGGGTTTTTAGAACTGGGGGTAATGAGGGTGGGACGGGTAAACTTAGGAAGCACTTACAAAATAAACATCCTAAAGAATGGGCAACGCGGGCGGGTGGTATATATTTAGGGACCGAACATGGGGGAGTAGCGCATGATTCTTCTTCGGGTATCCAAGCAAGAATTAACCATTTAACAGGAGGGCTTCTTACTTATGATAAACAAAAGGATAGGGAAGAAATTGCTAAACTAGTTGCCCTCGAGGGTTTACCTTATAGTTTTCCTTCTTCTACTGGTTTTGTTCGTTATGTTCAGGCTGTATATAATCCCTCTTTTAGAGGTTTTCCAAGAACTACTGTTAAAAATGATATTATTAAATTTAAGAACGAATATCAGGGTTATTTGCGATATATGTTTGATAACTTTGACACTAGAGTATGTCTTACTACGGATATGGGTCGTTCTACTAATGGATGTGATTATATTACTGTGACTTGTCATTGGATAGATCCTGATTGGGTTTTTCAAAAACGTATTATTGCTTATAAAATTGTTGATGAACCACACACGGGAAATTATATTTGTAACAAAGTTTCATCAATTTGTCGTACGTACTGTTTGTCTAACAAAGTTTTTAGTATTACGGTAGATAATGCTACAAACAACACAGACGCACTTAGGAACTTGATACCTATTTTGAACCCTCCTTTTCCTGAATTTTTTCATGTTAGGTGTGCATGTCATATTTACAACTTAGTAGTCAGAGATGGTCTTACCTTGTTTAACGACATTATCAAAAAGGTGCAGATAGCTATTACTTATATTTTTAGAAATAAAAACCAAGAAAGAAGACGAGAATGGGAAAGAAAATGTGTAGAATTAGGAATGCCAGTTAGGAGAGTCCCAAAGGAAGTTTGTACTAGGTGGAACACTTTATATGAGGCATTGAATGTTGCTTATGAATATAGACTGCCTATTTCTCAAATGTATAATAAACATTTTATGGAAATATATCACCTTAAAGATGAGGATTGGCAAGTTGTTCAACATCTTCTTCAGTTTTTACATAAATTTTATCAAGCTACTTTAGAATTTTCCGGTCAATATTATCCAACTACTCCTACCATGTTATATTATATAGCTGGAATATCGGAATTATTGAAAATGTATAAACAATATGCAGTTTACTTACCGGCTGTACGGTTAATGATTGAAAAGTTTAGAAAATATTTTTTTCCAATTCCTCCTCTTTTTTACATTGCTTCTGTGTTGCATCCTGCTTTTAAAATTAAGTTAACTGAACGACTTGTTAGAGAAGTATATGCAAATTTAGAAATTACTCCAGATGAAATTGCTACTAATGGGTATCCAAGTGTAGACGAGGCTGTTGCTAAAGTTTATGCAGATACCGTGGCTGTTTTTGCAAAGTATAGAGCTTGGGCAGACACTGCAGAGCCAACGGAACCAATACTATCCACCGGGCAAAGTTCTTCACAGGCAGGAGCAGGAATGCGCACTTTTGGGGGACTTGACGAAAAGTTGCTTTCAGAACAGGACGAGTACGGAGAGGAATACAGCGAGTTCCAAGTGTATTTAATTCAATATCCAAAGAAACTTAACAACTTTGGAACTGCGAATTTGTTGGATTATTGGAAGAATCAAGAATCGCAATTTCCAATTCTTGCAAAAATGGCCCGAGATATATTAACAATTCAAGCTTCATCAGTTGCATCGGAAAGCGCTTTCAGCCAAGGAAGATTTCAAATTGGAGATCACAGATATTCGTTGAGAGAGGAGGCAATGGAGACAGGAGTTTTATTCAGGGATTGGATAAGAGCAGAGCGAAGAAACTTTGGTCTACCAGAACTTACTAAGGAAAGGGGCAGAGCATATATCGATCAAATTTTGAGCGACGGAACAAGTGAAGGGAGTCAAACCGGCAATGAAGAAGAAGAAGAAGACGAAGAACCAGAATGAGATGATGAACAAGATCAACAACGGCCAGTTCCAAAAGAAAAGCCTACAAGTGTCCTCAAGAAACTAGCTAATATGTTTAAAAGAATGTAATATTCTAAATAAGAATTTTGAATTTACAAGTTTTTGTTCAGATGTAATTTGCACTTCTTATATCTTAAACAATTCAATAAAATTGCTCCAAGTCTTGGAATTCAATCACAACTATTGTCTTCATACTATTTATTTTTAATTTATAGTTTGCCCAAAAAATACTACAATTAATTACTAGTTTGTAAATTAGTTCAAATATTGAATTTTGAACTTAAAGAATTAATTCAAAAATTTGAATTTACTAAAATTAATTCAAAGTTTGAAACTTTGAATATTGAACATAACAAATTAATTCAAAACTACAAGTTCAAATTATAAAAAATTCTACAAGTTTTTTTATTCTAAGTTTAAACTTTAATACATACAAGTAAAAACTAAATAATATTTTGTTGTAATATTTTTCAAAGTTTCCATCACTTTAAATAAAACTCAATGGAAAAACAAAAAAAAAAAAAAAAAAAAAAAAAAAACTTATTTGGGCCGAACTGCCGGACCGGACCGGACCGGACCGAACCGAACCAGACCGGACCGGCATTTTCTCCCAACGGCTCTCTTTCAAATATAGCCGTTGGCCAACGGCCAAAAACGGCTATATTTGCCTATCACCCCCCCCTAAACGCCCCCCATAACCCCCCCCAACCTATTTTTATCTATATATACCCTATTATTTCATCATTATATCACACAATTTACTATTTTCTATCAATTTATCTCTCAAATTACTCTCAAAGGCTATTTTCTAAATTTCTTCCAAAATCCAAACAATTATAATGGCTGAAAATCAAGCTCCCGCTGCTCCCGCTGCTCCCGCTGCTCCCGCTGCTCCTGAACGAAGACGTCGTTCTATAGTGTGGGAACTTATTAAGAAAGATACTGAATCTCAGAAAGCTAAATGTAACATCTGTAACAAAGAGTGGCAAGTTTACACTGGACCCAACAATGGAGGGACGGGAAAGTTTAGGCAACACTTAAAAAAAAACCACAGAACCGAATGGGATATAATAAATGGCTTTATTCCGCGTGATTGAAAATTTGAAGAGATGGCTAAGGGAATATCTATTTCAATTATGTATTTTCGAATTTCTAGTTTATTTAGTATCTTTGTAATTTTTCGATTTCTAGTTTGTTTTGTCATTTCAATTATCTATTTCTCATTCAATAAACGTTTGTTTTGTTTCATAAACTTTACACTGATAAAGTAACAAACTAGAAGACGTCGTTCAATTATTTATTTCTCATTCAATAAACTTTACATTAATAAATTTTAAAATATAATTTACATAATTATTTTGTTAATTTGTTTCATTAAAAAATATAATTTACCTAATTATCACAAATGATGTTTAAATAAATTGTTAAGTTTTTCAAATTTTAGTTTTATTTGCCTAAAAAAAAAAAAAAAAAAAAACAAAACAAAAAAACCGTTAACCGGCCGGACCGGACCGGTACCGACCGGCCTAACGGTCGCCGGAACCGGTTCCGATCCGGCTCCAATATTTGAAACCGGCATGGACCGGACCGGTAGACCGGAATTCCGCCGGTTTGAAATTTTTTTGGCCCGGTTCTGGACCGGAACCGGACTCCGGTTCCGGACCGGACCAGACCGCTGGCCACCCTTAGTTGGAACCATAATAACCCTCTCCCTATTACCAACATGTGACCATATTATTATGAAAGTAAGAGCAGCTGAATAGCTAACTCACGACTCCAAGGAGCTCTTTCGATCAAAAACGCAGATATACAAAATCCATCGTCAAGCAAATACCAAGGTAATTCTCTATTCGATGCTATGAAAATTAAAACTCAATATCTATGAGATCCTGGCAGCCTAAGGGATTGAATTAATAGGATAATTTCTCAAGACCTAAAGTAAGAGTTGAATTGAGATTAAAGATTGAAACTTTGGTATTGATTACTCGAATTGGTGGTTGTCGTCATAGTTGTTGGGTGACGTGAAGTGCGTGGATCGAAGCTTACGTTTAGGCTCAGGAAGTAATCGAGGTAAGTTTTGGCATGTTCTTACTAAGGTCTTTTCCCATAAAGTTCATGATTTTAAGGTGTTTGAGAAGCTGCTTTATATGTTAATGTGAGTTTCATTGGAACGGGTAAGCTAACATTATCCATAAATCGATTTATGTGATTTCTCACTCAAGTCTTATAGTATAAGTGCTTCCTCATGAATTTTAGAGGATTTCTTTCATGTATTTACTTGCGTATATTAATAATAATTAGCAAATAAGTTTAGTTTCAAGAATAACCATGTTTATACTTATACTATATTTTGAGAAAAGTAACAGACTTGTGAATTAAATATTTTCACTATCAAAGAACATAGCTTTTGATCCAAGAGATCACAGAAAACTTTTAGAAAGAGAATTGGACCGGAGGGGTCACAGAAAATATTTTGGACCTTAAAGAGGTCACAGAAAGTTTTTTATAAAAAAGAATATTTTTGGGAGTTACCTTAGATTCTGAGACGGGTAGAACTGTTCGTAGCCATAGTCGGGCTGCGATGCGTGACCATAGTCGGGTTGCGTTTTACCCTGGAACTACTCAGGCCAGAATAGGCTTGTGCCATAGTTGGGAATTATGATATAATTTTCATAGTCGGGCAATGAATACTAGCATGCTAGACTTTGAACTGTGGGACGCTGCAGAAAAAGAAAAGAAAGAAAATAAGCTTCGGATGTCAGAGTTGGTTGGTACTCCCCAGAAAAGAATGAAAGAAAAGATTTTTTTATTTGATTATTATGGAACTGCTTTTGCGCAAATCTAGCAGTTGGGTGTGGTTGTCCATTTTACATGGTTGATGTTTTGAATGTAACATAGTAAAGTTATTTATTTTATAGATACAAATTCAGAATGAATTTTGTTTCAGACTTAATTATTAATTTTTTTTTTATTTTTATGATTGCATCATTTGCATAGTATGACAGAAATAGAAAATCACAGAAAGTTTGGAGGGTTCGCCCGGTCAAATTCAGATACCGGGTGCCGGTCACAGCTCATTCAGAAAATGGGTCGTGACAAACTTGGTATCAGAGCATCAGGTTTAGAGTGTCCTAGGAGTCTATGAAGCCATGTCAGTAGAGTCTCGTTTATAGGTATGAGGGCCCCATATCAATAAATGAGGGTCTATAGACATTCAGGAAATATTTTACATTTTTCTCATCTAGATCGTGTGTTAAAGCCTAAAGTAAGACTCAAACTCCTACTTCCGTCTATCAGTAGAATAATTGACAGGTACGATGTGATCGATGGATGCAAGAGTTAATTATTGTAGAAAGTCATGACTACTTGAGATATGTTGTGTATAGTATTAGTTGCCCTCGAAATACGAATGATGGAGATGGCCAGGGATGAATCAAGATAAATGTGACTAGAAAGATAAAACAGAGGTGGTCCAGAGTGGGATTGCTTCTGATTATAACTCCTAAAAAGATGACAAAGACTTGCATTAGATCGAAGTAAAAGGTTTGACTTATTGTTTAGCTTCTTTGAAATTCAAAGGAGAAGAGTGAGAATGAAGTGACAAAGTTGAAAAGAAAAAAAAGAAGGGAAGAGAAGAGAAGATCAAGACAGATTAAAAGCGCCCCCACTTGATTTAACCTCGTATCTGAAGAAGAGTTATGAAATTTTATAAGGGTTGTTGAGGAGAAAAATAAGAGATCGAAAATATAAAACAAAAACAAAAAAAAAAAAATCAAATTCTTGAGGAGTAGTAGTAATGGCACTCAGGATTGGATATTTCTTTTATTTCTTTCAAGAATTCAGGACACTTGACTTTCATGAAATTCCAAGTAGTCGTGTAAATTCAATAATGAGGTATGGACATGATATTACTCTTGGTATCAATTGGTGATGTTGAAAATTTTGGTTGGTGAAAATGTGAAATCGGTGGTGAAGAATATTATAATTATTCTCCAGTTCAACGACCATGAAACAAGAGCTTATGGAGTGACTAAAGTTGGAATACCTGTATACATACAATGTGGGCTTTACTACTCAATGCCTTATAGTAATGGGTTATAGAGGAATTAATCACACTATTTTTATTTTTTTTCAGTATATTTAGATGAGGCGTCGATCAACCAACATTGCAGGATTGTAATGAAATTCACAAGGAGCCCGAATTAACGAGATACGTGGAAACTTTGAAAAAAAAAAACATATTCATGAGCTTCACCAACACTTTTGCCTGATGCTCATAGAATGGAAAGTTATGAGCACAAAAAAAAAGATATATAGCCAATGGTCATGCAGAAGGACCATAGCCAATTCCTGAAGAAAATTTGAAGGAAAAAATTTTGTAATAATCGTCATGACTTGTACCTATGAAAGCAATGTGAATAATCTTTAGGGGTGCATGAATGAGTTTTGAAGGGCGAGACGACATGACCTTAAGATTTCAAAGATGAGGTAAATCACCCTAAGAAGGCGAACCATTGTGCAATGACAACATGAGGCTCTTCAAAATCATGTACACCTGGCCATATGTGCTACTTAAACAAAAAAAGCGGGCTCAGGGATAAGATGTCAGGAAGTTAGCCTTCGGGCAAGAAGTTCAATTTCAGATAGTACTCCAGATGATAGCATGAGAGCTTAAGCTCAGAAAAAAAAAAAAAAAAAAAAAAGAAAAAAAGAAAAAGAAAGAGGATTTATAATTTCGGGCGAATTGTTGTGTTAAAGCAATGCAGATTTTGAAAGCTTGTACACAAGCGACATCCAAATTTTTATGGGAGCCCTCAATTTCTCAAGTCCAGTTTAGTGTGACCCAGAAAGAGAGTGATTTAAGAGAGAAGCAATGAATGATACTGAAGTTGGTCGTAAAGCGCAACCTACTGTACTAGGCATGTTGTTAAAATGGTGTACATACATAAGAGTAGAGGCTTTGATGTATAGAAAAATTCTTACTCAACAAGAAGAGGAGGCCAAGATGAGAGAGTAAATCCAATCAGTTGTCAAGTGTTCAAAATATACAACGAGCCTGACGATGAAAGAAAAAGCATCGTGTAAAGAGAAAGAGAACAACGAAGTGTGGTACTAGTCGAGATAATTGTTAAAAAGTAGTAACAAGGGAGGTGATAAATGAATCGAGAAATGATTCCTCTACAAAGTCTGATTTCAAGAAGTCTAGAATATTATGGAAGAAATAAGCGAGTATGTGAAACAAATTCAAAAATATGTTGTCAATATCTGATTGCATTTAGATCAACTATCAGTATCTTGAAACTCTTGTATGCAAGGTAGGTCTTAATGCTAATAAAGTAAGTCTCACTCTATGATGAGAATGTAGGAAATGACGTATTTTCTCATGAAAATATTTGGATTATTGCCATATTTTTAATGTGAAACACTGTGCATAAGAAGGATCTTATGAAGCAAGAGTTATCAATACGCCTATTTCGTACCGAAGGAGAGTTCGGATAAGCAAGGTCATTTTGAAGATATTGATCCAACAAGAGTGGTTATATCTGTTGAAAAAAAAGGGGAGCTTATTGACGGCTACAAAAGGAGAAAAATGCAATTATTACAAAAAAAAAAAAAAAAAAATTGTATCGAACCACAAGTCCGTGAGAGAGAATGATATAACTTGTTATTGTGAGTGGTGAAGATATAAACCATTTACAATTGCTTGTAAATGGCAGTTTGAATGGGTCAAAAGCTTAGATATGCAGGTACGACTTAAATTGAACAAAATGAGTGATAAACAATATGAGGCTACTACAGAAATGTCAAAAGTTTTAAATATGAGTGACCCTGAGTTCAATAAGCAACAGGTATGAAAAAGAATATGGCAATCATACAGGGAAAGAAATGCCTACAGCTAAATTTGATAAAGTGATTGGTTGAAAATGAACAAACAAAAGAACCTACTCAAATGCTCGAGGAACGTATGAAAGCCTGTTGCAGCTTTTGAAAAAAAAAATGGAAGTATTTATTCGCCATTGATCAAGTTTGTTCTTACCAATTACGATATTCAGCTGAATTTAGAATGACGTTTTGTGTGACTACAGTAAAAGTTGTAGAATAGTTACTTTAGAATGATTCAAATAAGATAACAGTTGTGTTAAAACCAAACCTTAAGAAGGAAAAAAAAAATGAAGGACATTTATCAAAGATACAAGATGACTCAAGTTTTTCACGAGTCATATATGAAGAAAAAGCCACCTTCAAGTGGAACTATGAAAGTTGCTATGGTATTATAAATGTGGTGTTAGTAAACAGAGGTCATTGAAATTGAAGGAGGAGTAAATCAAGAGTTCAGTACCATTTAAATTGAAAAAAAAAAAGGGGAATTCTTGGCTGTGAATCCAGATAAACAAGGTAACAAGTGTGAATATTGGGGAAAGTGCACGAAAGGCCACTTTTGCCACTGGTCTTCGGGCACAGGCCATTAATATCAAAATATTTAGTTTGTGGCCACTTTTGCTTAAAGAGATAGAACTTCAGTCCAGAGGCCGGATTGAAGTTCAGTCCTTAAAGATTGAACTTCAGTCCAGGGCCATATGGACTGAAGTTCAGTCCAGTCCTTAAGATGGAACTTCAGTCCAGGGCTATATGGACTGAAGTTCAATCCTTAAAAATGGAACTTCAGTCAATGGCCATACCATGGACTGAAGTTCAGTCAATGTCCATTTGGACTGAAGTTCAATCCTTAGAGATGGAACTTCAGTCCAGGAGGGGCCGTATGGACTGAAGTTCAGTCAATTATCAGAACTTAAGTCAATATTTATTTAGTAAAGGCCCAAAAGTGGCCTCTAGTGTAAGACCAATAAAAATAGTGGCCTCAAACTAAATACCAGTGTTAAAAGTGGCTGCTGGACAAAATTTTTACGTGAATATTGTCTACTGTGGTAAAATGCGAATTATGTCCAAATATATTCATTTATGTATGGGTTTTCTATTCAGTCCTCTTGATAGAAATGCGGAAGAAGGTAAAGTACCATATTAGCTTTAATCTCTCAAATGAGGCATGGTATGGTAAGGATGGATGACGAAACCTTGAGGTGGCTCTTTGAAATCTTGTTAAATCTACTTTATTCCTCCTACAGTAGGAGGCAAGGGTGCGAATTATTGCAACAAAAAATTCATATCTTGAAATCTTTGTAGGCAAGAGAAGGAATTTGCCTTAAATTAAATTTTCTAGACTTTGATGATGATGATTGATCAAGACTAATTGATTTGGCTACTTAATATAATAGTTGAAAGATCTCCCAATGTCTATTATATATTAATGTATTGGTCGATAACTAGCCTAATTAGATGGTTCACATGGATGATACTTAGAAGTGTCATCAAGAAAAGAGAGTGGTATAATGCAGATGAGTTCATAGAAAGACAACTGGTAGTTCACTAGAAGTCGAGATTGATACAACAAGACAATGTATGATGTTTCTAGGTATATAAAGTTAAAATTTCATGTGTTTCGAGGAAGGTCAATCTCATGGAAAGTTTCATCATATTAATATTTAAGCAATTGTGCAGCTTTATGGTGTACTTATATTGAATATATGGTCTATTTAAGAAAAGACTATAATGGGACAATATTTTTAGTTGAGTCATTGCGCTCTGTGTCAAGTTACTAAACTTACTTGTTCAAGTCCTACTGTGCTACCCCTTAGAAATAGTGGGGAAAAAAATCAAGAGGAAAAATTTTCATCAAAGAAAAAGGGCTCTTGATAAGTGATGTTGATACTGCACGGGGAGATATGAAGTTCGACATTATTTAAATTTAATTGTTTCATGTGTTATGAAAAAAGTAAAGTTCATGAAAAGTTTCATTTATGCAATTTGCTCGACTTTATGATAAATTTATGTTGCATGTGTGGCCGTGAAAGAATGATGATTCTTTGAGTTGGAAAACTCTATGTGCACATTGTTGATTGTATTGGGACAATTTGATGTCCTGGGATGGTCTTATTCATAGAGAGACTTTGTTGAATTTATGAAATTAGAAAAAAAATATTGGATGCTCAGAGATACATAAATTGTGCCAAAGATGCTTCCTTTAGCTTAAGAATGACTTTTGGTTCGAGAATAAAGGCACATGTCATATTCGAGGACAAATGTTCTCAAGTGGGGAGGAATATGAAGCCCATAAATATTTTTATGCTAATTTGACACGAGAATAAAGGTACATGTAAGGTCTTGTGCCGTAATCATAACTCAAAAGAGGCTAGAAGCTGAGAAAAATATGAAGGAAGGTATCCTCATCTATTTGAGGAACAAGGTATGTGGACTTTATAGGTTTGAATTGTATTGAAATTTTTCTTGTTAAATTATGAGTTATTCGCTTCAGCTCTTTGGCGGATATTTGATCAAGTAATATGAATTCCCTCCTTGCCGGAGTGGAAGGGATTATTTTGAGCTATTATTGATTTCTATGCATGGTCTATTATGGTGCACTGGTTGTTGTTGGTGTAGTTGTGGTATTTGTAACAGGGATATCTTCTCGGATAGTTCAGTTGTAGGGGAGACTATCGAAAATTTTTAGAAATTCAATACCTAATAAAATTTTGGAACATTTAGAAAATTGGTAAAATGAGAAAGTGGCCTAGGAGGGAGGAATAACCATCATTCGAGGACGAATGATTTTAAGGGGAGAAGAATGTGGCGTTCCTCAAATTTCTAAGTTTCAAAACTTTGCCGAAATGGAGAATAATTTAATTAAGCTTGTTTTGTGTGCAGAAGACTCGAGTATGAATTATATGTAAAAGTATGCTATGTATTATCGTGGATGAAGTGTGAATATCCAATGAAGTTGAAGGTAGGAATGGCAAAGGGCCAAAATTTAAACGATATTATATTGTTAAGACTTAAAGCCACTAAAAAAGAGGGTTATGTATAAAATTATTAATGTTGGAACTCAAAACATAATCTTTTAAGCTTTAGACGTGGGCCTAGTTGGAACCATAATAACCCTCTCCCTATTACCAACATGTGACCATATTATTATGAAAGTAAGAGCAGCTGAATAGCTAACTCACAACTCCAAGGAACTCTTTCGATCAAAAACGCAGAAATACAAAATCCATCGTCAAGCAAATAGCAAGGTTATTCTCTATTCGATGCTATGAAAATTAAAACTCAATATCTATGAGATCCTGGCAGCCTAAGGGATTGAATTAATAGGATAATTTCTCAAGACCTAAAGTAAGAGTTGAATTGAGATTAAAGATTGAAACTTTGGTATTGATTACTCGAATTGGTGGTTGTCGTCATAGTTGTTGGGTGACGTGAAGTGCGTGGATCGAAGCTTACGTTTAGGCTCAGGAAGTAATCGAGGTGAGTTTTGGCATGTTCTTACTAAGGTCTTTTCCCATAAAGTTCATGATTTTAAGGTGTTTGAGAAGCTGCTTTGTATGTTAATGTGAGTTTCATTGGAACGGGTAAGCTCACATTATCTATAAATCGATTTATGTGATTTTTCACTCAAGTCTTGTAGTATAAGTGTTTCCTCATGAATTTTAGAGGATTTCTTTCATGTATTTACTTGCGTATATTAATATTTATTAGCAAATAAGTTTAGTTTCAAGAATAACCATGTTTATACTTATACTATATTTTGAGAAAAGTAACAGACTTGTGAATTAAATATTTTCACTATCAAAGAACATAACTTTTGATCCAAGAGATCACAGAAAACTTTTAAAAAGAGAATTGGACCGGAGGGGTCACAGAAAATATTTTGGACCTTAAAGAGGTCACAGAAAGTTTTTTTTTAAAAAGAATATTTTTGGGAGTTACCTTAGATTCTGAGACAGGTAGACCTGTTTGTAGCCATAGTCGGGCTGCGATGCGTGACCATAGTCGAGTTGCGTTTTACCCTGGAACTACTCAGGCCAGAATAGGCTTGTGTCATAGTTGGGCACTATGATATAATTGCCATAGTCGGGCAATGAATACTAGCATGCTAGACCTTGAACTGTGGGACGCTGCAGAAAAAGGAAAGAAAGAAAATAAGTTTCGGATGTCAGAGTTGGTTGGTACTCCCCAGAAAAGAAAGAAAGAAAAGAATTTTTTTTTTGTAATTATTATGGAACTGCTTTTGCGCAAATATAGCAGAACAATTTTAAATGTTTTATATTGTTCTATGAGATTTTATCATGCATAGCATATTTTCTATCACTCGTTCCGACTTTAGTGGGAAGATAGTTGAGACTCACTGAGTACCATCGTGGTGTACTGACGTTCTCTTCATGGGAACCTACGTTGACATATGTCAATGTAGGCACAGGTTTTGCAGGCAAACAGGTTATGAGCTAGGATGTTCTCCCACTACCCAGCCAATTGGTGAGCTCCACATTTGTTCGTGGAGATTCTTTATTTTCCAATCGTTCTTATTAATATAGTGGTGTCAGGTATCAAATTTTAGAGGCTTCATAGACAGTCTAGCAGTTGGCTGTGGTTGTCCATTTTACATGGTTGAAGTTTTGAATGTAACATAGTAAAGTTATTTATTTTATAGATACAAATTCTGAATGAATTTTGTTTCAGACTTAATTATTAAATTTTTTTTATGATTGCATCATTTGCATAGTATGACAGAAATAGAAAATCACAGAAAGTTTGGAGGGTTCGCCCGGTAAAATTCAGATACCGGGTGCCGGTCACAACTCGTTCAGAAAATGGGTCGTGACATGGACAGTGTATTTCGACCAATATTTTGTTAAGATGCATGATTACCTAGCGAAAACTGGTTTGATTTGCTTTAGAGGATCTTTACTAAAGCTTGGTTTGGATTGGTGATTTGTAGTGGATTCAGGGCCGTCTCAACAAAATTGGGGGCCTAAAGCCAAATTTACAGAGAGGCCCTATTTATTTTTTTAAAAAAAAGAAACACCGACGAATATATTTTTATTTAAAGTATACTTTTCTATTTTTTTAGATGCAAAGTCATTGATTGCTGTTTTATAGTTGATTTTTTCTAATTGTGGATTCTGGTAATTGACAAAGTATTAATTAGGAGTTTATTGTATTCTTGTTAAGGTGATTGGCTGATTTCTGGGAATCTTAACTAGGTTTGTACTACTAGTTCTGAACCTAGATGCTATTGGAATTAAAGGGAAAGGAGTAAAGTTGACTATGATTTTATTTTACCTTAACTTAGGGACTCTGATTAACCTATTTTATGATGAGAACTTTAGTCAATTTCCAAACTGACTTTATGTATGGAAAATATAATGGGAAATTAATTCCGCTTGATTGACTGTATAATCCACCCTTTCCTTCTTTGAGTTTTAACAATTTTATGACCCTTTCATAATCAGTTTCGAATTCAGAAGAGACCTATACCAAACCTATATAAACCGCGCTTCAGCAGACCTAGACACACACTTTTACACTGAAAAAAGGCTTAGAAACACACATAGCACTTTCACAGGGCTACTCTTCCCTCTCTCTGCTTGCTTTTTCTTTTGAGGAATTCCTGCTTTGGTTGTGTACTAGCTCTGTTTTGCAAGCATCAATCTCTTTTTCTTGCACTCCTGTTTGTTTCACACTACTAGAGGTATCTTTACACTCCCAGCTATTATCTGCATCTGTCTTCTCGAACTTCTTGTCTATGCTTTATTTTAAACTGTATATGCCTCCTATCTGCTACCCCACTTCTTGTTTTTGGGTTCTTTCTGGTTCTTATTATCCTTGTGTAGCCATGAGGATGATTTAAAAGGCCACACCAGTATTCATTTAGTGCAGGGACATTACATAACTTACTGTAAGGGCTTTTTGATAGCCTAATCGCTACTAGGATTGGAATAAGCTCTAAATACCTGTTCTTTCCCCCCTCTAGTCCCCTGTTTATGTACATTCATTAGGATTCGCTACTTGTATTCCTTTAAAATAGGGTGAACAGCTATGAGGCTGTGCAAATGGCCACCTAGGGGCCTTCTTATCTTTTCCCTCCTTATATGGCTGCATCATGCATTAAAATGAAGCCTTTGCATTTGGATGTTTAAAACAAGATTTAATCTGCGAATGTTTGACAGTTTTAAACGTTATTTGATAGTCTCATCTACATAGAACTTTGTGATTTCAATGGCAGGCTTAATTCCTAGTTGACTAAGTATCAGTGTAGGACAGATTTTGTACCTAAAACTACATCGAAAGCATGACTGTCCTAAAACGAGGGCTATATGTGCTAACATTATTTAATATGTGACTGTTTCTGTAAAACCAAGTCTGCCCTCTTTTGCATTAATGATCCAGGCCTAAAAACCCTTTTAAACTTGGCCTATTTCGTGTGTTTTCATACTCTCAACTCTTATACGCTAATGTAATAGTGTGTAGGGGTGTATAAAATATTTCGGGGTCAATTATACGATATACTATATACACTTTCAAAATAGATATCGCTATTATCTCATGTATTTGTATGCCTATTACTTATATTATGTGAGGCAGCCCTTATTTGTATTTGTGTGCTTTGTGAATATTATTTCTTTTCAAAAACAATCCCCTACTTATATTTTGAAATTTAACCCCTAAATCAAATAGCCATTAAGGTTAGGGCTCGACAACTAATGACGAGTCACACAGATCCTAAATGGCTAATATTTCATTTCAAAAATAACCTCAAGCCATTTTTCTAACTAATTCCAAACTGTTTTAGCCAAAACAGGCTATTTTTGCAAAGCTGGACACTTTTACAAAAACTGATTATTACTGCAAATTATAAATAGATACTTGGAAATTATACATATAAACTGATCCAAACTATTTCTTGCAAAATTGGCTTGTTTAACTCAATGTTTATTAATTTGAGGCTAAATGTGCGATTACGCATAGGGCTTAGGCCGTCCTTGCAAATTTGGAAGCCCAATTGCATATACATGTTGCTCTTATACACTATTTTGGACGAATAGACTTAATTCCTTGAGCAATTGTGAATTTGACTCTTTGAGTTGGTAATATGTATATTTGTGAACATTCATAACTTGCATAGATATCCCAAAATATAGATTCGGGCGGGGACCACTTTTCGTGGGACTTGGAGAAGTGCCTAACACCTTCTTCCCCCAGTCACTTGGACTTCTTACCTATTGAATCTCTAAAACTAGACCGGTTTAATAAAGACCCGACCTTAGACACTTAGGTGACCTAATACACCTGATGTCTCTAAAATTTCCTTGCTTTGATTCCTAATATTTTTATCTAGGACTACCTCTATTTAAATCTTAAAAAAAAAATTGCTCATCTTCTGGATAGAGTCTAAAATAAAGTGGTAGGAGATGAAAGCATTGTTATCCAGTGGAGGGCGGCTTATTTTGCAAACATGTTCTTTTCTCGATGCCTATACACCTTCTTGCAGGGATTCCAGTTTCAAAGTGAGTTCTTTACCAGTAGGAAAAAATGTTAGCTAACTTTTGGTGAGGCGGTGATGAAGACAAAAGAAAGTTTCACTCGATATTTTTTGATACTATATGAGGTTTTATGTTTTATCCTCATATAGAAATCTATATTAGGTGGCGACTCCAATTCTCAAGTCAAACGAGTTGCCCAGTCAAACCTGAAACTTGACTCGCTCCGAGTTTAGTTTAAAACCGGGTATGACAACAAGAAGGATCATTCTCTTGTGCATTCCAACATATTGCAGCAGGTTTTTGAGCACTTTGGAGTGCCTTTCAAGAATGGTAAGAAGGCTACTCATCATCAGATGTTTGGTATGCATGTTTTGAGGACATGCGACTTCTTCAAGGAGAAGAGAGCATCCAAACGTCCTATGCAGATTAAAACGGAGAAAGTTGATGAGAGTGAGGAGTTTGGATCAGAAGAAGCTGTAGCAGATGTGAAGGAACTGGAGCAGCATCTGTTGGAGCTGAATGAGGAAAATGAGAAGCTGAAGAACCAGCTAAAGTTGAAGGATCAAGAGATTGATTTCTTGACCATCGAGTGCGAAAGGCATCAGGATGAGTTGGTAGTTGAGAGGCCAATAATACCAAGAACCTGGATGCACTTGTCAAGCACTTTAAGCGTTAAACCCTCTCTGCTCAGCTATTTATCCAATTTTTTTCTTATCCCTCCTTTATGATGCACATTTAAGACAATTTATGTTTTGGTCTGTACTTAATTGGGCCATATATATTGTGCCCTGGATAGTTGATTTTAAATTATTCGTTCTATTTTTTTGTGGTTTCATCTATATAACTGCTGGTTCTGTTTGGGCTCTTGGATATTTTCATTGTGTTCCTAGTTGACATGTTGCCTTCTGCTATAGTCTGGACTGTACTAACTTATTCTTGCAAGATTTTAGAATCTTCTCGATGATGCCAAAAGGGGGAAGAAGGAAATGTTGTTGGGATGTTTGTGACCTGACTCATCTGTTTTAAAATTTCTTTCAATTGTTTTTGTTATTTTTGTCTTGGTGTTAGCATGTACAGGTTCTTAGGCAACATTTGTTTGTCATCATCAAAAAGGGAGAATTTGTTGAGATGGATGTTTTGAAGAATGACAAACGAAAGACTTAGTGAGTTAGAGAAGAACTTAGTCTTTGATGAGAAGGGCACGACTGATCGAAAAGATGTTGTGGAATGCAAATCCATGCAGAACCAGGAATAGTGGCGCGTAGGCTTATGCGCATCCTAGTCAGCAAAAAGAAGTTGTGTCGCGCCTATCTTATTGAAGTATGAACAAGAGTTGCTGCTGAACAAGGAGAGCATCACATGAATCTTGTCTTGTAATATTTACAAGGTTTCCTAGTGAAACACTACTAGGGTTATAAAGCTCATATAAAAGTAAGTAATTGAGGCAGCAGATCTCAGTCATTCACTACGAGAGTTAAGAGCAAATAAAAGGTGATTCAAACAATTTTTAAAGTGATTTGACTGTGACGACAACCATTGAAGAACTTGGAGCATAATTGGCAAACTGATTAGGTTCTTTATTGCAGTTGTCTTAGTGTACGTATTGATTGTTTTACCTATCTGCTTATTTTAGAAGCTTTTGTAATAGGTGAATCTTTTGAGTGATTACTCTGTAAAGCTAGTGAAGGGATACATACATGCATATATCACAAATCTATACTAAATGGATTGTTTAAACATAAACTGAGAACTTACTTGTTGTTCTCGTAAGCGGAAGCGGTAGGATCTTGAACCGTAGCTGGAATTAGTGGCCGTCGGTAATTGTCACGTGCTTGACGGATCAACCCCTTTATTCACAGTCTAAACACTAGTTTATTTGAGAGAGAGATAGGAAGAGCAGTAGGGAAATCAGCGTGTTTATCTGAGCCTATTACTACTGTATTTATAACTGTATAATACAGTAGTTGTCCTCTTGTAGGACTCTATCAGGTAACTTATCTTTTTTACCTGGATAGACATTAAGAGCACCCCTTTATGGGTGGACTCTTTTATTCAGATAAATCCAACATCTCCCACTCACACATAATGGGAGTGCTTTTACAATATGAAAAATATATTCTCATCTCATCTCTACAAATATTCATACAGTGAAATAGACCGTGCGACCAGCATACTGTGAGAGCTACGTGCTATACATCTGTTATGCAAGTAGATTATAAAGTATGCAATACCCTAGATCATATGAATCACATTTTGATATCCTCTCAAAATCTCAAATATCGTTTTTATGCATTCACAATTATAACTCATAAGTTATAACTGGTGCACCTGTGAATACAAAATTAATGAGATTCCATTAATGATATTCCTCTTCTCACGATTCTTTTAACATTAGCTCAACTGCTTTTCTAGATATGTCCCGCCAGACCGCATCCATTTTCATGGTCTTTTGGAAACACACTAAGATAGCTAACATTAGACTAAGTCTCAAGTATCTAATCGGAGTCGCTGAGGGTTCATAATTTGAGCCAGCATAAAGGCTCTGGGTCTCACGCAACAAAAAGTTGAGATCAAACTTATGTTAACCCAAGGTCGACATTAGCACACATAGTATGAAACACGTGCTACAACATTTTTCTCCTTTCCTTAAGGAGCGTATGTCTTTATAAATAATGTTGTATAGATGAAATTTAGACACCAAATGTATCTGAATTCGAGTTTCTTAAACTCACATCTAGCTCACTAAGTAGGCAAGGTGAACATCCTTTCACCTTAATAACCTTATGTTATTATTTAAACGACTGTATTGATTTTAAGCATATCGCTCTCAAATTATCTATTTGATAATTTTTCTTAAAATCAAGTCTCATCTCCACTTATCACTAAGATAAGGAGGTGGTTGCTTGTGTGAGAAGGCCAACCTCTTGTCTACCCGACATACTAAAATATAATTGAAGAATGTACTAAACACTCAATAAATTATGAATATGTATGTAAGTAAATCAACTTTATTGATTATCAAAGAACATAGTTTTGTGAACAACTGAAAAAAAAAACAAAGAATAATACAAAATCACTCAAAGTCTACGCAAGCCTTGAGACCTAGTGTGTCTCACAAATAAATCTCTAGCTAAAGGCTTGGTCAATGGATCTGCTACCATATCTTCTGTAGATATTTTCACCAGGTTCAACCTCTTGCGTTTATACATATCTCTTGCATAGTTATACTTGATATCTATGTGCTTAGTATCACAATGATGCTTAGGATTCTTGGTTGCATCAACTGCAGCCTTACTATCACAGTAGACCAACATTGGTTCATCACCAGTGTTACCCAACAAGCTTTTGAAGAGCCTATTCAACCAAACAGCTTTTTTTGTTGCTTTTGACAGAGCCACATATTCGGCTTCCATCGTGTATAGTGCTACACATGATTGCTTCTTACTCTTTCATGATATGACACCATTACTAAGTAAGAAGACATATCCTGAGGTAGACTTCCTCTCGTCTAAATCTCCTCCATGATCAGCATCAGTGTATCCAACTAATCGCAACTCTTTGCTGCCTTGATAACAAAGTGCGTAGTCAGCTGTTCCTCTCAAATATCTCATGATCCTCTTTACTGCTTGCCAATGTGCTGGACCTGGATCGGATTGATATCTACTTACCAAGCCAACTGCTTGACAAATATCAGGTCTAGTACACACCATAGCATACATTAGACATCCGACTGCGCTTCTATAAGGGACTCGCTTCATCTTTTCTGTCTCTTCAGGAGTCTGAGGACACAAATGATTTCCCAAGTTATGGCCTTTGCTGATAGGAGTGTCTATTGGGTTGCTATTCTGCATATTAAATCGTTCAAGAATTTTCTTAATGTAATTCTCCTGAGAGAGATACAACAGTTTCTTAGGACGATCTCTTGAAATCTTGATTCCAAGAATATATGCAGCTTCACACATATCTTTCATCTCAAATTGAGACGACAACCAGGCCTTTACCTCGTTTAATAACTCCTTATCATTTCCAGCTATA
The DNA here is from genome assembly GCA_029990175.1 of Petunia secreta. NCBI lineage: Eukaryota > Viridiplantae > Streptophyta > Magnoliopsida > Solanales > Solanaceae > Petunia > Petunia secreta. The sequence continues at coordinate 3,402,572 of JARKIP010000085.1, read as the reverse complement.
AGTATATCATCGACATATAATGTCAGAATTACAAGCTTATTTCTTGATCTCTTGGTATAAACACAATGGTCTTCATCAACCATAGTAAAACCATTGGATATGATCACATTTGAAAGTGTATATAGCACTGCCTTGAAGATTGTTTGAGGCCATAAATAGACTTCAAAAGTCTACAAACCTTTTGTTCATGGCCTTTTTCAATGAAACATTCGGGTTGTTCCATATAAATTTCTTCGTCTAATTCTCCATTGAGAAAGGCAGTCTTTACATCCATCTGATGTAATTCAAGATCTAAACTTGCTACTATAGCTAGAATCAGGCGAATTGAGTTAAATCGCACAACAGGCAACCGCCTCCATATCTTCGTAGTCTATTCCTTCCTGTTGTGTATAACCTTTCGCCACCAGTCGAGCCTTATATCTCTCAACTGTGCCATCAGCCTTGAGCTTAATCTTGAGAACCCATTTGCTCCCAATAGCTCTGCGTTCTTTTGGGAGATCAACTAGTTCCCAGACTTTGTTGACTCTCATTGACTCCATTTCATCTTCCATTGCTTTCATCCATTTTTCCTTAGAAGGGCATGAGAGAGCTTCTTTTGAATTTTTAGGCTCGTTTTCTACTTGTAAGAACAACATAAAAAGTTCAGCACCTTCGACATCAAATCGTCGGCGGGGAATAATTTTACGTAAACCACGTCCTTTTTGTGATTCTTCTTCGTTGTTCCCATATGGATCAACGTTGCTCCCACTTGGATCAAGAACATCTATCCTGCTCCCACTTGGAACAAGATCAGTGGCCATCTCGCTCCCACTTGGAACAAGATCCATTTGGTCACTGTTTGATGTCAAATGATTACTACGTTCGCATCCGATGATGAAGGAGGTTGTTGATGTGAAACTAATTCATCATCTGTTAAATTTCTCCCACTCGAATGAAGTGATCTTTGTTGATCTTGATCCTCTATCTCAAACAAGGTTAGGTCTTGACCTACTTCTCCCTTTTTAGGAAACTCATCCTCTAAGAATGTGACATCTCGTGACTCAAACTCAGTTACGCTCCCACTGTCTTGTTGACCTATAAACACATAACCCGTAGAGGTTTCTGAGTATCTTATAAAGATACTTTTCTTTCCTCTCGGGCCTAATTTACCATATTTGTGAGAAGAATCATGTGTATAGGCAGCGCAACCCCAAGGTTTTAATACACTTAGGTTGGGTGCTCTTCTAGTCCACAACTCATATGGAGTGGTTGCAACTGATTTTGTAGGCACTCGGTTAAGTACATAGGTAGCAGTAAGCAATGCATCACCCCAATAACTAATTGGGAGGTTAGCTTGTGCCATCATTGACCTAACCATTTCTAGAAGCGTCCTGTTTCTTCTCTCCGCAACACCATTTTGTTGCGGAGTATTTGGGATAGTCAACTGATGAACAATTTCCTTTCCATCACATAATTCATTAAATTGGGTTGACAAGTACTCTCGACCTCGGTCAGTTCGAAAAACTTTTATCTTCTTGTCTAATTGATTTTCCACTAAGCTCATATAGCGATGGAAACAACTTATTGCTTCTGATTTGTGGGAAATTAAATAGACATAACCGAAACGAGTGTAGTCATCTATAAATGTGATGAAATAGTACGCTCCATGCCTAGCCCTGACATTCATAGGCCCACAGATGTTCGAATGGACTAATTGCAAGGGATATTCAGCTCTAGTCACTTTACCGAAGGGCTTTCTTGCAGATTTTTCTGTTAGACAATTTTCACAAGTGGAAAATTCCACATGTTCAATGCCAGTAAGCAAACCTTGTTTTGCTAACCTTTGCATTCTTTGCTGGCCAATATGACCAAGTCTAGCATGCCATATGTTTACATCACTATCATATTTATGTGAGGAAGCAAACATAGAAAAACTAGCATTATTATTGAATGAATCATAATCCAAATCCATAATAATAAAACCTCCGGTCACATGACCAAAACCAAATAAAGTTGAACCTAAAGTCAATTTGACAAAATTGTCATGGAAAAACAAGCTAAAGCCAAGCCTAAGCAAAACAATAACAGAAATAATATTCCGGCGAATTCCTGGAGCATAGAGGACATCATGTAGTAGTAGGTGTCGACCACCACGCAAGACTAACTTGCATGTGCCGATCCCTTCAACAACAACCTTATTGTTGTTGCCCACATAAATCCACTTTGTTCGACGTGAAATACGCAGAAACTCCACAAAAGAATTTCGTTCCCTCATTATGTGGTCCGTTGCTCCCGAGTCTACAATCCACAAAGGATTAGATTCAGTCAAAAACACTGAACTAGAAACACAAAGTTCACTAGTTTGAGTTTTGTGAAATACCTTTCTAGGAGGCTCAGAGCAATCCTTAGCATAATGACCCTTTTTGTCACAGTTAAAGCATTTCTCCTTTGCAACATTTACACGTTTGGGACGTTTGTTATTGCCTTGTTGTTCTGTCCTTGCTCTTTTAGCAGGCTGAGATTGAGTTGGTCCTCTTTTCTTAACCCAATTCTTTTTCTTAAAGCCACCTTTGGCCTTAGAGGATGTTGCCATACGCAACTCAGCTGTTGGCTTAGCAGCCTCAAGCCGATCCTCTTCAAGCTCAAGAGATCTCCAGACATCTTTCAGAGTCTTGATTAGCTGATTGTGGTTCAAATGCATCTTCATATGATCCCAAGAATTAGGTAAGGACCGTATGACAGCTTGAACTTGTTGCTCATTGGTCAACACATGACCATCATCTTTTAACTCCCCAATCATATTTGTCATAAGCCTCAGATGAGTTCTCACTGAATGTTCTGGGCGCTTCTTGTATGAGTCAAACTTGATTGTTAAGGATCGTAGCCTTTCAATAGAACAGGTACCAAACCTATTCTTCAAAGCAACCCAAAGACCCATAGCTCTTTGGTGATCCTTAAATTCCCTTAAGATATCATCATCTAAGGTGCTCAGCAACGTAATGTGAGCCAAGGAGTCTTTCTTTTTCCAAGCGTCATAAGCCGCACGGTCACGCCTATGCTGAGTCGTTGTGCCTTCCTCAGGCTCATCCATGACGATGTTAATTGCCTCCAGAGCCTCTTGCTTTTCAAGCACATATTGGACTTTTAAGCTCCAGGTCTCATAGTTGTCACCATTGAGTTTCAACCCTTTGTTGAGCTCAGAAACAATGTTCTTAGCAGTAGTAGACATTTTCTTTTGACAAAATAAAAAAATATAGTGAGGATCTAAAGAAGGAATTTCTAAACGCAAGTACTATGTTCTACATACATATTCGGACAATAAGCACTAAGTTGATTAAGTTAATTAATACATATATTAATAATGGAGTCGAAAGTTCACTATGTTCCCAGTCATCGTCCAAAAATTAAACACATGTAAATTATCCTAATCAATTACTTAACTTAATGTCTAATCATGTTTAAAAATAATATTTTGTTTTCATGATAATATAATCCCGTATGGATCTAATTAAACAAATTAACTTTTTTTTTAAAAAATTTTTTATTTAACATATTAAATAAAATAAGTTAAATGTTAAAATAATTATCATTTATGCATTCGTTAAACTAATTAACAAAGATATTAAATATTAAACTAATTAATATTTCTAACATGTTAAACAAATTAACAATGGTAAATTAATGTTAAACCAATTAACATTTTAGGTATTTTAAAACTAATTAACAAACCATGCAATTGAACTAATTAAATAATACACTTAACGTTGAACTAATTAATATTTTATACAATTGGAATATTAAAAAAATACGTAATGAAGAATATAAATACTAAATTTATTTTCAGTCATTAAGTCTATTTACTCATTTTGATAATTTAATATTATATTATGAATCCAGAATCATTTTAGGTAGCTTATAATATGTCATTAACCAAATAACATTTTAAAAATGATTCAATGTTCTGATATGGGCTATTAGCCCAAAAACGTAAAATTATCCTAACCAAAACAAATGTGCCACGGTAGGCCTCTAGCCCAAATATGTAGACCTGGCAAGCAACATAAGTAAATCCTTGAAGAGATACCTTAATGGGTATCTTCTTCTTCAACTAGTAGCACCAGCCGCCAACTTTAATCAAAAAATACGTTTACATTTTTTTTTTTAAAAAAAGAATTTGAATTCTGCCACAATTACAGAATGGATTTGGATACGAAGAAATCATAATTTCTCTATCTCCACATTTCATCGTTACAGCAGAATTTATTTTTTTTATGGAAAAAGACAACTTATTTCTTCCTCTTCCCTTTCAAATCTGGCATGGGCATGGCCATGTCCATGAAGTGCCACCTCTTTTTTGATAGCTGCACTTCTACAGTGCATTAAAAAAAATACGACTGATTTCTCTCCTTGCCAGATCTTTTTCCGGTGGTGTTCACGGCAGCAGTTGGCTGGGATTGAAAAAAAAAACTGATTTTAATTCCTTTTTTTTCTTTTTGGTGGATGTATATTTGAAAACTGATCAAATAATATTGTGTAAATATATACGTTTTTATGGTTTCTCCTTGTTAAACAGAATACATATTCTGAGAAGTGTCCTTCCAATTTCAAGGTTGGTAGAATCCCATTGTGGATTCACATTTGGAGGGATATAAGTTTTATCCAATATTTGTTTGGACTTTCAATCAATGAGCAGTATACAAGGAGCAGTATACTTTTTTTTTAATTGATTTTAAACGTATTTCCAAACAGTGTAGTAACAATGATTTTAATATCCCAAATCTACGGACTGTGATAAAAAAAAATTCTACATCTACAGTTTTTTTTTTTTAATTTCACATTGATAAATAGAACAATTGCACATTTTTTTCGGACCAGAAAATCAACCTATAGACATCTGATACCAATGAAGGGATACATACATGCATATATCACAAATCTATACTAAATAAATTGTTTAAGCATAAACCGAGAACTTACTTGTTGTTCTCGTAACCAGAAGCGGTAGGATCTTGAACCGTGGCTGGAATTACTGGCCGTCGGTAGTTGTCACGTGCTTGACGGATCAACTTCTTTATTCACAGTCTAAACACTAGTTTATTTGAGAGAGAGATAGGAAGAGCAGTAGGGAAATCAGTGTGTTTATCTGAGCCTATTACTACTGTATTTATAACTGTATAATACAGTAGTTGTCCTTTTGTAGGACTCTATCAGGTAACTTATCTTTTTACCTGGATAGACATTAAGAGCACCCTTTTATGGGTGGACTCTTTTATTCAGATAAATCCAACAGCTAGAGTTTAGCTTTGTGAGTTGTTAGGGTCTAGAGTGCAGCCCCTAGGTTACAGAGCTTGTAATCTAAAACTTGCTCTTTGTATTAGTAAAGTGTTTTTCAAAATTCGAGAGTGTGGGTCGTGGTTTTTCTCCCTTGAGCATGGAGTTTTCCACGTAAAAATACTGTGTCATAAGTTTACTGTTTTACTTTCTGTGTTTGTGTTTTTGGTGGAAGCAACGATACTAGAACTGGATTCTTGCGATTGAGAGTCGAGTATTTACGAAAATTGGAAGACACTATTCAACCCCTCTTCTAGTATCCATAGGAGGTGCATAGAGTATAACAATATAATTACATGAAAAGGAATCATGCAGGCTGTCTGCACTCCATATTGGGAAGTCCTGTATTCCTCCATGTATTCAATTTCTCTGATTTGGAGCATCACAAACAGTTCCTGCTACTTGTCAAGGTTCCATATTCCATAACTTGCGTACTCGGATACTCTTATTCTGCCAGTGGAGCGGAGTATCCAATTATCCCATGTTGGAGAGTAGGTGTTCACAGGAAATAATTGTTTGATTTGGAATACCACATACATAGGAAATAATTCTTTTGAGCATTCATACGAATGCTTTGGCCAGTGGAGCAGAGCCTATCTAGTATACTTGCAACTTGATGCTCCATACATGAAAAGTCGCATTCAGCTTACTATATGATTTATGAAACAGCTATCCCGTCCTCCAGATAACTACTGCTATGCAGCGTTTCTCTTTTGCAACAATCTTTTCCAATAACATTTCACGAAAGTTGTTTAAGCGGCCAGTCGTGTTCCATCTTTGAACTTTAATGTAACTAATAGGAGTAGCAGTGACTAGCATGAGAAGGATGAGACATTAGATAGGAATAGAGCACATTCTACCGGCAGCTAGAGATTTAAAAGTGCAAAGCACATTTTTTCAAGTTAGAGCTTCATCTTCATAATTTCACATTTCTTCGAACCGTTACATGGTACCACGACTTTACATAAAGTTGTATTTTTAACTAGCTATCACCTACTACTCCACTGCCTCTTCATTTTTTACAATCAACACGTCTTATTCAGCAATTTACAGGACAGGTAGTAGCAGTAACATTATTAGTGCAAAAAGTACAACACAGTTGTCTCCATCTCGTTTAGCAACCATAAAACCACATTGAAGGCGGAGCAGCCACAGCACGCTGCTCAAGCATCGGCTCGGCCACCTTCCTGCTGCTGCTGCTGCTGCTGTCGACCACCAGGCCCTTGGAAGAAGAACTCCTCCTGTTGGCTCCTGAATATTTGCTCCACTTCTCTTGCTGGAAGCCCAAATGCCAACTCCATTGCCTCCCTCTCTAGTTGACTCATTACATTGTTCCTCCCTAACAAATTAAGTGCAAATAATGAGTTAAAAGTATACAAGATGGAAATTGATGGTATTGATCATCGATATAAAACTCTCATCTTTTAGAGATGATTTCATTTCACGTATGAGCACAGCACTTGCAACTTTATCCCTCCTTAAACCAATGCAAATCATGACTCTATTTGCAGAGGAAAAACGCTGGGATCGAGTGAATAACAACACTTAGGAAAGGATGATTTCCTGCATGCTCACTTACACTAACCAAACCAAAACTATAAAAATTATATGGATGAAAAAATGACGGAGTTGGCAAAATCACATAACATTACCCAACAATAATTAAAGTCACAGGACTTCTATGCACCATCACAATAAGGAGACTCAAATCAGTAAAGTACTAAAATTGTTAAACACCAGAAGGAAATTATCCATCCACAAACCTAACCATTATAACGCTAAAGTAGGACTACTTTAAAATTTTAATACTTCACAGTTATAGTGGGTGAAATCCACTTACCTTAACAAGGTTTTGTTTACTACAGTGTGTACAGCTGATAACGTAAAAATAAGTCAGTAACTTCTGGCTTAATATGATTATGCACTATGAATTGATCACCTGCAAGAGGAACTAATTCACTGTTACGGGCATTGACATGGAAGCTAACTACTTGCAAGTTCTGATTGTTTGAGGCCACTTTGACAAATGGATGGCCGGCAGGGATGACCACCACCGTCCCTCGCCTCAACCGCGTGCGCACCGTCTGGTAACCAGAACCAATTCTCATCTCCCTTCGGCCTCCAGTCTGGCGTTCCATTCTGCTACTACCTGACTCAGACGACAAGTGAGGACATGCCATCTCAAAGTAACCTTCACCACCCACCACCATTACTATCTTTGTTGCCCTTGAGCTGTAGAGGGGACCTGCCATGGCACCCTAAGTATACAAACAGAACAAGCAGAGGGGAAGAACTATCAGACTGCATGCCACGTTATAACAACATACAAATTTAATTCTTATAAACACAAATCTTATGGATATGGAAAGTTAGTATGCAATTAACCTCGGTGATGTTAGCGAAAGAGACGGAAATATCAAGGTCTTCTAGCTGTCTATAGTGGCTTGCGTCTACTTCATAAAATTGTCCATACTGGTTTGATTGCAAGGGTCGTTGCTTGAAAATGTTCACTGAACCCTTTGATTCACCACCAAAAGGCCAAATTCCACCTTCTTCATGCTGGCTCATGACCCTGATTTGTTCTTCTGATGCTTTCATAATTACTCCTTCCCTTTGCTGTCCAAACAGTCTCTGCAATCTATCCCTCCTAATCTGTTTGGCCATTAAATTATCAATTCAAATAGTCCAAATACATAAAAACAGTTACTACTATATAGTATATTCCGTTACTATATCAGAATCAAAAACTCACGTTCAGTGCAGCTTCAAGTATTCCCGAGCTGAAGGCATTGTAAAATGATTCTATGTTTTGTCCTCCTGGCCCAAAAAATGACTGCACATCAAACAAATAGACACTACTTGTCAGTTCTGCAACAGAAAGAAAAAGTATATGGACTTTATATCACTCAATTATTTTTATAAGAAACTCTTTTTTTTTTTTTGGGGGGGGGGGGGGGGGGGGAGGGGGGGCACGGGGGTGGGGGGTTGGGGTGAATAGAGGTATCTTTTGTATTGTGACATTAGATCGTATAAGCAATAATCTTGATACTAGTCCTAACTAATAATCTCAAATAACTCCTACAATAATTTGAAAAGTGAGGCAAATATATTGATGCTTCGACAAATTAAATCTATATTAACTTTTTATATCAGAATAGCTTATTTAGCTATGGTTGTACATGTAAATTTAGTACTAGTATTATGTAGACAATCTGATACAACAGGTCATCAGTGTAAAAATTAGATCTGCAAAAACTGTTTAGTATAGATAAAACTCTTCTCAGAAATCAGTGAAGCTAAAGAGTTACCTCAAAGTAGCCGGGAGTGGAGACTGGCCGGAGAACCTTGGCTATGACAAGGTTTTCATTATTGTCTCTGTTGATCAGATAAGCAGTAGTCCCAGCACGAATCCTGATAACGTCTCCATGCCGAATATTGAAGCTGTTCCTCTTACCCCTATGTACCAAATTCAAGGTTCCCCTACCTACATGTTAGTGATCTACAATAATTAGTCTGCTTATGCACACAATGTTTTTACCTTACAATAGTGTGAATATTGCCCGACTGAATCATTGCTGTATTAGAAATAATAATTTTGAATATTCTAGAAAATATTAGATACATTGTTAATGTTATCTAAGCGACTATGTTATGTCTTTTTAGTTATTCTGGGTGCATGAACTTTATATTACCTAGGTTCATTATTAAGTTTTTAAGGTAGCCAAGTTCGTTATCTGTGAAAACTTATTTAGTGAGTGTGAGAGTATTTAGCTTATTTTTTTTGGTCCATAATATTTGATCTTTTCGGAAATCAAGATGGAAGTTTCCAATGTCACCCCTTGCTAATAAATGACTTTAAACAAAATGATAAGTAATAATAGCTTGAATAAGGGTTAATATAGTCAATTACATTGCTAATTAATGCTATTTCTTAATACCCGTGAAAAGACCTAAAACATCAAATAATATGGACCGGAAGGAGTAGGTGCATATCCAGAAGACCCCATAGACACCTATAAGTACCCCTTTGTAATTTTGTAATGTAAGAATGGAGTTTTGTATACTAGATGAAGTGAGATTAATGTCTCCCTCCCTCTTTCATCTTTTGTGCCTTACGATATTATCAAGGCCACCACCTTATATTCCAAACTGCTGTTTATTAAAGAATCGATTTAACACACACATACCTTAACGAGTGTAAGAAACTTTCTAGTAAGTACTATCAAACATATTACAATTATCGCTTACTACTATAAGTAATCAATCCATATGATAGGTGGTTAGATAGATTCTTTATGATAAGTTGATAGCGTAAAATTGTCCGTGCACTGTGCGTCTAGCTTAAACCCAATTATAATTGTTATAGACACTACATACTTATCCCTGTACGTCATCTTAAATCTTAATCTGATAATATATACTGTAAAGAAAAAAAAAAATTCAGACTATCGAGTGTACTTGGATAATAAAAAATATTAGTATAATTGAGTCGACAAAAGTTACAACTGTTTTAAAAAAAATTATACATACCCTGAGCAACAAACAAAACAGCATCAGCATCCCAATGGTTAGGCATAACGAAGGTCTGTGGATTGGCTTCAAGAACGACAAGACGGTAATTCTCTATGCCCTTAAGTAGCTTAGACCTCTCAGTGAACTTTGGAAGAATGCGAAGTCTGCCATGTTGGGTCCTAATTCCAGTAATAAAGTGCTGGTCCTCAAAGACATAAGGATTTTCCCTCTCTTGTTCCCCATATTGCTCTTCTTCTCTTTCTCTGTGGGGGAAAAAAGTTGAAGCGTCTTCCTGTGTGTGCTGTGTGTGCTGTTTTTCACTATGGTATTTCTCACACCTTTCGTAACATTCTTTTCTTTGATGCTCGCCAATTTGCTGCAAGGCTTTGCACTGATGCTTGCATCTTTTTAGCTCTGGGTCTTTGTAACTCAAAGTTAAGGTTGCAAGTGCAAGGAGAAAAAAGCAAAACAGGAAAGGTCTTGATTTCAGCATGATTTGTAGTAGTAGCTGGTGTTATATGATTTCAATTTCATGGATGAAAAGAATTGAAACATAAAGAGGAGCTTTATAGTGTAATGTTGGAGAAAGATAGAGATGAATGTTTTGATAGGAAGACATGCATGAAGACGGGTGTCCCTAGTGTACAAGTTACGTGGTTGTAGAAGCAAAGTTTTATTGCCTCGCAACGTAATACTAGTACTTAGGAAACAGGGGACAGCCACCCTGCTTGTCCGTGTTTTCCATGTCAATCCAATTCCACGACGTGGTGCTACGTATTTCGGAAGGATTCAACTTATGCATATTGGTACAAAGTAGAGAGTTTCCACATTAGTAATTTATCTTTACACTTGACCATTAACGCAAGAAGCTGGTAGACTTTTCTTTTGTCCAAATTCTTTTAAGAGAAGAGTTTCAAGTTTTCCTTCTAAACTTTTGTCAATGTATTAAATTATCCCAAGATTGAAGCTCTATTATGGGTCAAAGGCAAAAACTTTTTTCCCATCATTGACGTGATGTTACACCAGATATATAGCAAAGAAGAATATTGCTCATAATACAAGAACAAATTTGATCAATTATCTAATTTATAAATTGCCAGCGTAGTCTCATCTCATTATGTTTTGTATAGTACTATTATCGATGTTAGTTTTTAGCTAGATGATTCTTAATGTCAAAGTTATTTTACATAATTGATGTATAGGAGTTAAACATATCTGAAGTTGGTTAAAGTATATAACATGTTTAATCTTCAATAAAATCAAATACTATGTTTGTGGTCCCTTTATGTGCAAGAAATTGTTACATTTAGATCAATTTTTACATCTCCTTGGGTCGCTTATATAAAGTTGTTAGTATTTTTATTCATAAAATATATGAGTACAATTCTGGGTGACTCCTTGATTCTTTCTTCTGATTTGGTATCCGTAATTCGAGGGCTTTAGCGGCGTATTTCTCGAACATAGGATGATTTGCATTTCCTTAAAAAGACATATTTGATTTGGTGTCTTGAATATTTGTGTCTATCCCGAATTTATGGGATTTTGAGACGATCTCATGGATCTTTTAAGATGTCTTCTAAGGGAATATGTGATCCCTTTTTATAGGCGTGTCTAGAGTTTTAGGTGGAGTAGCCTCCAAGTAACTCTAGTGGGCCCTTAGGTTTGAAGAATTCAAATGGCCTAACCCGAATGTTGTATGAGTCGATCCAATAAAATTTCAATATTTACAATGATTGTTCAGAAAATACTTAAGAAGCATGATGACATCTGACTTAAATCTCATCAAGAAAATCCAAGTCCAACTGGAGTGATCATCTACCAGAGTTAAAAAAAAAAAAAAAAAAACAACTTCATTCCATTATGTGTAGCAACTTTATATAGGCCCCAAACATCCATATGGATCAAATCAAACACATCAGTTACTCTACTTGTACTAGCTTGAAAAGGCAATTTACTTTGTCTAGCTAGAGGACAGACTTCATAATTATTCAGAAAAAATTACTCCTACTTTGAAATATAGGAATTTTCTTTAAGACAGACATAGGAACATGTCCATTCTTTGATGCCAAACTTGTCTCTTCACAACCAGTCATCTTCCTTGTACCTTAGTCCTTTCTTCTCCTGATGAATCAATGACATACACCCCCCCTCTTGCACTATACCAATCTGCCTAACCTTCCCACTAGAGAGGTCCTGAAATACACATAGCTTAGGGTAAAAAATGGCAGAGCAATTCCAGTCTTTTGTGAGTTGTGACACTGATAGTAAATTGAACTTAGGTACACATAACACATCTTTGATCTTTCCTGCTTCATTTAACTGGCATATGTGAGTGACTTGTGTTGCTTCACGAATAGGCAACTGTACTTTTCTTGAGTTGGTTATTTCCATACTATCTTGTAAAAGATTCCTATTGCTAATCATGTAATTATTAGCTCCTGTACCCACTATCCAATTCATGTCTGATATGGTGGAGTGAGATGGCCTACTTGCCATGTTAGCACTAGCATCATCTAGAGTGGATCTATTCAGCATTGCTACTATCTGATCATATTGAGCTTGAGTCAGAGCTGGCCCTGCAGCATAGCCTGGAGTTCTTGGATTAGTGTTCATGTAGGCTTGAGCTCCCAAAGGTGTATCAGTCTTATATTACACAGCATTAGCTCCTATATGATCTCTAATATTGTGGGTTCTTGCCTTTGTAGTCTTGTCGATATCTTTAGTTCTTGTAACACTTGATGCTCTTTCTGACCACAAACTTCACATTCCACCAACTGTAAACATGTGTCTCTTGTGTGCCCTTTCTTATTAGTGATCATATTTCAGGTCATAAATATTCTTTCTACTATACTTATTGGTAATAAGCAGAGCAGTAGGTCCACATGATTGTCACCAGTCAGCTGCTTTTGATCTTCATCATGTACTAGCATTGCATATGACTGTTAAGAGTAGGTAATGGAATCATCATCAATATTTGGTTCCTTGCTTGATACTGTCATTAAGTCCAGTCAGAAATTGATACACTTTCTGTTTCTCTAAATGTGCAGCAAATTCTTTGAACTTCTCGCAATCACAAAAAGGTGGGGAAATAATAGATCCATACTCATCCCATAGGTCCTTCAACTTAGAATAATATATAGAAACAGAATTAATGCCCTGTGTCGTTGTCGCAATTTCCTTATGTTAAGTGATATATTCTAGTCACGTTAACTTTATCAAAACTCTCTTGCAGGTCCTTCCAAACGAGATGAGTATTAGATCTAAACAGTATACCCCTTAGCAAACCTTTCCTAATATTGAACATTAGCCAAGACAACACTAATGGCATTGCAACGTTTCCGCTGATCTCCCAACATATCCCCATAGATTGATTTCTTCACAGTACCACAACAAAACCTAATTTGTTCTTACCTAACAAGGCCACACGTATTGCCCTATTCCACATGGTGTAATTTTCCATACCTGACAATTGAATGCCAATATTAAAGGAACCTGGTGTATCAGAAGCTTGCAGGTATAGTGGGTGATTGAAATCAATGACTCCAACCGTGCCATGGAATCTCAGAAAAGTTCAACAATAGTGAATGAAAAACAACTTCAAAAATTCAAGAAGCAAAAGAACCTGTAAGTAAAGAACCCATAAGTCAAGGAGAAAAAGAGTGTAAGAAGGAGAGAAAAAACCTAAATCTCAACATAAAATGCAGAAAAATACACCATAAATTATAGAGAAACACCTCTGAATCAAAATCAATGGACAAATTAGGACAAAGAACGTAGAAAACAAAGCAATTTCCGTTCTGATACCATATTAATTTTATGAATATAGTTGAGAAATTGATCTAATCAGCGATAAGAAAATAGGGAAAGAACACAAAGCGTAATGAGAAAGCTAACTTCTAGAGGGAGAAAATCTTTACATAGTAAATACAACTGAAATGAACAAACTACTACAAAATATCTACATCCTCTCTTATATCTAAAATATCTACATCCTCTTCTATATCTATCTAAAATATCTACATCCTTTTCTATATCTAGATAGACCTCCTAAAATATCTACCTCCTCTCTTATATTTAGATACACCTCAGCAATTAACTACCTATACAAGTCCAGCTCAGCATGAACTGCTAAGATGTGAGCTAGGATGAGCTAAGATAAGTCGGTAGCAGCAGGGGAGTTAGTGGACAACTGTACAACTTACTAACTCCTCAACAAAAGTGCTCAGCATGAACTGCTAAGATGTGAACTAGGATGAGCTAAGATAAGTCGGTAGCAGCAGGGGAGTTAGTGGACAACTGTACAACTTACTAACTCCTCAACAAAAGTAAAGTAAATCACATTGACTTAATGGAGCAAATATCGATGGAGCTAATTCATGCTCGAAACAGAGCATTACCAACCGACACATACAAAAAATAATGATTAACACAAACATTAGAAGGGCCAAAGTCTATTTATTCAAGTTAGGACCGTTACATAATACTACGACGTACCATAAAGTCGTAGTGTTAACTAGCTTCACCAATTACTGTCTTATTCAGCAATTTATAGGATAGGCAGTAATAGTAACATTATTAGTGCAACAACCACAAGGCAATTCTCTCCATCTCGTTTAGCAAACATAAAGCCACACTGAAGGCGGAGCAGCCACAGCCCGCCTTTTAAGCATTGGCTCTGCCACCTTGTCGACCACCAGGTCCCTGGAAGAAGAACTCCTCCTGTTGGCTCCTGAATATTTCCTCCACTTCCCTTGCTGGTACCCCAAATGCCAACTCCATTGCATCCCTCTCCAGTTGACTCATTACGTTGTTCCTCCCTAACCGATACACAAATTAAGTACTCGTCAATGAAAAATAATGAGAACTATTTTAAGTCATATACACTAAGATATCTGAAACATTTAAACAACCTACCTAATCAACTTATCCTTTTTCGTTTTATATAGATATATAGATATATTGTTGTCCTAGTTTATTTAATCTGAATGTAACGCACCAAGTTAAAACTCTTATTCATAAGATCACCTGCAAGAGGGACATTTTCATTGCCGCGGGCATTGATGTTAAAGTAAAGGAGCTTCAAATTCTGGTTGTCTGAAGCTACGTTGACAAATGGATGGCCAGGAGGAATTATCACCACCTTCCCACGTCTCAACCTTGTGCGCACCGTTTGGTAAACAGAGCTAACTTGCATTTCCCTTTCAGTTTCTTGGCGTCTTCCCGGCCTACCTGACTCAGAAGACAAGTGAGGGCATGCCATCTCTAAGTAACCTTCACCATCCACCACCAGTGCTATCCTTGTTGCCTTTGAGCTGTACATTGGACCTAACATACCACCCTGAATACACAAATAGGACAAGCAAAGGAAGACTCGATTACATCCAATGCAGTAACAAAATTTTTAATTTTTACCTTATCGACGGTGAAATGTAGAAATAAAACTCAATACAAAATGTTACATCATTTAAAATGAGAAGCTGCATATAACAATTAAATGAAATCACTAGCTTATTTAAGAAATCCGAACCTCAGTGATGTTAGAGAAGGAGATGCTCATATCAAGTTTTTCTAGCTGCATATAATGTACTTCATAGAGTGTTCCATACTGGTTGGATTGCAAGGGCTGTTGCCTAAATATGTTTATTGACTGCTTTGATTCCCCACCAAACGGCCAAATTCCACCTTCTCCGTGCTGGCTCATGGCCCTGATTTGTTCCTCTGAAGCTCTTACAATGATACCTTCCCTCTGCTGCCCAAAGACTCTCTGCAATCTGTCCCTCCTAACCTGCTCGAACAAAGTATCTAATTAATTAAATGGTCCAATTCCAAACACACCGAAATAATACTCCCTCGTTGACGTGAGTACACAAACTCATTATAAGTACTTCCTCCGTCCCAATTTATGTGGCACTTTTCGCTTTTCGAGAGTCAATTTGACTAAACTTTGAAGCTAAATTGGATTAGATTAACTCAATATTTTAACATTAAAATTTATATTTTTGAAAACTACTTGAAACGTACTTTAAGTTACAACTTTTCTCATATTATTTTGATGAAAAAGTACGTCTTGAAATGTTGGTCAAAGTTCATGCAGTTTGAATCTCGAAAAGCGAAAAGTGCCACATAAATTGGGACAGAGGGAGTACATTTTTAGATTTAGAAACACAATAACTCTAAACTTCACATTTTTCATTTCCACTTAAATGACATTGTTTCATTATTACGGTAGATTTGGAAACAATCCGATTTTAAGCTTCTCGGTTTTATTTCAACTATGAGAAGTCCTAGTAGTCATATTAAAGTTGCACCATGACATGCATGTTTGAAAACAAAAAAAGTTTAACATCCACAAAGATTATATTAGCTAGGTGTAAAACAGAATGAAAACAGAGGGAGTAAAATATACATATGTATTCCTAGACTACATCCGAATGAAAATCTCAACTCACGTTGAGTGCCGCTTCAAGTATTTTGGAGCTGAAGGCGTTGTAATAAGATTGTGGGTTCTCTCGGCCTCCTGTCCCATAGAAACTCTGCGTCAAACAGATCAAACATTATTCACTTGCGCTAGTGGATCAAAGACCTAATGTGGACGTTCAAATTTAGTAAGAGTTGAAGTTCAAAGAGAGTTACCATAACTTGGCCAGGGGTGAAGACTGTTTGGTAAAGACTGGCTATGACAAGGTTTTCATTATTGTCCCTGTTGATCAGGTAAGCAGTAGTGCCAGGATGAACCCTGACAATATCTCCAGGCTGAATATTGAAGCTGTTTCTCTTTCCCTTACGTACCAAACTAACGGTTCCTCTTCCTACACAACATGCATTACTTAATTAATTAAAAACAGTTTAATTATATTTGCAGATAATTAAGATATACGTACCTTGAGTAACAAAAAAGGCTACCTCAGCGTCAGAATGTACAGGCATAATGAAGGTCTGTGGATTGGCTTCAAGAATGGAAAAACGGTAATTCTCTATGCCCTTGAGTAACTTAGACCTCTCAGTGAAGTTTGGAAGAATACGAACTCTTCCATGTTGGGTCCTAGTTCCACTAAGAAAGTGTTGTTCCTCATAGACGTAAGGATTATTTTCCGTCTCTTGTTCCCCATATTGCTCTTCTTCTCCCTCTCCTTCTCCCTCTCCCCCTCTGAAGGGAAAAGAAGATGAAGCCGTGTCTTTGGTACTCAAAACTAAGGTTGCAATCGCACATAACAGTAAACAAAATAGAAAATGTCTCGCTTTCACCATCTTTGTAATTATATATAGTAGCTAATACTTTTTCTTTGATGAATGAAAAACCAAGTGAAAGATGAAGATTTATATAGTGTCTTGTTGGAGCTGAAGATAGATGAAAAATCCAATAGAAATACATGCATGAAGACGGGTGTCCAATCTCCAAATTTACGTGGTCGTAGAAGCAGAGAATTATTGCCGCGTAACGCTAGAAGAGAAAGCAGACAAGTAACAAAGTTGCCAGGTTTTGCATGTCCAATCGATTCGGCGACGTGGTTAAGCGTGTTCTGGAGGAGATTTAGTATACTCCGTCCCAATTTACAATTTACGCGTAAGTTCTTTGAGAAAAAAGGCGGGACTTTTGAAATTTGATCTAAAACAATTTTTTTTTTAATGATTATAGCACATTTCATTATGATAAATAAAAAATTTAAAGTTAAATAATTTTTTAAAATTCTGAGAGATGACTTTATTTTAAATTGGGACATGCAAGAAGTGATATATCAGCTATACATGTTGATTCTATAAATAATTATATTCCCTCTATTATAGTTTATGTATCAACTTTACTATTTAAAGAGTTTATGAAGTGATTCTTTGACTCCATATTTCTTGCACATTCTATAAATAATAGATAAATTCTATTTTCATACACTTGACTAGAAATTTCGTCTAAGTTTATGGTTAAATTAAAAATTTTGACTCTCGAACCATGACACATAAGTTGAAGCGAATGGTTATAATTAAGCTTATTGGAAGTGCAAATTATTCTACTTGGGAGCGCAAGTCACAACATTACTGTTTGGTTATGATTTAATGGACTATATTGACGGAACTTATGAATATCTTCCGTAATTTCTCACGGAAAATGACCAGAAAGTTCTCAATCTCAACTTCAAGTTGTGGCAACTTCAGGATAGCTTGGTTCGAAATGCTATTATGGCTTCAGTCAACCAAACTACTGCACCTATAGTAGCCCATGCACAAACTGCTTAAAGGGCATGGAAACTCTTCAAACCACATATACCAACAAGTCTCAGAGCCTGCTTGGATGAGCTTATCTTAAGCAGCTTATAAGCCATAAGCCACTTTTTGAGAAGTTAAGATATCCTAACTTCTCACTTTTGGCTTTTTAAGTACATAAGAGCTTATAAGCCTATGAGTTTTTGAGTTATGAAATATTTGCTAATTGACCTATAAGCCACTTTTATGCTCATCCAAACGGGCTCTTAATCTCGTATCTATGGCTTACATGAGATTCTTGCCAACCTTCGAAAGGAAACTCGGCCTGTAGCGGATTACATGAAGGAAATAAAGTTGATAGCCGACGATTTTGCTTCTAGTGGATTACCTTTAACAAATGCAGAACTAGTCATCAAAACACTTAGTGGACTTGGACCTGAATTAAAGAAAATTTCAGCAGCTATTCGTGCGCGTGATAACCCCATATCATTTGAAGAATTGCATGACAAGATCCTTGCACATGAAGTGTTCAGTCAACACTCTAAACCTAAGAAAAATTCTCCTATTATCACAGCCTATTTTAATCAACGAACCTCCGTCAATCAGAATTATCACAAGCGCAACAATGCAAGCAATTTTGCAGCACTGAAGTCGTGATAGATCATTCAACTCCAATCATCCCTCTTCCAACAGAAATTACCACCAGCAGCAGCATCCTTCCTTCAAAGTAATAAGCTTGCAACAACCAACTCAACAACGAGTTCAACGTTAGTTGTATGATACGTTTGGATACAGAGCGAACGTATGTTGCTCAGAATCATACAAAAAGTATGATGCTCAAGAAAATTTGAGCTAAATCAGACCTCGTTTGGTAGGCATCAGAAGAATGTTTCAGTTTTTCTTGTCGATAAATATTAAAAAGGAGTTTTCAAGCTCAATTTTGGCGAATGAACTTCGATTCGAAATCCGAAAGCGCCATTAGGTTCATATGATTATTTGTGACTTTTGTGAACTTTCGAAAGTGATTTAGATGTTGTTCGACTAGTTTTCGCTAAAATGGCGAAAGTTAAATAATTTGATATTTTTCCATTTAATTTGCATATTGAGTTTCGGGAGTCCAATTTGAGATCCGTCTTAGCAAGTATGCAATATATATTTTGTATAACTGGTGTGCAAAAGTTGGAATTAATTCGAATATCATAGGGTACCGTTTTAATTTTTACCATAGCAGCAAATTTTAAAAGAAAAAGAAAAAAAAGGAGAAAAGACAAAAAAAGAAAAGAAGACAAAAGTTACAGGCGGTTGGATGAGCTTATAATAGAGCTTTAAGAGCTTTATATAAGCTCATAATTGATAGGAAAGGATAGAAACAGAGAAAATAAACAGAAACAGAGAAACACGAGAAACAGAGATGACACAGCGAGAAAAATGCCAGAAAATGAGAAAAGAGCCGGAGAAAAGATAGAATTTTCACCCTGAAATATTCAAGTAATGATCTTAATATATTATTTGAATTTATTACGTGTGTTTGAATATATTTTGACGGTAAAAATTGGGATATTAGACATCGCTTTAATAAGTTTAATTAATAGTTTAAAGGGTCAAATGGACCCCGATAATGGAATTAATTATATATTCGTACTCGGTGAGTTGTGCGCAACATATAAATATAATTTATTTAGGGTTTGGTTATGTGATCATAAACCCTGTACATAGGCCTGACCTGCGTATTGCGTATGCGAATAGGGTATCAGGTTCCTAACCGGATTGCCCTAAGATGTGAGGAATGAAGCCTTTAGCATAAATTGATATATTTTTCTGCTTATTGAATATAGTGGGATCGTTGGGCAAGGAAACCAAAGGATAAAACGGTTGTTGATTAGCCGTACTAACTTTTGGAAGAGGCAAGTGTTTATATCCATTTCTTTGGAGGCACCTGGCCTCATGGATTTTCTACCACGTGTTCCTTACGTGTGTAGCTGCCGATAGGCGTACTCCTTATGCATTAGCTTTGGATTTGCATTATATATTATATGTTATGTCCTGTTGTTGGTGTTGCATTGAGGATCTGAGCATTGTACTCCGGCTGTGAGTTGGCATCTACTTCCCAGCTGTCGATGAGAGTCCCGCGCCGGTGAAGGATTATTATTGCATCATATTGCATTCATATGCATTACATTGCAATACATTGAGGGTAGGAGGATTCTGCCCTCGGAGCATGAGGATTCCACTCCATTGCATCATATTGAGGGTAGGAGGATTCCGCCCTCGGAGCAGGAGGATTCCGCTCCATTGCATCATATTGAGGGTAGGAGGATTCCGCCGTCAGAGCAGGAGGTTTCCGCTCCATTGCATCATATTGAGGGTAGGAGGATTCCGCCCTCGGAGAAGGAGGATTCCGCTCCATTGCATCATATTGAGAGTAGGAGGATTCCGCTCCATTGCATCATATTGAGGGTAGGAGGATTCCGCCCTAGGAGCAGGAGGATTCCGCTCCATTGCATCATATTGAGGGTAGGAGGACTCCGCCCTGGAGTAGGAGGATTCCGCTCCATTCATTTGACACATGTGACCCTTTGCATCACATTTCATTTCATTTCATCTCAATTCATATCATTGTGTAGACTTGCGGTACATGACTACTGTTCTGTTTATATGTGCATTGCTTATTTGTTGAGATGTTTCTTGCTCACATCCTTTGTTTATTTTATGGTTTCATACGTGTTTCCGGTTATTATCTGGCTCTGCCTTTTTATAATTTAAATAAGAGGAATTTGGTCTATCTATTTCTTTTCTCCCTGGCTAGCTATCCTATTCTTTGAGGTGGCTAGTCTGCCCCACTTATTGAGTCCTTTTGACTCACCCTTATTTGTTGTTTGTTTCTTGTCTATCTATTTTGTTTCGGCAGGTTCGCTCCAGAATTAAGTTCGCCACATTGTGAAGGAGCGAAGACGACTTCAGCTGTCAGGGTGAGCCAGCTTTCATTCCGGATGGCCAACAGTTTATTGTTCATTATTTCAGTTGTATTTTGCTTCCTTCAGGAGGTATCTGTCTTCATTTGTACTCTTAGATGTCTAAGTCTGGATAGCCCTAAACCTAGTATATCGGGTAGTCAGTTGTAATTTGTTTTGTACAACTTAGAGGTATCAGTATCTCTGTGTGTGTTTTTTTTAAGTCTTGTCCTTATTTATGAATTATTATATTTATTTTCCTAACTTAATTGGTAAGGGTTCGCCCGACTGGTCTATGGGAGGATGTCGGGTGCCCACACGGCCTAACCGGATTCCGGGTCGTGTCAGAAATACTATATTCTGATGTTTTGGTCCAGCTCCAATTATCTCTTTTGATAATTTTTTTTTATGTCGTATTTTTTGACTACTATACTACATATAAATGGATATATCCAATAAAACATAAGTCTGATGTTACTTCCAATTTTATCAACTTTAAGAACCTAGCTACAAATTTTTTTCTACTACCACTGCCACACTTTATACAGATGGTAGTGGAGAGTATATTAGTCTTATGTCAATTTTTCAAGCTTCTGGCATTCAACACCTTCTAAGTCCTTCTTATACCCCTCAACTAGTTGGCTCAGCAGAACGCAGACACTGTCACGTCATTAAAACCACACTCACTATTCCCCATCATGCCTTAGTTCCTATTAAGTTTTGGTCCCTTGCTGTCCAAACAACAGTTTACCTTATCAACTGCCTTCCCACACCTATTCTTAAGGGAAATTCACCCTTTCAAGTACTATTTTAGCGTAGTCCAAACTCACACAAACTTTGGGTCATTGGGTGCCTATATATGCTACCCTTGGTTGAGACCATATACAGTCTATAAACTTGAGACTAAAAGTCATCCATGCGTGTTTATGGAATATTCTGTGTCTGCGAACAGTTACGCTTGTCTAGATCCCTCCACTAATAAAATTTTCATCTCACGGCATGTAGTCTTTGCCGAAATTTTTTTCCCTTTATATCAAACCAAGGTGCTACAGCCTTTGTTATAGCGTCATCAACTTCTACTTGGTTGAATCCCTCATCAGATCCTCTTCAAGCCTCATCTCTTCACACTAACCCGCCTGACCCATCCATACCTGCTTCTCTTTGTTCTCAGGTCACTCTTGCAGCTCCTTTCTCTAGAGACACATGTACAACTGCCCCTGCTGCTTCATCCGACCAAGTAAGGTCTTTAGAATCATCACAGGTAAGTTCACAAGACTTGCCACCTCCTACCCTCCTTTGTCCTAATGTCCCAAGCTTACCTACCAAACCAAATCCACAATCTACCAATGCACCCCAGAATCAAATTGTCACTAGATCCCAGAACAATATATTTAAACCAAAACATAGTTTTGATTTCTTGGCCACAACCTCTCACATCCCTTCTCACTTCACCCCAAATACTGTTAAACAAGCCCAAAAATATCTTGAGTTGTGTGAAGCCATGAACGAAGAGTATACTACCCTTAACAACACTTGATCACTGTTCTATCTCATCCTTCTCTAAATATTGTTGGTTGCAGGTGGGTGTTTCGAGTCAAAAAAAAATCTGAAAGCACTATTGAGCGTTACAAAGCTTGTCTTGTAAAAGTGACATAGTGATTTTTACATAGTGATTTTTATACTGGTTCAAAACCAATGTCGTGCCTAATCCAGTCCCCTTAGGTAACAAGAAAGAGTATCTCTTCTAGCTCTTTTAGTTCCAAGTGCACCGTGTGGTTTATTATTCACCACTAATGACTCTCTTTGGTTTTGGACCTTACCAACAACAAACAAATCTGATTTATAGCTTATTAGAGGAACTTCACCTTGACACAACTATTACCTCTACCTTGATCATCTCTCTCTCTCTCTCTCTCTCTCTCTCTCTTCCTTTTGAGCACTCATAAATAGAAGCGTGTGTGACTTCTTATCGTGGTCTTCTATTTATAGTCTTCCATTGAAGTAGCCGTTGCAAGGGTTATTCAGAAATATCTTCTAATCAGCCGCCTTGATATATCTTCATGATTTTCCTTCGTGATTGATTTGATTGAGATCATGAATTTCTTTGACAGAGGGTTTTGCAATATTTCTTATTGCATGAGAGATACTTTTGACCCAAGAGAATTGATCATCAAAAAGGCCCTTTTGTGATATGGAATCTTTTTTAGAATAAGGGAGAGCTAGTAATGGGCGTTCACAGCTTTAATTGCTTTCACGTGGTACAACTGGCTCTAGAGACTTTATTGTCAATATTCTCTATGCAAAATTTTTCCTTAGTTGGTTGCTGTCTATTAAAAGCCTGTTGCTTCTTTCCATACATAACTGACATTTTCAACGCTTCGATCTTCCTTTCTTAGACCTTCTCAAATCTTAGCATATCCTTTCTTCCTTTCTTCTTGCTTGGATTCCATCTGTCTTCGATCATCCATATAACTTACCAAGCATACTTTAATTAGTGTAGTTTTTGTCATAATCAAAATGAGTTTAAAATCTCCCCCTTTTTTACGATGACGAGAGAGAGAGAGAGAGAGAGATAAGTGGATGTGAGAAGATGTTTCACTGATTTGTATTGGTCGACTCCTTGTAGGTCTCTATATCTTCATGTAAAACAGAGTTTTACTCCCCCGTCTCCCTGCATATTATTTTTTAGACAAAAGATATATATATATATATATATATATATATTCATCCAAGTTGATTCACCCCGTCTTCATGTATTGAGATTAGAGTTTTGCAGGCAAAAAATAAGGATTATCCTACAATCTTTTCTCCCCCATTGGGATCAGCAAAAAGTGCATAAGTCGAATATTACATAACCCAAAAAATTAAAATTGTACCTGATATGGGGTAAAATCAGCAGATAGCAAGGAAACATGCCAGGGTGTTGACCACATTGTTTGTCATTTTATCCAATTTTCCCTCACATTTGTAGAAAAAGTGTTAATATGCCCTTGGATGTCACCAAACACAACATCAATCTTTTCGTGCACATGATAACTTATTGTAGCTGAGTCTCTAGCAACATTGTCGATCTTCATAGAGATTTGTCCATTGTCAAGTTTAACTTCAGCAATGGCTGCAGACAACTGATCATGTTTACTGAACACTCAAAAGAAGATCTTTAATGTTGTCAATTTTCTTTAACAAAATATTTAGATCTCTGAATTCTGCAGATTCAGGGAAGTTTGAGGGACCATCCATGTCTTTGGGAATAGAAGTGTTTCCTGTGGTTCCACAAAGGTTGTTTTGAGTACCCTTCTTAACCCAAACCCCATCCACATGAATATAACCTATTGAAGCAAAAGCACGAGAGTTATAGCAGGTAGCAACTGTAACCATTTTGTATCCATACAAATTGACTTTATAATATTTCAGCATACGCATAATGAGCATAACTTAGGGCAGAGATGACATATCATATGAGCTTTCAAATATGTAATTCATAATCCAAGCACACAAATTTCACTTCCTTTTAGTGATAAGATGGTAAACAATAAGGGTATCTCTTTGAGACATGGTGCTAAGGGAACTAGTACGCGGTTAGCAGAGTTGCACCAACAATATGGACACGACCACGACATTCAAAAGACAAATCATTTGGAGCAAGTTGATATCCTTCAGAAATATCAGCATAATTATCGCTAACGCACATTTTTGCTTGTTCAAAATTTACCTCACATTTTATAGGACATCCAACTTTAAAAAATTCAGAGAAACCTGAAAACTTACATCTAAACATGTGTCCTAAAATGGTTGGATTTACCACAAGGCGCGTGCCAATTACCACGGTTTCAACACCATCATCACCAGAAGGACATAGGTTTATATAGAATAGTCGGACAAGATCTTCACAAACTTCTTTTGGAAACACAGAGAAAATATTAGCCCAACCTTGAAAAGTAGAGAAAGTTTTAATCTTACAGTTCAGATATTCCATAGAATCCAAATCAACAACACGACCATGGATCATAAGCTTTTCCTTCAGGGAGTGAAACTTTTCGATATCTGAAGGATCCCAAAAGTGACAAATTCATCAAACTCTGAGGATTCTAGTTTTCCACGTTTGATAGACTCAACTTCCTCTTATTCCATGGGACGTTTTCCTTTATTTTTGGAGAGATTTTTTTTTTCCAAAGATTTTTCAGGAAGGCATGGTATGTTTTCATAGTGGTCAGAATCAATGTGCACCGAAGAGGATGAACATGGTACTTTGAAAGTAACGCGAGGACTTTTTCTAGTGTTGGTGAGTTGCTTCTTTGCTTTTTCCATGGTGTTAGGTATGTGCGAGAATGAGGGATAAAGGAGTTTTAATGATAGAAGAAGGAGATGAAGAGAGTGGAGAGGGTTTTGTAGAGAATTGAAACAAGGTGTCAAATCAGATGAAGAGTTACGTCTGAACAGGAAGTTTGCAAAGGGGGAAGTAATAATGATGATGGAAAGCGGGAAAGCATGCAACTTTTTTCCTTTCCAATCAAGGAAAGAAGGTATGGTTGAGCTGTACAAAGTAAATAAAGACAATATAGAGCAATGATCACACAATACTTACCAAACTTAGGCTGATGGAATATTTTGTAATTTTAAATGTAGTACTCACACAATACTTACCATATATGCACGGAACGACCAAATATTATTTCCAAATGCAATGCATGATAAAGTTATTGAGTGGATAAAAATAAGGTATTATTTCTAAATGTGATGCATGATATGCCGAGACTAAAACTAATGAGAGAAAATTTATTTTAACATGGATCAGAAATAATTCCAAGTGACACTCTTAGGGTGCAAAAACACTCTTCAAGTAAGGGCTTTGTAAAAATGTCCGCTAATTGAAAATCCGTGCTAACAAATGCAATATTAACATCCTCTAGTTAAACATGATCCCTATAACATCAATGTATTTTGTTCTAGGATGATCTACTGGATTGTATGTAAGATTTATGGCACTAGTGTTATCACATAACATAAGAATGGGTTTAAAATGCAAATCATAGTAAGAGAGTCGTGATGACATCCAAAGAATTTGAGTGCAACAATGTCCAAGAGCAATATACTCCAACTAAGCAGTGGACAGTGCAAAACAATCTTGTTTCTTGCTGTGCCAAGAGACAAGCTACTTTCCTAGAAAGAAACTTGCCTCACTAGTGCTTTTGCGATCAACTCTATCACCTGCATAGTCTGCATAAGAGAATCCTATAAGATCAAAATGATTAGTACGAGGATACCACAAGTCATAGGATATAGTTCCAACAAGTGATAAGTTGGTATTTTACCAACTTAAAGACTACTTAAAGCTTTTATTTTTGAATCCAAAGGCAACATTTGGTATTGTTAATGTCGTAAATTACTTAGTTTCAGGTTGTAATGAGTTTATATGAGCATTTGTTGAAAATTGAAGCTAAAGAGCAAGAATTAAAGCCAAAGTGTGAAAATCATGATGCCACAGATGAGGCGGGAGTCTAGGCGCCCCGCCTCAAGAAAGAAGCAGAGAGTGGAAAATTAAGGCACAACTTGAGGCGCCCCACCTAGAAGCCCAGGCGGACCGCCTGGAGATAAATCCTGCAGGGCGGACCGCCCTGATTTAAGGGCGGAGCGTCCACAAAACTTCAAAGAGTTGAGCATTTTGAGCCCATAAAGAGGCGGACCGCCTCCCTGTTTAGGCGGACAGCCTCAACCACTGTGGCTGCATTTCTTAGCTTGTATAAATAGCTAAATCTAGGGTTTTAACAATATTACATTCCTTATTACAAATACTCTCTCTAGAGACGATTTTAAGAGCCATGTAGAAGTCTTTTCATCTATTTGTAAGCTTCTTAACTTGTATCTTCGAATCTTAGTTCATACATCAATTCAAGATCTATGTTTGAAATCGTTTCATCGTTTCATCGTTTCATCATTTCATTACATATTTATTGCTTTGATTCAACCCCCAGCATGAGTGGCTAAACTCAAAACTAGGGGTGTAAATATGGTATAAGTGATAGAAAATCAATGGGTGTTGTTCAATTTCATTACCCATAACACAAGTAGCAATTATCCAACTCCCCATTACAATAACATCAAAATTTCAATATTCATGATATTTTGAGTTTCTTGTCTACTTTGCTAATTAAATACTTGGGAGAGATTAGTTAGTATAGAATAGTGGAGGTTGCGAGGATTTGGGTTGATAGGCTATTTCATAGACTAACCCATCTAAAAAGAATTACGCTTAAAAGAGGTTTCCTTTCCTCAGGTCCTTGAGTAGTGCTTTATGCGCTCAACTAAGGTTTTGGCGAGCGGAGTGAGATAAACCTCTCTTAGGTCGGAAGGATTTTAGAGATTACATTAGAACGACTCGACCATAATTATGTGTTGGGAAGGTGAAGTTAATACACCCGTTTATTAGATATTACTATTAGCTGTTTACACCTCTAGCTTCGTAATATAGAATCAATTACTTGCTTTAATTTGTATGCTTTGTAGTTTAACATAGAAGTATATCAAAAAACCCCATTTCTAGGACTCAATACTAAGCTTCATTTGATTTTCTATTTGCAACTCTCTTACTTGACAAGCTAGTTCTCTTGGAAAATCGACCCCGACTCACATCAGGTATTATACTTTGATGACCGCCCTCACCATTAATGGTGTAGGATTGAGCGTGGATCAAATTTGGCGCCATTGCCGGGGAACTACAGTTTCAATATTGAGTTGCATTAGTTGATCAATAGTTGTTTAGTTCGTAAGTCCTAGCATTTTACTTTTGTTTTACCTTGTGTAGGTGAAACATGGCTTATAGGAGAAATCCTAATCGAAATTTGCGGAATCCCAATAACAACCATTATTATAATCAACAACATGGGGAATCCACAAGGTTATGAGGAAGAATATGAGGAAGAGTTCCATGTAGAGCTCAACCAAGAGGGTTATCCATTTCATCTCGAGCAAGTAGATGATGATGATCCTCAAGAGGAAGCTAATGATCCTCAAGTTGAAAATGTGGCACCTTATGGTGATAATCCTTTTGCTCAAGCAAATGCCGGTGCTCAAGAAAATGCGGGAGTGCAAGCAGATAGAGAATGAAATATTGGGGAAAATGATGGTGTTGCGGGTAATGCCAATCGAGGTGGCAACAATGCATACCGAGGTGGCCGAGGTATGAACCAAGGTGTTTGGGGTGCAAACCATGGAGATCGAGCCAATGTCAACCGAGGGGGAAATGTTAATAGAGTGAATACTTATGGTGCAAGCTAAATCGGAGGTGAAGCTAAACAGCCGGAGAAACATGGAAAACAACAAAAAGTAAAGATAGAAGCAAGACAAGTCTTAGCTTCGATCAAATGATATAGAGGAACTAGTCTCGGACCCAAACAGTCGGAATCAAAAGATGCACCTATTGCTAAGCAACAATCCTCAAGAACTCACATGCTTCTTGCATATTGAATGACCAAAGAAGAAGATTGTTCAAACGATTCACACCGAATGACACAAAGTTCTTAGAAATTCCCACGACGGGGTTTCGGCTCCAATGGAGAAACAATAGCAATTGCTATATTCAATATTCATCAACAACTTGTTGCTACAAATAAAATGATATGAGTTTTTTATAGACTATTCTAAGGACAAAATAGTAAATAGTCACAGGTGACCAATAGGAGTAAGCCACGCAGTGCTGAATAAACTGAGTGTTTGGTCACTCCTTCAGCCGAACACT
This sequence comes from Petunia secreta, assembly GCA_029990175.1. NCBI lineage: Eukaryota > Viridiplantae > Streptophyta > Magnoliopsida > Solanales > Solanaceae > Petunia > Petunia secreta. The sequence continues at coordinate 3,373,868 of JARKIP010000085.1, read as the reverse complement.
TGAATTTCGAACACTTGAGCTCGAGCTCTTGACTTCGGTACTCAGTTGCTCTGCTCCACACACTTTGATATCGGACGCTCTCCCTTCAGTTTTTTTTTGGTTTTACTTCTTCAGCATCGATGTTGAGTGTTCGGTTGGGGTTCGGTCGCTCCTTTCTTCAAGCTCAAGCTTATAGATGAAGCCTTCGATTCTTGAGCTCGGCCACTCAGCTTCGGAACAGTTGCTTTCTCCCGACCATGCCAATTGAATGTGAACGTCATGCAACAGCTTGGCTTTGCTTTATGTCATCGGCCTCGGTGGATTGAGCACTTGATCAGCACGTGTTCGGGATGCATCATCCTCCCCTTCTTGAGAAGATTTTGTCCTCGAAATCGAGCCCTCTTCAGCCTCCAATGCTTGGCCTACAACACAAGGAGTTAAGTCAACAACATTAAAGGTGTTGAACACGTTATTCTCACCAGGGAGGTCGATTGCATAAGCATTGCTGTTGATCTTGCTCAGTACTTGAAACAGACCATCCCCTTGAGGAACCAATTTTTCTTTCCTTTGGTTCGGAAATCGTTCCTTTCGAAAATGAACCCATACCCAATCTCCCTTTTTTAATTCCAACTTCTTGCGCCCCTTGTTTTTCTTCGATGCCACTTTGGCATAAGCTTTCTCGAGTTTCTTCTTCACCTTTGCATGCAACTCGATCAAGGCAGTGGCTCGTCGAGTACCTTCAAAATCAATAATAGAATCTCGAGGCAATGTGGTTAAATCAAGTGGAATCAAAGGGTTAAAACCATACACACATTTGAACGGAGTCATTCCAATCATTCTATGCACTGTTCGATTGTATGCAAATTCCATCACGGGTAAACGATCAACCCAGTTTCCGACCTTACCTTTGGTCATTGCTCGAAGCAAAGCTCCCAAGGTTCGGTTGACTACCTCGGTCTGTCCATCAGCCTGAGGATGGTGAGACGTCGAGAATAGTAATTTGGTGCCGAGGACACCCCATAGAAATTTATAAAAATGACTCAAGAATTTTGAGTATCGATCACTCACAATAGTATGAGGCACACTATGCAATTTCAACACATTAAAAATAAACAAAGTAGCTACATGTTGTGCATCATCATCTTTCTTGCGAGGAATAAAGTGAGCCATTTTTAAAAAACGGTCGACTACGACAAAGATGCTATCGTGTCCACCCCCCGACCTCAGTAACCCTATAACAAAATCCATGGATATATCAACCCACGGTCGATCAGGCACAAGCAATGAAGTGTACAAACCATGAGGGTTGGACCTCGATTTAGCTTTCTTGCAATTTATACAAGCATTGCAAAGCTTTTCCACATCTCTTCACATTTTTGGCTAATGGAACTGCTCGGTCAAGATACCAAGAGTTTTGTCGACACCGAAGTGTCCTATCAAGCCTCCGGAGTGAGCTTCTCGATCCAAAAGCTCTCTGCATGATGACACGGGCACACAAACCCTCCCATTCTTGAAGAGGTTTCTATCATGCCACTGATATTTCTTAACCCTTTGGCCACTCAAGATTGCGTCACAGATTCTTTTTAGCGTGGGATCATCTTCGTACATCAACTTGATGCTTTCGAATCCCTTGAGCCTCGAGGCCAGAGTTGTCGCTAAGGCAAATTTCCTTGATAGTGCATCGGCCACATCATTATCTTTTCCTTTTTTGTAATGAGTTACATAGGGAAAGCTCTCAATGAATTCCACCCACTTGGCATGTCTTCGATTTAATTTCTCCTGGCCTCGGAGATGTTTCAAAGACTCATGATCACTTTTACTCACAAACTCTCTCGGCCACAAATAATGCTGCCAATGGGCGAGTGCTCGAACGAGGGCATACAACTCCTTGTCATATGTAGAGTAATTCAAGATTGCACCCTTAAGCTTTTCTCTGAAGTAAGCGATCGGCTTCGATTCTTGCATAAGCACTCCTCCGATCCCAACTCCGGACGCATTACATTCGACATCAAATGCTTTGCCGAAGTTAGGGAGTTGCAACAACGGGGCAGAGCAAAGCCTCTATTTCAACTCTTGGAAAGCCCTCTCTTGGGACTCTCCCCACAAAAGTGGATGGTCTTTCTTTACCAGCTTGGTCACGAGCTGCCACGATGCTAAAGTCACGCACAAACCTTCGGTAAAAGCTAGCTAAACCATGGAAACTACGAACTTGAGAAATCGAGGTTGGAGTCATCCAATATTTTATAGCCTCGACTTTTGATTCATCGACTTCAACACCATTAGCATTTGCAACGAATCCTAGAAAGACTACACGCTCGACACAAAAGGAACATTTCTTGAGGTTAGCATATAACTTCTCCTCTCGTAAAGTTTCAAGCACCAGCCTTAAGTGTTCGACATGTTCATGCACAAACTTACTATAAATAAGTTTGTCATCGAAGTAAACGAAAACAAACTTATTTATGAACGGTTTGAGCATATGGTTCATCAGTTGCATAAATGTGCTCGGTGCGTTAAAGAGGCCAAAAGGCATCATTAACCATTCACAGAGACCGAATTTGGTCTTGAATGCAGTCTTCCACTCATCTCCGGGTTTCATTCGGATTTGATGGTAACTGGACCTGAGGTCTATCTTCGAAAAGCATGAAGAACCACTCAAATTCATCTAGCATGTCATCTAATCAATGGATAGGATGACGATACCTTACCGTGATTTTGTTGACTGCTCGGTAATCAACACATATTCGCCATGTTCCATCTTTCTTTGGGACAAGGGTAATAGGAACGGCGCAAGGACTCAAGTTCTCTCGAACAAGACCCTTGTTCAGCAATTCATCCACCTGCCTTTGGAGTTCTTTGGTGTCTTTGGGATTACACCAGTATGCAGCCTTGTTGGGAATTTGAGACCCCGGTACGAAGTCAATTTGGTGCTCAATTCCTCTCAACGGAGGCAATCCACCTGGCATTTCTTTGGGAAACGTGTCTCCGAAATCCTGCAAAACACTTTGTACAACACTAGACAAAGAGTTATCGATAGAAAAATCATCATTAGAGTTTAGAAAGATACCTTTCTGCACGAGGCAAATCAGCAGTTGACCGTTGTCATTACCTCGTAGATACTCACCCGTTTGCATAATTGCACAAATACTTCTTACCTCGGACGGTGAGTTTTTGTCTTCGGCCCCAATTTTTGTTCCCATCAGAAACTTAGCTTTGACCCCTTCTTTAAATTCTTTCATTCGTTTAAAGTCCTCTCTGACTTGTTTCGGAGACAATGGTTTGAGTATGAAACTCTCCCCTCCGAGCTTAGTAATGAGTGTTGGATCGTCCATTATGAATAACCGATCGATCATACTGCCATGGTCGATCCAATAGCAAATGACAAGCTTTCATCGGTATCACATCGAACATCATCTCATCTTGATATTCTCCAACTTTGAACTTGATCCACACTTGCTTGACAACCTTCAATTCTCTACATTCAATCAACCATTGCAATCTGTAGGGATGAGGATGCTTTGAAGTAGGTAATCCCAATTGTGATACCAAAGTTTTGCTCAGCACATTTGCACAACTATCCGAATTAATTATCATCGAACAAACTTTTCCCCTTACTCGACATCTTGCATGGAAAAGATTCTCTCTTTAGTTTTCCTCTTCTTCGAGAGTCATGCAGCTCAAATTTCTTCAAACCACAAGAAACATTTTCGGATGATCAGCTTCAGCAGCGTCACGACCATCATTATTGTCAGCTCAGTGAGTCTCCTTGAAATTTTCTTCCTCGGTGTCACTCGCTTGCTCATGAATGGTTCCATCTTCGAGCAAAAGCATAACTTTGCGAGTTAGACATTGTTTTGCCATGTGACCATAACCCTTGCAGTTATGACACTGAATGCTTGAAGCACTAGGGGTATTGAATTGAACTTTACCTCCTACTTCTCTTGGTTGGTTGATGGTCACTCCCCTCTCGAAGGGTTTCTTCGGATCTCGAACAGTGTTAGCACTAGCTTGATTCAGACTCTTCCATTCTATACCTCGGTTCAAAGGAGTTGAAGTAGTGACTCCTCGGTACCGCTTTGCTTTGTCGTCCTTCACCTATGTTTCAGCTTCGATGGCAGCATGAAACACATCTTCCAACGTTGGATCAACTGAGATGACACTTCTTGAGCCAGACCATTTTTGAATTGAATGATGGCTTGCTCGTCATCTTCTTCGATATCAAGAGCCAATCGTATTCTTTCGAACTCATCATAATATTCTTCAACCGATTTGGACCCTTTTTCAACTCGAAGAGCTTTCGAAGTTGTTCTTGCCGATATTTGGCATTCACATACTTAACATCCTTTGCTCTTTTCAATTGCGTCCATGTGGTGACCTCGGGATAAGCATTCCTTCGTCTCAACCTTTTGCCAGCCTCCTACCATGTCGATGCATATGCTTCGAACGAAGCAATAGCATGTGCAACTTTTCTCTCTTCAGTCATCTCACTTGTTTTGAAGATTCGTTCTAATCAAATTTTCCAATCAAGATATTGGTCGGGATCTCTAGTTCCTCTGAAGGGTGGAATAGTGATCTTGACACTTTTCATGTTTGAATCTCGAGCACCTCCAATAAATTCCGGATACTCATCATAATAGTCATCAGCCTCACACTCAAAATATCGATCAACATTTGCGCCTCGGCCTCGGAAGTTTCCACGACCTTGTTGAACATGCCTTCTTTGAACGAACAGTGGCTCATACTCAGCTTCGACATTGTGAATTTCTCCTTCTTCAACCCCCTCATCAACGACCACGACATGTCTTCAGGCCATTGAAACTGGTAATCTATCACCTCGGGGAATGCCCACGTGTTGATGACCAGCTTGGGGATTGCCCAAATTTTGTTATTCCGCTTGGGGATTGCCCAAGTATTGACCAACTTGAGATTGCCTAAATTTTGTTGTTCCGCTTGGCGATTTCCCATAGCTTCATTTCGAACAGCCTTGTTTTTCAACCTTTGTTGTCGAACGAGCTCAGCAAATTGCTCTTGTTTCATAAGAGTGGAGTTGCTAGTTCCAGCACCGGACCTAGGCAAGGCCACAGACACACTCCTTTGCTCGAGGTTAGCTACTCGAGCAATCACTCCTCTTACCTCGGCACTGATGCCTAGTATCGCAGCCATTAGATCGGCCAACGACCTCGGGCGCCTCAATACCCTTTCATTCGCCTCCATTCCCAGCCATGGTACTTGCACAAGTCAAAGACCAAGAAAATGTTAAGGTTAGAAATCACCTTGCACACTCTCTCACCTTTGTTGGGTGGCGCTCGAGTCCACTCAGTTTATGGGTTTGGTTTTTGGTCACTCAAAAACTTGTAGCCAATAGCTTCCTCGGTTGATCAACTTCTCTCAGTTCCTTCGAATTTGACAAGTTACACTGTCTCCTTCGGGAAGAGTGAATTGATGTTGACTCGATGGAACGGACGCTATTTAACTGTACTTGGGAAGTCAAAGAATTTTCTACAAAATTTGGACTTCGGTCACCTCTCGCACGAGTTCCTATAAGCTCAAACATATTAGTACGAGCTCGAGTAGGAAGAATTACTCCAGAGATCCACTAACGAGATTTTTCGAACACAAGAAAAGTCAAAACCTAGGAGAATCTACCCTTCAATTCCTTTTTCAGAATCCTCTAACACAACAACCCTTGTACGAACAAAACTGGTCTCTCCTTGGTACGGATTAGGGTTTAACCTTATCCACTTTTCCTTTTCTAGCCGACAAAATTTCACCTGGGGATTTTGAATATAGCAGCTTACCCTTTTCTTCTTCAATGGAACAGTAAACTTCTTACTCCGGTGTACGGACAAAATTTCTCAACTTCGTTCACAGTCCACGATTTTTAACATACTTTTGGTCGCTCTTCACTCCAGTGACTTTCAACGTCGGTGAAAATCTCAGTTACAAAATCGAGCTAAGAGCAGCTTCACTTCGTCCGTACACTATTACAATGTAACAAGTTTCCGGCATAAGGACGAAGGCTCAAACACGAAACATCAAAATTTAAGCTCAAAATACAACCCAAATCGAACAAGAACTACCAGTCTTTAACGACAAACACCAAAACACAACAGGGGTTCGATATTAGTTCCACTACGTCAAAAAATAGTCCAAAAATCATCAAGAAACCCTAGTCGTCAAATGTGTATGACAGGTGTTCATTCGAATCCTCGGACAGTTGTGAACAAGAGTCAATGGTTGTTTGAATTAAACAACTAACAATCAAACCAAAAATTTTTGTATTTTTCTTTTCTACTTTTTTTTTTTTGGTAATAAAAACACAACAGTAACAACGATCAACAATGGGGATGAAGTTGAAATTGAAAGACACAACATACGAGATAAACGAATAAGATTGGGGTTATAAGAACAAGCCCAAACCGTGCTCTGATACCAAGATGGTGCAAGCTAAACCGAAGGTCAAGCTAAACAGCTGGAGAAACGCGGAAAACAACAAAAAGTAAAGATAGAAGCAAGATAAGTCTTAGCTTCGATCGAATGATACCGAGGAACTAGTCTCGGTCCCAAACAATCGAAATCAAAAAATGCACCTATTGCTAAGCAACAATCATCAAGAAATCACATGTTTCTTGCAAATTGAATGACCAAAGAAGAAGATTGTTCAAACGGTTCGCACTAAATGACACAAAGTTCTTATAAATTCCCACAACGGGTTTTCGGCTCCAACGAAGACACAATAGCAACTGCTGTACTCAATATTCATCAACAACTTGTTGCTACAAACGAAATGAAATGAGGTTTGTATAGGCTATTCTAAGGGAAAAATAGTAAATGGTCATAGGCGACCAATAGGAGTAAGTCAGGCAGGGCTGAATAAACGGAGTGTTCGGTCACTCCTTCAGCCGAACACTTGAGCTCGAGCTCTTAACTTTGGTACTCAGTTGCTCAACTCGACACACTTTGACATCAGACGCTTTCTCTTCGGTTGTTTGTTTGCTTTACTTCTTCAGCGTAGATGTTGAGTGTTCAATTGGAGTTCGGTCGCTCCCTTCTTCGAGCTCAAGCTTATAGATGAAGCCTTCGATTCTTGAGCTCGTCCACTCAGCTTCGGAATAGTTTCTTTCTCCCAACCACGCCAATTGAATGTGAATGTCATGCAACAACTTGGCTTGGCTTTGTGTCATCGGCCTCGGCGGATTGAACACTTGATCAGTACGTGTTCGGGCTACATCAACTTGCAATGTCAACCAGAATCAAGAGTATGCTAGAGGTTCTCGGGACTATCAACAAGAGATGCAAGACTATGAAGATGATGAGGAGACCGAAGAAGAAATTGATATGAATAGTTTTGTAAGTGCCATATTTCCTCCTCCAATTCATGGCAATACTAGTTTTAGTCCTCCAAATGTGATTCTTAAAGGTCTTGAACAACTTGGTTTCTTTAGTGGTGGCAAGAATGAAGATGCAAATGATCACTTGAGAAATTTTGTACAAACTTATAATCTCTACAAGTGGATAAGGGTCTCAGAAGAATCATTGAGGTTAATAGTGTTTCCCTATTCTCTCACCGGGAAAGCCAAGGATTGGTTGAACAAGTTGCCGAGAAATTCCATCTTTACATGGCAAGAATTAGTGAAGCAATTCCTAGCTAAGTTCTCACCAAAGAGGAAGCAAGCTTCATTGAGAAGAAAGATCTACATGTTTGAACAAGATGCATCCAATTCTTTAATCAAGGCTTGGGAAGCTTTACAAGATGGATTACTCCAATGTCCCAACCATGACTCTAAGGGAAACATGTTGTTGCAATATTTTTATCAAGGGTTGAACAAGATGAATCAATCCACTTTGGATACTGTTTGTCATGGTGTCACTATGGACAAGAGGTATGAAGAGGTGAAAAAGATTCTCGACAAAGTGGCCAAGCGATCTCAAGAATGGCAATCAAAAGCTAATAATCTGGGAAGAAAAGTTGGGATAAGCCCAATGATGATGGAGATGTTTGATGCTTGAGATGAGAAAATGGAAATAATCTTGACCTCCGTGGAGCTCATAGATCAAAACTCAAAAGCGGAGAGAGAAGCAAATGAAAAGAAAGTGAACAAGGTAAAAAATATTCACACATCAAATGCCGGGCATCAAGTGGCCCCAACGGGTTATATAACCCCTGAGGATGTTCCTTTGTCTCTTTTCCATCTTGGACAGGAGGGATACCACCCGGAGTAATGTTATAATGTTTAAGAAGGTGAAGAGGCAAATTATGTGGGCAACTACCAAGGCCAAAGAGGGTATGATCAAGGTGGTTACAAAAGACCTTACCCACAACAAGGGCAATGGAGACCAAGTCAAGGGAGAGGTAATTGGAGCGGTAACCATGAAGGGAGAATAGCCGGTTCTTCTCAACAATATGCTCTAAGACCTCCTTTCAAACAACATGATCAAGAAGCAAATGCTCCTACAAAGTTGGACGAATTGATGAACGAAATGATCCAAAACCAACAAGGGCATACCGGAGACATGAGAGACTTGAGGTCCGGAATGAAAGACATTAGACAAATAATGTAATCATATTCCACTTCCATCAAGGAACTTGAATCACAAATGAGCCAACTTGCACATTAAGCCAATCAAAGGCCGCAAAGAGCACTACAAAGTTATACGGTAGTTAATCCTAAGAAAGGCGGTAAAGACCAAGTGATGGCTATCAAAAATCGAAGTGGGAAGACACGGGAAGATCCAAAAGCCAAGAGTGATGACGATGGCGAGATTAGAGTTCATAATGATCATGTGTATGTTGAGTTGAATGGTGATGAAGCTAATGAGGAGATGGTGCAAGAAGAGGTAGAGAGGCAAGAAGAAGAGGATGATGTTGAAGAAGTCACTCAAAAGCCTACCCCCCCCCCCCCTAAACACCACTACCTAAATGGCCAAACAAAAGAAAAATTCCACCACCCAAAGAAAGCCTTCCTAAACCGAGCTCCATACCCAAAGCAACCCTTCCATTCCCACAAAAAAGATGCAAACAAAGAGAAATCTCTCATGCCAAGAATATTTGGGAGAAGATAGGAACAAATTCTATCAACATACCTTTGATTGATGCGTTGGGAAAAATTCCTAGCATTGCTATATTCATGAAAGACTTGGTTATCAAGAAAACATATGGGAATTTTGAGATGATCAAAGTCACTCATCAATTTATTGTCGTGTCGAAGCATGTGGCACAAAAGATGGAAGACCCCGAAGCTTTCACTATTCTATGCACTATTGGTGAGAGACATTTCAAGAAATTTTTGTGTGACCTTTGAGAAAGCATCAATTTGATGCCATATGCGGTATACAAAACATTGGATACCAAGGCACCAAGACGAACAACAATGAATTTTCAAATGGCTGATCGTTCAATGAAGAATCCGATTGAGATTATTTATAATGTGTCGGTGACAGTGGACAATTTCATTTTTCTGGTGGATTTTCTCATTCTTGATTGTCCAGTGGATTTTGAGGTGCTTATCATTCTTGGGCGACTATTCTTGGCTACTGGAAGAGCTCTTTGTGATGTAGAGAGGGGTGAGCTCACTTTTAGATTCAATGGAGAGAGAGAGTCATGTTCCATATTTGCAAAGCTTTGAAGCAACCCATGGATAATGATGCGACTTGTTCTTATGTTGATTTGGTCGTTGATGCGCTTGTTGAAAATGAAAGTGTCTTAGTTAGTTAAAAAGACACATTGGCAGCGGTGATTTGGAACATGGATGTGGAGAGTGAAGAAAGTATAGCGGAGGTAGTAAAGGCATTAGAGAGCTTTGGATCAAAACCTTATGTACCCAAAAAGCTATCATTAGACCTCGAAAACCGAGAAACTCCACTTACAAAACTATCCATAGAAGAACCACCAAAAATTAAACTAAAAGTCCTACCATCCCACTTGAGATATACCTTCCTTGGTCCAAACTCCACTCTACCCATAATTATTTCATCCGACTTAACCAAATCCCAAGAAGCCAAGCTTGTTGAAGTGGTGAAAAGGAGAAGCAAAGCTATTGGGTAGACCAAGGCGGATATAAGGAGGATTGACTAGGGTATATGTACACATAAGATCTTACTTGAAGAGGGGTATAGGCCGAGTGTGGATCATAATAGATTGAATCCTCCTATGCAAGAAGTGGTGAAAAAGGAGATCATTAAGTGGCTAGATGCGGGTGTTATTGTTCTGTTGTCTGATAGCAAGTGGGTGTCACCGGTGCAATATGTACCCAAGAAAGGAAGGATGACAGTGATTCTTATTGAGAAGGGTCCACAGCTACTAGATCCGTCACCCGGTGGAGAGTGTGTATGGATTACCGGAAGCTAAACACCGCAACAAGGACCATTTTCCTTTGCAATTTATTGATCAAATGCTTGATTGATTAGCGGGTCGTGCCTACTATTTCTTCTTGGATGGGTACTCTAGTTAGAACCAAATATCCATAGAAGCCGATGACCAAGACAAAACTACTTTCACTTGTCCCTATGGCACTTTCGCATTCCACAAGATGTCATTTGGTCTTTGCAATGTTCTCGCCACGTTTCAAAGATGTATGCTGGCCCTTTTTCATGATATGGTGGAGAATTTCCTTGAAGTGTTCATGGATGACTTCTCGGTAGTTGGAGATTCCTTTGACGATTGCTTGTCAAATTTAGAGAAAGTGCTAGAAAGATGTGAAGAAAGAAGGCTTTACTCAATTGGAAAAAGTGCCATTTCCTAGTGCAAGAAGGTATAGTGTTGGGCACAAAGTTTCTAAGAAGGGAATTGAGGTGGACCAAGCAAAGATTGAGGTAATTTCAAAGCTTTGACCTCCAATGACCGTGAAGGGAGTTCGAAGTTTCTTAGGGCATGCGAGATTCTATCGCCGCTTTATAAAGGACTTCTCCAAGATTGTAAATCCAATGTGCAAGCTCTTGGAGAAGGATTTCAAGTATGTGTTTGACAAGGCTTGTCTAAAAGCCTTTGAAGAAGTGAAGAAGAGGCTAACAACTGCATCAATCATTGTGAGTCCATATTGGGAGCTTTATTTCGAGCTTATGTGTGACGCTAGTGATGTGGCCTTAGGAGCTATGCTAGGTCAACGGGTAGACAGGATGTTTCATCCCATTTATTATTCAAACAAGACAATGAACGGAGCTCAATTAAACTACATGGTGACGGAGAAAGAGCTTTTGGAAATTGTGTTTGCCTTTGAGAAGTTTCGGTCATATTTGGTGGGATGGAAGACAATTGTTCATACCGATCATTCTGCTATCCGATACTTGATGACAAAGAAAGACTCAAAGGAAAGGTTTATCCGATGGGTGTTGCTCCTTCAAGAATTTGATATTGAAGTTCTAGATTGAAAAGGGACCGAAAACCAAGTGGCGGATCATTTTCCCGCTTGGAGGAGGAAGGTTGGCAAAAAGAAGAAATTAAGGTAAATGATGAATTTCCGGATGAGAGGATCTTGGCCGTATCTTGGGAAGCCATCCCTTGGTACGGTGATCTAGAAAATTTCATAGTAGGTGGGGTCTATCCTGAAGACTACACATTCTACCAAAAGAAGAAGCTAGAAAAGGATGAGAGATTCTATTATTGGGATAAGCCCTATCTCTTTAGGGTGTGTGTTTATGGAATCATTCAGAGGTGTATTGCCAAGTCTGAGCAAGAAGCTATAATGGAAGGGTTCCATTCTTCTCCTTATGGAGGGCATTATGGTGGAGTGAGGACGGCGGCTAAGGTGTTATAATTTGGCTTCTTTTGGCCGTCTTTACACAAGGATGCCCATGCTTGGGTGAAAAATTATGACCAATACCAATGGATGGGTGGAATTTCAAGAAAGCACGAAATACCAATGAACCCGATTGTTGAAGTGGAGCTATTTGATGTTTGGGGGATAGACTTCATGGGTCCCTTTGTGAGTTCTTATGGTAACAAGTATATCTTCATGGTAGTGGACTACGTGTCAAAATGGGTGGAAGCGGTTGTGCTCCCGAATAATGAAGCCAAGAGCGTACTTGCATTACAACAACAACATAATACCTAGCATATCCCAAAGGTGGGATCTGGGGAGGGTGGGATGTGCACAGACCTTACCCCTACCAAGATAGAGAGTAGAGCGTACTTGCATTCTTGAAGAAAAATATGTTTTCTAGATTTGGGACTCCTCGTGCCATTATTAGTGATGGTAGGAGCCATTTTTGAAACCGGGCCTTTGCAAATCTCCTCCAAAAATATGGAGCGAGACACAAAGTTGCAACTCCATACCACCCTCAAACAAGTAGACAAGTTGAAGTTTCCAATCGGGAGATCAAGAGCATTTTGGCCAAACCGGTTAATGCACATAGAACCGATTGGGCTAGGATAATTGATGATGCTTTGTGGGCGTATCAGATCACTTACAAGACCCTGATTGAGATGTCTCCATTTAAGTTGGTGTTCGGGAACGCTTGCCGTTTGCCGGTTGAACTAGAGCACAAGGCTTTGTAGCCATTGAAGAAATTGAACATGGATTAGAACGATGCCGCAAATGCAAGAGTCTTAAACTTGCATGAACTTGAAGAATTTCGGTTCTTGGCATATGAAAATGCCATGATATACAGAGAGGATAAGAAGGTGCTTCATGAATCAAGGATTTGGAACCGTACATTCAAAGTCGGGGACTTGGTGCTGTTGTTGGACTCTCGGTTGAAATTATTCCCTGGGAAGCTTAGGTCCAGATGGACGGGTTCATTCACGGTGGTTGGTGTTACCCTTATGGCTCGGTTAATTTGCAATCAAAAGAAGGTGGAAGAAGTTTCTGGGTGAATGGGCATCGTGTGAAGCACTACTTGGGATACGACGCCGAAGTTGGTGAAGTGGCGTGCATCTATCTTGATGAACCATGATTGAAGGAATCAAAATCGTCGTGCCGCAACGTTAAATTAGGCGCTTCTTGGGAGGCAACCCAAGTTTTTAGCATAGTTAGTTGTTGCATGTGCAAGTATCCAAGAGTGAAAGAAGCAAAGAAGTGGAAAAATGAAGGATGAAAGTCAAAGGAAAATTTGAAACAGTTCGAGGTGGACCGCCCCTGTGGCAAGGTGGACCACCAGAAAAAAGTCCAGAGAGTTGCAACTTTAAAAATCACAAATTTTTTTTGGCTAAATATGGTGGAGGCGGACCGCCTTATACAGTAGACGGACCACGGCAGGTAAGTATGTGTGTGTGTGTTCAAATGCATAGGAGAACAGGGGGAGGCGGTCCGCCCTCTCAAAGACGCGGACCGTCTTAATTAGGCAACCCAACCCAACGGGTTTAAAAACACCCAAAACTTCCCCATTCCTCATTATTTCATATTTTTCACAAATGAAAGGAACCCTAAGGCCGAAAATTCACCATTCATCACAAAAATCCTATCCCTATCACTAACAACACACATTAACCAACACACAACACACCCTCAAGCTTCACTTTAAATTCAAGTACTAGCTCAATTCTTTTAATTTTTCGTTAACTTTTTTGAAATTTATAATATCATGTTCTTAGTAGTAGAAGTAGTTAATAATAGTATAATTTATTATTGAATGTTCCTTTCTGCTTGAATGCTAAATCCTTAAAGTTGAGGTAGTTGGATAAAGTTAGGGTCTAAAAATTCTTACCTTTGCAAGTTGATTTGGAATGGGAATTTTAACCCCAAGTCTTGAACTCTCTATGATTGAGTGCTTGAAAGTGTAAAAAAAATTGTTGGGGTTGTGATAAGTGCATTTTACTTGATTTTTAAAGATATAATTTACTTCATAAAAGCACAAATTATCAAACCTCTTCTCTGTTTTTAACCAACTTTTACAGGAAAGATTACAAAGAACTGGTTCAAATCTGAAAATTGATTTCATGTAAAGACATGGCAAAAATAGCAAGAAAAAGAGCAAGTGATGTAGATTTCACAAAATGCCAAAGGAAGAGAACGAGATGAAATCCTACTACAAGCTCACATCAAGGAAAATCCATAACATGTTTTCAACCATAACATGTTTTCATACCAAAACATGTCATCAACCGAAAACGGTTTTGACAAAGCTACCTTCTGGCTATAAAAGGATGTGCCAAACGTCTGAAGAAGATCATCGGGGAAGTAGAAATCAATTCCTCTGTCTATTACTATAGCTTCAGCATTCTTATTTTCTCTATAAACCACGGCGGTGGCTATGCTTTATTTTCAGTACTAAATAAGAAAGTACTCTAGTCCTGATTTTAAATTAAATAGCAGGAATTATTCTTCGTGAATATTTCTTTCTATTTTCTTATTTAATGGACAAGAATATTGCTATTAGTAATATTAGCTCTACTATGGAGTAACTTTACTTTTGTTGGGAGAATGACGAATCTTGATATTCTTATATAATAGTAGAAGTTTGTTCTTCAATTTCACTTGTTTGACATGAAACTTTTGAATTTAAATTCTTACATGCTTTTAAATTTAGATGTTATTTAATTATTGCACACCTATCTACTTTGTACTACAGTTAACCTGTTACTAATTTTAAAATCGAAAGAGGCGAAGGAGTAATAAGATTAACTGTGGTATTGATATGTGTTGATATTAATTAAATTACATTTATCGATTTGTTGTAATTGATACTACACTAATTTTAAAACTGAAATGGGCGAATAGTGTAGTAATCAATTGTGACCAGTAAGGTAACCGAAAGGGACTTACTAAAAAAGAAGAAGAAGTGTGTTTCTGTCAAATAAATATTTCTGGAGCTTTTATATTACTATTTTAACAATTGATTTGTATAACCCGAAAGGAGTGCAATTAATTGTTCAAAATATGTAATCATATATAAATGTAATCGTGAGATGCATTTATAAATTTTGAAGAAATAGAAATTGAAGAATTAATAAATCTATGTTATAAAATATCAAGTGAAGTCAGGATCCCAACAATTTTTATAGTTGAAAAGAGAAAAATATTTTTTCTATTTGCTTTGTTTCCACTATATTTTATAATCATCTCACTACTCCAATTTTCTAATTTTCTCAAATAGCAATTAAAACAAGAAATATTTGTAGAATAGATAAACCAGTCCTTGTGGGTTCGACATCTTTCTATACTATAATTTGACAGAGTACGAGTGAATATTTCTCATACACCAGAAGCTCGTCAAATTTTTGGCGCCGTTGCCGGGGACTGGCTAAATCTACTTCAGATTAATTGTTTTATTGCTAGTTTGAGAATTTTTTTTTTTTTTTTTTTTTTTTTGTACTTGATAATTCAGGAAGTGCATGACCCGTTCTTCTTCAAGAGCACTAGTGAAATACGATCCTGAAATTGAAAAATCCTTAAAGTTGTTGCGAAAAGAACAAGTTTCACAAACCCAATCTTTCGTACAAAAAGAAATGGAAGGCGAGGAGCTTAACAATAATAACAACCCACCTCCACCACTTCAAGTGGAGGAACAATTTGATGAAGTAGCACCTCGACAAGATAGAATACTAAGAGACTATGCCAGGCCAGATCATTTTGAAGGTGAGTCAAGTGTAAGAAGACCACCAATAGCAGCAAATAACTTTGAAATCCGCACAGGTTTGATTCAGACCATTCAACAGTCATGTCAGTTTACTGGTGATGCAAGTGAAGATCCACACACTCATCTTATTGATTTCCTTGAGTTGGTTGAAACTTGCAAGTATACTGGTGTCACAACAGATGCTATCAGGTTACGGCTTTTTCCTTTTTCATTAAAAGGTGAAGCAAAAACTTGGTTGCGAAGCTTACCAAGAGGTTCGATTACTACATGGGACCAAATGACCCAGAAATTCCTTAATAAATACTTTTCACCTGCAAAAACAATTAAAATGAAGCAAGAAATTAATAATTTTATGCAAATAGATGTTGAATCTGTCTATCAGGCATGGGAAAGACTAAGAGCAATGTTAAGAAAATGTCCACATCATGGTATCCAAGATCCCGATATTTTGTACATTTTTTATCATGGTCTAAAACCCTCTGCTAGAAATGTAATTGATGCGGCATCAGGAGGATCCATAATGGGAAAAACCACTGCAGAAGCCATGCAATTGCTTAATGAAATTTCTGAAAATGCTGTTCAATGGCCCTCTGATAGGATGACCATTAAAAAAGCAGCAGGAGTTAATCAGGTTGAAGCTTTGAACTCATTGGTGCAACAAATAGCCTCACTAACACAAAAATTCGAGACTTTTCAGGTAAATTCCCAATCAACATCTTCATCTGAAAATTGTGATATTTGTGGAGGTATTCATCCCAATCATGAATGTCAAGCACACAATGAGGAGCAGGTAAATACTATTGGTTACCGCAATAATTATCCTTTTGGTAGCCCCATGGCACAAAAACATCCAGGTTTCCAATGGAGTAATCCTAATGGTGCTGAAAATTCTCAAAGATTTTTTAATCAAAAGCAGCAGGTACAAGGACCACTGGGATTCCAAAGTCAAAACAGAGGGCAACAAGGTTTTCAACAATATCCCCAAAGAACTCATCAGCCAAGTCTTGAAGACATGATATATAAACACATTAAGGCTGCTGACGACAAAATGGAAAGTCAAAATTCCGCAATAAAAAATTTGGAAGTCCAGGTAAGCCAATTAGCGACACTCATGTCGGAAAAAATCCAAGGTGCTTTGCCAAGCAACACTGAGAAAAATCCAAAGGAGCATCTCAAGGCCATCTCTTTGCGGTCAGGCAAAAATCTTGATGATCCTCATAATGATAGACAAGGAACACCACGAGATGTGGAACAGGTAAATGAAGGTGAGAATGAAAAAGAGCCAAATCTTTCAAATGAAAATAAAGAAAAAGGGAAAAAGGTACAAGAAAATGAATTGATTGTTAATCCTCACTCTGTACCTCTCCCATTCCCACAAAAGATGAAAAGAGAAAAATTGGATAAACAATTTTCAAAGTTTCTAGAAATTTTGAAACAGCTTTACATTAATGTACCTTTCACAGATGCCTTGACACAAATGCCTTCTTATGCTAAATTTCTCAAAGAAATTTTGTCAAGCAAAAGAAAATTAGAAGAAGTTTCGGTGGTTAAGCTTACGGAAAAATGCAGTGCTATACTTCAAAATAAGCTTCCAGAAAAACTTGGTGATCCAGGCAGTTTTACAATTCCTTGTACTGTGGGAGAAACTCATTTTGAAAAAGCATTATGTGATTCAGGTGCTTCAATAAATCTAATGCCTTTTTCAATTTTTAGGAAATTAGAGCTTGGTGAAATTAATGACACTGGTGTGTCTCTTCAATTGGCTGATCAAAGTACTAAAAAGCCGAAAGGAATTGTCGAAAATGTCCTTGTTAGAGTTGACAAATTCGTATTCCCAGTAGATTTTATAGTACTTGAAATGGAAGAAAACACTGATGTGCCATTGATTTTGGGAAGACCATTTCTCGCAACAGGAAGAGCAATAATTGACGTCCATCAAGGACAATTGATATTGCGAGTTGATGAGGAGAGAGTTATTTTTGACATGCAGAAAATAATAAAATTTCCCAATGATGATTCATCATCTTCTTGTTTTCAAATTGACTTGCTAAATGACCTTGCAAATGAATATAAAGATGATCAGTTAATTACTGATACATTGGAAAGATGTTTGGCCAGGTCAGGTACAAGAAATGATGATGACCCTACAAAAAGAGAAGAAGCATAAACACTAGAAAGGGAATCGGAAAATGAGAGAATCTTACAAGAAAATGTTCAATAAAAAATTGAACTCAAACCTCTTCCAACCCATTTGAAATATGTCTTCCTTGAATCTGAATTGTTTCCAGTGATTATTTCATCTTCTTTAACAATTGAACAGGAAAATAAACTGATTGTTGTGTTAAGAGAGCATAAAAGAGCCTTAGGATGCACTATAGCTGACATCAAAGGAATAAGTCCAGCTATTTGCATGCATAAAATTCTCATGGAAAAATGTCACAAACCAATAGTCCAACCCCAAAGGAGACTGAACCCAGCAATGCAAGAAGTTGTCAAGAAAGAAGTTGTAAAACTTCTAGCAGCAGGTATTATTTATCCGATATCTGACAGTCCTTGGGTAAGTCCTGTGCAGGTAGTACCAAAGAAAGGAGGTATGACAATAATAAAAAATAAAAATAATGAACTCATACCTACCAGAACAGTCACGGGATGGAGAGTCTGTATTGATTACAGACGACTCAATGAAGCCACTAGAAAAGACCATTTTCCCTTGCCTTTCATTGACCAGATGCTAGAAAGGGTTGCAGGCCATGGTTTTTACTGCTTTCTTGATGGATACTCAGGCTATAATCAGATACCAATTGCTCCAGAAGATCAGGATAAAACTACATTCACATGCCCCCAAGGTACATATGCCTACCGAAGAATGCCATTTGGACTTTGCAACGCCCCTGCCACATTCCAACGTTGCATGTCAGCAATTTTCTCAGATATGACTAAAAAGTTTCTTGAGATTTTCATGGATGATTTCACACTTTTTGGTAAAACATTTGAGGATTGTCTCTATCATTTAACATTGGTGCTTAAAAGATGTGAAGAGACAAATCTAATTCTCAATTGGGAAAAATGTCATTTTATGGTAACAGAGGGAATTGTTTTAGGACATAAAATCACCGCTAAAGGGATAGAAGCTGATAAAGCTAAAATTGATCTTATAGCAGGATTACCCCCTCCTACCACTGTAAAGGGCATAAGAAGTTTTCTCGGGCATGCAGGTTTTTATAGAAGGTTTATTAAGGATTTTTCAAAAATTTCTAAACCTCTAACTAACCTACTTATGAAAGATGTGAAGTTTGATTTTTCAGAGGCTTGCAGAAAATCTTTTGAAAGTCTCAAGGAAAAGTTGACAAATGCCCCAGTAGTTGTCACGCCAAGTTGGGAACAACCCTTTGAAATCATGTGTGATGCAAGTGATCTAGCTGTAGGTGCTGTGTTGGGCCAGAGACGTGATAAGATTTTTTGTCCCATTTACTATGCTAGTAGGACTTTGAATGAAGCTCAATTGAATTATGCCACGACAGAAAAGGAATTACTGGCTGTAGTATTTGCATTTGATAAGTTTCGTTCTTATTTAATAGGAACAAAGGTCACAGTATTCATTGACCATGCAGCTTTAAAATACCTCTTAGCTAAAAAAGATGCAAGACCTAGATTGCTAAGATGGATACTCCTTTTGCAAGAATTTGATCTTGAAATAAAAGATAAAAAGGGTTCAGAAAATCAGGTAGCTGATCATTTGTCCCGTTTGGAAAATCCTCCTACTGAAATACCAAGTATCAAAGAGGAATTTCCCGATGAGCATATTTTGTCAGTCACAACAATTATAAATCAGCCACCTTGGTTCGCTGACATTGCCAATTATTTGGTAGGGGGATGGATTCCAAAAGATCTTTCTTATGAACAAAGAAAGAAGCTCAAAAAAGAGGTAAGACATTACTTTTGGGAAGATCCTTACTTGTTTAAATATTGTGCAGATGGCTTAATCAGGAGATGTGTACCAGAAGTTGAGATGAGCAACATCATAAGTCACTGCCATGATGGAGCTGTAGGAGGACACTATGGAGGAAGAAGGACAGCCGCGAAAGTACTTGAAGCTGGTTTTTTCTGGCCCACTCTATTCAAAGATGCAAGAAATTATGTCGCCATTTGCGACAAATGCCAGAGAGTCGGTAACATTTCAAAACGAGATGAGATGCCTCTTAACTCTATTCTTGTGTGTGAAATATTTGATGTTTGGGGCATTGATTTCATGGGCCCTTTCCCTCTTTCAAATGGCTGTGAGTATATTTTAGTAGCTGTTGACTATGTTTCTAAATGGGTAGAAGCAATAGCTACTAGAAAAAATGATGCTCGTGTTGTTTGTGATTTTATCAAGAAAAATATCTTTTTCAGATTTGGAACTCCACGAGTTATCATAAGTGATCAAGGAACTCATTTTGTAAATAAACAGTTTGCTAGTTTGTTGTCAAGGTATGGAGTCACTCATAAAACAGGAACTCCATACCATGCTCAAACAAGTGGACAAGTAGAAGTATCCAACAGAGAACTTAAAAGAATTTTAGAAAATACTGTTGGTTCTTCTCGGAAAGATTGGTCTTTAAAATTAGATGATGCTTTGTGGGCTTATAGAACTGCTTTCAAGACCCCCATAGGCACATCTCCTTATAGACTAGTTTTTGGCAAAGCTTGTCACTTACCTGTAGAGTTAGAACATAAAGCATATTGGGCTATAAAATTGTTGAATCTAAATATGCCAGATGCAGGTAACAATCGCTTATTGCAACTTGATGAATTGGAAGAATTCAGACATGAAGCATATGAAAATGCAAAATTGTACAAAGAACGTACCAAAAAATGGCAAGATAGTCTCATTCGCCAAAAAGAGTTCAAAATAGGAGAAAAAGTTCTGTTATACAATAGCCGGTTGAAATTATTTCCGGGAAAATTCAGGTCACGATGGACGGGACCATACATTGTCACAGAAGTTACTCCCTATGGTGCCATTGAAATACAACACATAAATGGCGGAGAGAAATTCAGGGTAAATGGTCATCGTTTGAAACCTTATGTTACCCGATTTTTTGACAAACAACCTTCAACAATCCTTTTTGCTTGAAATAAAAATCTCCTAAGTCGAGCTGACGACTGTAAACTCAGAACTATTTTCCACTCTTAGTCTTTGCATTTTAATAGTTTTCAATATACATTTAAATATAAATATTTATATATAAATACTTTTTAAAATGATATGTAAAAAAAAAAAAAAAAAAAGCTACAAATATAAGAGTTTATGTGTATATGTGCATGGTGTGTATTAGTATTGTGTCCGTTAAAAAAAAATTCGTAGTACTTTGTGTAGTACCATGTTATTAAAGTTTTTCTTACTATTAGATGCTCTATGTCAGTACATAAAATATAAAAAAAAATAATAATAATAAAGGACAATTACAACAACTCAGGTCACATCCGTGACTTGTTTTGCCTGATTTTGATATAGCTTTTTGGCCAACTTGTTATGGAAATATTGAGAATTCCTTTAAAATAGGTGCATTGAATACAATTTTACTTACATTGTTCAGCTTTTACCTTTCCCAACACATAATCAGACCCCACCCTTCTTTTTGCTCCATCACTTTCACACCATCAAAGAACCACCGCCCACCACCTTTCCAAAGTTGAAAATTTCAGCCATGACCACCCATATCATATAATTTTTCATTATCCCTTTTTTTTTTATTCTCTTTCTCTTAGCCATGTAAAGTTTCTTTATTTCTCTATTATATACAGTCTTTTTCTTTTATTATTTTTAATTTTTACTTAGTAAAAACAAAAACAAAAAAATGAATTCCTCAAAGAAAATCATGTCATTAAATATGTCAAAGCCCTCTAAAAAATCAAAGCTTGACCCGGCTGTATGGATAATGACTGAAGCAAATCGCACAATCATTGACGAGTGCGAAATGTTTTTCTCATCAACTGATGGAGAAAAAGCTTGTGAAATTCTGCAACACATCAGGTCTCATGGTTGGGAATCCTTCCTGAACAATCCAGAAAATTATGTTAAAGAAATAATGCTAGAATTCTATGCCAATATGAATGAAACGAACAGAACTTCCATTGTGCAAGGTAAAGTGATTTATTTTAATTCTGAAGTTCTGAATCGATTGTTTTCATTGAAGGATGTTGATGACTCTGAAACTAGGGCTAAGATAAAGGGTAAAGATTCCAACTTCACACAAGAAGCTTTAAAAGTTTTGTGTCCAAATGGTGTGAAGCTTACTGCAGGAACAACATTAAATCCTTTAACCATAACTTGCTCGTGTATGGTCGAGACAGCGCGCACATGGGGAAAATTTGTAAGTTCTCGATTAATCCCGTACACGAACACGTCGAACTATGATTTAAAAAGGGTTATGCTGATTCATGCTATTCAAGAAAATTTACCGCTGAATGTTGGAAAGCTAATCAGTGATGAAATGTACAAATGTCGCTTTGAAGCTTGTGAATGTTTATATTTTTCGTCGACGATCACTCGCTTAGTGAGGAGCTTTGGTGTCCAAACTGATACTTTTTATAATATGGTAAAGACTTGTCTTATTGGAAAAAAATATCTGACTAGTTTAAATTCTGCTCGTGGGCTAGAATCTGTTGAACATGAACTAAATGAGGGAGAAAATTCAGCACTGGCTGAAATAGAGGTGCAAGAAGATCCGAACATAAGGTCATTCTCTGTCACTACTTCAAAGGAAATTTATGATTCTCTCCAACATGTATTAAAGGAACAAGCTGCTATGAGAAAAGAGTTGGATACCTTTGTGAAGAAACAAGCACAAAAAGAGGCAGTGATGAGTGCTCATCTAGTACATGTTACAACAGAGATAACAGACACTAAGCATGGTCAAAACTCTATGTGTCAAACTCTACAGAATCATGTTGCTTCTACATACCCAACCATCTACATGATGGGGAATTTCTTGTGCAACCTTTCTAATGCTGTCAACTGCTTTAATGTTCCAAATTTTCAGCCCGATTCTTGTGAAAATCCAGGTAGCGGAAATTTTCCTGATGTAGGTACTAGTTGGTCTCAACTTCCAGGACTTTCAACCTCCATACCAGCCCCGCTGCCAGTTGTCAGGCCATTTGGAGACCAGTCGTTCACAACAGATGTAACAATAATTCAAGGATTTGCTACTTCTAGGAATCCTTCTGATTTCCTCAATGATGAGCCATCTGTTCCGAATTCACGTCTGGTAAAAGATGATTTTTGATGCTGATCTTTCCTTCTTTGGGAAAGATGACACTGGTGCTAGTAAGAATTGATATTTGGATTATTCATCCGGGAGGATGAATGATTCAAGCGTGGGGGTGGTAAGTAAATCTATCTGGCTCTTTCTTCTGTAGACTTTTGGAATCATGCTTGTTTGTTGTCTTGCTGATATCTAGCATTGGTCACTATATCTTTTTGGTGAATTAAAAAAGAATGGCTGCTAGCAGGAACTTTTGTGTAGTGAAAAGATGACATCTAACAGGATAGAAAATTTTTGTGGTTTTAAATAACCAAGTATATCTAATGGTTGTTGTATGTTGTGAAGTAGGGACTCTATTGATGTTGGAACTCTTGTAGGAATGACTTGTGATTGTAAATATTCCTTCACAGGTTATTGCTTTAATGCCATCTTTCATGTGTTTCTTTTATTGAAGGTCTAACTTTATCAAAAAAGTGATGCACTTTGGCAGTTTATAATGGAAATGATGCCATTTCAAAAAAAAAGTTCCAGTAGGTTCCAAATGATAAGTTTCTACTTCAACTCAATTTTTGGCGTAAAGTATCTCTTCTCATCAAATTTGGTACTACACTGTTGGAAAACACATATTCTTCTTGACTTTTATTTATTTATTTATTTTTAATTTTATGTTTAAACAAGGAAAAAATGATTTCAAAATATATATATATATATATATATATATATATATATATATTTTGCACATGATCATCATTCAATAAATTATTGGCTACACTTTTGAGTGTTTCAAGTCCTTAAGAGCTACAGAAACTTCTAAGTTTATGCTACCAGCTTTTCAAATGCAAATAACCTATTGTCATGAATCTTAGATTTTTGAAAATAATCGGGACATATATAAAAATAACAATCAATAACTAGAACTTGTCTCTATTGTTTCTCAAGGCGAAATCATAGAAACATGCTGATTTTGAAAAATGAATTAGGCCATCTTTGGACCGCTTGAGCCTTTTTGTTAATCCTACCAAATGAAAATTATTCCTAGTATCCAAATTTTTAGCCTTACTACCTTTCTTTCAATAAAACTTCATAACCTTGCCCAAATATATATATATATATATATATATGTATACACATACATGTTATATATGTATAAAAAGAGAAACTTTTTCATATACCCATTTATCCTTCAACCTAGCTTTATGTTAAAAAGGATGACGAGTTGTGTATGTGTATACAGAGCAATAAAAGTTCCAAAAAGATTGAAATACACATTACACGTTGAAGTCATATGGTTCAAAAAAAAAAAAAAGAAGTAGAAAATGAGAAGAAATATATATTCTCAGAGAAAGGAAGAAGAAATTTGTATATATCAAGTAGTTGAAAAAAAAAAAGCGTGGATGGTATATTGTTAAAACCATCTTCGTGATTTAATCTGGGGTCTTGAACAAAGTCGTCCTTACTTAAAATGCCAAAAAAAAATATATATATATATATATATAAAAAAAAAAAAAAAAGCTCGTCAAAAAATAAAGAGTCACTTTGAAAATATTCCTGCAACATACCAGCCCTCAGCCTGACATTATAAGCCAATAAAAGACCTAAAAGATTTTGAAGTCAGCACTGATCTATATTAGTGGAGATTGACAAGAAAGACAAGCCTATGGTTTATTGATTTACCTTTGAACAATAAAATGTTCTTGATTATTTGAGAAAATTGAAGATTTCTAGCAATAATAAATGCAGAGAAAACTAGAGGTATAAACAAGTCAAGTTTCTAAAAAGTTCAATTAGGCTCGAACTATCAGGTGTAGTTTTTGTTTTACGAATGTGTAAATAATTATTCTTCAAAAAAAAAAAAAAAAAAAGGTTTTCTTTCCTCGAGGACGAGAAAAGGTTTAAATGGGGGAGAGTTTGATAAGTGCATTTTACTTGATTTTTAAAGATATAATTTACTTCATAAAAGCACAAATTATCAAACCTCTTCTCTGTTTTTAACCAACTTTTACAGGAAAGATTACAAAGAACTGGTTCAAATCTGAAAATTGATTTCATGTAAAGACATGGCAAAAATAGCAAGAAAAAGAGCAAGTGATGTAGATTTCACAAAATGCCAAAGGAAGAGAACGAGATGAAATCCTACTACAAGCTCACATCAAGGAAAATCCATAACATGTTTTCAACCATAACATGTTTTCATACCAAAACATGTCATCAACCGAAAACGGTTTTGACAAAGCTACCTTCTGGCTATAAAAGGATGTGCCAAACGTCTGAAGAAGATCATCGGGGAAGTAGAAATCAATTCCTCTGTCTATTACTATAGCTTCAGCATTCTTATTTTCTCTATAAACCACGGCGGTGGCTATGCTTTATTTTCAGTACTAAATAAGAAAGTACTCTAGTCCTGATTTTAAATTAAATAGCAGGAATTATTCTTCGTGAATATTTCTTTCTATTTTCTTATTTAATGGACAAGAATATTGCTATTAGTAATATTAGCTCTACTATGGAGTAACTTTACTTTTGTTGGGAGAATGACGAATCTTGATATTCTTATATAATAGTAGAAGTTTGTTCTTCAATTTCACTTGTTTGACATGAAACTTTTGAATTTAAATTCTTACATGCTTTTAAATTTAGATGTTATTTAATTATTGCACACCTATCTACTTTGTACTACAGTTAACCTGTTACTAATTTTAAAATCGAAAGAGGCGAAGGAGTAATAAGATTAACTGTGGTATTGATATGTGTTGATATTAATTAAATTACATTTATCGATTTGTTGTAATTGATACTACACTAATTTTAAAACTGAAAGGGGCGAATAGTGTAGTAATCAATTGTGACCAGTAAGGTAACCGAAAGGGACTTACTAAAAAAGAAGAAGAAGTGTGTTTCTGTCAAATAAATATTTCTGGAGCTTTTATATTACTATTTTAACAATTGATTTGTATAACCCGAAAGGAGTGCAATTAATTGTTCAAAATATGTAATCATATATAAATGTAATCGTGAGATGCATTTATAAATTTTGAAGAAATAGAAATTGAAGAATTAATAAATCTATGTTATAAAATATCAAGTGAAGTCAGGATCCCAACAATTTTTATACTTGAAAAGAGAAAAATATTTTTTCTATTTGCTTTGTTTCCACTATATTTTATAATCATCTCACTACTCCAATTTTCTGATTTTCTCAAATAGCAATTAAAACAAGAAATATTTGTAGAATAGATAAACCAGTCCTTGTGGGTTCGACATCTTTCTATACTATAATTTGACAGAGTACGAGTGAATATTTCTCATACACCAGAAGCTCGTCAGGTTGCTTTATTGATGCCATGTATGTGTTCAAGCATGAAAACCCATTAGTTGGGGGAGGGGTTTTTGGATTTCAATTGCATATCCTTGCTCAAATTGTGAATTACAAATCCTTGTTATGCTTGATCTTGAATTTTCAAGTGTTTGAGAGTATCTTAAGTGAAAGAGAAGTTGCCACTGTTTTTAACACTTTGCATCAGATGAACATTGGTGCAGAGGAAAACCCTCTCAAGTTAACACTAGGCGAACTGCCCTTGAGTTAGGGCGGACCACCTCAACATTTTCACTTCTCTGGATCTTGAAGAGGCAGATCGCCCTTGTGATAGGGCGGACCACCTGCACAGTTTTATGTCTCAGTAATTTTTCAGACGGACCGCCTGTCTTGCATGGTGGACTGCCTGTCTTCCATAGGAGGACCGCCTATCCCTGATCCTGCAGCTTGCTCTCAATATGGCGGACCGCCCCTTGTTGCTTTATTATTGTTTCACTATTTCTTTGCTTTCATTGTGTAGCATACTTGGCTATAACTAACCATAGTTTTTGACCTGTTTGGCAGACATCATGCCTAAACAAGGGGGCAAAAGGAAACAATCTCAAGTACCAACCACTCCTTCAGATGAAGATGCACAAGATAATATACCATTGGCCACTTTAACAAGGCAATCAAAGGGTGAGGCAAGAAAGAAAAAGAGGCAAGATGCTTCATCTTCTCATGGTCAACAAAAAGAACAAAGGGAAGCTGAGTCTAGACCGGAGGAGAGGGAGGATGATAGTGCCACTGAAAGATGAGAGGAGCTACCTCAAGAGACTGAGTCCAATGATGATGACCTTCCTATTGCTTAGAACGTTGTGTATTTGTTGTTTTATAATAGGTTTGTGAACAAGCGTGTTAACCCCGAGCTGTTCATAGGTATGACAGGTGTAGACAAGAAGAATCCCGACATTTATGCAAGATATCAGAAGATAGGATGGGACAGAGCATTTGGGAGACCATTGGGTCAGGCTAATGAAACCATGGTTTTGAGTTTTATGCAAACTTCGCTAAAAATGAAAAAGGTAACAGTGTATTGTAGAGAGCAGTTTGTTGATGTGTCTGCAGGTGCTTTGATGAGATTCCTCAAGCTTGGGAAAAACTTCTCCCAAAAGCAACACATGGCTAAATTGCAAATGTCTGAGGTGGAGTAGAGAGCATGGTTGGTGCAAATTATTAGGCAGGAAAAGAATCCTCACTGGAGGCAAGATGGAGTTCAAATCGTGAGGTCCGACCTTAATTTTGAAGCAAAAGGTTGGAAATACATCTTCATCTCCAGAGGCAGACCAACAAGAAAAAATAAAAAGCTTACACTAAAGAGGGCAGTGATGATAGAGTGCCTATTGATTGGGATTCAAGTTAATTTTGGGAGCGGAGATTGTCAAAAAATGGTGGAAGTTGCAAGTCCGAAAAGGACAATCTCTCATTCCCACACACATTGACTGAGTACTTGATGCATCACGGTTGCGAAGAGTAGCCAGGTGATATTAAATAAAACACAATCGCAACATTCAACTGGTATGCAGTCAAAGAAACCCTTCCACCAGCTCCTTTAAGTAATTATCTATCCACTGACACATTTGATATACCATCCACCTCGGAGGCAGTCCCTCCCTGGCCTGAGCCCAAGCCAACTGGCCCTTCTACTTCTGTTGGTACTGGCACTACACTTGAGGAGATGCCTTAGGTAGTGCAAGACTTTGGTGCCAAGTTAGACGAAATCAAGACTCTTCTGTCCAACTTGCCACAAGTCCAGCCACCGCCCCCACCTCCACCTCTAGCTGCTACCCCAAAGTACTTTTCTAAGATGATCTGAGCTATGCAAGCTCACATTGTGGCAGTTGAGAACAACACCAAAGCATTTGGGGATCATACTAAAGCCACTGAGGATCACACAAAGGCACTTGAGGGAACCCAAAAGGACATTGTAGACATGAAAATGGTCATGAGGGAGTTGACTGCCTACTGTGTATCCATGGACCAGAAAATAAGTAAAGCTTTCAAGGTATCTCCAGGGTTGATCACAACAAGAAAGAAGACACCACCACCCCGTATCTATCTCCAGGCCACTACTGGTCCTACTGGTACACCTCTAGCTACATCTCTTGCTCCTTCAGTTACTCTTACTGCTCTATCTGCTACAGCTCCATCACTGGCTTCTACTGTTGAGCCTAGACCTTCTCGTTCACAGGCTCTGGCTAAACTCTTCAAGAAAGCCCAAGAAAAAAAAGCTGAGGACTTAAGAGATAATGTGGAGGCCGCTGAGGCTTTGGACTTTGATGTTGATGATGATGAGGATGAGGTGCCTTCAGATTTTAGTCCTGACCCCACTATCATGCCAGAGGATGCTCAATTACAGCTTGTCACGCACTTGTCTCTTGAGGAGATCGATAGAGCACAGGCTGAGAAGAAGAAGACAGATGCCGAGCCTCCACTTGCACCTGTGGAAGGAAAAGGCAAGGAGCTTGCTTGAGCGCACCAGGGATCCCCTTTCTACCCCGATACACTTTACTTTGATTTACTTAGCATGCGGGGACGATGCTAGAGTTTTTAGTTGGGGGAGGGGTTCGAATGTGTATATGTATTTTGGATAGACTTGTACTTGTGCTTAGTGATATCCATATACATATTCGAACCATCTTGATGTATATACACTTGCTTAGTATAGCTAGTTGTTTATGTTCCAACTTTTTAGTTTTTCAAATAAGCTTCCGATTTTCTTTGCTTGGTTCTTTTCGGAGATTCTTTTTAAACCAAGTATGTACATGAAAACTTTTGAAAATATATTTATGAATCATGTGGTACTACCTTATGTTACACTGTTTTTATGGCATTTTTGACAAGTATATGTATATTTTGATTTACATGGCGTAAGTTGTAGACCGTGAGGGTCTTTTGTTGGCTTAATTGAGTTGTTGGCATGGTCTAATCTTTGTATGCTTCGTGACTGAGTGTCCTTAGTGTGTTCTTGGATTTTGTACTTGGAAGATCACTTACATGTGTGGTGAGTTTGGAATAATAAAGCTTGTATGTGTGACTTGATTGTTTGAAACTTGCTCTTAGTGTACTTTGAGCCGAAATCCTAGGTGAAACTTGGCTTGAGACATGATTTTAGGCTTTGCTTGGACCGCTAGAATTCTAAATGGCCTACCCTTGCATATTTATCCTAATCAACCACTTTGAGCTTTTAACCGTTCATTTGGAAACCACAAATTGAAATCCGGACCAATTCTTATGTCCTAAGGCACCAACCCTCTTTTGACCCTAACCTCCTTATTTGTATTGAAAAACGTACGACTTAGGCTAACACTTATGTTTGGGGGAGATGGTAAAAAGTTTTGGAAACCGTTTGTGAATGTCACTTGAAGTAAAAAAAAAAAAAAGAGAAGAAAATCAAAGAAGAAAACAAAAAGAGAAAAGCAAAAGAGAAAAAGAAAAAGGAAAGTGATGAATAAAAGAAGGGACGACTAAAAGGTAGAGTAAGCCGACATGAAAAGAAAAGGAAAGTTGCACTTTAAAGATCAAGATAATGTAGTGTTAAGGAGGTGTAAGTCACTAGTTAGCCAAATATATCAAACCTTGAACCAAAAGCCTACATTACAACCTTATCGAATCCTAATTGATCTCTAGTCAAGTATCCCTATATTAGTGGAGAAGTACAAGAAGGAAAAGTTTTCGAGTTTTTAGGAAACATGCATGAGAATTTCCTTGCCAGTATGAGAGTTTGAATTATTGGAGTCCAATTTTTGTTCTAGAAAGTGTTTTGTGAGTATAAAACTCCATTCTTTTTTGTAAGGATAGCAAGTGACTTTTGAGTGTGGAATTTGAGTACATAGTAAAGTACACGAGCAAGTGAAGCGAGCCGATAACCTTGAGGCAACTCTAGAGGCTCATGTGTTTCCTTTTGCCATGGTTCGATTAGGATATATAGTTGCTTGTCAAGTGTTTATATGGATAGCTGTAACTAGTTGGTACTAACTAGCTGATTAATGAAAAATGATTTTTGTAATGGTAAATATGGAACATGAATTGATATTGAGCTTGAACATAAAAATACATTGGCATCCTTGATTTTGAGTTGCTAGAGGACAAGCAAACACTTAAGTTTGGGGAGAGTTGATAAGTTGGTATTTTACCAACTTAAAGACTACTTTAAACTTTAGTTTTTGAATCCAAAGGAAAAATTTGGTATTGTTAATTTTGTAAATTGCTTAGTTTCAGATTGTAATGAGTTTGCATGAGCATTGGTTAAATATTAAAGCGAAAGAGCAAGAATTGGAGCCAAAGTGTGAAGATCATGATGCCACAGATGAGGCGACCCACCTCAAGTCTTGGCGCTGCGCAGAAGGAAGAAGTAGAGAGTGGAAAATTGAGGCACAGCTTGAGGCGTCCCGCTTAGAAGCCCAGGCAGACCGCCTGGAGATAAATCCTGCAGGGAAGAGCGCCCACAAAACATCAAAAAGTTGAGCGTTTTTTAGCCCAGAAATAGGTGGACCGCCTCTCTATTTAGGCGGACCGCCACAACCACTGTGACTGCATTTCTTTGCTTGTATTAATAGCAAAAGCTAGTGTTTTAATAACATTACATTCCTTATTACAAATGATCTCTCTAGAGACGATTTTAAGAGCCATGTAGAAGTCTTTTCATCTATTTGTAAGCTTCTTAACTTTTATCTTTGAATCTTAATTCATACACCAATTCAAGATCTATGTTTGAAATCATTTCATCATTTCATTACATATTTATTGCTTTGATTTAAACCCTAGTATGAGTGGCTAAACTCATAACTAAGGGTGTACATATGCTATAAATGATAGAAAATCAATGGGTATTGTTCAATTTCACTACACATGATACAAGTCGCAATTATCCAACTCCCCATTATAATAACATCAAAATTTCAATATCCATCATATTTGGGGTTTCTTGTCTACTTAGATAACTAAAGACTTAGGAGAGATTAGTTAACATAGAATAGTAGAGTTGGCGAGGATTTGGGTTGACAGGCTATTTCATAGACTAACCCATTTTAAAGGAGTTACGCTTGGAAGAGGTTTCCTTTCCTCGGGTCCTTGAGTAGTGCTTTATGCACTCAACTAAGGCTTTGGCAGGCGGGGTGAGATAAATCTCTCTTAGGCTGGGAGGATTCCAGAGATTACATTAGAATGACTCGACCATAATTATACTTGTGTTGGAAAGGTGAAGTGAATACACCAGCTGATTGGATATTAATATTAGCCGTTTACACCTCTAGCTTCGCAATATAGAATCAATTCTTGCTTTAATTTGTATGCATTATACTTTAACATAGAAGTATATCGAACAACCCCATTTCTAGGACTCAATACTAAGCTTCATTGAATTTCTATTTGCAACTCTCTTACTTGACAAGCTAGTTCCCTTGGGAAATCGACCCTGACTCACATCAGGTATTATACTTTGACGACTGCCCCTCACCATTAATGGTGTAGAATTGAGCGTGGATTAACAAGGTAACGGATAATTCTTTTGATTGCCACCAAATGTGATACTTTTGGAGCTGACTGAAACCTGGCACATCTGCATACTGAAAACATGATATCTGGCAGACTAGAAGATAAGTAAAGTAAAGATCCAATATGCCTCGATACAATGAGGCATGCATATCAATACCCTTTTCATTAATTACTAAGCTAATTGCTGGACTCATAGGAGTTTTAGTGGGATTTGCTTCACTCATTCTGAATTTTGCAATTAGTTCTGAATTTTGCAATTAGTTCTGAGGTGTACTTGGATTGGCAGATGAAGATTCCCTTTTCAGTTGTTTAATTTGAGGTCTAAGGAAGAAAGTCAACTCTCCCATCATACTCATTTCAAATTCTCCCTACATCAAAGCTTCAAATTCCTTGCACATAGACTGATTTGTGCTACCAAATATAACATCATCAGCATAGATTTGTAGGATCAGATTTCCGTTAGGAGTTTGTTTAATAAATAAAGTTGTATCACTTACTCCACGAGTAAAACCATGTTTGATGAGAAAGGAACTTAGTCATTCGTACCATGCCCTAGGGGATTGTTTAAGACCATAAAGTGCTTTAGATAATTTAAGAACATGGTGAGGAAACATTTTGTTTTTAAAACCAGGAGGTCTTCAGTGCTACCTATTTTTTTCCTCTAAGGGATCTCTCCACCAAGACCAACCCACCGACTCGGCTTGTTTAACATAAACTCCGTCCTTGATAAAACCATTCAAAAATGCACCTTTGATATCTATTGATATAGTTTGAATGTTTTATAGGAATTATACGCCAATAACATGCGAATAGATTCTAACTTTGCTAATGGAGCAAACATTTCATCATAGTCGACTCCCTCTATTTGAGATTAGCTTTGAGCAACTAAGCAAGCTTTATTTCTTACCACCTTGCCTTTTTCAATATAATTTGTTTTGAAAGACCCATTTGGTTCCAATTACTAAGGTTTCTTTGGGTCTGGGAACAAGATTTGAAATCTGATTCTTTTCAAACTGTTTTAACTCTTCTTTCTTCGCATGAACCCAAAACACATCTTGAAGTGCTTCATCATTTCTTTTAGGTTCGATCTGTGAAATGAAAGTAAGGTTAGTATTAAGGAATCTTCTATCATCACGTGGATCACCAGCGATGAATTTTTGTGGATAGTCTGGTTCACTTTTCCATTCATTAGAAACCATAATATCTGAATCAACAGCCGAATCGGTTGGCTTTTCTTCTATTGAGGGTTTTGGATTTTCAGTTGTTCTCTCGACTGGATTTTCAGGATGTTGGGTCTCAGATCAAGTCAGCTGGGTTTGAGCATCTTCTTCGTCACTTGTCAGTATACCTTCCTCGGCATTTTTCCAAGAGTCATCAAAAACCACATGCAGGGATTCTTCAACACATAACATTCTCTTATTGAAGACTATATGATCTACTAGTAGTAGAGTAACCGAGAAATATTCCTTCACTACGAGGATCAAATATTCCAAGATTGTCCGTTCCATTATTGTGTATAGAGCATTTGCATCCAAATGATGAAAGTAGTTAATGTTAGGGCGCTTACCTTTCCATAGCTCATAAGGAGATTTATTTAAGATATGACGGATAAGGCATCTATTTAAGATATGACATGCAGTACTTACCGCTTCAACCCATAAGTGATTTGGAAGAGAATGCTTGATTAACATTTTCATGGCCATGTCTTGGAGAGTTATATTCTTTATCTCAACTACCCCATTTTGTGGAGTTCTTAGAAAGAAAAAATTGAGAGTGAAGCCTTGATTATTGAAGAACTCTTCAAACATATTGCTCTCAAATTCTTCACCATGGTCATTTCTGATGGTAGAGATATAGTAACCTTTTTCTCACTGCACTTTCTTGCAAAATACTTCAAAATTTTTTAGAGAATCATCATTAGAAATACCTCCATTGTGAGAACATAGATATTTTTCTCCCTTGACCCGGAGAGAACAACTTTACCTTTTGTATCATGAATGATGCATCTGGATGATTCAGACTTAACTTTGTATTCTCTATTACAGAGTTGGCTAATACTCGACAAATTATATTTTAATTTATCCACTAAGAAGGCTTCTTTGATTTTACATGAATGATTGAGAGAGATTATCCCAATACCAATAATTTTACCTTTTGCATCTCCTCCAAACTTAACAGATCATCCATCAATTTTAGTGACAAATTTGAATAGTTTTTTGTCACATGTCATTTATGGGGAACACCCACTGTCTAGAAACTATTTTCCTTTTCTGCATGCTCATTTGTGGTGCTATGGCGAAATAATTTATAGATTTTTAAGTACCCAAGCTTGCTTGAGTCCTTGGGGTTTAGTTTTTGAGGTGCTAGCCTCACAGTTAACTTTGGATCCCCACACCTACTTACCTGGATTATCTCTACTAATTCTGCACTAGTTTTTAGTGTGACCAGGTTTTCCACAATAACAGAAACCGATACATTAAATTCAATGGTAGAACGTGATGATGACTTGTGAATGGGTATTTTACGTTTTGATTTATTTTGATAGGTCGGTCGGTCAGATCTTATGGAGCTTTGGCTAGTTGATTTGTGTAGCCCATTTAATTGAAGCTTTAGATCCTGAACCTCTTCTTGAAGAAACTCTCTCCTGATTTCCACTACTTCAAGTTTAAGTTCCCATTCTATTCTCTTTAGTCAAAGTTTTTAACTTTTTCAAAATTTTTTCCATTTCATCAAGTACTTCATCATGATTTCTAGAGTTTTTTATACGAAATTCGCAGCATACCTCACTAAAGTCGGGAGATGTCATGCCTTGTTCAGTTGAATAACTGGTAGCCATGAAGCAGATGTTTGCATTTTCCTCTTGATCTTTTTCAGATTCTTCTTCATCACTCTCAGCTGCATATGATCTGTTCTTACCTTTGAACTACTTCTTCTTAGATTCATGAACATTGGCTGCAATATATCCTAGTTTTTCATAGTCATAGCATCATCCTTCATTTTTTGTTATTATTGTTCCGATTCTCCTTCCTATACTGAGTTCTGGATTTTCTGAATTGCCTTCTTTTGTTCATCAAATTACTAATGTTCTTAGACATCATAGCAAGTTCTTCTTGGATCTCATCATCCTCTTGATAATCACAGGCGACTTCTTCTGTAGTGGTATTGAAAGCCATTGTTTTCTTCTTTTCTACTTGAGCATTCCTTTAGAGATGGTTTTCTTAAAAAAAATTAGACTGCCTCTTAGTTATTCATAAGATAACTTGTTTAGATCTCCACTTTCTATATTAATGACCTTTGGTTGCCAAATAGTAGGATGACTACGAAGAATTTTCCTGACTTGCTCTCCGTTAGTATAGACTTTTCCAAGAGCTTTTAGTTCACCAAGGATTTTGCTGAACCCTGCAAACATCTCCTCTACAGATTCACCTTCATTCATCTGGAATAGTTCATATTCATAGACCAAGAGATTAACTCTTGTTTTACCTTACTAGTTACCTCAGAAGTAACTTCTAGCTTATCCTATATTTCTTTAGCAGTTTTACAGCTGGATATCTTTTCATACACTTCTCTACTGATAACATTGTATAGACTGTTGATGGTCTTATAGTTGAGTTGAATTATCTCCATTTTCTCATTGGTATAGTCATCCATATCAAGAGCAATTGGAGCAACATATGTATCTTCTTCAGGCTTCTTAATGGGTTTTATAGTAGGCAAATCATAGGGTCCATTCTTGATAACATACCCGACCTTATAGTCAACCGATTTAACATATATTTTCGTACGAATCTTCCAATGACCATAGTGCTTTCATTGAAGTAAGGAGGCCTGGTGGCAGAAGTTCCCTCTTGTAGTAGAGGTCTGTTGACAA
Source organism: Petunia secreta (assembly GCA_029990175.1). Taxonomy (NCBI): domain Eukaryota; kingdom Viridiplantae; phylum Streptophyta; class Magnoliopsida; order Solanales; family Solanaceae; genus Petunia; species Petunia secreta. The sequence goes on along the minus strand of JARKIP010000085.1, from coordinate 3,338,410 downwards.
CATGAGAAGACATGATCTTTCCTCACTTGCTGTTAGGCAAACAAACAAAATAATGTGAGACCAAGCTCTAATACCAATTGAAAGTACAAGAAGAGGGGGGGGGGGATGAATTTTTTGTTTTAAATTAGTTAGTCGCCTTAGAGGATCAGGTAGTTGACTGTATATATGAAATATAACAGTAGAACATAAATTAAATGCAGAAAAGTAAAAGTGACACAGTGATTTTTATACTAGTTCAGAACCAATGTGATTCTTAATCCAGACCCCTTGGGTTACAAGAGAGAGTGTTTCAAGTACACCGTGTGGTTGATCGTTCACCACTAGTGACTCTATCGTTGGTTTTGGGCCTTCGCTCACCAACAACGAACAAGTCTGATCTATAGCTTATCAGACGAACTTCACCTTGACACAACTATTACGTCTACCTTGATCTTCTCTCAAGTATAAAATGATATTATTAATTAAAAGCTAGAAAATGATGCAAATAGTCAATAGAAGTGTGAGTGACTTCTTTGTCGAGGTTTTCTATTTATAGTCTTCCATTGAAGTAGCTGTAGAAAGGGTTATTAAGAAATATCTTCCAATCAGCTGCCTTGATTGATCTTCATGATTTCCTTCGTGATTGATTTGATTGAGATCATGAATTTCTTTGATAGAGTGTTTTGCAGTATTCTTTATTGCATGAGAGATACTTTTGACCCAAGAAAACTTTATCATAAAAAGATGTTTTTGTGATATGGAATCTTTTTAAGAAAAGAGCTAGTAATTGGCGTTCACACCTTTGAATGCTTTCACACGATACAGCTGGCCCTGGAGACTTTAATTATTAATATTCTCTATTCGAAATCTTTCCTTAGTTAGATTTCGTCTATTAAAGCCAGTTGCTGCTTTCCATATATAGCTGACATCTTCATTAATTTGATCTTCCTTTCTCAGACCTTCTCAAATCTTAGCATATATCCTTTCTTACTTTTTTCTTTCTTGGATTCCACATGTCTTCAATCATCCATGTGACATGCCTTGCATACTTTAATGCATGCAGTTTTGTTCATAATTAAAATGAGTTTAACATAATATATTGGAAGCAAAAGGGGTAGCTACACCCATGTCTACCTCTGAACCACTCCTTCAGTATGATGGATCCCTCCTACAAATATTACTGAATGTTGTCAAGTCGTTGGAGCTCTTCAATATCTTACCACCACTCGTCCAGACATTGCTTTTGTTGTGAATCACCTTGCTTAGTTTATGCATCGTTCATCACTGAAGCATTGGCAGGCTGCTAAGCATTTACTTTGCTACTTGAAACAAACTATCAATTTTGGTCTTCATATTCGCCGGTCATCCTCCACAAAAGCTCATCACCTGCTCGGATGTTGATTGGGGAGGCGATCCAGATACTCGAACCTCGACTTCTGCCTATATAGTATTCCATGGTGCAAACCCCATCCGGTTGAGCTTGAAAAAGCAACACATTGTAGCTCGCTCATCAACAGAAGAAGAGTATCATGTTGTTGCTGAGCTAAATTAGCTAACACAAATTCACTGTGAGCTATGTATTTCTCTCAAGCATCCTCCAATGGTTCTCTGTGACAGTGTGGATGTTACCTACCTATGCAAAATTTTTTGTCTTTCATAGTTGCATGAAACATGTTGCCATTGATTTTCACTTTGTTCGCGACAAAGTCGAGAACAAGACCATTGATATTCGTCACACATCTTCAGCTAATCAACTTGCAGATGTACTTACCATGCCATTGCAACAAAAACAGTACAATGATTTAGTTTCCAAGATTGGTCTCTATCCAGTGACTGCGATCTTGCGGGGGCATAAAGAGGATAACTCATGCAACCCCAATTCCTAAATTCACATCTACCATGTAGAGTATGTATATCATTTAGGTAGACTCTTATATTTTCATTTCTATCGTATACCTCTTTAGTTGGAGTCTTTCATCTATTAGGATTCTTATTCCTCTTGTATTATAAATAATACAGAATGCAATAGAAAAATTACACCCTTTTCACACAACTCTTGATTGTGTAATAATTACGTCGTTCGTGCTATCTTCGTCTAAACTAAGTATTAAGCAAGTCAAATCACAAAGCCTTGAATTTTAATTTCTCTCGTAAAAACAAGAATTTAAGAAAACAAATCATTGTCTAAAGCAAATTTACTAAAAGTGTTACATTGTCCACCTTCCAATCAAATTTTAGTGGTGAAGACTATTTCCTATATATTGACCAAGGAATGGTATATGGAGTATTGAACATCTGCTTTCCCCATTCGGAGGAATTCCATGAACTTTTCCTTACTTTAAGGTAATCCTTCAACGTAAGTTGATTGAATCCCCTATAAATATACAAGCTCTGTCTATTAACAAATCATCTAGGGACATTAAACAAAGCAACTAACTCCAGCATACAAAGGAGCCAAAAACAAAAACATAAAAAAAAAAAATCCTAATTAGGTGAAAATAAGAAATGGAAGCAAAGAAGCTTATTGCAGTGTTCCTAATGTGCCTGGTTGTGTTGTCAGCTATGCATGTTTCCATGGCTGAAGCCGATAACTTTAAGGATTGTATGGAAGGATGTGAAAAGGAATGCGATGCGGAGGGCTATGGCCACACTTTTTGTGAGATGAAATGTGACACCGATTGTGGTATGCGAGAACTTAAAGGTACTTTTATTTTTATTCTCTTGTTTCTTTTAAAAATCCTGTACATCTTTTATAGAAGATCTCTCATTAAACGTCTTTGCATTAAAATAATAAGTTGATTTGACAAAAAAGTTTTAATGTGTGAATGAGATAAAGTATATCAACTTGAAACAATATCCAAATTTGTTATTAATAATTATTTTTTGTTATATATTTTGCAGCTAGATTCGAAAAACTCAAGAATTGAACCAGGATCAAGGATGCAAGGAATCGGCACCCCCTCCCCCCAAGTAGGATATAAGGAAAAATCAAGAATAAAATAGCGGGACTTCATTTTTTAAAAATAATTTATGACTTTTTCCTGCTGTCGTTGTAATTATCAATTTTTGAATAAATATTAAAGTCGTTAATAAATAGATATTGTCCATTGCAATAACCATTAATTACTCCAATATGCATGTATAAATTGCCCCTTAGTTCATATCGGTTGCAATTTCATCTATGGTGCTTCACCGAGTAGAAATCTAGAGGAGAAACCCGGATGACCGAATTTTCTTGGATTACACATTATTTGATCGACAATAAAAAAAAAGTGTACTGAATGTTTGCATACATTTAAAAAATTAGCGGATTTTCACGGTAATGTGTAAACTTACACATAAATAATAGGTGAAAATTAAATTATTTTTCTACTCCAATTTTGCTTCAAAAATCAAAACACATCCCTCTTCTTTGAACAATAAACATATTCATCTTTCTAATTTATGAAATGTATAATTATGTCCTTGCCATTATCAATATCATTTACTACTAATTTACATTTATATAAACTTTAAACTATACTGCACATGCCACATATGTTTGCATGTTGTGTGATATTTATTTTTTTCACCTAGCTCCTTTGGCTATAATTATATAATATATTCTTACAAGGTCACTTTTATTCGTTAGTGTATATATATATTTCCCTATTTTGATTAATGTGAGGTTTTTTAATTATATTATAATTTTAAACTCATTTAATGTTTAATAAAGAATTAGTTAGTAATTTTTGTAAATATATCTCTATCTTTAACAATTATTTTTTGTATTACATGTATTGAACATATATTAAAAATTTATCTTTTTCACTCTCATTTGTGTGAATAAATTGTTTATTTTGGATGTACCATCAAAATTACTGAATACTGAAGCAAACAAAAACCTCTAATTAAATTTATTCATTTTGCTCAATCTTTTACTATTCTAATATTATATATGCATATGAAATCTTTTGTTTCATTTTTAAATTTTTAAATATAATTTATTTATTTATATCTAAGTCTATAGCTATAACGAGAAAAAATACATAATATATTTTTAAAAAGAGATATAATGATAATTTAGAGTATAAATATGTCTTAAAAATATTATATTTAAATAAATAGATGAGAATGTCTATTTTTCAAATTTGCGAGATGTGTTTAATATCTAACACAAAGCTAGAGGAGGCGTGTCTTTTTTTTTTTTTTTTTTGACTAATTTTCGAATTAAAACAGCAAGACGGGTATGATAGTAGCATTTGCAACATTAGATCTGACTAAGAAATCAAAATTTTAATATCATTAATCATTTGAAAATTTAACCAACTAGTATACCACTACTAGAACACGTGCATTAACCTACGACACTGAGTGCTCTAATTAATAAATAACATTAGCTCGAATTTAGCTAGTAAATTGCTATATTCTTGAAGCTAATCTTTTTTGTTTGAAATTTAATACGATGGGAGGAATTTAGAGAGAATCGTCCCTAGACGAAATGTAGATCCAAAGTCTTCCTAGGTAACACCAGAGCTAATTTTGAGCGGGAATAATTCAAAATATAATTATTTGATTTAGCAAATACTAGTAGTTTAAAAGTCAAAATTTTCAACCCCTGCATTGAGCCTAATTTATTGTTTTCCCTCTTTCCTGGGACATTGGGGTGAGAGGGTCTCTCAAGTATTTTTTGTATGCAAATATCTTCAAATCTTAAAAATATAGTGTAGGGTTCTATTTTAGTTAATGGTCTTAAAGTCTACTAATATCTAACCTTTCCACCCCATCATTTTTTTTCATATATAATAGTTCAATTATAAAAGGTCATTTGCCATATTTGGTCAAAACCTAGATCCCAGCAGCCCTACCCTCTTTCCTCATCTTTCCCTTCCCGGCTTTTTCCTCCATTTTCACCATAGCAATGTTCGCTCAAATCCGCCACAATTGGGTCGCAAATCTTCTTCCTACAGCGAAATAATCGTCTCCTCGATATTATTTACTCAATATCATCTCAATTTTACGAAATACAAGTTCAGATCCACCTGCATTTGGGTTATACGTGATTTAGTTGAATCTGCTAAAGCTGCTCGTTTCTTGTCGATTAAAAGAGAAATTTTGTCTATTCAATCATCTCTTGTAAGTGTACTAATTTAGAAACATGCTTTTCGCCCATTTTTTCTTGATTAGAGGTTGATTCTAATGCAGGTTCTCCAAACATCCTGCCAATAATTCCAAACATCTTGTGAGATATTCGTATGGTACTAACATATTTTGTGAGCATTGTTTAAACATCGTATAAGTAGAATTGTAATTTTTTTTATCAAATGTTCGGAACAACCCAATAGGATGTTTTGAGCTTCTTTTTAGAATTTTGAAATGTCTTCTTAAAATGAATGAGAAAATGTGTTGCGATGTTTGGAACATCTATATAAGATTCAAACGCACTATGTGGAAGTTTGCAAGATCTTTTATAAATATAATCAATTTGATATATATAATTTTCATTTCAATTTTTTGCAGGTATTTGTGACCATCAATGGATGAGGTTATATTAGGTATTAATTACCAGGGTGAATGGGTGGAGTCTTCTAAATTAAATTTTATGCTTGGTTTACGAAGGTGAAAGAGTCAAAAAGCATTCTTGTAGTAAAAGATGTCATGTATGATGTTCTTCTTAACAAGATCATCGGAAGCTGGGGGATAAGAGATAATCAGGGCTACCCTTGTCTTCGATTTGGGTTGTCCGATTACCTGCTAGTAGTGTCTTAGGGCCAGTCAAATTTCAAAGGCTTTGACAACGGGAACATATGAGCATGGTTATGCAGTTCTAGATGCATATACCTATATGGTTAAGAATCCAGGAATCAAGATGGATCTGAGGCATTCTATCACTGGGAAGTTGTTATAATTTTTTCTCTAATAGAGCATGGATCAAGGGATTCACTTATGTGAGAAAAGTTCTAGCTGTTGAGGGCACACATTTGTCTGGTGAGAATGGAGGAATGATGTTGTCTGCTGTGGATCATTTAATGAGTCGCATTTTCCATGTGACTTTTTCTGTAGTAGACAAAGAGTGCGACGCCTCATATCGGTACTTTTTTTTTAACAATTACTCACCATAGTCCCAGATAATGAAGAGTTGTGCATTCTTTCAGATAGACATAAGAGCAATGCGAAAGTGGTCTCTCTAGTGTATCCTTCAGCTCACTATGGAGTTTTCATGAGGTACCTTTGGTGAAAACATCCGCGTAAAGTTTCAGTTTGGAGCAAACCTTTATCTGTATTATGATGCAGAAAGGCATACCGGGAAAAAGAGTTCGAGGATGCTATGGATGAAATCAGAAGTATTGATTCGAGGGTAGCTGATTATTTTGAAAATGATGTTGGGTATCATAGATGGAGCAGATTACATTTCCAAGAAAATAGGTAAACTAACAACATAAAGTGTCGTATTCAATTAGAAGTTCGGAACGACAATATTCAAGTTTCGTACATCAAACTGATATGATCTGAACATCCTAATGATGTTCTGAACATCTCTCATTATGTTCATATTTTCTAGTACGCTGTTACAAACGTCCTTATAGGCGTTCAAAGCGTTTGTTTGAATGTTTCAAACTTCTATAAGATAATTATTAAAGTTGCTTTCTAATATCTTAGGTTTTCAGTTATGACAACAAACATAGCTGAGTTTGTTAATGAAATGTTGAAGGATAAAAAAGAATAACCCATTGGTTCCCATTTTAAAGATATAGGTAGGAACTTTATAGAAAAATTTCATGAGGGGGATATTAAGTTAGTCAACCTCACAAACATATGTGTCCCGGACATTGACACAAAAATAAGGTGGAATATATAATTGGGAAATAAGCTACTTGTCTCTAGGAGGGCTACTTACAGGTTCGAAATCATTAGCCCAGGCAGTGAGGCAGAAGTAGATCTACATAAGAGAACATGTACATGTTGGGAATTTAATCTTGATCAGTTACCTTGTAAACATGTTATGACAGCGATAAGAGAAATGCATGGAGAAGATTATGGAAGTAAAGACTTTGACTACACTTCAACATATTACACAAGAGATTCATACATCCTTGTCTATGCAAAGCTTATCAATGCAGTACCTACTGAAGAATTATAGGTGGTCCCTCTTAACGAGATAATTTTTCTAATGCCTGCACCCCCAAGGCCAACCAAGCTGGGAAGCAGAATGGTTAAGTGGATTCCATATATTGGGGAAGATTCTTCCAAAGAGGAAAATATTTGAGACAATTGCAAAAAATATGACCAGAAAAGAACTACACGCCAGGAGGTCGTAGTGGAATTGAAGCGACAACTCAACCTACAAATTGAATTGTGTATTGGGAGTTTTGTCCTACTTGTAAACTTTGAACAATTGCATTTATTTATTATTAATGTATATTGTTGTCTTTAAATTTTGCTTTACTACTTGATAAGTTGGTACTTTACCAACTTAAAGACTGCTTTAAGCTTTCGTTTTTGAATCCAAAAGCAACCTTTAGTATTTTTTAATGCCGTAAGTAGCTTAGTTTTAGGTTTTAATGATTTGCACGAGCAATGGTTGAAGATTGAAGCTAGAGAGCAAGAATTGGAGCTAATGTGTGAAGATCTTAAGTTATAGTTAGCCTGAGGCGCCCCGCCTAGTAAATTCCGGAGGCTTGAAAAATGAGGTTCAACATGAGGTGCTCTGCTTAGAATTCCAGGCAGAGTTCCTGGAAAAGTCCAGAGGAAGAGACAGCCATAGGCTCTCCGCCTAAAATTCGGGCGGGGTGTCTGAAAAGCTCCAGAGACATGACATTTTGAGGCCCAGAAAGAGGCGGACCACCTACTCTGAGAGGCGCTCCACCTCAGCTACTGTGACTGCATTTTCCCGGTTTGTATTAATAGCTAAAAGATAGGGTTTAACAAGATACATTCCATATTACATTTGCTACTTAATTTGAGGCTAGTTTAAGAGCCAAGTAGAGGTCTTTACATCGATTTGTAAGCTTCTTAAATTATATTTTTGAATCGTGATTCTAATATTAATTCAAGATCCATATTTGAAATACCTTGTTTCATTACATATTTCTTGCTTTGATTCAAACTCTAGTTATGAGTAGCTAAATTCATAACTACGGGTGTAAACATGCTATAGTGATAGAAAATCAATGCGTGTTGTTTTATTTCACTAACTATAACATAAGTAAAAATTATCTAACTCCCCATCACAATAACATAAAAATTCCAAGATCCATGATATTTGAGATTTCTTGTCTACTTTGCTAGTTAAAGACTTGGAAGAGATTAACTAGTGTAGAATAGTGGAGTTGGCAAGGATTTGGGTATAGGCTATTTGTATAGACTAACCCATCTAAAAAGAGTTACGCTCGGAAGAGGTCTCCTTTCCTTGGGTCTTTGAGTAGTGCTGCAAGCATTCAACTAAGGCTTTGACGAGCGAGTTGTGAAAGATCTCTTCTAGGCCGAAAGGATTCTAGAGATCAAATCGGAAGACTCGACCATAATTATAATTATGTTGGGAAAGTGAAGTGAAAACACCCGTTGGTTGGACATCGCTATTAGTCGTTTATGCTCCTAGTTTCGTAATATCATATCAACTTACTGTCATACCCGATTTTGAACCCAACTCGAAGCAAGTCAGGTTTCAGGTTTGACTGGGTAACTCATTTGCGTTAAGAATTGGAGTCACCACCTAATATGAATTTCTAAGGTGTATTAGGTCACCTAAGTGTCTAAGATTGGGTCTTTATTAAACCAGTCTAGTTTTAGAGATTCAATAGGCAAGAAGTCCAAGTGACTCGGAGAAGAAGGTGTTAGGCATTTCCCACGAAAAGTGGTTCCCGCCCTAGTCTAAATTTTGGGATGATCAAAGAAGCTATAAGATATTATTATGTTTACAAGACAAGATACTATCCTAAAGAGGTCAAATTCACGGCTAAATTAGAGAGTTATATCTATTCATGTAAAGTATAGTAAGTTTAGGTAGCATGCATATAACTGGGCTTTAGATTTTGCAAATACGGCCTATACTTCACGCCTACTCGCGCTTTCGGCCTCTATCACATATGCCTAATCGAAAATGGTTAAAGTTTGCAAGAAAGGTTAACAATTAGTGTAGTTATGCAATTCCAACGACTAAATTAATTTTGCACAAATGAGCAGATTTTGCGAGTAATTTGTAGATTTTGTCAAAAACCAAATATCAGTTGTTTTTGAAATAAAATGTTAGCCATTTATAGTTGGTGTGACTCGTCATTAATTGTCGAGCCCTAACCTTAATGGCTATTTAATTTAAGGGGTTTATTTTTGGAATATAAATTGATAGGCTATTTTTGAAAACAAGTTTCAAAAAAGGCATGCAAATACAAATAAGGGTTGCCACACATAAATATACATATAAGCATGCAAATACATGAAGTGTTAAGTGATATATGTTAAGAAAATACTTATAAGAGTTGTATAATTGACCCCTAATACTTATACCCCCTTATAAACTATTAGATTAGTGTATAAGAGATTAAAAATTATTTTATACACATAAAGACCCGACTTGAAAATATTTTTGGGCTTGGATCAGAAACGTAAAGAAAAGAAGACTTAATTTTACAGAGACAGACACACATTAAGCATTGTTATCACATATATCCCTTTTTTTATAAAGAAAATCATGCTTCGAAAGTAATTTAAGCACGAAAAACTATTACGCATTTGTTTTCAGTCGACTAAAAGTCAAGTTTGTTGTTAAAATCACCAAATTCGGTATAAGTGTCACTATTAAGTCACGTTTAAAACCATTGAACACTTGCAAGTCAAATTCTGTTTCATCATTTAAATGCAATGACTTTGTTTTAGTGTATGATGAAGCCACATAAAGGAACGGGAAAAGAAAAGGCTCCTGGGTGGCCATTTACACAGCCTTGTAGCTATGTACCTTGTTTTAGATGGATACAAGCAGGGGGGACCTAATGAATATATATGAACAGGGGCCTAAGGGGTAACAAAACATGAATTTAAAACTTTTACATGACTCATTCCAGTCCTAGTAATTATTATGCTATTGAAATCCCATAACAGTAAGTTATGTAAAGTCCTTGCACTAAATGAATAATGGTATGATTTTTCAGATCATCCTTATGGTTGCACAAAGTTAATAAGAACCAGAGAGATCCCAGAAACGAGATGTCGGATAGCAGTTAAGCATATGCAGTTTAAATGAAGTACAACTAAGGTAAACAAACACAAGCAAGTTTAAGCAAACAGATGCAAATACCAGTAGGGGGTGTAGGTATACCTCTAGCGATGTGAAAACAGAATGTAGAGGAGAGAGAATTCTTGCAAGAGCCAAACTAGAGCAGGAATTCTTCAGAGAAAAAGAACAAGCAGAAAGAGAGAAATGTAGGTCTGTGAGGTGCTATGTATGTTCCTTTGTATTTTCTGTGCAGAGAACTCTGTCTATATGTCCAAATAAGACCAGTTTATATAGTTGTGGGGTGAGAGATCCACATTCACACGGGCAAAGCAAAAGTAGGGCAAAACAGTTTCCCAGAATTAGGAAGATACACAGGTTTCAAAATATAGCTGAATTAGAGTCCCAAAATTCAAGGGGATCAAACACTTTAACAAATATAGTCTTTTCTTTTATACCTAATGAAGTCTAGGTTCAAGATCAGCTATTTAAACATGCTTTTAGGCTCGGAATCATTCTGAATCCTTTAACAGATTCCAAACAGTCCGAAATTAATACCAAATTAATTACCAGAACAAATTTCTGTTCCCATGTCAATCACAAATTCAATTTAAACCTAATCATATTCAAATCACCTTATCATTTAATTTCTCGTCCTAGACCAGCTATATCACCACGGAACTCAATGCATTTTAACAGAAAGACATGCAAATATATTGTAAAGCATGAAGGGCTAAATCAATTCACAAACGATCATGATTTTTTTTTGTCTAGGAATGACATGAGCATATTAAGGCGTTCAAATATGTCGGACTCAAAGCCATGTTCAATTAATCACTGTACTAAGTAGGGACTAATAATCACATAGATTTTGACTAATCGAGTAGCACATAGGGATGTTAACACGTATAATACTAGGCAAACTTTAGGCTTATCAATCACATAGATCCACGGACAACTCAAAATAGGGAAGAAGAAGAAAAGGATTAGGGTTACCCATTTACATCGGAGTCGGGTCAATTTGACCCGTCTCAATCATATAGGCGCGAGGGATTTCCCTCCTTCTGCTGGTAGTAAAGGTCGCGTCTCTTAAAAATAGATCGTCGGAATATTTTTTTCGGTGACAGAGGTCAAGAAATGAGGTTAGATTTTGACCTCATCATTTTGGGGAAATTAAGGGTGGGTTTTGTCGCGGAGAGAGTGAGGAACACGATGGTGTGACTTATTTTGAATTTCACCAGCGGAGGTGGCTGGAAAATGGAGTAACAATGGAAGCTTCGTGAGAGAGAAAGGGGTGAGTTGGCCGGATGCGTGAGAGGAAATAAAAAGGTTTTTTTTAGGGGTTTGGGGGGTGTGTAGTGAAAAAAGGAAATTTTAACCCTGGTCGTTGGATTAGTGTCGTGGACGGCTAGGATTTGGCCACGTAGGCGATGATGTGTAATTAAGTGAGGCTGATGTGTATAAGTGTGAGGTGTAATATGTGTATATGTATGTATGTATGTATGTATATGTAGCATATATAAATGTATAAATGGTGTATAAAAATGCATATAAATGCATGGAAAAATTATGTAGAATACTTATAAAAATTAGAAAAAAGGAGAAAATTAATTGTGAAAGCTAAATGATTAAGAAACCCTATTATTATAATTTTTAAAAATAATTTAGGCAATTTTGCCACACAAATACGAATAATCCCGAGAAATTGTGATGAAACATGAAAATTTTGTAAAATTGCAATCATTGATGGAAATACCTTTAAAAAATAGCCCAATTGGTGTGCGTGTGTGAAGTAGTGGCTTAGAATAGGAGTGAGTGTATGGTAATCGTGTGGTTATCAATGCAATTTTGTCTGAATAAAAGGTTATTGAAACAGGAGGGATACAATTAGTGTCAACGGCTGCCCATCTTTGCCCGGGGATGTTGAAAGAGTCTTCGGGTAAAGGCGTTGACAGAACGACTAATTTTGTCGCGACCATAAGCACTTTTCTAGAGTCAAGTCGACGCATCGGGCTGTGTACCCTCCACAAAAATTAAAAATGCCAAATTCGACATTGGGCTGTGTACCCTCAGTCAACACATCGGGTCGTGTACACTCCGCAAAAATTAAAAATGCAAAATCCGACATTGGGATGTGTACCCTCAATCGAAGCATGGGACTGTGTACCCTCCGCAAAAATTAAAAATACCAGATTCAACATCGAGATGTGTACCCTCAATCGACGCATCGACTGTGTACCCTCCGCAAAATTGAAAATGTCAAATTCGACATCGGGCTGTGTACCCTCAGTCGATGCATCGGGATGTGTACCTTCCGCAAAAAATGAAAATGCTAAATTCGACATCGGGCTGTGTACCCTCGGTCGATGCATCAGGCTGTGTACCCTCTGCAAAAAATAAAAGTGTAGAAAGAGAAATTGGATAACCTTTTTTCGGGATATGTTTGTCATGTGTCGTCGAATTGCATGCCCTTCATGCCTGCATTCAAAGAAAGATTGGTGAGTTGTGTAGGGTAGTTTAGTTTGTGCATTCTTGGCTCGCTTTGTGCCTGCTTCTTGTGAGTGCCGGGACCTCGGCTGAGCTGATAGGGATATGTATAAAGCTGTAAATAATGCAAATATTTTGAAAAACTTTTATTAGAAGAAGATGAAACGAAATATTTTATCCCATTGAGTCATGAGTCGCATTGTGTAAGGTCATAGTTGTTGCTCCTTAGGCTATTCCAAATTCCATTGAATGAATTTTGAGGGCGTCCTCAAAATTCTGCCCCAGTTTGTTTGTCCTTGAAATTTTTGAGAGGGTCTCAAAAATTTCTGCCTCAGTGTCAACTATGTTTGTCTTTTCGAAATTTTTGAGAGTTCCTCAAAAAATTCAGCCCCAGTATCTGCTTTATGGGAGAATGAAATTTTTGTATTTATGCGACCAAGCCTTGGATAGGTTGCCTACGTATCCTACTTGGGGAATCAGGTCATAACGTAGTTCCAAATTACATGATGTATTGCAAAATAATGAAACCACTAACTAATGCAAGCTCTTATACATAGTATCTTTTGACGGCGTCTGAGTTAATTGGTTTCGGCCAAACTTCTCCATCCATTTCTGTTAGTATCAGTGCTCCTCAAGTTAGAACTCGGTGAACCATGTATGGCCCTTGCCAGTGCGGTGCAAACTTGACTTTCGCTTCTTCTTGATTGGGGAATATGTTCTTCAGTACTATTTGTCCAGGTTTGAAAGATCTCTCTCGAACTTTCATATTAAATGCTTAGTCATTCTCCTCTGATATAATTGCCCATGACATACTGCATTTAGTCTCTTGCAATTGAAGAAGGCTAATTGCTCCATTCTTCCTTTGACCCATTCGGCGTCTTTCAACTGTGTCTCTTGAATGATCCTCAGAGATGGTATCTCAACTTCCGCTGGTGTCACTACCTCAGTGCCATACACCAGCAAGTAAGGAGTAGCCCCTGTTGATCTTCTCACTATGGTGCGATTCCCTAACAAAGCATAGAGTAAGTTCTCATGCCATTGCTTTGAGTTGTGTGTCATCTTGCCCAATATCTTCTTGTCGTTCTTGTTGGCTGCCTCCACCGCACCACTCATTTGGGGTCTATATGCAGTGGAATTATGGTGCTTGATCTTGAAAATTTTACAAGTTGCTTTCATTAAGTCGCTATTGAGATTGGACCCATTGTCGGTAATGATGGACTCGGGAATGCCGAATCGACAGATCATTTTGTCGCGAACAAAGTTTGCAACCACTTTCTTTGTCACTGACTTATATGACGCATCGTCTACCCATTTAGTAAAGTTATCAATAACTACCAGTATGAAACGGTGTCCATTTGATGCAGCCGGTTCAATTGGTCCTATGGCATCCATTCCCCAGCAGCGAAAAGCCAAGGTGATCCCATGACATTTAATTCACTAGGAGGCACTCGAATCATATCTCCGTGGAGTTGGTCTTGATGACATCTTTTTGCGTGCCTTATGCAATCATGCTCTATGTCATCAAGAAATATCTAGCCCTCAAGATCTTTTTTGCAAGTACGAAGCCGTTCATGTGTGGGCCACACGTCCCAGAGTGTATTTTTTCTAACAGCCTAGCAGCTTCCTTAGCGTCTACACATCTCAACAATCCTAGATCAGGTGTCCTTTTGTATAGGGCTTCCCCGTTCAAAAAGAAACCATTTTCCAATCTCCTCAATATTTTCTTTAGAGGCTCGTTGCATCCTTTGGGTAAGTGTCATCTTTGAGAAATCCCTTGATATCGTAGAACCAAGGCTGTCCGTCCGATTCTTCTTCCACATGGTAACAATATGCTGGTTGTTTCCTCAATGTCGCGGCTATTGAATCAATGTAATTCTTGTCAGGGTGTCTAACCATGAAGGATATGGTGGCCAAACCATCTACGAACTCATTTTGTAACCTAGGTACATGCCGGAACTCTATTTTGGTGAATCTTTGCTTCAGCTCTTTATGCACTCGAGGTACGACAATATCTTGGAATTCTTTGCTGTCCATTTTCCTCGAACGTGGTGAATCAGCAAATCAGAATCTCCAATTGCTAGCAGCTCTTGTATGTTCATGTCTACCGCCATTCTAAGACCCAAGATGAAAGCTTCATATTCTGCCATGTTGTTGGTGCAAAGAAACCTCAGTTTGGTTGTGATAGGATAATGTTGACCTGTCTCTGAAATTAACACTGCTCCAATGTCGACTCCTTTGAAATTCACCGCTCCATCGAAGAATAGTCTCTAGCCATCATACTCTTCTGTGATATCCTCACCTACGAACATGACTTCTTCGTGGGGGAAATAAGTGTGCAGAGGTTTATAATCATCACCCACTGGATTTTCGGCCATATGATCAGCCAGGGCTTGAGCCTTTACCGCCTTTTGAGTGACAAAAGTAATGTCGAATTCACTGAGTAGAATTTGCCATTTAGCCAATTTTCCAGTAAGCATTGGCTTTTAGAAGATATACTTGAGAGTGTCCATCCTTGATATCAGCAAAGTCGAGTAGGACGTCAAGTAGTGCCTCAGCTTTTGTGCTATCCAGGTCAGCGCATAGCAAATGCGTTCCAGTAGTATGTAGTCGACTTCGTAGGGAGTGAACTTCTTACTCAGATAATATATTGCCTGTTCCTTTCTTCCAATTGAGTCATGTTTCCCCAACACGCAACCAAATGCTCAATTTACCACAGACAGGTACAAGATCAAAGGTCGCCCAGGTTCGGGTGGAACCAGCACAGGCGGACAAGACAAGTACTCCTTTATCCGATCAAATGCTTTTTGGCAATCTTCCGTCCATTCAATCACTGCGTCTTTATTTAATAGCTTGATGATTAGTTCGCAGATGACCGTGGATTGAGCTATGAATTGAATGATGTAGTTGAGCCTTCCTATGAAACCCAGAAGCTTCCCTGCTTGAACACAAAAAGCACACTTTGCTGGATTTAGTTTCAAGTTATATCTACGCAAGTGATTGAAAAACTTGCGCAAATTGTCAAGGTGCTTTGAGCTCTTCTTTGACTTGATGATCACATCATCCACGTACGCTTCAATTTCTTTATGCATCAAGTCATGGAACATAGTTTTCATCGCCCTCATGTAAGTTGCCCCAACATTTTTCAACCCAAATGGCATGACTTTGTAGCAATAAGTCTCCCAAGATGTAGTGAAAGCTGTCTTCTCGACGTCTTCTTCATCCATGAGCACTTGATGATAGCCGGCATAAGTCAACGAAAAACTGTAGTTCATGTTTCGCACAATTATCAATCAGGATGTGTATATTCGCCAAAGGAATATCATCTTTTGGGCTTGCTTTATTTATATCTCTGTAGTCTACACAAACTCCGAGTTTCCCATCTTTCTTTGCTGCTGGGACAATATTGGCTACCAAAGTTGGGTATTTAACTGTTTTCAAAATTCCCGCATTGAGCTGCTTGGTTACTTCTTCCCCAATCTTCAACAAAGTAGATGACTTGAAAGTTCAGGCTTTTTGCTTGACTGGCGAAAAGCCTGGATTGATAGGCAATTTGTGAGCCACCACGTCCGTGCTTATGCCAGTCATTTCATCATATGACCATCCGAACACATCCTTATATTCTTTAAGAAACTTGGTGTACTGCTTTTTATCTTCGGCAGTGAGATACATCACTAATTCTTGTCTCTTTTACAGTTCCGTCATCTCCCAGATTTATCACCTCAGTCTCTTCTAGATTTGGTTTGGGCTTATTCTCAAATCTCTCAATTTCCTCTTGTGTGGCTTCATCAAATTCATCATAGTCAAAATCAGTTTCCTCAAGCTCCATAGTTTTATTAGACGTTGCGGTCTTGGAGTTAATGTGATTATTAGTTTGAATGCTGAAAAAATGAAATTTTGCAAAATTAAAAGATTAAAAAGAATTAAAGGGAAATAGCGGGATATTTTATTTATGAATCCTTGCAAAACAAAGTTTGTAGGGAGACACGTGAGAAAGAAAAAGAAATGCAAGCTCCATGACTCAAGGTCGGGTTTTATTTTAGAAAGTATAAAATAAACTCTATTCCTCAGCTCTACCAAGGTCCACGGTAAGCTCGGGCCCGGTTGCCGATCCAATTGTTCATTGAAGCTCTAGATTCAGCTTTTGTCAACCCGTGAGGTTCAACATGCTCTTTTAGGATCACATAGCAGTCTTCATCAGATACAAACAAAGTTTGCACTTCTGCCAACAAATCCTCTTCAGTATCAACAATCTTCAGTTCAGCCTCTTGTGCTGCAGATACCTCCCCCTTGTGATCATCCAAGTATCTAGCGAGACGAAAATATGTAGGAGAGTCTTTGTGTTTTTCTTGTAGAATTTGAAGTCCAGTGATGCTTCTTCCATGCTCTTCGCATAGGTCACAATATACCCTAAGCTAACTTTCTTATTGTCGGGCCTCATCACAATTTGAATTGGCTCGATCATGCAGTCTAGGTTCTTGCCCAAACCTTTCCCAGGTTTGTGGCCTTGCTTTATCATGATGCCTACAACCCAGCCTCCAGGCTATTTTGCAGGTTGTGGGAGTATATACGGCTCTTCAATCACCACCTCCATAGGTTCAGATGTTTTAGGTAGCCACACTTGCTTTTCCTTTGTTTCTTCAGAGATGCGCTTCCAATTAGGACGAGCATTAGACGAGTATATCGGTCGTTTCTCTGTTTTAGCAGGTATGGTCTCACGAAATTCGCGTGAAGGTACACCCCAATCAGATATTACTAGTTCCCAGACCAAGTCTCTTCCTTCATAGCCTTTGCCTCCGCCATCCCAATAAGCGCTATAGAAGCTTCTCCTTTTCTCTTCAGCCCCAGGCGGTGTGTTGACCAATTTAGGAGGGAAGTGTGCAGTATAACCTCCTCGGACTGCATCGGTGAAACCCCAACTTTTGTTGTAGTTCTTGCGATGTCCTCCTCGAGTGCCTTGCACTGCTCCCACAAACTCTACAGTATAGAAAGTCTGCCCATCGGAAACATTCCCTTCAATTGCTGGTATGGTTTGTTAATTGTAAATGGAGTTGTTCCCTTCACCGAATACTACCACCTCTTTGTTGTCCCACTCGAACTTCACTGTTTGGTGTAACGTAGAAGGCACCATTCCAGCCGTGTGAATCCAAGGACCCCCTAGCACTAGGTTGTAAGAAGCGGAGATGTCCATGACATGAAATTCAGCATTGAATTCCAAAGGGCCGACCATGATGGTTAAGTCGATTTCCCCAATGGTGTTGTTGACACCAAATTTTGTCCATCCTGTTCCGATAACCTTTTATTCAGATAAGTCGCACTGATAGCCACACAATTACCTCGTACTCACCCCCTATTCAAGGTCATTACTTCACACACGCACGCCAGTTAGGCTTTTTTCTTTAAAAAAAAAAAAGGCATCTGCACAAGTGATTACAATTTTACAAAAATCTGCATGCTTCACTACAGTTCCTCGTAATTATTCTCATTTTAACTAAATCGTCTAAATTGTTTTAAAATATAAAATAATAGGTTTTCTTAATTATTTAACCCGCACATTCTTAATTATTTATCCCGCACATTTTCCTTATTCTTATGTATTTTATAAGTATTTTACACATATTTTATACGCATCTATACGTATTTTATACCAATTTATACATAATATATACACATGATATACACTCTAGTATTACACCTCACACTCTCCCCACTTTACACGAAAATTCCACCTCATCTCCATGTCAAGCCTACATGGCTCGATCTCAACCCTCCATTTGTTCCATCCAACAGCCAATATCTAACTTCCTTTTTTAATTACACTTTCCACCCCAAACCCTAAAACCCTTCTCATTTTCCTCACACACACTCAGCCGTCGCGACCCTTTCTCTCTTGCAAAGCTTCCTTCATTATCGTCGTCGTCCAGCCATTATCGCCAGTGAAAATGGAAAAAAATTACATATTTGTAATCCTCGTCTCACCTGCTACAAAACCCACCCATCGATTTACTCATTTGGCAAGACTCGAGCTTAACCCTATCTCCGACCTGCGCCTATGTCGTTGGAGATAAAACTCTGGCGACCCCTCTTTAAACAGGCAATCCTAATCCTGATTTTCCCCAATTTGCTATGTGTTATATCCTTGCCTACAATTTGCCTAGCCCTAAATGTTTGCATGTCGTTTGTCGGTTAGGAAAAAATGAGAATTTTGTGATTGTCGATTCATGTTGATATTAGAACATGTTTGAACTATATTATCGGATCTTTGAAACCATGTGTCCAACCCTTTACCCTACCACTGACAATGATAAGTCGTGTTTAAGGCGTATTTTGACCATATGCTCATAGTTGTTTCACCATTATGTTTGGGCTCCTACTTAATTACTATAATTAACTTGATTAGTTTCATTAATTAAATGTGCATTAGCATGTTTAGCCGATTGTTTGTTATGAAAGAATTAATTAGCATAAAATTTGTGTGGTTACTGGCTTTCGCTTCAACTCACTGTCATATTGAAAAATGTTTCAATTCCTTTTTTATTCAGAATTGACACATTCATAGTTTGTACCCTATGCTATCTCTGTTAGCTTTAATTTGGGGGATCTGTGGCAGTCAGAGGATAGGCTATGATTACTCCCTATACCTTGCAGTGCACCTAGTCACTCATTCTGTTAGGATACACAATCTTCATCTGTGTAATGGAACTTGAATGGTAAATTGACTAAAGAATATCTAGTTGTTCAAATTTGAGATATGTGATTGGTTTTAATTGACACTCAAATGGAAATTACCTTGGCAATTAGCAGGGTATTGAATTTAGGTTTGATTGGAATATGTTGAGATAACTAAGGGATTTTGGATCCTCAATTTGATAGGGTACTGATTTTTGAACTTGGACCCTATTACAAGAAAGGAATAGGAGTATATTGACCCGAGAATCTGGTTTTATGTGATTTACCTTAATTTTAGGACTCCTAACTTGATAATATTTGGAAAATATGCCTAAAGGGCCCTTACTAATTCTGGGAACAATATTCCTTTGCCATTTCTTGGCTTTCACCCGTTTGAATTTTAATTCCCCACCCTTCACCTATATAAATAGCTCTGTTTTTCATATTAGACACAATTTTACACATAGCAATATCTAGAACACTTCACAAGCATATACTACACACTATTCTCCCCTATAATTGTTCCTCACATCAGTGGATGAATCCTGCTCTTTGCTGCTGGTTCTGTTGTTGCAAGCAACACTTCTCCAATATTACTCTTTGGTTGTTATAATTCCTGATAAGGTATTAAGCATGTCATACACCCCTATTTCCCTTCATACTTAAATTGCATAAGTTTAGACCCTTTTCAGTATGATCCTTGTTTGTCTATGCTACATGTTTGGGCCCCTGCTTGGCCCTTACTAACCTCTTTTTGCAGCATGAGTGGATGGTCTTATGGCCATACCAAAAATCAATTTGCAGGTCTTCCTTTGTGTTAGGGAAAGCTTGGTAAAAGGGGCTTTTATTTTTTACATGAAAAGCTAAGCCTAAGCAGGCTATATTACAGTGCATACAGGGCACTATCTGATCCTCTCTTCCCACTGCGTGTTTCCCTTTAGAAACTGTCCCAACTTGTGTATATTTTTAGGACCCCTGCTTCTATTCTTTAAGACAGGATCCATGGTAAAAGCATTGCCTATGGCCACCCAGGGGCCTTCCCTAAACTCTCCTCACCCTGCACCATGACTTTAAGCTGTGATTCTTGCATGATAATCAGAGTATTTTAACGATTGAAAACTGGCATGACAATTCTGGTAAATGTTGACACCGCGTTTCGAATTAAAGCATGAAATCTTGAATTCTTATTAAACAGGGGGTAATGCTATCACTGCTTGAAATTGGACTGTTTATTGAAATTCAAAACTGCCCCTCTCTTTGCATAAATGATACAGGCCTAAAAAAAATTTAAAACATGGCGTTTGTATATACTAAACTGATTTTCGATCTGCTTTGACCTCTTATACACTAATCTAATAATGTATAGGGGGTATAAGTATTGGGGTCAACTATACAAGTGTTTTCTAAAGCCTAATACTATTAATTACTCATGTATTTGCATGCCTATGCCTATATTTACGTATGACAGCCTTTTATTTGTATTTATGTGCTTCTATGAAACTCGTTTTGAAAACAGCCCACTCACCTATATATATATATATATATATATATATATATATATATATATATATATATATTTTTTTTTTTTTTTTCAAAATCGACTCCTACATCAAAAAGCCATTAAGGTTAGGGCTCAACATTAATCACGAGCCATATTGACCCTAAATGGCTAACATTTTGTTTTAAAAATAACCCCCATTTGGTTTTTGACAAAATTTGAAACTATTTTGTGAAAATTGCCTATTCTTGCAAAACTGCCCATTTATGCAAATATAAATTAGATGCTGAAATTGTACAAATAAACAATATTTTGATATTATTTTTACAGATTTAGCCATATTTTCGATTAGGCTTTTATATTAGAGGCCAGAAACGCGATTAGGCGTGGAATTTGGCCGTATGTGAAATCCAATTGTGTATGTGCTATCTAGACTTGCCTAATTAGACTTAGTATATAAATTGATTGAGAATTTGACCTTTTAAGTTGGTAATATGTATATGATAATAAGTATTTGCATAGACATCCCAAAATATATAAACTCGTGCGGGAACCAACTTTCGTGGGACTTGGGGAAGTGCATACCTTCTTCCCCGAGTCATTTGGACTTCTTACCCGTCGAATCTCTGAAATAATATCAATTTAACAATAAAACATAGCCTTAGACACTTAGGTAACCTAATACACCTTAGAAATCAATATTAGGTGGCGACTCCAATCCTTGAACTCAAACGAGTTACCCAGTCAAATCCGAAACTGGACTCGCTCCGAGTTGATTCTAAAATCAGGTATGACAGAATGGCGACTCCGCTGGGGATATTCAAAGTCCTAACCATAACGAGTCTTTACGCTGGGGATTTCACTCATACTCCTCCACTCCTAAAAATGACACTTTGCACACACACGGGCGATTACGTGGATCCCACGGTCGCTCCACCTCAAAGAACCTTTTAAGAGGGACACTTTGGAAAATATAGTTGGTCCGTGGTACAACCAACAATTTCAAATGGTCCTTCCCCTTGGTCGTCCATCTTGGGGAACCGTGTCTAGAATCACACCACACTTTGAATGTAATGAGCATGCATCATGCCGTAGGAAGGGCTCCCCGTGACTCGGCTAGTTTTCAACTTGTCCAAATTACTTGACGGGTTTTCAACCCCGAAGGGACGTTTGGACGTTTGAGAGAGAAGTAAAGAAAAGACAAAAAAAAAAGTGAAAATAAAAGTGAGACGAAAACAAAAATGTATTTTGATGTGTCTAATTATTATCAAAAAGAGAGGGGGATTTTAATCCTTTACCTTTTCTTTTTCTTTATAGGTCACAATGAGTCAAAAGTTTCACCGTTTTGGAATGAATATGGGCCTCCTTTGTTAACTAGTTGGTGGAATAATTTGTCATTGGGCGAGCAAACCGAAGTACGTCAACATTTGGGTCACTTGGTTTCCGTATTAAAAATGGAGCCATGTAGAGAAATGATTGAAGCGTCGGTGTCATTTTGGGATGAAAAACTAAATGTGTTTAGATTTGGAGATGTTGAATTAACACCTTTGTTGGAAGAAATAGGAGGGTTCGTATCACAGTCGGAGTTAGACAAACATAGTTCGCAAGGGAGTCGCATTCTTGCACCTAGTGTCCCCACAACTGAAGAGTTTCGTAATAAATTAGGGATGGTGGCATATGTGAATGTTGAATTTTTACAACAAAAGAAAATACTGTTTTACTACTTTTACAATCTGTTAGGGTATTTGAGTGCATTCGATGTCCGTAAGAAAGAGTTCAAGTCCTACAATGATTGGAGGAGGGCTAGACCACTAGCATTTACTATTTGTTTCTTAGGAGTAATGGTGTTCCCTGAAAGCTCGAGTCACGATATATGTTCGAGGCTTGTCATGGTTGCTGATGCGGTATTTAATGGAATTGATGGTTATCGTTATACCATAGTTCCTATGATAGTAGCGGACATTTATAAGGCTTTAGGTTGTTGCAAGAGAGGAGCGAAATATTTCCAAGGTTGCAATCTTCTACTACAAGCGTTGTTCAAGGAACATTTGAGGAAAGCGAGAGGTGTGCGAGTATTGTCTAAGCCAGTTGGCTGCAACTATTTGGTTGGAGAATGATATGGGGTTCCAAAATTCAAGCAGCCAAGCAGCACCGAGAAATAGGTAAAGTTGTTTCCTTAGATGTTCAATTCAATAGATGTTCACTTGGTTTCCTTCATCAGACTTCATCATTAGCTCTGAGAAGGCATTTTTTGTGATACTTATGGGATTAAGAGGTCTCAACTGACACGACCCGAAATCTGGTTAGATCGTGCGGGCACCCGACATCCTCCCCTAGCCCCGTCGGGCGAACCCTTACCAATTAAAAAAGGAAAATAAATATAACAATTCATAGATAAGGGCAACACTTAAAATAAGACACAGACATATTGATACCTCTAAGCTGTACAAAAGAAATTACAGCTGACTACCCAACATACTAGGTTTAGGGTTATCCAGACTAGACATCTAAGAGTACAGAAGAAGACAAATACCTCCTGAAGCGAGCAATATGCAACTGAAATAATAAACATAAAACTGGTGGCCATCCGGAATAAAAGCTGGCTCACCCTGACAGCTGAAGTAGTCTTCGCTCCATCACAATGTGGCAAATTCAATCCTGGAGTAAACCTACCGAAACGAAATAGATAGACAAGAAACAAACAACAAACAAGGGTGAGTCAAAAGGACTCAATAAATAGGGCAGACTAGCCACCTCAAAGAATAGGATAGCTAGCCAGGGAGGAGAAACAAATAAAAAAAAAATCCTCTTATTTAAATTATAAAAAGGAAGAGCCAGATAATAACTAGAAACACGTATGGAATGACAAACTCATCAACAACAAGGAACGTCGGATAACCAAACCATATAGGTATCCCGAACACATCAACAATCAGAAATATATCCTGTTGCAGCGTGCAACCCGATCAATATATTCCTCCTGTTGCAGCGTGCAACCCGATCCATATATTTATACCGTTACGGCGTGAAACCCGATCCATATATTTATACCGTTGCGGCGTGCAACTCGATCCCCGCAACCCAGAATGCGAGCCAGGAATATATAAGTAAATTGAGATATGTCCACGACATAGTATACATACCGCATACGTAAAACACAACACAATTCACACAATAGTCAGTATGCGGTACAATGAGATGGGATGAATGCGGTACAATGCAATGCAGTCACATATGCCTAATACCAATCTCCGGCGCGGGATTCTCATCGTCTACCAGGAGATATATGCAACAATGACCCTTCACCGGCTCGGGACTCTCATCGATTACCGGGAAGTATATGCAATGATGACCCTTCACCGGTGCGGGATTCTCATCGCCAATCGGGAAGTATATGCAATAATGACCCTTCACCGGTGCGGGACTTTCATTGCCAACCGGGAAGTATATGCAATAATGATCCTTCACCGGTGCGGGACTCTCATCGCCAACCGGGAAATATATGCAATAATGACCCTTCGCCGGTGCGGGACTCTCATCGCCAACCGGGAAGTATATGCAATAATGACCCTTCGCCGGTGCGGGACTGTCATCGCCAACCGGGAAGTATATGCAATAACTATAGCCAGAGTACAATGCTCTGATACTCAATGCAATATTAACAACAGGACATAACATATACTCCATATACAATGTAAATCCAAAGCTAACACGTAATGAGTACACCTATCGACAGCTACACACGTAAGGAACACGTGGTACAAAATCCACGAGGCCAGGTGCCTCCAAAGAAATGGATATAAACACTTACCTTGTTACAAAGTTAGCACAGCCACTCAGTAACCGCTTTGTCCTTTGTTTTCATTGCCAAACGATCCCACTCTATTCAATAAGCAGAAAAATATATCGAATTAGGCTAAAGGCGTCATTCCTCACATCTTAGGGCAATCCGGTTAGGAACCTGATACCCTATTCGCATACGCAATATGCAGGCCAGGCCTATATACATGATTTAAGATCACATAACCAAACCCCAAATAAATTACATTTATATATTGCCCATAACTCAGTGAGTACGAATATATATTCAATTCCATTATCGGGATCCATTTGGCCCTTTAAACTATTAATTGAACTTATTAAAATGATGTACACTATTCCAAGTTTTTACCGTTAAAATATATTCAAACACACGTAATAAAATCAAATAATATATTGGGATCATTATGAATGTTTTGGGGTACAAATTCTACTATTTTTCCGGCTCTTTTCTCATTTTCTGGCATTTTTTCCCTCAGCGTATCTCTTCGTTTGTTTCTGTTCATGTTCGCGTTTCTCTGGTCAACTTTCAAGCCAAAGGGATATTTATCCCTTGGCACTTATCCACCAGACTCCAATTCCATTTTAATGTTTTGTTTTGTCTTTTTTGTATTTTGTCTTTTTTTTTTCCTTTTTCCTTTAAAATTCACTTCTACGGTAAAAATTGAAACGGTACCCTAGGATATTCAAAATAATTCCAACTTTTACATACAAGTTATACAAACTATATGTAACATACTCGCGAAGGCGCACTCAAATTGGGCTCCCGAAACTCAATATGCAAATTAAATGAAAAAAGGTCAAATTATTTAACTTTCGGCATTTTAGCGGAAACTAGCCGAACAAAATCAAAATTCACTTTTGAAAGTTCACAAAAGTCACAAATAATCATACGAGCCTAACGGTGCTTTCTAATTTTAAATCGGAGTTCGTTCGCCAAAATCGAGATCAAAAATCTCTTTTTAATATTTATTGTCAATAAAAACTAACACATTTTTTCGATACCTACCAAACGAGTTCTGATTTAGCTCAAATTTTACAGACAGATCCTAATGGACCTTACAAATAATTTAAAATTATCGACATGCCAATCGGAGTCCTAACTTCCGAAATGACTGATCGAGGTCGTTTAATTCTCCTCCACTTAAACTCTCGTTCGTCCTCGAACGAGCCTAAGTCTAAAGCAAGATTTACGCTGATAACAAAAGAACTTGCACTACCTTCATAAACTATCCCACGGAATTTTTCTCATGATTACAGAATTAGAATTATAATACGAACACCGAACTCTTGGAATAAAACATATCTGGATAATATAATAACATCATTGCCCAACTTATTCGGACTAAGCTGACACTTCCTCAAACACGTGAGGAGAGCTCTACATTTTTGAAACAAAGATACACGGAAATCTGGATGGATTAACATGATTCTGCAGCGAATCACATCGTCGATATACTTTACGATATAGAACAGTCTGATGGAACTAAGAGTTAGCTTACGCTTCAGCAACGCCTTAGAGATTTAGCATTACCTTTCAGTATTTGGAGGAAGACTCCTCCACTTAAAGCACAAACTCATGCAGCTGTTTGAATAGGAATACCCATCCCCGCACAGTCTGCTGGACTAAAGAAGATTTAGCTAAAGATAGAATGTGGCTCAGACCTGAGCTACCAAATTACCCTCTCGAGTTGCCAAACGACTGCAACTCCCGAGTTCATAACTCTATATCTTTGTCATAAGCACTACCGCCTGATGGATCAAATCAGAGGTCAAATGATACCCCTCATTACCTTTAGTAGTCCTAAACACAACAATGCGCTTACCCAGCTACCTTGACACGTACTCTGGCTCCACCCAGGGAACATCATAAGAGGCTACT
The DNA here is from genome assembly GCA_029990175.1 of Petunia secreta. Classification (NCBI taxonomy): domain Eukaryota; kingdom Viridiplantae; phylum Streptophyta; class Magnoliopsida; order Solanales; family Solanaceae; genus Petunia; species Petunia secreta. The sequence continues at coordinate 3,311,893 of JARKIP010000085.1, read as the reverse complement.
GACCACCTAAGCTCACCAGTGCCGAACAAAGAAGAGATGGTAATAAACTGAGGATAGAAACAATTAGATCTTTAGGAAGCTCATCTTCTTATTTTCTTAGCTACCAGAGCTAAACTACTTCCGAGTCAGGCGAGCCAAAGAATCGCAATTGAAGAGATAGACATTAAATAAGCTTTATGGAAAAACATCCATACCAATTTAACCTCCCAATAAGAAGGAAACTCTGATAATCTACCAGAATACCCTTTTATAACTAAGACAAGCTCATAGAATAACATGACTCTACTACAATCTCGAACCAAGAGGAGACACATAGATCGAGCATTACTTACCAGCCACTTTACACCGGAAGAAACAACGACACTTCCTGATGGTGACGAATAAGAATCACATCATCCTACCAACACTGAATTCCGTGAAGAGAGGTAAACTAATTTGATATAATAATAGATAGTGGCACAACAAGATGCCAAGAAGACAATACCAACACTCACTCCCAGATCCATCATATTTAGACCAAATAAATTAGTAGGGTCTCACAAATGCCAGGAATAAATCATACCAGAAGCTCGCCCCTTTGCCACAACCGATTTTTAATAGAAATAATATCCAAGGAAACCATGGAACATGATATGACAGACCATCTCCAGATCGATCGGAAGGAATTAAATCTTACACATATATAAGGGAAGAAGAAATACATGGGTCTACTAGATCAGATGCCTCAGCATCCTGCCAGACTGGCAGTTCAGAAAACTGCCTCTGCGGCTGAACTAAGCCGCTACACTGATAATTACCTTATGAAAAATAACTGCCACCATGCTCTCAACCTTTACTGGATCGTGGCATTTCTCTGGTTGATTGAGATCTAAATAAAATCCCCTGCGACTGTGCAGGTGCCTGACGAGAGAAAGGATGACTTCCTACTCGCCGGAGTAACGGAAAACTCTTTAAAGGATAGCCAGACTCACGACAATGATACCACATTTTCGCTGAAAAGTGAAAGCTGGAAAGATTGTTGATAGCTATAAAGAAAAGACTGATTCTGATCTTGACGAGCTACTGCCGCACTCTAAGAATCACATGACACAAGCTGAGATAACCTGGAAGGTGACCTCCCAAAATAATCAGAACTCTTACCTCCAAATGAGGTACCATGATTACCCACTAGGGCCACGGGATCTCTTGCTCCCCCGTTTTAACTCTCCCCCTCTAACTTAGGGTATGCCTAATACCTCTGACCAATATCAACAACAACATCAAATGAAGTCCCAACCTCAATTTCTCGAGCCATCTAGGATCTCAAGGAAAAAGAAAGGCCATCAATAAATCTTTGAATCTCTCGAAAGGTTCATAGACTAGTTCTAATGCATATTCAGCTATTCTATAGAATTCAATCTCATATTGTAAAACACCAACAGGCTAACCGACAGGCTACCCTATCCAATCCACTCAAACTGGAAACACTTTTCATCTCGCTCGCTACTCGAAAGGAACTTTCCATGAATCTAGAAGAAAAACCGAACCAAGTTAGCTAATAAGAGAGCAGCCTACCAATTCAAGGCTGGACCCTGAAACTGGAAAGCAGAATACTCCCAACGTCCCAATTTATGTGGCACCATTTCCTTTTTTGTTTGTCCCAAAATAAGTGGCACCTTTCCTTATTTGACAACTATTTAATGTATCATCTCTATTTTACCCTTGTTGGACCCTACATATTTTTAAACCTACCAACAACTTTGGTATTACTCAAATCTTCTCTCTCTTAATTTTTCAAGGGTAAAATTGATACTTAACAAGGTCAACCTCTATTTTCTTAAACTTCGTATCCGGTCAAATGGTGCCACATAAACTGGGACGAAGGGAGTAATACACAGCATATTGCTCGAGATAACCAACAGCCTGAAGGATATGCTGACATCATTTTATTTTTAAAAAGAATCACGAGGTTTATCTGATGCATTGCTTAAGAATATCGGAAGGTTCAACCGCGTAAAATAATGCAACCTCTTCGGACACTCGGACCGAACTGATACCTCGGCTGGCTAAACAGCCAAAAAAATTAGAGGTACAACACATAGTACCTCCGGAATATAATTTACTACAGAAATATTAAGAACGAGAAAAGGAGCTCCCTGAGATCGAACGTCTGCACATGCGGCAACCTGATAGGCTGCCCAGCGAATAATAGGTTCTTACGGTATCTGCGTCGCCAAGATTCTCGTAAAGCATCGTAGAGAGCCAAGGGAACTACAAGGCCCTGCTCCCTTGTCCATCGCGAGCTCGTACAGCTGGGACCTCCGTAACTAGATCGTCAGCATGATCAAAACTCTCGGGGCTTCGTCAGTGCTAGCCCCAGGCTAGACTGATTCGTCCTGAACTCCTTTCGTTTGCTGATTTGTCGCACGAGGGTTCACAATTAACACGAAGGAATTAACGAAATAACAAAAATAATTTTAAATCCTAGACCGACGCACGAACAGAAATGAAGGAAGTGAAACTTCCTTAATGCCATCATAGTCCCTCGTAGATAAGTACGGACATCTACGTACCTATCAGCGAGACTCTACTAGGCACTGTCTTAGTCTGGATAGACTCTAAACCAGGCTCTGATACCAACTGACACGACCCGAAATCCGGTTAGGTCGTGCGGGCACCCGACATCCTCCCCTAGACCCGTCGGGCAAACCCTTACCAATTAAATAAGGAAAATAAATATAACAATTCATAGATAAGGGCAACACTTAAAATAAGACACAGACATATTGATACCTCTAAGCTATACAAAAGAAATTACAGCTTACTACCCAACATACTAGGTTTAGGGTTATCCAGACTAGACATCTAAGAGTACAGAAGAAGACAAATACCTCCTGAAGTGAGCAATATGAAACTGAAATAATAAACATAAAACTGGTGGCCATCCGGAATAAAAGCTGGCTCACCCTGACAGCTGAAGTCTTCTTCGCTCCATCACAACGTGGCGAATTCAATCCTGGAGCAAACCTACCGAAACGAAATAGATAGACAAGAAACAAACAACAAACAAGGGTGAGTCAAAAGGACTCAATAAATGGGGCAGATTAGCCACCTCAAAGAATAGGATAGCTATCCAGGGAGGAGAAACAAATAAAAAAAATTCCTCTTATTTAAATTATAAAAAGGCAGAGCCAGATAATAACTAGAAACACGTATGTAATGATAAACTCATCAACAACAAGGAACGTCGGATAACCAAAACATATAGGTATCTCGAACACATCAACAATCAGAAATACATCCTGTTGCGGCATGCAACCCGATCCATATATTCCTCCTGCTGCGGCGTGCAACCCGATCCATATATTTATACCGTTGCGGCGTGCAACCCGATCCATATATTTATACCGTTGCGGCGTGCAACCCGATCCAAATATTTATATCGTTGCGGTGTGCAACCCGATCCCCACAACCCAGAATGCGAGCCAGGAATATATAAGCAAACTGAGATATGTCCACGACATAGTATACATACCGCATACGTAAAACACAACACAATACACACAATAGTCAGTATGCGGTGCAATGAGATGGGATGAATGCGGTACAATGCAATGCAGTCACATATGCCTGATACCTATCTCCGGCGCGGGACTCTAATCGTCTACCAGGAGATATATGCAATAATGACCCTTCACCGGCTCGGGACTCTTATTGATTACCGGGAAGTTTATGCAATGATGACCCTTCACCAGTGCCGGATTATCATCGCCAACCGGGAAGTATATGTAATAATGACCCTTCGCCGGTGCGGGACTCTCATCGCCAACCGGGAAGTATATGCAATAATGACCCTTCACCGGTGCCGGACTCTCATCGCCAACCGGGAAGTATATGCAATAACGACCCTTCGCCGGTGCGGGACTCTCATCGCCAACCGGGAAGTATATGCAATAATGAACCTTCGCCGGTGCGGGACTCTCATCGCCAACCGGGAAGTATATGCAATAATGACCCTTCACCGGTGCGGGACTCTCATCGCCAACCGGGAAGTATATGCAATAATGATAGCCAGAGTACAATGCTCAGATACTCAATGCAATACTAACAACAGGACATAGCATATACTCCATATACAATGTAAATCCAAAGCTAACACGTAATGAGTACACCTATCGACAGCTACACACGTAAGGAACACGTGGTACAAAATCCACGAGGCCAGGTGCCTCCAAAGAAATGGATATAAACACTTACCTTGTTACAAAGTTAGCACAGCCACTCAGTAACCGCTTTGTCCTTTGGTTTCATTGCCAAACGATCCCACTCTATTCAATAAGTAGAAAAATATATCAAATTAGGCTAAAGGCTTCATTCCTCACATCTTAGGGCAATCCGGTTAGGAACCTGATACCCTATTCGCATACGCAATACGCAGGCCAGGCCTATATACATGGTTTAAGATCACATAACCAAACCCCAAATAAATTACATTTATATGTTGCCCATAACTCAGTGAGTACGAATATATATTGTCGACGCCCATTTTTCCCCGAACCCCGTAAGGGTTCGAAATTGACTCGACTTATTGGAACTCGCGGGTAAAGACTTGGAGTCGCCACCTAACATATTTTTTAACTAGGCGTATTAGGGCACCTACTTTGTTTCTAGCCAATTAATATTAACTCCGATACTTGATCTACGAAACGAGAATTCTGAGTAAGGGTTCAAATTAACCCAAGAGGAAGGTGTTAGGCACCTCTCAGATTCCACAAATGTGGTTACCGGCCGGACTTATAATTAGGATTTTAAGAATTATGAAATAATAAATAACTAACTAAAAATAGGCGAATAGTCATGCATATAATAATAAAATATTCAAATTCATTAATTGCTTTTTCCTTAAAGAACTCGCAAAATATAAGTGAAAGAATTAGTAAATAACAAGTAATATTGATAATAGTAAAAATACAATAATAATGATAATAATAATAATAATATTAGTAGGTGAAAATAATAATAATAATAATAATAATAATAATAATAATAATAATAATAATAATAATAATAATAATAATAATAATAATAATAATAATAATGATGCTAATACTAATAATAATAATAGTTAAAATAAAGGGTAAGGGGATTTTTAAAAGTGTCGGCTCAGAATATGTATTGCGTCAAGAAGAGGTTAGAGATGTCGGTACGGCTGCAACCACGGAGCCGGTTGTGTTGCCATGCCATGCACTTTCGATCCCACTACTCCGCTATCGCTTACTTTGCAAAATGATATGCATCGTCATCGCCTTTTTATTTGTTTTCGGGACACGTAAGGGACGGTAAGTACGGGACGGGACTTGTATCGGCCTCCAAACGTCATTGGCCGTGTAGTATCTGTTCAAATCAATCCCCATGCCTCAATACATGTATATGTATTTTTTCATTGGCAATTTAGTGTAAAAACTGTCCGAGCCATAGCAAAGCAAACAAAGTGATCCCCTGTCAATTACATGATCAGCCTGCCAAAATAAATCCCTTCAACAAAGAACATGGTAAAGCAGGGTAAACATATCCATAGTAATCTAGCACTTCCAAATGAGAGTAAAAGAGGCAAGCATCTGCATAAGCAGGTTGGAAGTGGACACCTGGTAACGGGACAAAGGAACAACAGGTAAAACGAAAAAAAAAAACCAAGAAGTCAATGTAAATTAACAGATCGCTGAGAGGCGATCACTCAAATCAAATCAGTGACCATTATTGATCCCAAATCCAACGGGAGAAAACGATGGCAACAGGCAGGATGCATCATTGGACAAAAGAAGAGGAGCAACGCCAATCACCTCGGAGGCGCCGCTGCAACCCTTCCTCCGCTACCTTTTTGATTTTTTTAACTCAGTGACGAACACAAAAGGCGAAGGGATAAGGCATAAAGAAACGATCAGTAACGCTGAAGAGTAACGGGGTAACGGGTTCATAGGCGGTGTGGTTTTTTCCGGCGAGAGTGGTGATGGCATTTTGCCACTGTTTTTATCATCTAAACCCCGACCCGGGTCTCCTTGATCTGTTACTATTTACTCGCCCATGTTCCTCTATGTATCTCCCGTTCTTGATCTCCCTTGTTTCCGTTTGTGTGTGTATATCCCTGGTTTTTATGTGTGGATCGAGATTGAAGAAGATGGGGAGATAATGGGGTGTATATGTAATGTGTAATGGGTGTTTGTGTCACTGGTGGTGGTGTATTGGGAGAGGAGATGAAGGTGTGGTGTGTGTATAGTGTGTGTTTTGTGTGTGTAGTGAAGAAGATCCAGAAAAGAGTGGAGTCTGCCTTCGTCCCAAACAATGAGAAAAAAACTACCTGTACTTATAGTGCAAGAATTTAAAGAATAAAAGGCAAACTTCTTAAAATTAGGCTAATCAAAGGGCTTTTTAAAATCAACAAAGATCAAGAGGGTGAAAGAGGACAAAGCTGCTCATTATGAAAATCAATCTCATATCATCAGTAAGATTAAAGAAACTATAAGAGCTTTGTACTAATAGTGAAAATATTGTCCATATGCTTAGTAGAACGTGTGTCAATTAGGAATTGGTGCCAAGAAGGAAAAGTAATCACGGCTAGAGAGGGATAGACAATATAGGGAACACAAATTGATGTTTTCATTTAGGGAGGAGACGAGAGAGATTTGTGGGATTTGATATTATCCTATGGGATAATGAAAGTGTGCGAAAACTTATTTTATGGCGAGGAAAAGAAAGATAGCTGTTAGGAAAATATTTGAGTGTGAAAAACGAAAATATAGAGATTTAAGTTATATAGGAAATAATCAAACTGGGATTCTGATTATCCTCACTAAAAAATTGAAATAAGAAATGTTTGGAAAGAGCATATCCCGTGGAACAGTTCAAAGGATATTGGAAATTTTATGCTACAAAATATATAGTTATAGAATGTAGTTGTCTTGACATTTTGAGTAGGATTCAAACATAAAATGTATTTGAATTACTTTTTGTCTAGGTTCAATGAAATTTGAAAGAATTTAAATATAATGAATAGTATGAATAAAATTTGGACTTTGCATTTTAAGTTGTACTCATATTCAATTGAGGTGCAAAATAAATAAAAATATTAATATATTTAATTTATATCAAAGAAAAAAAAAATTATAAACATAAAATAATTTAGGGTCAAACTGAATTAATTAAGTATAAATAGTTACAAATAATTACCAAGTATTATTAATGCAATGAACTTGCACAACTAACCATAACTTCGATATGCATTCAAACAATGAATATTGCACTCGGACTACTTTTATGTCAAGGTTCAAAGTAGGATTGAGAAAATTTGTAACAATTAAAAGAATTTGAATTTCAAAGTAATATGGTGAATTGAACTATTTTAATTGGACTAATAATAAATTTAAATGCGCTAAAGAATATAAATATATATTATATAATAAGTAAAAATGCACATATAAAACAATTGCAGTTAAATTGAATTAATTAAATATGAATAAATACAATAATTTACCATAACCGATCACAATTTGATATGTATTTAACAAATAGCCTAAGTGATGTAGTTACATAATATAATCACAATTAAAATATATAATGTATAAATAGGGAATAACACACGTAAATGCATGATTTCTAATGCAAATTTTCTCTAATAGTCAACATTGCACCTTTAAGTCAAATATAGCCAATTATGGAGAAAAGGAGGGACAAAATTGGGTGTCAACAGCTGCCCCTCTTTGACCGGGGATGATGAAAGAATCTTCGGGCAAAGATAGTTGACGGAGTAGCCAATTTTGTCATGACTGGCAAGCAAAAAGGTGGGAATAGAGAATGAGAGTTTTGGGGTGTTTCGGCCAAACCCCGGTCTCTGAGTTGCCTACATATCTCGGGTTTCATGAGAATTAGGCCGTGTGTAGTTCTAGAATGGCATGTTGCCTGTGTGAGATATTTATGACGCACGATTTTGGATGTCAGGACTAAACTTATCCACGTATGTAAAGTTTAGATTCGTGTATGCTTTGCCCTTTGGCGAGATAAAATGAAGAATAAAGCAAAGGTACTATCAAAGGTGAGATAACATCAATTGATCGAGCGTGGGAAAAGAGACTTATAATCATCCTAGTTATGAAAATGTGGCGCGCTACACACCCATAAAGAGGAGTTTATACGTACATAGTTTCCACTTCACCTCGATAAATGAGTAATCTCGCCTTCAATATTTCCTTGACTGAGCCGGGAAACACTTAAGGAGCGAGCTTTATAAATGTGCATGATTCAAGCAGGCGGGCACGATTGAGCACGAAAATACGCACGATCGACGCAGATGGGCACGAATTAGGAAAGAATACGAAACCGACATCCAATCAATAAGGATGGATTAGGTAGACCACTGGCATGAGTATGGAATTGTAGCATGGAATTCGGAAAGATAGGTAGCTTGCGGGTGTAGCAAAAGGCATTGTATGTAGGATCAGGCTTTGCTTTGTATGTTTTTGAGGTTTTGTGGTTGCCTAATTGGTCGTGATTTTGGGAGTAGGCGTGAGAGTATGGAATAGGGGTTTGTCGAGAGATCGGGGAGTACCCTGCAGCAAAATCATGATAAATGCAATATATATAAAAAATAAAGTAAAGTAAACTTCCCTGATGAGTTGAGCTCTTCTTTGTCATGTAGTTGTCTAGTCTATTTCCAGGTGCTTTGAGTGTTAGGAAATATATGCTTCTTCTCTGGGGATATTCATTTATGTGCATCTTGTCAGGAGATAATTGTTTGTCTGTGTCGGGTTGTATACCTTGGAACACTGTTTCGCTGTTTCCTGCAATAAAGTGTGAGCTTTTGCAGATAATATTTGTAAATGTAAAATGGACTTTCCTGTCGTTGGATTGTCAACTGTCAATGTGTCGTGGTCTCTCGTTATGAGATATTTGTGTATCATAAGTGTCTGCTCGTCAAGAGCTATTTTGCCTTCTTTCAAGAGCTTTTGCCTGCTCGTCAAGAGCTATTTTGCCTCCTCGTCAAAAGCTACTTTGCCTGCTCGTCACGAGCTATTTTGCATTCTTGTCGGGAGCTGTTGCCTGCTCGTTAAGAGCTATTTTGCCTCCTCGTCAAAAGCTACTTTGCCTGCTCGTTATGAGCTATTTTGCCTTCTTGCCGGAGCTGTTGTCTGCTCGTCAAGAGCTATTTTGCCTCCGCGTCAAGAGCTATTTTGCCTGTTCGCCACGAGCTATTTTGCCTTCTTGTTAGGAGCTTTTGCCTGCTCGTCAAGAGCTATTTTGCCTCCTTGTTAAGAGCTATTTTGCCTGCTCGCCACGAGCTATTTTGCCTTCTTGTTAGGAGCTTTTGCCTGCTCGTCAAGAGCTATTTTGCCTCCTCGTCAAGAGCTATTTTGTCTATTGCGCCGGACCGTGTACCCTGCGAACAAAAAGTAAAGTGCCTTTCGCCAGGCTGTGTACCCTGCGAACAAAAGTAAAGTGAAGTGCTAAAAATAAAATGTCATTATCCTGTCTGCAACGCCGCTAGGAAAGTCGTCGTTTTTTTTTTTTTTTTTTTTTTTTTTGCTTTTATAATGCTTTCGTGAATGTTGAGCTTTGGTCAAGTTTTCTTCGGGGACTCTCAGTTTTTGTATTTCGTCTCTCTTGAAATTTTTGAGGGGACTTCAAAAATTTCTGCCCCAGTGTCAGCTTGTGTCTTTTGGGAATTTTTGAGGGGATCCTCAAAAATTCTGCCCCAGTTTATTGCCTTTGATAGATCATCATATCATGGTGGTGCCTGAAAAATAAACAACAATACGTGTGTATGTCCAATTCTAAGGCGGACGAGCCTACTATAGTGGTGCCTGCAAAACAAAATATATGAGTTTGTCCTATTTTAAGCCGGATAAGGCTGATTATAGTAGTGCCTGCAAAACAGAAAGAATGAGTATGTCCAATTCTAAGGCGGACGGGCTTAATAGTCATATTCTAAGCCTGACGGGGCTCATCGTCATATTTTAAGCCTGACGTGGCTGATTTTCGTATTGTAAGCCTGTCATATTTTAAGCCTGACGGGGCTAGTCGTCATATTCTAAGCCTGACGTGGCTAAAGTGTTATCATGTCCATTGTGATTGCCTGCGAATTCTTGTGTTTGTGTTGAAAGATCTGTTGTCAAAGAAAGATTCGTTAGTTGAAACAAAGTGGTTGCTTTGCATTGAACACCAATGTATTTGCTTGAATCTGCATTCGTTTTTCAGTATGACGATCAGGTATCTCGATGACTCTGATTGTGTGGATACTTGCATCCCCAGACTGAGGTTGGATTTATCGGATTTGGAAGCTGTCTAAAGTTGTATTTGTCTTGGGGTTGTGACGGGGTGTCTTCATTTTTCATGCTTTTCATTTTGACAGACATAGAGCTAACTTTGATGGGTGGTTGCAATATCTTTTGACTGAGCTAAAGGAGTAAATGTGTGAGGTTTTGTCTTTTCGTCTGTCCTCAATTGTGTTGATCCTTTGAAAGTCTTGAAAGAGAGGAGATTGTTTATGGTGCAAGTTGGGGTACGGTGCGAGGCTGTGAGTTTTGCCAGTTTTGGTCGTATAGTGATTAGAATTTTCTCTTACGACTCTTGTATGAGTATATTGTCAACTGATTTTGGTTCGTTCATACTACAAGTTGTACGGAAGTGGAATTGGGATTCGGTGTCCCATGCTGGCGGTTTGAAAGGCTTTGTTCCAGAAGGTAAATGTTATCAGCTTGGCTTGCCATTTCGGCTTTTTCTCAATACAGATTCTTGACCAATTTCGGTGTTCAAACGCAAAGCGACCGTAATAAAGTGACAATATGCACAAAATAGAGTTAGCACATTAGCAAGTTTAAAATAAAAATGTCACATAAGCTTAAGAGGATGCCTAGACCGCGATTGACTTGAATTTGGAGATTATGATAAATTGTATAGAGATTTTAAAAGATCGCTCGAGTGCTTTATGTAACAATCAAGACAAGGATTTTGGTCGAATGACCGATGTTTGTTTGAGCAGGAGATGGGTCTTGGTTGGATCTCAATCAAAATTTGACAAAGATTTCGGGTAAGGGGTATGTATATGATTGAAAAGGAAGTCGGATTTTGTCGGACACCAAGACCTCAGTGCATTTGTCGTCCTTTCTTGCAAATTTGTGTGTCATGATGCCCGGGTGTCTTTGAGAGAGATACTCAATGTCTCTCACACTTGTCAACCGAATACTGCAATTCAATATTTGTCTTAGCTTTTGCTTGTCAGGTAGATTTTGTTGCCAAGAGACCATTCTCGGTGTATCATGTATGTATATTCTTTTAGATCACTGCTTCAGTCAAGACTGTTATTAATTCATGGTTTTGTAAGTGTCTCAAATAGCTTCATCTTGAGATCATCGGCTCGTCCTACACTTGCTAGTTGGCAGGGATATGCTTCCAACACTCAGCAAGAGCTTCCAGCTCCATCATCTAATGGAAATTTTGTCACCGCGCCTTTGCATTTTTTCCCAAATTGAATCAGCCTGCTAACTCTGGTTGTTATGCATAAACCTTTGTATCATCAAGCTTGTTTCGATCATTTCTCACTTCCTTATTACCTCGTAATAATACTTTGAACGTCTTTTTGGCCATGAATAGGTGCAAGTTTAGAAACATTTTGGATTGCCTAAAACGTATTACAATATGTACTCGACCGGCAAAATGATCCTCAGACATTGCGTCAAAATGAAGTATTTTGGCAAGTCATGTGTGCCTTTGAGTTTAACCAACAAAATCTCTTTCCCTTTCAATTTTCCGCTTTGTGTGTATAGTGCCAGCTATTACAAACTCTTCTTATTTTGAAAAATCCTTTATAAGTGCACTTTGCTTAACCAAATCTTCTGTCTTGGTATTCAACTTAAGCCAACCTTTTGGATAATAGGTTTTTGAGTTCGCGTGGGATAGGAAATTATCAAGACATGCGAAAGATTTCTGATATCAGGATTTAGGCATAGAGTAGAGAGATGAGGTGCCTTAGCAAGAGATTAGATTCGGGAAGGGATTGACTTAGGTAGAAAGAGACCTAGAGCAATAAAACAAATTCACGTAATGCACACTTAGCAAATGAAAATGTATCCTATGACCGCTTAATGCATGATGATTTGGGAAACGTTTCGGGCCACATGTATCATTTCATTTGCTACAAAATGCGGAGTCTAAAAGAGAATATTGCATTTATTGAATATTGGTCTTTATTACATTGGCTGATATTGAAACAGTGTAAGAGAAGGAAAAGACTAAACATTTCTGGGGGATTAAATCATGGCCAGTTGAGCATCTTTCATGTTGATCCATCCCCAGAAGATTCATCTTCTTCCTCGTCGGACGAATCTTCATTGGATGAACTTGCCCCTGACGAGTATCCTTGGAAGATGATATTATCTGCATCAGTTAAGAGCCGGGATATGTCAAATGTGAAGTTCTTCAACATTTCCCAAGCCTTTCTTCCTTTCTCCTTTATTCCTTTGTTTGCCACAGAGCTCATTCCTTCGCTAGCCCACACACCGATAAACTCTATGCGTTTTGTCAGGAGTTCTGCCTTATTGCGCCATTTGTCTTTTTCTTTGTCCTTTGCTTCGACCAAACTTTGCTTCTTCGTTATTTTCTCTCGTGCCTTTGCCAGTTGTTTGTGTAGCCTCTTGCACTCAGATTCCAATTCATCGGCGTTTCTTTTCCTTTTTCTTGTTGCTCTTGGTTGAACTGCCTTTGCTATGTCTTTTCTAAGCCAGTCTGGATAGTCTTCATCATAGCCAGCGTCAAACCTGTCTCGTCCAATAGTCTCGATTCCCATTCGTTGCCTTTCTTTCCAAAGTTCTAATATCTTGTCTTCGAATGGTACCGTTCCTCCGAAAATATCAGCTTTGAAACTTCTGATGTCTGCAATTTGGGGTACAATCTGCTTTCTCCCCGCTTGTCTAAGCGTTCTTAAAGGAGTGTATGGGTAAACTCCTCTAAAGCCCACTAAGATGAGAAATGAGTCTCTTTCGGATCGTGTGACTACTGTTGTGCTGGGAAAGTAATCAAACATCCGTTGTATGTCTTCAGATGTCAACTGAGAAAGCCTATGGCGCCAGCCTTCGGTGGTTGTTGGCCGGTCCCACTTTTCAAGAGCACTGTCCATGCGGGTGATATGCGTTAAGATGTAGTTTTCTCTTGGTATGGAGTGGAAGCCTTGGTCTGTGCTGTTCACCTTTTGCAAATGTTCCATCAACCAAGTTTGCAAAAGCAAATTGCAACCTTCGAAGAAACCAGCTCCCTTCTTGCATCTTTCTAAAGCTCGGTAAAGTTCTGCAACGATCATAGGTACTAAAGTGTATTTCTTGTCAAAATCTTTGAGTAGGACATCAGCGATTGATACTATGCAAACGTCGACTCGTCCTTTGTGTTGTGGAAACACGACAGTCCCTAAAAAGCTGGTGACAAAAGCAAGTACTCTCCGCTCTTGCCAATCTGCTTGGTCAATGTTGAAATAGTCTTCAGCTTCTTGAAATGCTTCTCTGTACCCAAATTTGATGTAGAGGGAGGTTAGAGAAATTCCTGACTGCCTTATACTGTCTGTGCATAATTCGGGCTTGAACCCTACCATTTCGAAGAACTCCTCGGGTGCGATATTTTTAGGCATCAAGACTTCTTCACTTTCGAATGGTAATTGAGTTAACCCACCTATTTCCTCCAGTAGTGGTGTCAACTCAACACTCCCAAAATGGAAAACTGCTCGGTCCGCATCCCAATAGTGTACTGCTGCTTCTACTATCCCTTTCATTGCTGTTTGCTCCATTAGTGAAATCAGATTCCCCAACACTACTTTAACTCGGTCTTGTTGATTTATGCTTAAGTTTCCCCACCAATCTATGAGCAACTGAGGGACTTCAATAACCATGTCAAATGTTCTAGTGGCCATAATCTTTGGAGAAGGTGAAGGGTGATGGGAAAGGGGATAAGAAAATGACTAAAATTTGCTTTATTGTAAGCAAATGATCAACGTGTGGCACAAGCTTTTGAAAATAATGCAACAGAGATGTGTCGTTATGAGTTGAGAATGCTTTAGACACTTTAGAAGGAAAATGTTAATGGACTTTTAACAAACCACGGATGGCAAGTCTTTATATAATGCTTAAAAGATAAACGTGCGTTATGTGTCATCCCGTCCATCAAACGGTCATTTCTGCTTCAAATTGGGCCTTTAATGCCTTTTCGGTTACCTTTTGTGCCTTTGAATGACATTGAATGCAGAATAATTCCCATAAACGGTCTACATTTGCACGTTCAATCCTTTAAGTATATGCCAATAAATCATGATTAACACTTTTTAAGGCCAAAAACCCGTTCATATTGTTTGAACAAGTTGGCCTATTAGACTTGAGAACAAGTCGACTAATGATATGTCATGATGCATGATTCCTAGCATTGCTACTAAAGAATGAAATTGGCTAGACCGAGTTTTATTATACTCCTAAGCGGACAACTCAGGAGTGGGAACGTCTCGGGCCAAATAGGTTCCAAGTTGTTCCTCCTAAAAGGAGACTTTTGTGAGGGAAGAGGTGGTCGTAACCACCGCACGATTTAGAAACTTGCCAGGAGCGGCGGAAGGTATGCATGATATGTACAAATTTTTTTTTTTTTTTTTAAAAAAAATGCACAAGTTTTTGAAAGAAATGCATATGTCTTGTAAAATGATGCACACATATTGAAGTATTTCGTAAAATAATTTTAGAAGGATGAGAACAAAACAAATGCGTTAGTTTTGAAAGATAGGATTAATATAAACTAGACAATATTAAAAAAATCATGAAAAAGAAAAGATGCACATATTGATATTTTACAAAATAAGTTTTAAAAGGGATAACAAAACGAACGCACATTAGTTTTGAAAAATAGAGTTAATAGAAACTAGACAATATTAAAATGAAAAAAGAATTAAATCAAGTGAAATTGTTTTTAAAAAGATTTATGAATTTTATAGAAAGGGTGCACATATTGAAGCATTTCAAAAATGATTTTAAAAAATGAGTAAAAAGAGAAAACGAAACAAACAAGTTAGTTTTTAAAAAATAGGATCATGGAAACTAGACAAAAAGAATTATGAAGTGAAATTGTATAAAACAAAAAGATTTTGCAAAATTTATGAAAGATTAGAAAATAGTAGAAGTATTGGACGCTTTGTATGAACCTTCCAAGAGTGGGTTTACTAGACAAGAACATGGTTCCCCCAGGCGGACAACCAAGGGGTGGGAACGTTTAGAATTGTTGGTTGTACCACGGACCAACTTATCCCAACCGTCCCCCTAAAGGGTTTTTTGACAGTGAAACGGCCGTGAGATCCACGTAACCGTTTATGGTGTGTGCAAGTGTAAAAAATTCCAGGAGTGGAGGAAATATAAATAAAATAACAATTACAGTTAATAAAGAAAACACAAACAAAATAGAAAACTAAACTTCAAACCTGCAAAAGGAAAAGAAAGAAATATTAGTTTTGAGAAATAACGAAAATAAGAAAATACATGCAAAGAATCCCAATTAAACGTCCGTTATGGTTAGAACCTTGAAATTCCTCAGCGGAGTCGCCATTCTGTCGACGCCCATTTTTCCCCGAACCCCGTAAGGGTTCGAAATTGGCTCGACTTATTGGAACTCGCGGGTAAAGACTTGGAGTCGCCACCTAACATATTTTTTAACTAGGCGTATTAGGGCACCTACTTTGTTTCTAGCCAATTAATATTAACTCCGATACTTGATCTACGAAACGAGAATTCTGAGTAAGGGTTCAAATTAACCCAAGAGGAAGGTGTTAGGCACCTCTCAGATTCCACAAATGTGGTTACCGGCCGGACTTATAATTAGGATTTTAAGAATTATGAAATAATAAATAACTAACTAAAAATAGGCGAATAGTCATGCATATAATAATAAAATGTTCAAATTCATTAATTGTTTTTTCCTTAAAGAACTCGCAAAATATAAGTGAAAGAATTAGTAAATAACAAGTAATATTGATAATAGTAAAAATACAATAATAATGATAATAATAATATTAGTAGGTGAAAATAATAATAATAATAATAATAATAATAATAATAATAATAATAATAATAATGATGCTAATACTAATAATAATAATAATAATAATAATAGTTAAAATAAAGGGTAAGGGGATTTTTAAAAGTGTCGGCTCAGAATATGTATTGCGTCAAGAAGAGGTTAGGGATGTCGGTACGGCTGCAAACACGGAGCCGGTTGTGTTGCCATGCCAAGCACTTTCGATCCCACTACTCCACTATCGCTTACTTTGCAAAATGATATGCATCGTCATCGCCTTTTTATTTGTTTTCGGGACACGTAAGGGACGGTAAGTACGGGACGGGACTTGTATCGGCCTCCAAACGTCATTGGCCGTGTAGTATCGGTTCAAATCAATCCCCATGCCTCAATACATGTATATGTATTTTTTCATTGGCAATTTAGTGTAAAAACTGTCCGAGCCATAGCAAAGCAAACAAAGTGATCCCCTGTCAATTACATGATCAGCCTGCCAAAATAAATCCCTTCAACAAAGAACCAGGTAAAGCAGGGTAAACATATCCATAGTAATCTAGCACTTCCAAATGAGAGTAAAAGAGGCAAGCATCTGCATAAGCAGGTTGGAAGTGGACACCTGGTAACGGGACAAAGGAACAACAGGTAAAACGAAAAAAAAAACCAAGAAGTCAATGTAAATTAACAGATCGCTGAGAGGCGATCACTCAAATCAAATCAGTGACCATTATTGATCCCAAATCCAATGGGAGAAAACGACGGCAGCAGGCAGGATGCATCATTGGACAAAAGAAGAGGAGCAACGCCAATCACCTCGGAGGCGCCGCTGCAACCCTTCCTCCGCTACCTTTTTGATTTTTTTAACTCAGTGACGAACACAAAAGGCGAAGGGATAAGGCATAAAGAAACGATCAGTAACGCTGAAGCGTAACGGGGTAACGGGTTCATAGGCGGTGTGGTTTTTTCCGGCGAGAGTGGTGATGGCATTTTGCCACTGTTTTTATCATCTAAACCCCGACCCGGGTCTCCTTGATCTGTTACTATTTACTCGCCCATGTTCCTCTATGTATCTCCCGTTCTTGATCTCCCTTGTTTCCGTTTGTGTGTGTATATCCCTGGTTTTTATGTGTGGATCGAGATTGAAGAAGATGGGGAGATAATGGGGTGTATATGTAATGTGTAATGGGTGTTTGTGTCACTGGTGGTGGTGTATTGGGAGAGGAGATGAAGGTGTGGTGTGTGTATAGTGTGTGTTTTGTGTGTGTAGTGAAGAAGATCCAGAAAAGAGTGGAGTCTGCCTTCGTCCCAAACAATGAGAAAAAAACTACCTGTAATTATAGTGCAAGAATTTAAAGAATAAAAGGCAAACTTCTTAAAATTAGGCTAATCAAAGGGCTTTTTAAAATCAACAAAGATCAAGAGGGTGAAAGAGGACAAAGCTGCTCATTATGAAAATCAATCTCATATCATCAGTAAGATTAAAGAAACTATAAGAGCTTTGTACTAATAGTGAAAATATTGTCCATGTGCTTAGTAGAACGTGTGTCAATTAGGAATTGGTGCCAAGAAGGAAAAGTAATCACGGCTAGAGAGGGATAGACAATATAGGGAACACAAATTGATGTTTTCATTTAGGGAGGAGACGAGAGAGATTTGTGGGATTTGATATTATCCTATGGGATAATGAAAGTGTGCGAAAACTTATTTTATGGCGAGGAAAAGAAAGATAGCTGTTAGGAAAATATTTGAGTGTGAAAAACGAAAATATAGAGATTTAAGTTATATAGGAAATAATCAAACTGGGATTCTGATTATCCTCACTAAAAAATTGAAATAAGAAATGTTTGGAAAGAGCATATCCCGTGGAACAGTTCAAAGGATATTGGAAATTTTATGCTACAAAATATATAGTTATAGAATGTAGTTGTCTTGACATTTTGAGTAGGATTCAAACATAAAATGTATTTGAATTACTCTTTGTCTAGGTTCAATGAAATTTGAAAGAATTTAAATATAATGAATAGTATGAATAAAATTTGGACTTTGCATTTTAAGTTATACTCATATTCAATTGAGGTGCAAAACAAATAAAAATATTAATATATTTAATTTATATAAAAGAAAAAAAAATTATAAACATAAAATAATTTAGGGTCAAACTGAATTAATTAAGTATAAATAGTTACAAATAATTACCAAGTATTATTAATGCAATGAACTTGCACAACTAACCATAACTTCGATATGCATTCTAACAATGAATATTGCACTCGGACTACTTTTATGTCAAGGTTCAAAGTAGGATTGAGAAAATTTGTAACAATTAAAAGAATTTGAATTTCAAAGTAATATGGTGAATTGAACTATTTTAATTGGACTAATAATAAATTTAAATGCGCTAAAGAATATAAATATATATTATATAATAAGTAAAAATGCACATATAAAACAATTGCAGTTAAATTGAATTAATTAAATATGAATAAATACAATAATTTGCCATAACCGATCACAATTTGATATGTATTTAACAAATAGCCTAAGTGATGTAGTTACATAATATAATCACAATTAAAATATATAATGTATAAATAGGGAATAACACACGTAAATGCATGATTTCTAATGCAAATTTTCTCAAATAGTCAACATTGCACCTTTAAATCAAATATAGCCAATTATGGAGAAAAGGAGGGACAAAATTGGGTGTCAACATATATTCAATTCCATTATCGCGATCCATTTGACCCTTTAAACTATTAATTGAACTTATTAGGACGATGTCTAATATCTCAATTTCTACCGTTAAAACATATTCAAACACACATAATAAACTCAAATAATATATTAGGATCATTACCTGAATGTTTCGGGGTAAAAATTCTACTATTTTCCCTGCTCTTTTCTCATTTTCTGGCATTTTTTTCCCTCAGCGTATCTCTTCGTTTGTTTCTGTTCATGTTCGCGTTTCTCCGGTGAACTTTCAAGCCAAAGGGATATTTATCCCTTGGCACTTATCCACCAGACTCCAATTCCATTTTAATTTTTTGTTTTGTCTTTTTTGTATTTTGTCTTTTTTTTTTTCCTTTTTCCTTTAAAATTCACTGCTACGGTAAAAATTGAAACGGTATCCTACGATATTCGAAATAATTCCAACTTTTGCATACAATTTATACAAAATATATGTAACATACTCGCGAAGGCGGATCTCAAATTGGACTCCCGAAACTCAATATGCGAATTAAATAGAAAAAGGTCAAATTATTTAACTTTCGGCATTTTAGCGAAAACTAGCCGAACAAAATCGAAATTCAGTTTCGAAAGTTCACAAAAGTCACAAATAATCATACGAACCTAACGGCGCTTTCGGATTTTGAATCGGAGTTTGCTCGCCAAAACCGAGCTGAAAAATCTCTTTTTAATATTTATTGTCAATAAAAACTGACACATTTTTCCGATACCTAACAAATGAGTTCTGATTTAGCTCAAATTTTACAGACAGATCCTAATGGAACATACGAATAATTTTAAATTATCGACACGCCAATCGAAGTCCTAACTTCCGAAACGACTGACCGAGGTCGTTTCACCAACCTTATCAACCATTGATGGTGATGCAGCAAGTAGGAAGGATGCAAATCGTACCATTGATACTAGACCCAAAAGCCTATAAATTTTATTACACTGAAGACATTGTTCCAAGAGTTAAGAGCATCAGAAAATCCTGGGTAGGAAGACAAGTCATGGGAGAAGAATCACTTGCATCAGACCGATACAATGCTGGATGCGATCCAAACTATAAAAGTTGGTTACACTCTAGCATAAGGGGAAATGCGGTAGTAGGGCCAAGTCGAGGGAATAACATAAGAGATCGTGAGGCGGAAGCTCAACTCTGATACCGAGAATTCATGTTAAAAGCTATTAAAATGGATAAAGAAAACAAAGAAGAGATCGAAGCGTGGAGAAAACGTACATTTGAGTTAGAGGAAAAGATAGAGGTGTTAGGAACAAAGCTTGATCAATGGAATTCGGAGTGTGCCGACATGGACATCTTACACTTAGTGGAAGCTAAGGGATATTTAACTAAAGCTATAGAAGAAGTCAAGGAGATCACTCAATAAGTAAAGAGAGCTGGCTAGAGCGTGCTGCCCAGTCAAGCGTCATTTTCATTTCTTTTGTATCTTTTATTTAAAAAAGTCGTCATGTACTAAATTTCAAAATTGATTTGGGATTTTATGAGAATAATTGGCAAAAAAAATGCATATTTATTTTCCTTGCATTATGACAAACTTAGGTAGGCTATACTTCCTTTCTGTGTTATAGTCCATTAGTAAGCCTACGTCCAAATGTTGAAAGGGTTCTTAACCCGAAAAACGACAAAATTGCATCTTTGCATGAATTCGAAGAAATGTTTGCACAAAATATTGATCGTTTGTCTAAGTATGATCAAGACTATAAGAATGTTTTGATCTTTACTTGTTTGTTTTCAGACTATGGCTGCGAGAGGTAGACTTTAATTTGAGATTATTTCTCGACCTCCTCACTTGATCAGACTCTGGTGGGAAGAACCGACTGTTTTTAGCAAGGTTCATGTTCAAAAGGTGTTGGGAGAACTAGTGGCTCTCAAAGCCTACACTACCATGCCTGGTTTAGTCGAAGCTGCTACACATTTCTGGGACCATAAAAGGGTGGTGTTTCATTTCAATGGCTTGGAGTTGGCACCAATATTGGGGAAATTTTGAGGACTAGCAAGGTTAGAGCGAGGACCCGAGACTATGATTTATCACCGAGACGTGGACCCCGAGGATTTCATTGAACTGTTGGGTGCTCCTTATGATCCATATGTCGAGGGAGTGCATGATGGAAAAGTCGCTTTGGAGTACTTGCATTCTAGATTTGGAGATCCAACGCTTAGGCATGATTGGACTGGGGCATGGGAAATTCAAGATTGCGAGCGGACTGAATCAAATGCTTTTATCGTTGCTTTCTTGGGAAGCATGGTTTTCCCTGAGAAAGAAGGAAAGATCGACATAAGGTTCGGAAGAGTCGTAGAAAGATTCTGCAAGGGCACTCACAGCCGTCAAGTGAGTGTGGTTCCAATGATTTTGGGAGAAGTCTATAAGGCTCTAACCAAATATAGAAGAGGAGGAGACTTCTTCGACGGGTGCAACCATTTGCTGCAAATGTGGTTGATAGAGCATTTCCACAGTGTCCCTATCAGCCCAATAGTACTAAGACTATCATGGAAAGGAGGGATTCGCTCACATAGCACCCGCATGGCTGGGACAGCAGCATGGGAGGATCCCGCAAGCATACAAGGATGGTACACCAAGTTTAAAGAGTTGCAAGAGGTACAGTGGGTAAGTGAAAACTGCACTGGTTTCATTGTTTCCATACAAGATCAAGATATCACTTTCTTGACATTGATTGGATTCTGAGGAACTCACCACTATGTTCCTCTAAGGATCCTCCGTCAAGTAGGAATGACACAACAAACTCAGCAGTTGACTGAATGGAGAAACTTCAACGTTGACATAAAAGACATTGAGCATCCGATAGTTGGTACTATATTAACAATGTGGGAAAAGAGGCTTACTATGCAGTTTTGTCGTGGCCGAGATAGTAGGGTAAACCCCGCAGCTACTCTAGCCTATCCTCAGAGGCTAAGTGAAGACAAGGAAAGGTTCCGATCAAATACTATGATGAAAAGGATTACCAAAGCTCCGAGTGTCACAGAAAAATACAAAAAGCTGCAACACGAGTTTGACCAAAGTAAGAAAGAATTGAGGGTAACACAAGAGAGGGAGATGAGGAGGCAATACAAGGATAAGATCAAAGGAGATGAACTCAGGTATTGGACTGGCAAAGTCATGGCGGCAAGGCAAGCTACTGGGAATCAACAAGATTTGCTCAAAAGATGGGGAGATTATTTTAAGTAAGTACCGTTAGAAGAAAATGAAGCAATGGAAATAGAAATTTGTGAATT
Organism: Petunia secreta; assembly: GCA_029990175.1. NCBI lineage: Eukaryota > Viridiplantae > Streptophyta > Magnoliopsida > Solanales > Solanaceae > Petunia > Petunia secreta. The sequence continues at coordinate 3,289,854 of JARKIP010000085.1, read as the reverse complement.
CTTCACAAAAGCTCTAGGTGACATGCAAGCTGGGAAGGATCTGATGGAGATGTTCGCCGCTCCTCCGCCCATAAGCCTAGTTCACAAACCTAAGGAAGAAGCCGAAGGGAAGAGGAGAAAGAAGATGCTGGAACTGATGCTTGATTCAAAACCTCTTTGCTAAGAACATAGTCTGGTCCTCATAATTCGAGTCGTCTTTTCTTTTATTTTTGATTTCCATTTAGTCGAGTCGTTGTCTCAAATTAGTGGTTGTAATAAAGCCAATCAAATAAAATTTTGTTATTTTTGGTTTTAAAGGCTTGTGTTGATTATTTTTATACAAATGAAATGACGTGCTTGGTGCAAACATTACATCAAATCTTCGATAGGCCTACCTCTAGCATAAAAAAGGTCCCTTGCATAATAGGACGCGATTTTATTAAACTGACGTATACTCACATTCTTTTCTTTGTTTTTGATGTGTTAGAGTCCCCAAGTCCGCGACGGTTTGGTTTGTGCATTCTGGCCGCGCCGCAATACCGGTTGAGATCTAGAGAATCAATCTCAACACCTCCCCCTTTTCTTACAAGGACAAGGATGAGACGTAATATCATGGCTGAATTTGACAAAGATGGGAATGGAACTCCTGAAAAGCAAGGTGTGGTCGCCTATGAAGACTATGCTAAGTTGGAACAGAGGTTGTTTGAGTTGGAAAATAGCGTCCATCTCACCCGTGCTGAAGAGATCATTGAACTAAACAAAACTGCCTGCCCTTACGGCAAAGATCCATTATTCACTGAGGAAGATATCCCCTTACCCTACCTACATTGCACCACCAAAAGCACTACAAAACAACCTGCCTCCTTTCACTGTTGAAACAAAAGGAACCCGAGGGTTAGCTTATGAGGACCTTTGCATGTACCCTGACTTGAAGCTGCCCGAAGGCTATAAGACGCCCAAGTTCAATATGTTCGACGGCAGTGGTGACCCGATGGCTCATTTGAGATCTTATTGTGACAAGTTGGTTGGGGTTGGGCATGATGAGAAGATCCACATGCAACTGTTCAATCGCAGCTTAACCGGAGATGCGCTGGTATGATACTCAAAGCAACAGACAAAGGAATAGACGAATGAGGAAGCAATGGCTGGAGACTTCGTTGACAGTTTTGGGCACAACGCTGATGCCGTACTCAATGGGTTCTATTTGGAGAAGCTGAAGAAGAAGCCCACTGAGTCCTTTAGAGAATTTGCAACTAGGTGGAGAGTTGAAGCCGCTAAAGTCCAACCACTTATGGAGGATGCAGAGATAGTGAAAATCTTTATCCGCATACAAGAAGACGTCTACTTTGACAAGAAGTTGAATCTGCAAGACAAGAAGTTTGGAGACTTGATCAAGATTGGAGATATGGTCGAAGATGGATTGAAGACTGGTAGGATCGTCAGTTTGGCCGCACTACACGCCACTACCTAAGCCTTACAAACTGGTAACACCACTACCTTAAGAAAGAAAAAGGACGATATCTCCTTTGTGGCTGCAACACTCGATTATTCTGCTACCCATAACCACTACTACCAAACACCTCCTCCATCATATCCATACATTCCACCCACATCCACCTACCCAGTTTACAATACTCAACCCATGTTCCAAAACCCACCGCCGTAAAGACCACCATACCCACAAAGCCCTAACTACTGAAACACCAATTCCTATCCACCAAGGCCTCATGCCAACAATAATCCAAGACCCAAAAGAAACTATACCCCATTGGCCGAATCCCACACTCAGTTGTTTGAGAGACTCAAAGCAGCTTGCCACATGCAACCCGTACCGTTCAAAATGCCTGATCGAATGACACCTTATTTTGACCAAAGCAAAACCTGTGTTTATCATTCTGGGGGACCTGGTCATGACACCGAGAAGTGCTATGCCTTGAGAGATAAAATATAAGACTTGATCGATCAGAAGGTGATCCACCTGAAAACTCCAAATGTGCACAACAATCCCTTGCCTAACCACAGAGACATTAGGGTGAATCTGATCGAATTAGATGAAGAATGCAATTTGGAGGGAACCATTGTCAAAGCAAAGGGAGACACACCAGCACTTGCTTCTGTTACTCAAGCTGCTACAGCACCAGAGCCTATTGAGGTAGAAATTGCTCCAAAATTCTATGTTGACGTAGTTCCCCTGTACAGTGACAAGGCGGTACCATGGGACTATGAAATAGAGAAGAAGAGAAAATCAACAGTTGAGACTGTTGATGCAAAAGGAATGACTAGGAGCGGGATGATTTATACTCTCAAGCATCTTGTTCAAGGTAGGAGAGGCATCAGCGAAGAGGAGTCCGAGGAATTGTGGAAGAAGGTGCAAGCAAAAGAATACTCAGTGGTTGAACATTTGGGCAAGACTCCCGCGCAAATCTCTATCTTAGCTTTACTCCTTTAGTCGGAGAGCCACCGAAATGCTTTGATGAAAGTGTTGGATGAAGCACATGTTCTGGTGGATACCTTAGTTGAGAATATGGCCAGCATGGTCGGACAAGTCATGGAGTCCAACCGAATCACTTTTGATGATGACGAGTTGCCACCGGAAGGGTTGAGCCGCAACAAAGCTTTGCACGTCACAATAAAATACAAAGACTGGTTCGTAGGGGAGAGTTTTGATTGATGGAGGTTATGATTTGAACATATGCCCATTCATCACTCTGAAGAGAATGGGAATTGATCAAAGCAATATAAGAGAGTGTGACTTAAAGGTAAAAGCGTTTGATGGATCGCAAAGAAGCACCATTGGGGAAATCGATTTAACCATCACGGTCGGTCCCGTGGAGTTCAATTTTGAGTTTCATGTCATGGACATCTTCGCTTCTTACAACCTGTTGCTAGGGAGACCTTGGATTCGCATGGCTGGAGCGGTGCCTTCCACACTACATCAGACAGTGAAGTTCGAGTGGGACCACAAAGAGGTGATGGTGTTCGGTGAAGGGACCAACTCCATTTACAATGAAAAAACCATACCGACAATTGAAGGGAATGTTCCTGATGGGCAAACTTTCTCTACTGTCGAGATTGTGAGAGTAGTGATAGGTACTCGAGGAGGACGTCACAAAAACTATAATAAGGGTTGGAACTTCACAGACGCGGTCCAAGGAGGTTGTACCGCATATTTCGCTCCCAAAATTGGTCAACACACCGCCTGGGGTTGAAGAAAGAAAGAGAATCTTTTATAGTGCTTATTGGGATGGCCGAGGCCAAGGCTATGAAGGAAGAAATTTAGTATGGGAACTAGTGTTATCTGATTGGGGTGTGCCCTCACGTGAATTTTGTGAAACCTTACCGGCTAAGACAGAGAAGCGACTGATGTACTCACATAATGCTCGACCTAACTGGAAGCGTATCTCCGAGGAAACAAAGGGGAAGCAAGTGTGGCTACCTAAAACACTCGAACCAATGGAGGTGGTGATTGAAGAGCCATATGTACTCTCACAACCTGCAAAATGGCCTGGAGACTAGGCATCATGATAAACCAAGGCTATGAACCTGGTAAAGATTTGGGCAAGAACCTGGATGGCATGATCGAGCCAATTCAAATTGTGATGAGGTCCGACAATGAGAAAGCTGGCATAGGGTACATTGTGACTTATGATAAAAGCATAGACGAAGTATGACTGGACTTCAAACTCTACAAGAAAAGCACCAAGACTCTCCTACATATTTTCGTCTCGTCTGGATGCTTGGATGGCCGAAAGGAGGAGGTATCTGTAGCGCAAGGAATTGAACCAAGGATAGCTGATGCTGAAGAGGACCTGCTGACAGGAGTTCAAAATCTATTCATATCTGATGAAGACTGCTGTGTGATCCTGGAAGAGCATGTTGAACCTCCTGGGCTGACAAAAGTTGAATCTGGAGCTGCATTGAACAACTGGATCAGCAACCGGTCCCAAGCTTACTGTGGACCTTGGTAGAGCTGGGAGATAGAGTTTATTTCATGTTTTCTAAAATCAAATACGACTTTGAGTCATCGAATTTACATTTCTTTTTTGTTTAACATGTCTCCCTACAAACTTTGTTTTGCAAGGATTCATAAATAAAATACCGCACTATTTCCTTTAACTTTTGTTTTAATCTTTTTATTTTGCAATATTTTATTTTTCAGCATTCAAACTAATAATCTCATTGAGTCTGCAACCGCAACGTGTAATGAAACAATGGAGCTTGAGTAAACTGAGTTTGATTATGATGATTTTGATGAGACCACACAAGAGGAAATTGAAAGATTTGAAAATAAGCCTAAGTCGAATCTACAAGAAACTGAGGTGATAAATCTGGGAGATGAAGAAACTATAAAAGAGACAAGGATCAGTGTGCATCTCATCGCAGAAGATAAAAAGTACATCGAGTTTCTTAGGGAATATAAGGATGTATTCGCCTGGTCGTATGATGACATGACCGGCATAAGCACGGATATGGTAGCTCACAAAATTACCTATCAATCTGGGCTTTCCGCCGGTCAAACAAAAAGCCCGAACTTTCAAGTCGTCAGTTTTGTTAAAGATTGGGGAAGAGGTAACCAAACATCTCAATGCAGGAATCCTGAAAGCTGTCAAATACCTAACTTGGTTAGTCAACATTGTCCCAGTGCCGAAGAAAGACAGGAATCTTAGAGTTTGTGTGGACTACAGAGATCTTAATAGATCAAGCCCAAAAGATGATTTCCCCTTGCCAAATATACACATCCTGATTGACAATTGCGCGAAACATGAGCTACAGTCTTTCGTAGATTTTCTCGCCGGCTCTCATCAAGTGCTCAGGGATGAGGAAGACGCCGAGAAGACAACCTTCAAACTATATCTTGGGGAACTTATTACTACAAGGTTATGCCATTTGGGTTGAAGAATGCTGGGGCAACTTACATGAGAGCAATGACAACTATGTTTCATGACTTGATGCACAAAGAAATTGAAGTCTACGTAGATGATGTGATCATCAAATCAAAGAAGAGCTCAGAGCACCTTGACAGTCTGCACAAGTTTTTCAATCGCTTGTGTAAATATAATCTAAAGCTGAATCCAACAAAGTGTGCTTTGAATGTTCCAGCAGGGAAGCTTTTGGGTTTCATCGTCAGTAGAAGAGGCATTGAGCTAGACACGTCCAAGAACAAAGCCATCAAAGAATTGCCACCACCAAAGAGCAAGAAAGAGGTCATGAGCTTGCTAGGAAGGCTCAACTACATCAGCCGGTTCATAGCCCAATCCACTGTCATCTGCAAGCTGATCATCAAGCTACTGAAGAAAGACGCAGCAATCGAGTGGACGGAGGACTGTCAAAAAGCATTTGATCAGATAAAAGAGTACTTGTCTTGTCCGCCTGTGTTGGTTCCACCGAAGCCTGGGCGACCTTTGATCTTGTACCTGTCTGTGTTAGATTCATCATTTGGTTGCGTGTTGCGGCAACATGACTCAACTGGAAGAAAGGAGCAAGGAATATACTATTTGAGTAAGAAATTCACTCCCTACGAAGCCAAGTACACATTACTAGAACGCACGTGCTGTGCGCTGACTTGGATAGCATAAAAGCTGAGGCACTACTTGACGTCCTACTTAACGTTGCTGATATCGAAGATGGACCCTCTCAAGTATATCTTCCAAAAACCAATGCCTACTGGAAAATTGGCCAAATGGCAAATGCTACTCAGTGAATTCGACATTACATTTGTCACTCAAAAGGGCCGTGAAGGCTCAAGCTTTGGCTAATCACATGGCCGAAAATCCAGTGGGAGATGATTATGAACCTCTGCACACCTATTTCCCCGATGAAGAAGTCATGTTCGTAGGAGAAGATATCACAGAGGAGTACGATGGTTGGAGGCTATTCTTCGATGGGGCAGTGAATTTCAAAGGCGTCGGTATTGGAACAGTTTTGGTTTCGAAGACTGGTCAACACTATCCCGTCACAGCCAAACAGAGGTTTCCTTGCACCAACAACATGGCGGAGTATGAAGCTTGCATCTTTGGTCTTGGAATGGCGGTAGACATGAGCATACAAGAGCTGCTGGCGATTGGAGATTCCAACTTGCTGATTCACCAAGTCCGAGGGGAATGGACAGCAAGGAACTCCAAGATATTGCCATACCTCGAGTGCATAAAAGAGCTGAAGCGAAGATTTACCAAGATAGAATTCCGGCATGTACCCAGGCTGCAAAATGAGTTCGCGGATGCTTTGGCTACCATGTCCTCTATGATCAAACATCCCGACAAGAACTACATTAACTCAATACCCGTAGCGGTGAGAAAGTAGCCAGCATATTGTTATCATGTGGAAGAAGAATCAGACGAATAACCTTGGTCCTACGACATCAAAAGGTTCCTCAAAGACGACATTTACCCAAAGGATGCAACAAGTATACAAAAGAAGACGTTGAGGAGGTTAGAAAATGGTTTCTTTTTTAACGGAGAAGTCCTATATAGAAGGACACCTGATCTAGGATTTCTGAGATGTATGGACGCCAAAGAAGCTGCTAGGCTGTTTGAGGAAATACATTTTGGGAAATGTGGCCCACATATGAACGGTTTCGTGCTTGCAAAGAAGATTTTGAGGGCCGGCTATTTCTGGATGACAATGGAGCATGATTGCATAAGGCACACAAAGAAATGTCATCCATGCCAAGTCCGCGGAGATATGATTTGAGTGCCTCCTAATGAACGAAATGTCATGGGATCGCCCTGGCCTTTCGCTGCCTGGGGAATGGATGTCGTAGGACCCATCGAGCCAGCTGCCTCCAATGGACATTGTTTCATATTGGTAGCCGTTGATTAATTTACCAAATAGGTAGAAGTTGCATCATACAAGTCAGTGACAAAGAAAGTGGTGTCAAACTTTGTCCGTGACAAAATAATATGCCGATTCGGTATTCCCGATTCAATCATCACTGACAATGGGTCCAATCTCAATAGCGACTTAATGAAAGCAACCTGTGAAGTTTTCAAGATCAAGCACCACAATTCCTCCGCGTATAGACCTCAAATGAATGGCGCAGTTGAGGCAGCAAACAAGAACATCAAGAAGATATTGCACAAGATGACGGATAATTTAAAGCGACGGCATGAGAACTTACCCTATGCTCTGTTAGGGTATCACACCACTGTGAGGACGTTAACAGGGGCTACTCCTTACTTGCTAGTGTATGGCACTGAAGCAGTGATACCAGCAGAAATTGAGATACCATCTCTGAGAATCATCCAAGAGACACAGTTGAAAGACGCTGAATGGATCAAAGGAAGAATGGAGCAATTGGCCCTCATCAACGGCAAGAGACTGAATGCAGTATGTCACGGGCAATTATATCATAGGAGAACGACAAAAGCATTTAACTAGAAAGTTCGAGAAAGATCTTTCGAACCTGGACAATTAGTACTGAAGAAGATATTGCCCAATCAAGAGTAAGCAAAGGGAAAATTTGCACCAAATTGGAAATGGCCGTACATGGTTCATCGAGTTCTGAATGGAGGAGCACTAATACTAGAAGAAATGGATGGAGAAATTTGGCATAGTTGACACTAGGGCAGCAATTTTTGAGACCCTCTCAAAAATTTCAAACACAAAACTGGGGCAGAATTTTGAGGTCGCCCTCAAAATTCATTTAATGGAGTTTGGAATAGCATAAAGAGCAATAACTGAGGATTTACACAACACGACTCGTGACTCAATGGGGTAAAATATTTCGTTTCATTTCTTTCTCATAAAAGTTTTTCAAAAACACTTGCATTATTTACTACTTTATACATATCTCTATCAACTCGGCCTAGGTCCCCGCACCCGTAGGAAGCAAGCACGAAGCAAGTCAAGAACGCACAAACCAAACTACCCCGCACAACACACCAATCTTTCTTTGGATGCAGGCACAAAAATACATAACCCGGCAACACATGACATACATGTTTCGACAAAAGGTTATCCAACTCCTTTTACTACATTTAAATTAGCTGAGGGTACATAGCCCGTAGCGTCGAATGAGGGTACACAGCTCGATGTCGATTTTTCATTTTAAATTAGATAAGGGTACAAAGCCCAAAGCATCGACTAAGGGTACACAACCCGATGTCTACTTGTCATTTTAAATTAGTTGAGGGTACACAGCCTGAAGTGTCGACCGATGGTACGCAGCCTGATGTCGATTTGTCATATTAAATTAGCTAAGGGTACACAGCCCGAAGCGTCGACTGAGGGTAAAGATCCCAATGTTGATTTTTCGTTTTAAATTAGCTGAGGGTACACAGCCCAAAGCGTCGACTGAGGGTACACAGCCCGATGTCGATTTGTCATTTTAAATTAGCTGAAGGTACACAGCCCGAAGCGTCGACTGAGGGTACACAACCCGATGTCGATTTGTAATTTTAAATTAGCTGAGGGTACACTACCCGAGGCGTCAACTGAGGGTACACAACCCGATGTCGATTTGTCGTTTAAATTAGCCGAGGGTACACAGGCTGAAGCGTCGACTGAGGGTACACAGCCCGATGTTGATTTTTCATTTTAAATTAGCTGAAGGTACACAGCCCGAAGCGTCGTCTGAGGGTACACAGCCCGATGTCGATTTGTCATTTTAAATTAGGTGAGGATACACAGCCCGAAGCGTCGACTGAGGGTACACAACTCGATGTCGACTTGTCATTTTAGATTAGCTAAGGATACACAGCCCGATGTTTCGACTTAGCGTACACCACCCGATGTCGATTATTTCATTTTAATTCCTTGCATAGGGTACACAGCCCAATGCATCGACTGAGGGTACACATCCCGACGTCGAATTCAACATTTTGCACAGCAAAGGACATACAGTCAGGCATAACAGACACACCTGCGTACGGTTTAAAAATCATGGAAAGACAATCCAGCCTAATGGAAGGTACATTCTACATTTTCTTATACACACTTCAATTTGTAGACTCACTTTATTGCAGGACATACAAATCTGGCGATGCAAACATTACGATCAAAATTCCCGTAAACCATAAGCACTTCTCTAGAGTCGCGACAAAATTAGTCGTTATGTCAACATCTTTGCCCGAAGATTCTTTTATCATCCCCGGGCAAAGAGGAACATCTGTTGACACCTAATTTTGTTCCTCCTGTTCCGATAACCTTTTATTCAGACAAATCGCACTGATAGCCACACAATTACCTTGTACTCATCCCTATTCAAGGTCATTACTTCACACACGCACACCAGTTAGGCTATTTTTTTTAAAAAAAAAAGGCATCTGCACAAGTGATTACCATTTTACAAAAAATCTGCATGCTTCACTACAGTTCCTCGTAATTATTCCCATTTTAACAAAATTTCCTAAATTGTTTTAAAATCTAAAATAATAGGTTTTCTTAATTATTTAACCCGCACGATTAATTTCCTTATAATTTATGTATTTTATAAGTATTTTATACATATTTTATATGCATCTGTATGTATTTTATACCCATTTATACATAATATATACACCTGATATACACTCTAGTATTATACCTCACACTCTCCCCACTTTACACGAAAATTCCACCTCATCTCCACGTCAAGCCTACGTGGCTCGATCTCATCCCTCTATTTGTTCCATCCAACGGCCAATATTTAACTTCCTTTTCTAATTACACTTTCCGCCCCCAAACCCTACAACCCTTCTCATTTTCCATACACACACTCAGCCGTCGCGACCCTTTCTCTCTTGCGAAGCTTCCTCCGTTATCGTCGTCGTCCGGCCATTATCGCAATAAAAATGGAAACAAATTACATACTTGTAATACTCGTCTCATCCTCTGCAAAACCCACCCATCAATTTACTCATTCGGCAAGACTCGAGCTTAACCCTATCTCCGACCTTCGCCTATGTCACTAGAGATAAACTCCGGTGACCCCTCTTTAAACAGGTAACCCTAATCTTGATTTTCCCCAATTTGCTCTGTGCTATATCCTTGCCTACAATTTGCCTAGCCCTAAATGTTTGCATGTTGATTCTCAGTTAGGCACAAATGAGAATTTTGCGATTGTCGATTCATGTTAATATTAGAACATGTTTGAACTATGTTATCGGATCTTTGAAACCATGTGTCCAACCCTTTACCCTACCACTGATGATGATAAGTCGTGTTTAAGGTGGATTTTGACCATGCTCATAGTTGTTTCACCATTATGTTTGGCCTCCTACTTAGTTACTACAATAAACTTGATTAGTTTCATTAATCAAATGTGCATTAGCATGTTTAGCCGATTGTTTGTTATGAAAGAATTGATTAGCATAAAATCTGTGTGGTTACTGGCTTTCGCTTCAACTCACTGTCATATTTAAAAATGTTTCAAACTCCTTTTTTACTAAGAATTGACACATTCATAGTTTGCACCCTATGCTATCTCTTTTAGCTTTAATTTGGGAGATCTACGGTAGTCAGGGATGGGCTATGATTACTCCCTATAACTTGTAGTGCACCTAGTCACTCATTCTATTAGGATACAGAATCTTCTATGTGTGTAATGGAACTTAAATGGTAAACTGACTAAAGAATATCTAGTTGTTCAAATTTGAGATCTGTGATTGGTTTTAATTGACACTCGAATGGAAATTACCTTGGCAATTAGCAGGGAATTAAATTTAGGTTTGATTGGAATATATTGAGATAATTAAGGAATTTTGGATCCTAAATTGGATAGGGTACTGATTTTTGAACTTGGACCTTATTACAAAAAAGGAATAGGAGTATATTGACCCGAGAATATAGTTTTATGTGATTTACCTTAATTTTACAACTCCTAACTTGATAATATTTGGAAAATATGCCTAAAGGGCCCTTACTAATTCTGGGAACAATATTCCCTTGCCATTTCTTGGCGTTCACCCATTTGAATTTTAATTCCCCACCCTTCGCCTATATAAATTGCTCTGTTTTTCATATTAGACACAATTTTACACATAGCAATATCTAGAACACTTCACAAGCATATACTACACACTATTCTCTCCTCTAATTGTTCCTCACATCATTGGAAGAATCCTGCTCTTTGCTGCTGGTTCTGTTGTTGCAAGCAACACTTCTCCAATATTACTCTTTGGTTGTTATAATTCCTGATAAGGTATTAAGCATGTCCTACACCTCTGTTTGCCTTCATACTTAAATTGCATAAGTTTAGACCCTTTTTCAGTATGATCCTTATTTGTCTGTGGTACATGTTTGGGGCCCTGCTTGGCCCTTACTAACCTCTTTTTGCAGCATGAGTGGATGGTCTTATGGCCATACCAAAAATCAATTTGCAGGTCTTCCTTTGTGTTAGGGAAAGCCTGGTAAAAAGGGCTTTTTTTTTTTTTTTACATGAAAAGCTAAGCCTAAGCAGGCTATATTACAGTGCATACATGGCACTATCCGATCCTCTCTTCCCACTGCGTGTTTCCCTTTAGAAACTGTCCCAACTTGTGTATATTTTAGGACCCCTGCTTGTATTCTTTAAGACAGGATCCATGGTAAAAGCCATGCCTATGGCCACCCAGGGGCCTTCTCTAAACTCTCCTCACCCTGCATCATGACTTTAAGCTGTGATTGTTGCATGATAATCAGAGTATTTTAACGATTGAAAACTGGCATGACAATTCTGGTAAATGTTGATACTGTGTTTCGACTTAAAGCATGAAATCTTGAATTCTTACTAAACAGGGGCTAATTGTGTTATGACCGCTTGAAATTGGACTGTTTTTGGAAATTTAAAACTGCCTCTCTCTTTCCATAAATGATACAGGCCCAAAAAAATTTTTAAACATGGCCTTTATATGTACTAAACTTATTTTCGATCTACTTTGACCTCTTATACAATAATCTAATAGTGTATAGGGGAGTATAAGTATTGGGGTCAACTATACAACTATACAAGCGTTTTCTAAAGCCTAATACTATTAATTACTCATGTATTTGCATGCCTATGTCTATATTTACGTGTGACAGCTCTTTATTTGCATTTATGTGCTTCTATGAAACTCGTTTCGAAAATCGCCCACTCACCTATATATATTTCCAAAATCGACTCCTATATCAAGAAGCCATTAAGGTTAGGGCTCGAAATTAATGACGAGTCACGCCGATCCTAAATAGCAAATATTTTGTTTTAAAAATAACCTCCATTTGGGTTTTGACAAAATCTGAAACTATATTGTGAAAACTGCCCATTCTTGCAAAACTGCCCATTTATGCAAATTAGATGCTGAAATTGCGTAAATAAATTGTATTTTGATATTTTTTTTTTTTACAGATTTAGCCATATTTTTTATTGGGCTTTTATATTTGAGGCCATAAACGCGATTAGGCATGGAATTAGGTCGTATGTGAAATCCAATTGTGTATGTACTATCTAGACTTGCCTAATTAGACTTAATATATAAATTGATTGAGAATTTGACCTTTTAAGCTGGTAATATGTGTATGATAGCACGTATTTACATAGACATCCCAAAATATATAGACTCGGGCTGGAATTAGATCAGTTTAACAATAAAACTGACCTTCTTCCCCGAGTCATTTGGACTTCTTACCCATCGAATCTCTGAAATTAGATCAGTTTAACAATAAAACTGACCTTAGACACTTAGGTGACCTAATACGCCTTAGAAATCTATATTAGGTGGCGACTCCAATGCTTGAACTCAAACAAGTTACCTAGTCAAATCCGAAACTTGACTCGCTCCGAGTTGAGTCTAAAATTTGGTATGACAGAATGGAGACTCCGCTGAGGATATTCAAAGTCCTAACCATAACGAGTCTTTATTTTGGGATTTTAATTGATTATTATCTTGTTATTTGTATTATTATTATTTTACTAAATTGGTTCCTTTTATTGTTTTTTCTTTTTCCTTTATTTATTTATATGAACTTGAACTTGATGTAATATTGGCATATTTCACTCATACTCCTCCACTCCTGGAAAATGACACTTTGCACACACACGTGCGATTACGTGGATCCCATGATCGCTCCACCTCAAAGAACCTTTTAAGAGGGACACTTTGGAATATAGTTGGTCCGTGATACAACCAACAATTTCAAATAGTCCCACCCCTTGGTTGTCCACCTTGGGGAACGGTGTCTAGAATCACACCACTCTTTGAATATAATGAGCATGCATCATGCCGTAGGAAGGGCTCCCCATGAGTCGGCTAGTTTTCAACTTGTCCAAATTACTTGACGGGTTTTTAACCCCGAAGGGACGTTTGGACATGCTTATGTGCATTTGAGAGAAAAGGAAAGAAAAGAAAAAAAAAAGAGTGAAAATAAAAGTGAGACGAAAATAAAAACGCATTTTGATTTGTTCAATTATTCTCAAAAGGGGAGGGGGATTTTAATCCTTTACTTTTTTTTCTTTATAGGTCACAATGAGTCAAAAGTTTCACCGTTCTGGAATGACTATGAGTGCACCTCCTTTGTTAACTAGTTGGTAGAATAATCTGTCATTGGGCGAGCAAACCGAAGTATGTCAACATTTGGGTCATTTGGTTTCCTTATTAGAAATGGAGCCATGTAGAGAAATGATTGAAGCGTCGGTGTCATTTTGGGATGAAAAACTAAATGTGTTTAGATTTGGAGATGTTGAATTAACACCTTTGTTGGAAGAAATAGGAGGGCTCGTATCACACTCGGGGTTAGACAAACATCGTTGGAAAGGGAGTCGTATTCTTGCACCTAGTGTCCCCACAGCTGAAGAGTTTCGTAATAAATTAGGGATTGTGGCAAATGTGATGTAGAATTTTTATTGTGGCAAATGTGATGTAGAATTTTTACAATAAAAGAAAATACCGTTTTACTACTTTTACAATCAGTTAGGGTATTTGAGTGCATTCGACGACCGTAAGAAAGAGTTCAAGTCCTACAATGATTGGAGGAGGGCTAGACCACTAGCATTTACTATTTGTTTCTTAGGAGTAATGGTGTTCCCTGAAAGCTAGAGTCACGACATATGTTCGAGGCTTGTCATGGTTGCTGATGTGGTATTTAATGGAATTGATGGTTATCGTTATATCATAGTTCCTATGATAGTAGAGGACATTTATAGGGCTTTAGGTTGTTGCAAGAGAGGAGCGAAATATTTCCAAGGTTGCAATCTTATACTACAAGCATGGTTCAAGGAATATTTGAGGAAAGCGAGAGGGGCACAAGTATTGTCTAAGCCAAATGGTTGCAACTAGTTGATCGGAGAACGATATGGGCTTCCAAAATTAAAGCAGCCAAGCAACACCGAGAAATGGGTAAAGTTGTTTGAAAGCGTAACGGAGGATTCAATTCAATGGATGTTCACTTGGTGATGAGGCAAGTAGGGAGGACGCAAATCGTACCATTGATACCAGACACAAAAACCTATCAGTTTGATTACACTGAAGACATTGTTCCAAGAGTTAAGAGCATCAGAAAATCCTGGGTAGGAAGACAAGTCATGGGAGAAGAATCACTTGCATCAGACCGATACAATGCTGGATGCGATCCAAATTATAAAAGTTGGTTACACTCTAGCATAAGGGGAAATGCGGTAGTAGGGCCAAGTCGAGGGAATAACATAAGAGATCGTGAGGCGGAAGCTCAACTCTGATACCGAGAATTCATGTTAAAAGCTGTTAAAATGGATAAAGAAAACAAAGAAGAGATCGAAGCGTGGAGAAAACGTACATTTGAGTTAGAGGAAAAGATAGAGGTGTTAGGAACAAAGCTTGATCAATGGAATTCGGAGTGTGCCGACATGGACATCTTACACTTAGTGGAAGCTAAGGGATATTTAACTAAAGCTATAGAAGAAGTCAAGGAGATCACTCAATAAGTAAAGAGAGCTGGCTAGAGCGTGCTGCCCAGTCAAGCGTCATTTTCATTTCTTTTGTATCTTTTATTTCAAAAAGTCGTCATGTACTAAATTTTAAAATTGATTTAGGATTTTATGAGAATAATTGGCAAAAAAATGCATATTTATTTTCCTTGCATTATGACAAACTTAGGTAGGCTATACTTCCTTTCTGTGTTATAGTCCATTAGTAAGCCTACGTCCAAATGTTGAAAGGGTTCTTAACCCGGAAAACGACAAAATTGCATCTTTGCATGAATTCGAAGAAATGTTTGCACAAAATATTGATCGTTTGTCTAAGTATGATCAAGACTATAAGAATGTTTTGATCTTTACTTGTTTGTTTTCAGACTATGGCTGCGAGAGGTAGACTTTAATTTGAGATTATTTCTCGACCTCCTCACTTGATCAGACTCTGGTGGGAAGATCTGGCTGTTGTTAGCAAGGTGTTGGGAGAACTAGTGGCTCTCAAGGTAAACACTACCATGCCTGGTTTAGTCGAAGCTGCTACACATTTCTGGGACGATAAAAGGGCAGTGTTTCATTTCAATTGCTTGGAGTTGGCACCAATGTTGGGGGAATTTGGAGGACTAGCAGGGTTAGAGCGTGGACCCGAGACTATGATTTATCACCGAGACGTGGACCCCGAGGATTTCATTGAACTGTTGGGCGCTCCTTATGATCCATATGTCGAGGGAGTGCATGATGGAAAAGTCGCTTTGGAGTACTTGCATTCTAGATTTTGAGATCCAACACATAGGCATGATTGGACTGGGGCATGGAAAATTCAAGATTTGGAGTGGACCGAATAAAATGCTTTCCTCGTTGGTTTCCTGGGAAGCATGGTTTTCCCCGAGAAAGAAGGAAAGATTGACATAAGGTTTGGAAGAGTCGTAGAAAGATTACGCAAGGGCACCCCCAAGCGTCAAGTGAGTGTGGTTCCAATAATTTTTGGAGAAGTCTATAGGGCTCTAACCAAATGTAGAAGAGGATGAGACTTCTTGGAAGGGTGCAAACTTTTGCTGCAAATGTGGTTGATAGAGCATTTGCACAGTGTCCCTATCAGCCCAATAGCACCAAGACCATCATGGAAAGGAGGGATTCACTCACATAGCACCCGCATGGCTGGGACAGCAGCATGGGAGGATCCCGCAAGCATGCAAGGATGGTACACCAAGTTTGAAGAGTTGCAAGAGATACAATGGGTAATTGAAAACTGCGCTGGTTTCATTATTTCCATACAATGTCAAGACATCACTTTCTTGACATTGATTGGATTCCGAGGAACTCACCACTATGTTTCTTTAAGGATCCTCCGACAAGTAGGGATGACACAACAAACTTAGCAGTTGACTGAATGGAGAAGCTTCAACGTTGACATAAAAGACATTGAGCATCCGATGGTTGGTACTATATTAACCATGTGGGAAAAGATGCTTACTATGCAGTTTTGTCGTGGCCGAGACAGTAGGGTAAACCCCACAGCTACTCTAGCTTATCCTCAGT
This sequence comes from Petunia secreta, assembly GCA_029990175.1. Lineage (NCBI taxonomy): Eukaryota > Viridiplantae > Streptophyta > Magnoliopsida > Solanales > Solanaceae > Petunia > Petunia secreta. Next base: position 3,273,518 of record JARKIP010000085.1, on the reverse strand, counting down.
GGCTCAGTGAAGATAGGGAAAGGTTTCGATCAAACACTATACTGAAAAGGATAACCAAGGCTCCGAGTGTCACTAAAAAATACAAGAAGCGGCGACACGAGTTTGACCAAAGTAAGAAAGAATTGAGGGTAACACAAGAGAGGGAGATAAAGAGGCAATATAAGGATACGATCAAAGGAGATGAACTCAAGTATTGGACTGGCAAAGTCATACCGGCAAGGCAAGTAGCTGTGAATCTACAAGATTTGCTCAAAGGATAGGGAGATTATTTTAAGTCAGTACTGTTAGAAGAAAAGGAAGCAATGGGAATAGAAATCTGTGAATTCTTCACAAAAGTTCCGGGTGACATGCAAGCTGGGAAGGATCTGATAGAGATGTTCGTCACTCCTCCGCCCATAAGCCTAGTTCAAAAACCTAAGGAAGAAGCCGAATAGAAGAAGGAGAAAGAAGATGCTGGAACTGATGCTTGATTCAAAACGTCTCTGGTAGGCACATAGTCTTGTCATCATAATTCAAGTCATCTTTTCTTTTGTTTTTGATTTCCATTTAGTCGAGTCGTTGTCTCAAATTAGTGGTTGTAATAAAGCCAATCAAATAAAATTTTGTTATTTTTTGTTTTAAAGCCTTGTGTTGATTATGTCTATGCAAACGAAATGACGTGCTTGGTGCAAACATTACTTCAAATCTTTGATAGGCCTACCTCTGGCACAAAAGAGGTCCGTTGCGTAATAGGACGGGATTTTATTAAATTGGCATACTCACATTTTTTTTGTTTTTGAAGTGTTAGAGTCCCCAAGTCCCCGGAGGTTTGGTTTTTGCATTATGGCTGCGCCGCAATACCGGTTGAGATCCAGAGGATCAATCCCAACACCTCCCCTTTTGCCACAAGGGCAAGGATGAAACGTAATATCATGGCTGAGTTTGACAAAGTTGGGAATGGAACTCCTGAAAAGCAAGGTGTGGTCGCCTATGAACACTATGCTAAGTTGGAACAGAAGTTGTTTGAGTTGGAAAATAA